>JAUDJH010000025.1:7200000-8400000 GCA_036320925.1 Automeris io | reverse complement strand
TGAGAAACCATTCGCCTGTAACGTTTGTAGTAATAAATATACAACAAAAGAGAATTTAAATATACATATAAGAACACACACTGGTGAGAAATCATTCGCTTGTGACATTTGTAGTAATAAATATACAACAAAAGAGAATTTAAATGTACATAAGTATAAGAAAACACATTGGTGAGAAACCATTCGTCTGGGGCTTTTGTAATAATAAATACACAACAAATGATTAATGTATATATAAGAACACACACTGGCGAGAAACGTTTCGGCTGTCTCGTTTGTTGTATTTAAATTAAATATACATATAAAAAACACACTGGTGAAAAACCATTCGTCTGTGACATTTGTAATAATAAATACACAACAAAAATTGGCTTAAAACGACATATAAGAACACATATTACTAAGAATCACACATATTAGGACTACACATGAGTGAAAATCCATCAGCCTGTGGCATTCATAAATATAGTGCTAAAGATCAATTATTAGACAGACTGAATAAATGTGTTACAAACAAAATAGCTCTGGGTCTTTTGTATAATGAGCATCTTCATCAAGAACACAAGCGGAAAAACCACAATTGGGACTCAATAGTAGAAAATTAGAGGCACGGTCTTCTGTTCCTCCGTACCCACTGGAAGCTGTGGATAGAGACTATTCTAAGGTTAATTACAACAAAATGGCCCTTAGATAATTAACCCAGATACCTCACGATACTTATCTGGTCCGCGGACGGTTGCTGTTATCTACTAGCAGAGGGAGGCGATGGTGGAGCGAACGGATTTAGCTCTTGAATTTGATTATATATAATTGGGTCGATTTAAATTTAATCAGTTTTAATGCTATCAAAACGCAGGCATGTTTTTTTTTTCACTAAACGGAGTCCCTTGGACCTGACTTCCACCTTCCGAGTGTTTCCTTGCTAGTCACTGATGGTCTTGTTATAAAGATAATTGTTCAACCGAACTTTGGCTGGTCGAATGAATTTGGAACGAAAACTAAAAATTGAGGTGTACTTTTTAAGATCAGACGGTGCTTTACACCATAGCAACTTCTCAACTAGTATTATATTCACAAGTGCAATTGTAGAGCTTGTAGACTTATTGGCAATGACCCTGTGACTCAGGCTAAATTGCAGAACATCGAGCATCGACGTAAATTTGCTTGCCTCGCAGTCTTCTACCGGTTCCGCAATAAAGAATGTTCTCGAAAGCTACTTTATCTAATTTCACCAGCCCTATCTTACCATAGCACCACTAGACGCCATATCGGGCGGTTCCTTATACCCGTACGAAAAGACACGCTTCTATATTCATCATGCGAGCAGCTAAGGAATTAAATAAGGCAAACTCGGCCCATTATTGGTGTCGGCTCCACCAACCACGGATGTGATTAAGGTCCAGCGTCAAAACCGATATTGTTCACATTTCTGGGATAGTTCCACACAGTACCTCTTTGAAACCCTAGATATGTTATGGGGTAATCATCTGGACGTTTGTAAATACCTTAAAAACTTCAGTTGCACAGGGATATTGCCTCACTGAGAGTTTTTATTATGTGTATCATGTCGAGTGTTCCAAACTGCTGTATAACCTTATTCCACCATCTCCCATTCATAACAGAACCACAAACGCTGGATTGCCGTTCCACAATTTTACCGTGACACATATTTCAGCTAGAACTAAGAACTTCTCTAATTTGTACCTTTGTTGGGTCACATGATTGTGGAATGATTTTCCGGCCGGCATGTCTCTTCTTTCTATATCATTGGGTTCTTTAAACGAAGCGTCAAGATATTTGTGTACGCCGACATGATCGCGGCGACTTTTGCCAGATAATTGTCTCTCGACAGTCATTCACGGTTTCTGGATTACACTGTACTTTCCATCTGTTACCACGTAGATACTCTACTGAGTGAGAATTTAAGAAAAATACCCACAGTCTCCGCATCAATACTGAGTGTTTAAGCACCCACCTCTTGCTCCGATGAGATATATTGGTACGTTGATACAGATAAAATACTGGTCATCGCACATGTTCTTCGAATTGAACCCGGCCTTGCGGTAGCCCTGGCTACAGGGCCCATTCGCTTTGGACAATTTTATGTTTTAATTGGGCTTGGCAAAACAGAAAAAAATACATGTGAACTGTGCGCTTCATTTCAATAAATGGAGCTATATTTCAAGGAGCTCACAAAATATATTTAGATCTTTTTTTTTTAATCTACCAAACTGCAGCTTATGTGCGCTGCTCGGCTGAGTCACTTCCAACTGACATCACTTGAAGATAGAAGGAAATTGTTGTATGTCATTCTTCTATACAAAATCGTTAATGATATCATTTTTCTTCCAGACCTGATCAATAATATAGATTTGCTTGTTCCCAGAGCTTTATCTCGTTTCCCTATTAGGAGAACATTTGGCAAAAGGTTGCTCAGAACGAATATCTGTTCACTTTTTAAACGAATGAAAGAGACATATAACAACGTTAGTGACATTGACATCTTTCACTGCTCCCTGTCAGGACTTCGGTCATCTTTAATGTTCTCATCTGGATCCTCTCAAGTATCACAGGATTAACTGATATGTATTTTTTTATTTTAATAATATTCCCTCTGGCTCGTCCTGGGGAGTACACTTTGTGTAGGGGTACACGTTTGTGTACTCTGAGTCAAAAAATTTATTGGGCTAAAGAAGGAAAACCACTTCTAATTGAGGTATTTAATGATGTAAGAACAGAATGTAATACAAGTTCATCTCCATTAGGGATGTTTAAACTAAGCACATGGGTGACAAATATCAACACTTTAGATGTAATTGATACTAACTTAGAAGCTATATCTAAAGGTAATAAATATATGAAACAAATAATTTATAATGTAATATTGTAAGAGAGCTGCAAGAAAAATATTCTGATTGGAATGTGATCTACATTGATGAATCCAAGAGTACATCTGGATATGGAATCGACATTTATATCCCAGAGCATTTGGGAAATGCAAGATCATATGAGTGTTTATGATAGATAATAATTATTTATGTCTCTGGAGCTCATTGCAATCTTACAATCACTTCTATTTGCTCAAACTGCTAATAGGAGGAAGACAGTTATTTAAGGTGACAGCAAAAGTGCACTACAACACATAGTACGATGCTCCTCTGGCAACAGAGGTGTATCGACTGCTTATGTTGTTCTAAATTTATTATACAAACTTACTACCAATGGAATATTCGATTTTGAGATTGCAGTGGGTTCCTAGGCATATTAGTATCCAGGGTAACGAGGAGGCTGACAGGCTTTCAAAAATATATTACCAGATTTTTCAGAACTGCTACCACAAATATATAAATAACTGTCACGAACTATGGAAGGTGTACTTTATTGAAATATCGATAGAGAAAGGAATCTGGTATAAAATTTTGCAAAGTGAACCTCCTCGAAAACCCTGGTTTTCTGAAACAACTTTATGCAGGAAGTTAGTGTCAGTGGCACACAGACTAAGATCCGGACATATTCCATTTAACAAATTTAAACATCTTATGAAACTTAATGATTCTCCACTGTGTGTAAATTGTGGGATCATAGATGATATTCACCATTTGTTGATGGAATGTGTCGGATCTGAATCTGTGAGAGAGGCGTTTGTGAGTGCCTTTGCTCTGAACAGACTAGACGTCGGGATGTTTAACAAAGTCTTAACAGAACTGTTATCTGATGAGGCGTCTGACCTGTTCAGATCAATGGTCCCATATGTTAGGTATTTCTGTATTAGGGTACGATGGGGCTGAAATACGTACACACGTAAAAGTTCCCTAAATAAATAGAATAAATAATATTATATTTTTATATATACTTGTGTTGTGTAAGGTATACCTCTAAGACTTAGAACACATGTTTTTTTTTTAATTATTTCGGGTATACAGGGTTACTGGGAACTAACGCAAAACCTCTTAAGGCTGACTTTGGTACATCAAGACTAACAACTTTTGTTTTATGACTTTTGCCAAAACTTAAAGACTAAACTAAGATATATATTTTTTTAGTTTTAGTGGGGAAGTCTATCAATCGTTAGCTCTATGTTTTAAGTTTAGTCAGCAGATGCTACGAAATCGTCTGCTCCAGTGGCATCGCGCCGCCTTTCATAGTGTTAAGAAGATCAGAACTGCAAATTTGATTTATTTATTTTTTGTATGGGGAAAACGAGATTGAATTAGAAAAACAAAAGTTGTTAGTCTTGATATACCTAAGTCACCCTTAAGAGGTTTTGCGTTAGTTACCTGTAACCCTGTATGGCGTTGGTATATTAAATAAATAAATTTGTTCGACCGTGTGTTGTATGTCAAATTTTTCCCGAAGTTGCGTTTGGTCTTATAATTTTTTTTTGGTTGTGATTCTAATGTTACTTTGATTAAAGATTTATTAGCATAAAACAAAACAGTTTGTCATTTTGTACATAGTTCCCCTATATTTCTATGGATACATCTGTATACAGAATAATGAGCTTTCATCTCAATTCACAGTCGCAATATTATTTTATTGTAAAATATTTGTTTATTATTTGGCAGTCACAATTTTCAGTTAGCTCCAAGCCATTCTAACACATGGCGATATCTGTTTACTGGATTGAGTAATTATTCTTTATATGGTGCTATATTTAAACGTACTTTTTTCTTTTTTTTGCACTGACACGGCACAGTGACCACACCATAACTGACGGAAAGCATGGTGCAGTCCAAAAACGACAACAACCACCAACAGCAAAAAAAACCATTGATAGCCACAGCGATCATGCCGGCCTGCACAAATATCACTTTGCGTTTCGCTTAAAAGACCCAATATCATAAGATGATGGAAACACGCTCGCCGGAAAACCATTCCACCGCCCGACATCTCGACAAAAGTAAAAAATAGAGAACATCTTAGTCCTAGCCGGGATGTGACACCATCTGGCAACTTTGGATTTATTGATCGCGGAGTTTGGTGATTTATTGCTGATGAGGCTCTTATGTCGCGTAAACTACTCAGTTTGCAACACCGGCGTAAAGTGGCCTGTCTTTCGGTTTTCTATAGACTATACTCTGGAGAGTGTGCGGCTGAGTTGTATGATTTAGTTCCCCCCTCCCCCTTCTACTATAAATTGACGAGACGCCGTGCTGGTTTGCACCCTTTTGTGGTTGAGATTCCTGCTGCTCGCACGAAGCGATTCGCCTACTCCTTTTTGGTGCGTACCGCGAAGGAGTGGAACTCGCTTGCTGCGTCGGTGTTTCCGGCATCTTATGACATGGAAATCATCAAACATCGAGTGAATCGATATTTGCTGGGTGAGCGCGCTCCATCGTCGGCCTCATCATCACTTTTCAGCAGGTGAGATTGAGGTCAAGCGCAAGCCTGTATGTAATAAAAAAATGTGAGTCACTGAAAAGCTGTGACTCCGTAGACCAGGGCACGTGGTTCTGGTTACACAAGGTTAAACAGCTCTTCAGAACACTCGCCATAATACAGAAGGTAGAAAACACTTAATGAGGCAAAATTTCTACGCAATTGAAGCGATTCAAGATGTTCAGAAACATCTGGATCGTTCACTATGCGGACAGCCCTACGCTGCAAACTTTTCAGGGCATCGAGTAAATACTAGGCAGAACCGTCCCAAAAACTGAACTGTAGGGATTGTAACTACAATAAATGCGTATTCTAGTGTATCTACCATATATATTACTTTATTTATTAATCTTCATTTGAGTTGCAATTACAAGTCTTATAATAAATAATATATATATATATATATATATATATATATATATATAAAAACACATTAATATATTCATATTCTGATAAGTGGATTGAATGATAATAGGCAACAGATGATGGAAGCAAGGGAGGAAAGGAGGAGGGGAGTTTAGCTATGAGTTAATACGACATCAAGGGCGGTACGAAGTTCGCCGGGTCTGCTAGTATTATACAGTTATTTACATTTTTATTTGTTACAAGAAGAAACAAATTATTTTATCTTTAAATATCTCCTTCGTCTACTAATAGCCCTGTTTACACACACACACGCATCTGTATACATATATGTATGTATAAGTTCTACTACATATCTTTGAACTGAAAAATAAAATAGCAACTGGATTGCAATCTTATATGAGTACGTAAACGCAATATGGAAACAAAGTACGCGGATATAATTTGGAACAGCGCGTACAACACTGGCGCTTACCCCGGTTTTGAAGAAGATTTTATAGACTCCAGCTCAATACAAACTCGCCGCATCCACGCACACGGTGAGCGTAACAGTCACGTAAATTTTTCTTTCTTCTTTTTCTTTCCAAAAATGTCCAAAGTTCCTAAAAAGTTTTTATTTAAAACATGCAATTTTTACCAAATTATTCCCATGACTATTCATCAACAAGAAGTATCCTATATATAAATTTCTATTTGATACACTGTGAAACTATTGCACTGTGGTAGTTTGTTTAATTGCATCGCACCCTGTTACACAGGATACCGCAAGCGTAGTTTAAGTCCACTAGAGAGGTTCCCGACCTTCGAGCATCCCTGCTGCTCCAGTTACGAGACTGCACCGAAAATTTTCCACTACAACGGGAGTAGGAAGAAAAACCGCGGGGGTTTTAGTCGGTGCAAGTCTGACACACCGGGGGGTGGCGCTCATCACCTCCTGAGGTTCATTAGGGATTCCTCCGGGGTTACTAAAAAAAAGAAAAACATCTCTTCTGCACTCTCGCTGAATAATTTTTGTTTTCTTGTTGTGGCGGGCGGCTGGGTGTTCAGTTTTCGTCTGAACTTGTGTTGTGGACTTGGGCCACAGTGGAATGCTCGGCCAACCGTGTGCAGTTGGGAATCAATGGTTTCTTGGCAAGGCGCCAGTGGTGTGATGCATCCCTTGGGCCGCTGAGTTTTCCCACTAATCTACATACACATAGGCTTCTTCGCCATTTATATTGTGTGTATAGGAATGGTGCAACAGGAAATGAATATGGATTAGATTGAATTGGAACTACGACGGAGTTATTAGAGCGCGGTGGCAAGACTTATTAGAAATTTAATAAAACTTGAAAAGAAATTACCGCAGACATGGCAGTATGGCGTAATTGCCTTTGCCTTCCCATAAAGGAGAAAATATAACCAAAAAAATAAACAGTTAAAAAAACCGTTATAGTTGTATTTATAAGGTGATTATTTATGTAGGCAAACGATACACTGTAAATAAATTATTCATATTAAAGTGACATCCAGCTGTCACTGCTCTGAGTGTGGCTCATAATACAAAATTTATTTTATACCCTCTTTTGTCGACAATTGTGTATTGTGTGCATTCATTGTAAATTTGTTTTCATAACTATTAATATCTCATGGAAGTGAATTGTATAATTCGTAATGAGAATAAAGTAATTTGAACTTAAACCTAAAAGCATACGTACGGACTTCTAAAAAGTGCAATGAGACGAAGATTGTAAAGTTAAAAAAATTCCAGAGCTCGACACTAACGAGGTATAGCCCTAATCTCAATACGTTACTGTAAATTGGTTAAGCACATACTTAGTCCAGTTAGCGCTTTCAGCTCTTTACTGATAAGCGCTGTAACGTGTTCAGTGGATTTATTATATACCTATATATAACTTTCGTGTTGTCGTTATTGCTAACTGAAATGCGATTTGCACATCTCGTGACTAATTGCAATTTGACAGTCACGGTGATGCAACACGGAGTTTTCTCCCTATTTTTAGGGTAACATGTGTAGTTGTTATTTTGGCAGTGATGAATTAAAGCATAGAAGTTTTAGTGATGGGAGTATCACTGCGTGCATATAACCATGCTTCAATGTCCTGCCTCCTGCTAGATAGTGTCTAGAGGCGTAGCTATTGTAAATAGATTACCGGTGCGCCAGTTCCCGTAACATGCAATTGTAGTCGCCTTGAAGTTTTTAGACAGTGCAACTCCAATACACCTCGGCCGCGCCATCCACGCGTACAGCCAGGACTGTTTAATGAGAATTTATTTATTTATTATCAAGCAAGCAGTTGAAACAACTGATTAGTGACAGTATCCTACTATTTTACTCTTTTTTAATTATTGCTTTTCGTTCTTGCAATATGGCATTCAGCAATAAATAAGAATATATATAAGCCTTGCGAGGAATGGAGCCCTTGCACCATCCAATCTTGATAATATTTATAAACCAATTAAATTTTATGGCGCTCTCCATTTGACTCCTATGAAGGATTATTCAATGAACTATGGCTTATCAATTAAATCACTTGTTATTTGGTTTGGGCAATTTAATTTTTATAATACCATACAATAACTTTATTTCGTCAGTAAGAGTTTGTATTTTCAGGTCATGCTGGAGTCTTTAGTTTGTGACGTAACCCAAATTTTTTGAGTAAGGTGCAAGCAAAGTCAGGATAAGTCTCTATAAATCTCTGCCTTTGCATTTTTGATGGTATACTTGTGTATTGTGTTCGGAAAATAGCTGGTATATTTCTGTATACATTGAAATACTAAAATGATATTGATAAATTTTAATTTTCGGACATTTCAGCCAGAAAAAATTGAAATTCCTGGAAATGAAATAAATTTTGAGACGAGTTCATGCTCTAAAGATGTTCGTGATACCGTTGTTAGGTTACAAGCTCATCTAAAGCTGAAGAGGAAAGGAATAGAAGATTGTGCACCTCCGGATAAAATTATCACGACAGTAGGAAATAGTAGTAAAATGTATGAAGATACCAGAGAAAATATAGGAGCAACACAAGAACCTGAACAGCTTCATACAAACATAGCACATCATTCACTAGCACTAGATTTGACACCGAGAGAAGATAAACCATTTGCCTGTGATATTTGTGACTATAAATGCTATGATAGAAGTACTTTAAGTAGACACATTATAACACACACGCGCGAGAAACCATTCGCCTGTAACGTTTGTAGTTATACAAGTAATCGTAAATGGGTTTTAAATCAACATATAAGAACTCACACTGGCGAGAAACCATTCGCCTGTGACATTTGTAGTAATAAATATAGAACAAAATATCATTTAAATATACATATAAGAACACACACTGGCGAGAAACCATTCGCTTGTAACGTTTGCAGTTATACAAGTACTACTAAAAGTAATTTAATTATACATATAAGAACACACACGGGCGAGAAACCATTCGCCTGTAACATTTGTAGTAATAAATATAGAACAAAAGATCATTTAAATATACATATAAGAACACACACTGGCGAGAAACCATTCACCTGTAACATTTGTAGTAATAAATATAGAACAAAACATCATTTAAATATACATATAAGAACACACACTGGCGAGAAACCATTTGCTTGTAACGTTTGCAGTTATACAAGTACTACTAAAAGTAATTTAATTATACATATAAGAACACACACGGGCGAGAAACCATTCGCCTGTAACATTTGTAGTAATAAATATACAACAAAAGATTATTTAAATATACATATAAGAACACACACTGGCGAGAAACCATTCGCCTGTAAAATTTGTAGTTATACAAGTCATAGTAAAGGTATTTTAAATAAACATATAAGAAAACACACTGGTGAGAAATCATTTGCCTGTAACGTTTGTAGTAATAAATATACAACAAAAGAGAATTTAAATCAACATATAAGAAAGCACACTGGCGAGAAACCATTCGCCTGTAACGTTTGTAGTAATAAATATACAAGAAAAGATATTTTAAATAAACATATAAGAACACACACTGACGAGAAACCATTCGCCTGTAACGTTTGTAGTTATACAAGTAATAGTAAAGGTAGTTTAAATCAACATATAAGAACACACGCTGGCGAGAAATCATTCGCTTGTGACATTTGTAGTAATAAATATACAACAAAAGAGAATTTAAATGTACATAAGTATAAGAAATCACATTGGTGAGAAACCATTCGTCTGGGGCTTTTGTAATAATAAATACACAACAAATGATTAATGTATATATAAGAACACACACTGGCGAGAAACGTGTCGCCTGTCTCGTTTGTTGTATTTAAATTAAATATACATATAAAAAACACACTGGTGAAAAACCATTCGTCTGTGACATTTGTAATAATAAATACACAACAAAAATTGGCTTAAAACGACATATAAGAACACATATTACTAAGAATTACACATATTAGGACTACACATGAGTGAAAATCCATCAGCCTGTGGCATTCATAAATATAGTGCTAAAGATCAATTATTAGACAGACTGAGTGAATGTGCTACGAAGGAAACAGCTCTGGGTCTTTTGTATAATGAACATCTTCATCAAGAACACACGCGGAAAAACCACAATTGGGACTCAATAGTAGAAAATTAGAGGCACGGTCTTCTGTTCCTCCGTACCCATTGGAGGCTGTGGATAGAGACTATTCTAAGGTTAATCACAACAAAATGGCCCTTAGATAATTAACCCAGATACCTCACGATACTTATCTGGCCCGCGGACGGTTGCTGTTATCTACTAGCAGAGGGAGGCGATGGTGGAGCGAACGGATTTAGCTGTCGAATTTGATTATATATAATTGGGTCGATTTAAATTTAATCAATTTTAATGCTATCAAAACGCAGGCATGTTATTTTTTTTTCACTAAACGGAGACCCTTGCACCTGACTTCCACCTTCCCAGTGTTTCCTTGCTAGTCACTGATGGTCTTGTTATAAAGCTAATTGTTCAACTGAACTTTGGCTGGTCGAATGAATTTGGAACGAAAACTAAAAATTGAGGTGTACTCTTTAAGATCAGACGGTGCTTTACACCATAGCAACTTCTCAACTAGTATCATATTCACAAGTGCAATTGTAGAGCTTGTAGACTTATTGGCAATGACCCTGTGACTCAGGCTAAATTGCAGAACATCGAGCATCGACGTAAATTTGCTTGCCTCGCAGTCTTCTACCGGTTCCGCAATGGAGAATGTTCTCGAAAGCTACTTTCTCTAATTTCACCAGCCCTATCTTACCATAGCACCACTAGACGCCATATCGGGCGGTTCCTTATACCCGTACGAAAAGACACGCTTCTATATTCATCATGCGAGCAGCTAAGGAATTAAATAAGGCAAACTCGGCCCATTGTTGGTGTCGGCTCCACCAACCACGGATGTGATTAAGGTCCAGCGTCAAAACCGATATTGTTCACATTTCTGGGATAGTTCCACACAGTACCTCTTTGAAACCCTAGATATGTTATGGGGTAATCATCTGGACGTTTGTAAATACCTTAAAAACTTCAGTTGCACAGGGATATTGCCTCACTGAGAGTTTTTATTATGTGTATCATGTCGAGTGTTCCAAACTGCTGTATAACCTTATTCCACCATCTCCCATTCATAATAGAACCACAAACGCTGGATTGCCGTTCCACAATTTTACGGTGACACATATTTCAGCTAGAACTAAGAGCTTCTCTAATTTGTACCTTTGTTGGGTCACATGATTGTGGAATGATTTTCCGGCCGGCATGTCTCTTCTTTCTATATCATTGGGTTCTTTAAACGAAGCGTCAAGATATTTGTGTACGCCGACATGATCGCGGCGACTTTTGCCAGATAATTGTCTCTCGATAGTCGTGCTCGCTTTCTGGATTACACTGTACTTTCCATCTGGTACCGCGTAGATACTCTGCTGAGTTAGAATTTAAGAAAAATACCCACAGTCACCGCATCAATACTAAGTGTTTAAGCACCTAACCCTTGCTCCGACGAGATAAATTGGTACGTTGATACAGATAAAAGACTGGTTATCACACATGTTCTCGAATTAAATTGAATCCGGCTTTGCGGCAGCCCTGGCTACAGGGCCTATTCGCTTTGGACTATTTGATGTTTTCATTGGGCTCATGCATCATGTACTGATTTTCATCAGAAAACAAAAAAAAAATAAACGTGAACTGTCCCCCTTCATTTCAATAAATGAAGCTACACGATTACAATAAGTCCACAACATACATTTAGATTTTTTTTAATCTGCCAAACTGTAGCTTATGGGCAGATTTGTTCGACCGTGTGTTGTATGTCAAATTTCCCCGAAGTTGCGTTTGGTTTTATAATTTTTTTCTACAGTTTATATTTGATAATAAGACATATTACTCTAAGTTCAATGAACCAAAGATGATTGTTAATCTTAATGAATGATAATAACTACCGTGATTAAAGATTTATTAGCATTAAACAAAACTTTATTTCATTTTGTACATAATTCCCTTATATTTATATTGACACATCTGTATACAGAATAAATTTATATACAAAGAAGTTATTTAGAGAGGATCTTCAGCATTCGATTCTATATCCAAATATGTAAAAATAATTGAAACGATATAAATGATGAACACACTTCTATAATATTTGTGGATATGTTATACACATGAATAAATAACAATTTATTATTAAGTAGGTATTTTAACTGTCCTAAACCAGCATGAAGTACGAAGAGAAAACGAGACAATATCTGTTTACCTAAAATTGTACGTACAAGGAACTTTGCCTACTAATACAATCGTGCGCCACATGCGTCATTTGGTATTCAATTTCTATTTATTGCTTATTAGGGAATATTCTAATATATATAAATTACGTGTCACGTTGTTTGTCCACGATGGGCTCCTAAACTACTTAATCGATTTTAATAAAATTTACACACCACGTGCAGTTTGATCTAACTTAAAAGATAGGATAGTGTTCAACTCAATTCATAGTCGCAATCATAGATGGGCGTAATCATGATTACTTTTAATCAGATTAATAATCAGATTACAAGTAATCATGACGAATATAATCATGATTACTTGTAATCTGGTTACTTTTAATCATGATTACTCATGTAATTTTCATGTAATCTTGATTACAGTAATCATTCAATTAATCATGATTATTTTAATGATTACTTTTGAGTTCTGGCTGAGAGAGGGACCGATTTAAATACTCGTTTATTTAATTTTTCAAGTTATTTTATTTCGAATTATATATGACCTCAAACTTCCGTCTAATAGTGGGGGTGGTGTCCAGGGGACAGTGGGGGGTGGCGTCCAGCGGAGTGTGGGAGGGGGGGTCCAGGGGAGAGTGGGGGGTGGCGTCCAGTGGAGAGTGGGGGTGACGTCAAGCTGAGAGTGGGGGTGGCGTCCAGCGGAGATTGGGGGGATCCAGCGGAGAGTGAGGGGTGGCGTCCAGCAGAGAATGGGGGGGTGGCGTCCAGTGGAGAGTGGGTGTGTCGTCCAGCAGAAAGTGGGGGGTGGCGTCCAGCAGAGAGGGGGGTTGGCGTCCAGCGGAGGGTGGGATGGTGTCGTCATGTGTGTGCTCACACGCCGCCCCTATGGGAGGTATTGTTTGGGTAGTTTTACGACCCTCTCCCAGGGAGAAGGCCTGTCTAAGACCAATCGCTCGCCGGGCCCCTAGGAAGTATCTGGATTCCCAGGCCCGGTGAAGGCGAAGATTAGGCAGTGCTGGCACCCGGTGGTTTTAGCCGGTGCAAGTCCGCCCCGGATATCCGTCTCGTTGAGGGAATCATAATCATTATAAGGGTCTTTGTAGTTGTGTACTGTGGTCACGAGTCACGACATTGTTCGGCTAATAAACCTACGAACTCATAGTAACTCGCTTCGACCTCATTATGTTCAGGACCATTTTTTGTGCTTTCAGCCGTTTGAGTTGGTAGGTTAATTGCCAGAATTGGGTCGTGACCATAGTACAATAGTGAAAAAATTGGTATAGTGACTTGCTTCGACCTGACTACTTTCAGGATCAGTTCGTGCTCGGTGGCCATTAAGTAAATCCAACGAAATCTAGCTAAACATAGATGCTTTTATTATTGTTCTGACTGATTCCTGGACTATTAGAAGTGATTATCAAAGTACCGCCCATATTTTACTGAAATACCGGCTCCTACCCAATAATCCACGCCAACCTTCGAGATGGAGAATACTTCTAATAATGGCCAAAGACTTTGTGTGCAATCCTTTAAGTTAAAGTTAAATTTTTAAAACAGAAAAATGAAATTAGTATGTTTTACTTTTATTACTCATTAAACAATATTATATATATATATATATATATATATATATATATATATATATATACTTATTATACTTATATAATATTAATTAATATACATATATAATTTGGTAAACAAAAAAGCGTTTTTAGTGAGATAAAAATGGCGCGTGCCCGTATGTCGATTTCCTTCTTTTTTTCTGAGGACTATATTCTTTAGTCTTTAAGAAAATGGAACGCGAAAAAAAAATTAAGCGAACTTAGAAAAAAAACTATGTATGTGTCCAGCTGATTTAATGTAAGAATCAAAGTTATTAGGTAGAACGTCAGTTATCCGAAAAAAAAACCAATCTATATTTTCAACTTTAATTATGAGTTAAAATTCAAAATACGATACGAACGTGTGCGGCGGTTCGGTTTACATCAAAGACGAAACCGAGTCAGCAGAGAGAGACGGATGACCAAGAAAGGTGATGTTGCGCTCTGCGCTATAGAAGCTTGTGTAAATTTGAGGAATTGATGTCTTGTTCTGATCAATTAAAATTTTACGCTATCTTGCTCTGTCTCTCTACCTCCATCACGAAGGCGGGCGTGGATTATCGGGTTGAAGACGGTATTTTAGTAAAATATGGGCGGTACTTTGATAATCAGATCTAATAGTCCAGGAATCACTCAGAACAATGGTAAAAGCATCAATGATTAGCTAGATTTCGTTGGATTTACTTAATGTCCACCGTGCACGAACAGATCCTAAAAGTAGTCAGGTCGAAGCGAGTCACTATGCCGGTCTTTGCGCTATTGTACTGCGGTCACGACCCAGTTCGGGTAATCCCCCTAACACCTAACTATGTGGTGGTACTCAGTTCGCCAGTTTAGCTAGTAGTAGTCGTATAATATAAATGAAAAAAGGCGAGCGCCGCTCTGCTGTCAGCAGCACATTTTACGTATCAAACAGAAAAGTAATCATAAAAGTATTCATGATTAATTGTAATCCGATTAAAGATTAATAATCCTTAATCACCGAAAAATGATTACTTTTTTTGATTAATTTCGTTAATCATTAATCATGATTAATGATTACAAAATGTATTCGTAATCGTTAATCATTAATCTGATTACATTTTGCCTATCTCTGGTCGCAATATTATTTTATTGCAAATTATTTGTTTATTATTTGGTAGTCACAATTTTCAGTTAGATCCAAATTGATAGAAATTTGTGTTAAAAGTGACAGGAATTTTTAATTCTACATAATGGTAGCACTGAGACGTAGATGTCGGAAAGAGGGTGTGGAAAAAAGTTTAAAGCAGCATTGAATGAGATAAGAGATTTAACTTTTAAGTTGCAGATTGGCGCCAAAGCTTCAAACCGAAGTAGTTGCATATCTTCTCCACTCTCGCTGAATAATTGTTGTTTTCTTGTTGTGGCGGTCGGCTGGGTGTTCAATTGTTGTCCGTGTGCGATGGGGAACCAATGCTTTTTTGGCAAGACGCTGGTGGAGTGATGCGTCCCTGGCGTCACTGAGTTTCCCCGCTAATCTACATAGTCTTCCTCGCCATTTATATTGTATGTGTATAGAAATGGTGTAACGAACAGGAAATGAAGTGTGTATGCCTTTGTCTTTCCCATAAAGGGGAAAATATAACAAAAATAAAATAAAATAAAAAGCTGTGTAAAATGTTAAAAACAAAGTAGTACGTTTCTAATTGGCTCCAATAAACTTCCGAACCTAGACCGTAAGCCATATAAAAAAATTGTTTAAGTGGAAAATTTAAACAATTACAGAAAAAAAAACGCGGGAAACACCGAACCGAAAAGGCGAGTTTTTGAGAGCTCTTAATTTTATTAATTAATTATTTCAAGTTTCCATTAGACATTTACTGTACATATTGTAAATACTTACTTAATTAAAAGTTTATTACTATTTGTTTATGATAGGGAAGGGGCGCACGTATAAAAAAGAAAGAAAAGGGATGAGGAAGGTTCAGAAGATAGAGATTCTCCTCATTCAAAAGAATCTTCAAATTCTAATCATAATGAATACACTCCATACTTTGTAACGGGTTACTCAAGATGATATATAGATTCATTAGCGTTTGAATTCATTGCTTTTGCCTGAAAAGATTTAATAAAGCAGTAAAATATTTACGCTCATTAAATAAATTCTAAATAGGTGTATTTTTCGAAAACGCAAGTCTAACCAATACTATTTTGAACAATAATACATTTTGATCTGACTAACACTTTAAGGCCAGCATTCCAGCAAATTCTACTGAAATAACTGGTATTATTAGAAACGTTCCTGTAAATATATCACATAAAAAATATATACAATGCTTTCTAGCCCAAAGAAAATAATATGTGTTTGTAGATTTTTAAAAAGTCTTATGTGGATTTTGGTTTTATCCGACAGCCAACACAAACAGTTGCCATTACGTTTGCAGCCTCACTTCTTCCAGAATATGTAGATCCTGAGGGATGGCGTCATGATATTGTGCAGTATGTACCAACTGTTAAACAATGCTATCAATGCTTAAGGTATGGACATTTATCCAAGTTTTGTAAAAATGCAGAGAGATGTTTTATATGCGCCAAAGATCATAATTATGTGTGCACTGTAAAACATCAGCATTTTTGGAGTGTGCCCCATTAAGTAACAAAAGATAGATGAAAATAAAAGAAAATATGAACCCAAGCCCTTTGCGAACTTATTTGACAATAAAAACTTCCTAGCTCGTGAAAAAGTAAAAAAACTTCAAATTTTGATTATTTATTAAAGCCAGACCCTAAAATTTTAACTTTGCTAGTTGAATCTATGGTTAAAATTATTTCTTTAAATAGATCTAAAGAATTCTCCATTTGCTCTAAAAATTTACATGACATTATCCTTTAAACTATTCAGGCTGAAAATCATTTGTGAATCAACATATTTTTACTTTATTTCTTCATGAAAATGCTATCCATATACTAGCTCTTGTATGTGGAACGTGGCTGAAGTCACATCATCGCTTTATTATTAAAGGATACTCAATCAAAAGGAATGATTGCAGCAATACTCATAATGGTGTGGCCATAATAATTCATAATAGTGTTCCTTACTCAAGGGTATCAACTGAATTTAATAATGCAAAACAAACATTATGCATTACATTACTAATGCATTACAAAACATAGTTGTAAGAATAACATTGAATAACATATCAATACATTTTGCTAGTTTTTATTGTCCTACAAACAATTCTCCAACTTTTTCTAAATTAAGTTTTACTAATTTAATAAATAAGATTCCAAAACCAGCTTTTATTGCAGGCGACTTTGGACGCCACCCCGCCCCCCACTTTTCGCTGGACGCCACCCCCACTCTTTGCTATTAGCCACCCTTCCAGTCTCCGCTGGACATCTCTGTCATTATCTATAAATTACAGAAAGCCATGACTCTTCTAGGCATATAGTTCCGTAAGTGGAGAATTGAAGTCAACCCCGAGAAAAGCGTAGCAATACTCTTCTCTCGGAGGAGGCTGAAATTTCTGCCAGGAAACGTAATCCTATACGACAAACCCATCCCATGGTTCAAAAAGGTCAAATATCTCGGGGTTACACTCGATGATAGATTGATTTTTTCTGAACACATCAGGACCGTGCGCAATCGCGCCGTCTTCGTTCTCGGCAAATTATATCATTTGCTGTCCAGTCAACGTAAACTGTCCCTTAGAAATAAGGTGACACTTTACAAGACTGTCATCAGACCGGTGATGACCTACGCCTCTGTACTAATCGCCCACTCCTCCCCGTCCGCTCTGAACACCCTTCAGGCAGTTCAGACAAAATTCATGCGTAGAGCCGTGAACGTACCACGGTATATACGCAATGTCGACCTCCATGACGACTTCGGTCTGGAAACGATCGCCAGTTACATGCGTGAAGCGTCTCGTCGTTACTTCGACAAGGCCCAGCACCACTCTAACAAATTAATCAGTAAATCTTGCGTCTACGTACACATTCGTCGCCCTCGCGACGTGTTAGGGGATCCGGATGATCCAATCACAGTGGCTGTCAAAAGAGCCACCGATCGATCAAACAGTGAGGTACACACACGCACTAGTTTCATTCCACGACACCGGCGTCGCCGAAGAAGGATAGTTCAGTCAACTGCTGCCAACAGGTGCGTTTTCGCACCGAGGCGCAGTTCCACTCCGACGCAGCCTTGAGTTTCTTTCGGCGTTTCTTCTCAAGGTAGTCACTTCCGAAACGCTGGTAGATCACCCGTAGGGTTAGTACTTTATTTGGCTGGCGGTCCAAGTCGAGGTTCGTACCCACAGGGGTGCCCTTGCATTGCCACCCAACCCAAAAATTTCGCTGGCTGAGCACCTTCTGTGCTCGCCCCCTAAGCCCGGTTGAACTGAAAATGCCTTTCCCGACAATCAGTAGTTAGTCCGCTTCAAAAAAATCTCCGCTGGACAAGCCAAAGCCGCGCCAAATGCATAGCAAAAAGTGTCGTTACAACTTTTAGTCTTAATTTTTTCCTCCTATCTCCCTTTACCAACGCGCGATAAGGATTTTTGTTCCAATAACACGCCATGCTGCTTCTTACTAAAAAGCTGTAATACACACATACACATCGACATTTGCTCTCTCACTCTAGCTCACAAATTTTGTAGTTGTGTCTCACCATGCTGACTTCTTACTAATAAAAAGCTGTAATACGCACAAACACACCGACATTTGCTCTGTCGCTGTGGCTCACTAATTTTTGTATTTGTGTTTCTTACTTGAAGTTTTACATTTGCTCTCTAGTTCTGGCTCACTCATTTTTGTATTTGTGTCTCTTACCTGCCATTATCCGTTGCATCCGGTTTGAAATCAGAACGATTCTATAGAAGTTTCACTTCGAAAAAATGTTAAGGATGAACAATCCCTATCATTAATAGACCTACTGAAATGCATATACAATTTGGTAAAAATAGGTAAAGCCGTTTCGGAGGGGTAAGGTAACTAACATTGTGACACGAGAATTTTATATAAAATAGAGACAGAGTTAACAGTGTTCTGAGCGCTAAGGTTAGTAATCTCTAGTTTGCTGACGACCTTGTTATGTATTGTAGTGGTAATGATTTACAAGAAATTGCTGTTAATTTAAACAAAGAGTTACAAAATCTTCAAAAATATTTATTTACACTATCTTTAGAAATTATTCCGTCTAAAAGTAATGCAGTTATATTTTCGAATAATAACATTCCGGTAAATACAATTAATTTATTATATGAGAATGCCCAAATTCCTATAGAAAGTAGTATTACATTTTTAGGCGTTCAATTTGAATAAAAACTCGATTAGTCAAAATATGCTTACTTCAATGAGCGTCAGGGCTAAAAATATTCTTAGATCAATAACTGGCTCCAATTGGGGAGCTGATCCAAAAATTATTTTAATGTTGTATAAAGCGCTAGTACGTAGTCGCTTTGCATATGCATTCTTTTGTTATACTTCTTCTACAAATCATATAGATAAAATTGATAAGATTCAAAACGAAAGTATTGATAGTATGCGATTGATTTTGGGTGCAATGAATACGTCGACAATCAGTTCAATGCAAGTTGAGTGTAATTTTCCTCCCGTGCATATTCGTTTTCAATTCTTTTTATGTAGATTTTTATTGAAACTGTTTTCATTCACCGATTCTTCCTTACTTTCTAAAATCTAAACTTCAATATTCTTCTGATACCTCTTTAACAAATAATTTTAACGGCATATCTCAGATTATTGATAACTGTAACATTCACAAAAATAATAAATTACCATGTTATACTGCGAGTTATCTGAGTAAGTTTAACAAAGCGGATACGGTAATTAATAAGAAGTTAATTACCAAACATGATGTACTTAATGGACTATCAAAACTTGAAAATTATAGACATACACCGATGGAGTTAAATATGATAAGATTGTTTTTTAGCTATATATGATCCCCTATTTGAAACTGGGTATGGCTTGTAAATGCCAAGTGCAGCTAGCATTTATACTGCAGAAGCTAGCGCTACATCGGTGGCTTTAGATTACATCGAAGATAAAATACAGATCAATACAGAATGTAATAAATGGATAATAGTTACAGATTGTATGAGTGCTCTTTTAGCTCTAGCAAATCCATCTTTTTCATCTAAGTCATTATTCCTCATTTACGAAATAAGAGAAAAGTATCTCAGAATTTGTATGCAAAATATAAAATTTGTTTTATTTTGGACTCCATCGCATGTTGGTGTTTCTTGAAACGAAAAAGTTGACGCATTGGCTAGATTTGTTATCAATACACCTGATTTTGTTCCAAAAAAGAATATTAAAATACCTATCTCTGGTTGCATTATTTTGGTCAAAGATTTGATCAAGAAAAAATGAATGAGTTTATGGGAAGAAATTGTACGCCATGACGGAAAATGGTATAGAGAAATTAAATCCAGCCGACATTGGTTTTGTAAAGATGAATATGTCAATAGAAGATTTTATACAACGGTATGTCGCATGAGAATTGGTCCCGGGTTTTTTAATGAACATCTGTATGGAATGAAATCAGCGCAGTCTCCCTTACGCAACTATTGTATCACTGACCAAATTTAAACTCTGGATCGTTTAATATTTGATTGTAACTATTTTGTCTAAGATAGATAAAATTTATTTGAGGACCTTAAAAAAATCTATAAGATTACAGAGAGTATCCCGCGATCTCTGCAAGATTTATTGAAAAACAAGCAATGTTTTATTGCATTGTGCAAATTTGTTTGGGCAACAAATTAAGAAATATAGTATCCTTTGTAAGACAACTTCATGGATTTGGAAAAAACTGGATTGACTTAATTTTACTGTTCTTAATTTATATGGTTTATATTTACTTCAAACATGGCTTCGGCCTTTACAATGATGAATACTATATGAAGAAGAATATATCTCAGACATGGCTATTGCCTCAATAAAGAATAAAATACGACTATGAAGATATCTCAGACATGGCTACGGCCTTTATAAATGAAAATATGATGAAGAAAAGACCTCTGACTTGGCTGTTTGGCGAAAGCCTTTGCCTTCCCCACAGAGGGGTAAACAGAACCAAAAAAATTATTAAAAAAAACCGTTATATGAGTATTTGTAAGGGGACAATTTATGTAGGCTAACGATACACTGTAAATAAATTATTCTTATTAAAGCGACATCCAGCTGTCACTGCTCTGTGTGAGGCTCATAATACAAAGTTTATTTTATACCCTCTTTTGTAAACAATTGTATATCGTGTGCACTCATTGTAAATTTGTTTTCGTAATTATTAATTTCTCATGGAAGTAAATTGTACAATTAGTAATGAGAATAAAGTTATTTGAACTTAAACCTAAAAGCATACGTACGGACTTCTAAAAAGTGCAATGAACGGAGATTGTAAAGTTAAAAAAAAATCCAGAGCTCGACACTAACGAGGTATAGCCCCACTCTCAATATATTACTGTAAATTGGTTAAGCATATATTTAGTCCAGTTAGCGCTTTCAGCTCTTTACTGATAGGCGCTGTAACGTGTTCAGTGGATTTATTATATACATATAACTTTCGTGTTGTCGTTAGTGCTCTCTGAAATGCGATTTGCACATCTCGTGACTAATGCGATTTGACAGTCACAGTGTTGAAACACGGAGCTTTCTCCCTATTTTTAGGGTAACATGTGTAGTTGTTATTTTGGCAGTGATGATTAAAGTATAGAAGTTTTAGCGATGGGAGTATCACTGCGTGCATATAACCACGCTTTAATATCCTGCCTCCTGCTTGATAGTGCCTATAGGCGTAGCTATTGTAAATAGATTACCGGTGCGCCAGGTCCCGTAACATGCAATTGTAGTCGCGTTGAGGTTTTCGTCGGTGCAACTCCAATACACCTCGGCCGCGCCATCCACGGGTACGGGCAGGACTGTTTAATGAGAATTTATTTATTTATTATCATACAAGCAGTTGAAACAACTAATTAGTGACAGTATCCTATTATTTTACTCTTTTTTAATTATTGCTTTTCGTCCTTGCAATATGGAATTGAGCAATAAGTAAGAATACAAACAAGTCTTGCGAGGAATGGAGCCCTTGCACCATCTAATCTTGATAATATTTATACACCTATTGAATTTTATGGCGCTCTCCATTAGACTCCTATGGAGGATTATTCCATGAACTATCGCTTATCTATTAAATCACTTGTTATGTGGTTTGGGCGATTAATCCTTTTTAATACAATACAATAAACTTTACTTCGTCAGTAAGAGCTTGTATATTCAAGTCATCCTGGAGTCTTTAGTTTGTGATGTTATCCAAATTTTTTTAGTAAGGTGCAAGAAAAGTCAGAATAAGTGTCTATAAATCTCTGCCTTTGCATTTTTGATGGTATACTTATGTATACTTGTGTTCGGAAATAGCTGGTATATATTTGTATACATTTAAATTCTAAAGTTATATAGATGCATTTTACTTTTCCGATATTATAGCCAGAAAAAATTGAAATTCCTGGAATTGAAATGAATTTTGAGACGAGTTCATGTTCTAAAGATGTTCGTGATACCGTTGTTAGAGCGCATCTAAAGCTGAAGAGGAAAGGAATAGAAGATTGTGCACCTCCGGATAAAAATGTCATGACATTAGGAAATAGTAGTAAAATGTATGAAGATACCAGAGAAAATGTAGTAGTAATACAAGAACCTGAACAGCTTCAAATAAACAAAGAAAATCATTCACTAGCACTAGATTTTAAACAGACAGAATATAAACTATTCGCCTGTAACATTTGTGGTTATACAAGTAATAGCAAATATAATTTATATCGACATATAACAACACACACTAGTGGAAATCCATTCGCTTGTAACTTTTATAGTTATATAAGTAATAAAAAAAGTAATTTAAATCAACATATAAGAACTCACACTGACGAGAAACCATTCACCTGTAATGTTTGTAGTTATACAAGGAATAGTGAAGGTAATTTAAATATAGATATAAGAACACACACTAATGAGAAATCATTCGCTTGTAACGTTTGCAGTTATACAAGTACTACTATAAGTAATTTATATAAACATATGACAACACACACTGGCGAGAAACCATTCGCCTGTAACATTTGTAGCTATACAAGTAATCGTAAATGCGTTTTAAATAAACATATAAGAACACATACGGCCGAGAAACCATTCGCCTGTAACATTTGTGGTTATACAAGTAATAGCAAATATAATTTATATCGACATATAACAACACACACTACTGGAAATCCATTCGCTTGTAACTTTTATAGTTACATAAGTAATAAAAAAAGTAATTTAAAACAACACATTATAACACACACTGCTGAGAAACCATTCACCTGTAATGTTTGTAGTTATAAAAGTAATAGTGAAGGTAATTTAAATATACATATAAGAAAACACACTAATGAGAAACCATTCGCTTGTAACGTTTGCAGTTATACAAGTACTACTATAAGTAATTTATATAAACATATGACAACACACACTGGCGAGAAACCATTCGCCTGTAACATTTGTAGTAATAAATATACATCAAAACAGAATTTAAATATACATATAAGAACACACACTGACGAGAAATCATTCGCCTGTAACATTTGTAGTTATACAAGTAATAGTAAATCTAATTTAAATCAACATATAAGAAAACACACTGGCAAGAAACCATTCGCCTGTAACGTTTGTAGTTATACAAGTAATAGTAAATGTAATTTAAATCAACATATAAGAAAACACACTTGTGAGAAACCATTCGCCTGTAACGTTTGTAGTTATACAAGTCATAGTAAAGGTAATTTAAATCAACATATAAGAAAACACACTGGTGAGAAACCATTCGCCTGTAACGTTTGTAGTAATAAATATACAACAAAGAACAATTTAAATATACATATAAAAACACACACTGGCGAGAAACCATTCGTCTGTAACATTTGTAGTTATACAAGTAATAATAAATGTAATTTAAAACAACATATAAGAAAACACTCTAATGAGAAACCATTCGTCTGTGGCTATTGTTATAATAAATACACAACAAAAGAGAGTTTAATTTATCACATAAGAATACACACTGGCGAGAAACCATTCGCCTGTAATGTTTGTAGTTATACAAGTAATAAAAAAAGTAATTTAAAACAACACATTATAACACACACTGCCAAGAAACCATTCGGCTGTAACGTTTGTAGTAATAAATATACAACAAAGGAGAATTTAAATATACATATAAGAACACACACTGACGAGAAATCATTTGCCTGTAACGTTTGTAGTAATAAATATACAACAAAGGAGAATTTAAATATACATATAAGAACACACACTGACGAGAAACCATTCGCCTGTAACATTTGTAGTTATACAAGTAATCGTAAATGGGTTTTAAATAGACATATAAGAACACACACTGACGAGAAACCATTCGCCTGTAACATTTGTAGTTATACAAGTAATAGTAAATCTGATTTAAATCAACATATAAGAAAACACACTTGTGAGAAACCATTCACCTGTAACGTTTGTAGTTATACAAGTAATCGTAAATGGGTTTTAAATCAACATATAAGAACTCACACTGGCGAGAAACCATTCGCCTGTAACGTTTGTAGTTATACAAGTCATAGTAAAGGTAATTTAAATCAACATATAAGAAAACACACTGGTGAGAAACCATTCGCCTGTAACGTTTGTAGTAATAAATATACAACAAAGGAGAATTTAAATCAACATATAAGGAAACACACTGGTGAGAAACCATTCGCCTGTAACGTTTGTAGTAATAAATATACAACAAAGGAGAATTTAAATATACATATAAGAACACACACTGGCGAGAAACCATTCGCCTGTAATGTTTGTAGTTATACAAGTCATAGTAAAGGTAATTTAAACAAACATAAGACAACACATACTGGCAAGGAACCATTCGTCTGTGGTTTTTGTAATAATAAATACACAACAAAAACTGGCTTAAAACGACATATAAGAACACATACTACTGTGAATGTCACATATTAGGACTACACACGAGTGAGAATTCATCAGCCTGTGGCGTTCATGATCATAAAGTAGAGTGTTAAAAATCGATACTAGACAGACTAAAGGAATGTATTCCGAAGGAAACAGCTCTGGGTCTTTTGAATTTGCTTGCCTCGCAGTCTTCCACCGGTTGCGTAATGGAGAATGTTCTCGAAAGCTACATTTTCTAATTTCAACAGCCTTAACTTACCATTACAACTCTAGACACCATATTAGGCCCTATCCGTATTTGGTGGACATTCCTTATACCCGTACGAAAGGACACGCTTCTATATTCATCATGCGAGCAGCTAAGGAATTAAATAAGACAAACTCGGCCCATTGTTGGAGTCCGCCCCACTAACCCCGGATGTGATTAAGGTCCAGCGTCAAAACCGATATTGTTCACATCTCTGGGATAGTTCTACCCAATACCTCTTTCACACCCTAGACATGTTATGGTATAATCATCTGGACGTTTTTAAATACCTTAAAAACTTCAGTTGTACAAGAATATGGCCTCACTCAGGGATTTTATTATGTGTATCATGTCGAGTGTTCCGAACAGCTGTGTAACTTTATTCCACCCTCTCCCTTTCATAACAGAACCACAAACGCTGGATTGTCATTCCACAATTTTACGGTGACATATATTTCAGCTAGAACTAAGAGCTTCTCTAATTTGTACCTTTGTTGGGTCACATGATTGTGGAATGATTTTCCGGCCGGCATGTCTTTTCTTTCTATATCATTGGGTTCTTTAAACGAAGCGTCAAGATATTTGTGTACGCCGACATGATCGCGGCGACTTTTGCCAGATAATTGTCTCTCGATAGTCGTGCTCGGTTTCTGGATTACACTGTACTTTCCATCTGGTACCGCGTAGATACTCTGCTGAGTGAGAATTTAAGTAAAATACCCACAGTCTCCGCATCAATACTAAGTGTTTAAGCACCTAACTCTTGCTCCGACGAGATAAATTGGTACGTTGATACAGATAAAAAACTGGTTATCGCACATGTTCTCGAATTAAATTGAATCCGGCTTTGCGGCAGCCCTGGCTACAGGGCCTATTCGCTTTGGACTATTTTATGTTTTCATTGGGCTCATGCATCATGTACTAACGTTAATCAGAAAACAAAAAAAAATACACGTGTAGTGTGCCTTACATTTCAATAAATGAAGCTACACGAGTATTTCAATAAGTCCCAAACATACATTTAGATTTTTTAATCTGTCAAACTGTAGTTTATGGGCAGATTTGTTGGACCGTGTGTTGTATGTCAAATTTCCCCGAAGTTGCGTTTGGTTTTATAATTTTTTTCTACAGTTTATATTTGATAATAAGACATATTATTCTAAGTTCAATGAACCAAAGATGATTGTTAATCTTAATGTATGATAATAACTACCGTGATTAAAGATTTATTAGCATTAAACAAAACTGTATTTCATTTTGTACATAATTCCCTTATATTCATATTGACATACACCAATACCTCGCTGTGCGTCGAGGTTACGTTCCAAAAAAACACGACGCAAATTGAAACGACGCAAAGTGTAAATAGATTTTCTATCAAATCAATTAATGATCGAAGATAGGTTCCAGGCTTACGAAAATACTACCTTTTAAAAATAAAATTGAACAAAGTAAAATTTTTCAATCAAAAATAATACAAAAAACGTATTCAATGAAACAAAAAAAAAACTACATATTCATTTAATTTATGAAAGTTTAAATTAAAATTTATCAATGTCCCATAGTGGCTGTTGTCGTAGGTCGGCTTTCTTTCACAAAAAATTGGTCCAATGTTTGTTGAACAACTTTTTTTTCCCTTGTAGATTTATAAAATTTAAAAAACTTTAAATTTCTTTGATAAATTTCCTTGTAGCAATTGATATTCGTAGCTACCGCCTGGGACACTTTTAAACTCGTTCTGTTGACAGGACCGTTTTTTTAAAAAATCTCCATAGCTTCGTTAATCAAACACATCGGATTAGAAATTTGTTTGGAGGTTAAATTTTGTTCTTTGGAGATTTCTATTAAACGGTCACTGTCATCTTCTTCATTAGCTAATTGCAATTCCAGTTGCAATAGTTCTTCATTAGAGAATTCTTGGTTGTGCGGGGTTAGCAATACATTTATGTCGGTCTCCTCCATACCTTCAAAATTAGACTCTCTAGCTAAATTGGAAATTTCATGGTGTACTATCAACTTCCGCAGCGCTTCGGTGAACACATTCAGGCCATATTTTGCACCAAGCTCAATTCATGCAAGATAGTTTAACCTCTTCCCACGTGTCGGAAATGATTTTTATGGGTTTCATAATGCTGAACTTTTTCCAAAACTCTAACATGGTAGGCTTATATTGGCCATCAGTCTCACTTAAAAGAAGTTTAATTGTGCGTCGAAGGTAATAACTTATAAGTCAATATTACTCCCTGTTCCATCGGTTGAATGATTGGTGTAGTATTAGGTGGAAAAAAAACAAATTTCACGTTTTCTGACAACTCATCAACATAAACTGGGTGGCTAGGAGCATTGTCTACTAGAACCAAAGCCTTGAAGTTTAAGTTTTCCTTAATGCAATAAGCTTTAATTTCTGGAATAGCACAAGTTGTAACCCAGTTTTTAAATAATAATGTTGTCATCCATGCTTTTCTATTTGCTCGCCAGTGGACAGAAAGCAGATTCTTTGAACAACCTTTCTTTCATAGCTTCATACCTTTCATAGCTCTTGGATTTTCTGATTTATAAATGAAAATGGTTTAAATTTGAAATCACCATTTGCATTACCACCAAGAAGAAGAGTCAGTCTATCCTTGCTAGCTTTAAATCCAGGCGCAGATTTTTCTGTTTTAGATATGAACATTCTGTCAGGTAGACGTTTCCAAAATAACTCAGTCTCGTCAACATTAAAGACTTGTTTCGAATCATAGCCCCCCCTCATGAATTAACGTTTTTAACTCTGTCGGGTAGCATTCTGCAGCAGTTATATCAGCGCTAGTGCTTCACCTGCAAAAGCAATCCTGTGCAGATTTGCTCGAACCTTAAATCTCTCAAACCAGCCCTGACTAGCTTCAAATGTTTCATTCTCACTACCATTGGCATTATCGTCGGACACTACTTTACTTTTTATGTCATCCAATAAGCTTTTTCCTTTCTTCTGAATTACCATTTTACTTAATGGTATTCTCTGCGCAACTTGATTTTCAATCCAAATAGAAACCAAGGACTCCATTTTGATCATCAAAGCACTCCTTGTACGCGTCATCATTTTAGCATCTAATAATGTTGCAAATTTTGCAGCCTCTCTTACTTTATACTCATCTCGATCTCTAATAGTTCTGACAGTTGTTGCAGCCAAACAAACAGCCTTTGCTATCTCCACAGCCTTTTCTCCCTTATCAAATCGTCGCAGAATATCTAATTTTGTCTCCAAGCTGATAGTTTTTTTAGTATTTTTGCCAATTCTACCAGCACAGCCCTTTTCCCTCATATTTGGGTAAAAAAATACAAATTTACGTAAAAAAAGAATATAACTTTGCCAATAAAAAAATAGGAAAAATATTTATCTTTTTTTTTTACCAAAAACACCACATAAAGCTTTATATATGTAAATATATTATTCTCTTTTTAAAAAAACACAACACACTACATTTCCTCACACTACGTAATTAAACTGAACTCTAAAATAAGCAAAACAAAGTGAAAATAAAATTTTATTAAATTTGCATTGATTTTTAGTTAGAAAGGGAATCCCCAAATTTTGATGGCATGGCTCAATTAAAAACAAAGGTGTTGCCATATTTTAGGAAAAATATTAAAAAAAAAAAATTAAAGACTCGAATCCAAAACAACACCATTTCGAAAATCTGTAAAAATTAAGCAGCGACGCAACTTCGAAAAAAACGCAAAACGAAACGTCGCAAAGCGAAGTGTTGGTGTATACTGAATAATTTGATATACAAAGAAGTTATTTAGGGAGGATCTTCAGCATTCGATTCTATATCCAAATATGTAAAAATAATTAAAACTAAATAAATGATAGTCAACACACTTCTATAATATTTGTGGATATGTTATACACATGAATGAATAACAATTTATTATTAAGTAGGTATTTTAACTGTCCTAAACCAGCATGAAGTACGAAGAGAAAACGAGACAATATCTGTTTACCTAAAATTACGTACAAGGAACTTTACCTACTAATTCAATCGTGCGCCACATGCGTCATTTCTTCTTTAATTTCTATTTATTGTTTATTAGGGAAAATCTTAACATTCATTAATTACGTGTCACGTTGTTTGTCAACAATGGACTCCTAAACTACTTAACCGATTTTAATAAAATTTACACACCACGTGCAGTTTGATCTAACTTAAAACATAGGATAGTTTTCATCTCAATTCATAGTCGCAATATTGTTTTATTGCAAATTATTTGTTTATTATTTGGTAGTCACAATTTTCAGTTAGCTCCAAATTGATAGAAATTTCTGTTAAAAGTGGTAGGAATTTGTAATTCTGCATAATGGTAACACTGAGATATAGATGTCGGAAAGAGGATGTGTAAAAAGTTTAAAGCAGCATTGAATGAGATAAGAGATTTAAGTTGCAGATTGGCGCCAAAGCTTCAAACCGAAGTAGTTGCATATCTTCTCCACTCTCGCTGAATAACTGTTGTTTTCTTGTTGTGGCGGTCGGCTGGGTGTTCAATTGTTGTCCGTGTGCGATGGGAAACTTATGCTTTTTAGGCGAGACGCTGGTGGAGTGATGCGTCCCTTGCGTTGCTGAGTTTTCCCGCTAATCTACATAGTCTTCCTCGCCATTTATATTGTATGTGTATAGAAATGTTGTAACGAACAGGAAATGAAGATGGATTAGATTGAATTGAAACTACGACAGAGATTTTTTTTTTTACACATGCTCGACATAGTGACTACAGAGTACCTGATGGTAAGTACACTGTAGTCCAAAAACGAAAGCGACTATAAAAGGATGAAAATCCATTGATAGTCTACATTGTCATGTCGGCCCACATATACCACGACTGAAGGTCTCTAGGTATAAGATTTACTGGATATACACAAGCTGATCCCGAAACGCGACAAGCCGAAACTGGTCACTATGACGGGCTTTACACCCATGTACTGTGGTCGCGATCCAGACGGGCACCGACGCCCTACCACCTCGGTGCTGCTCGTTTAGCACCACCCAGGAGTCACGTGTAGGGAAACTAGGGTAAAGCCTACGGACGCGAACAGTTTCGACTCCCAGGATATGGGAGCGTGGCGCGAAGACTTAACAGAAATTTAATAAGAGATGAAAATAAATTACCTCAGACATGGCTATATGGCGTATATGCCTTTGCCTTTCCCATAAAGGGGAAAATATAACAAAAATAAAATAAAATAAAAAGGTGTGTAAAATGTTAAAAACAAAGTAGTACGTTTCTAATTGGCTCCAATAAACTTCCGAACCTAGACCGTAAGCCATATAAAAAAAATTGTTTGAGTGGGCTATTTGAACAATTACAGAAAAAAAAAACGCGGGAAACACCGAACCGAAAAGGCAAGTTTTTGAGAGCTCTTAAATTTATTAATTAATTATTTCAAGTTCCCATTACACATTTACTGTACATATTGTAATTACTAACTTAATTAAAAGTTTATTACTATTTGTTTATGATAGGGAAAAGGCGCACGTATAAAAAAAGAAAGAAAAGGGATGAGGAAGGTTCAGAAGATAGAGATTCTCCTCATTCCAAGAATCTTCAAATTCTGATCATAATGAATACACTCCATACTTTGTAACGGGTTATACAAGAAGATATATAGATTCATTAGCGTCTGAATTCATTGTTTTTGGCTAAAAAGATTTAATAAGGCAGTAAAATATTTACGCTCATTAAATAAATTCAAATAAGGTGTATTTTTCGAAAAAGCAAGTCTAGCCAATACATTTTTGAACAATAATATATTTTTATCTGACTATCACTTTAATGCCAGCATTCCAGCAAATTCTACTGAAATAGCTGGTATTATTAGAAACGTTCCTGTAAATATATTAAATAAAAAAATATATACAGTGCTTTCTAGCACAAAGAAAATAATATGTGTTTGTAGATTTTTAAAAAGTCTTATGTGGATTTTGGTTTTATCCGACAGCCAACACAAACAGTTGCCATTACGTTTGCAGCCTCACTTCTTCCAGAATATGTAGATCCTGAGGGATGGCGTCATGATATTGTGCAGTATGTACCAATTGTTAAACAATGCTATCAATGCTTAAGGTATGGAGATTTATCCAAGTTTTATAAAAATGTAGAGGGTAATCACATCAGCATTTCTGGAGTGTGCCCCATTACGTAACAAAAGATAGATGAAAATAGAAGAAAATATGAACCCATGCCCTGTGCTAACGTATATGGCGCTAAAAACTTCCCAGCTCGTGGAAAAAATAAAAAAAACATCAAATTTGGATTATTTATTAAAGTCAGACCCTAAAATTTTAACTGTACTAGTTAAATCTATAGTTCAAATTATTTCTTTAAATAAGTCTAAAGAATTCTCCATTTGCTGAAAAAATGTACACGACATTATTCTTCAAACTATTCAGGCTGAAAATCGTTTGACAATCAACATATTTTTACTTTATTTCTCCATGAAAATGCTATCCATATACTAGCTCTTGTATGTGAAACGTGACTTAATTCACATCATCGCTTTACTATTAAAGGATACTCAATCAAAAGGAATAATTGTGGCAATACTCATAATGGTGTGGCCATATTAATTCATAATAGTGTTACTTACTCAAGGGTATCAACTGAATTTAATAATGCATTACAAAACATAATTCTAAGAATAGCATTGAATAACATATCAATACATTTTGCTAGTTTTTATTGTCCTACGAACAATTCTCCAACTTTTACTCAATTAAGTTTTACTAATTTAATAAATAAGATTCCAAAACTAGCTTTTATTGCAGGCGACTTTGAACGCCACCCCACCCCCACTCTCCGCTGGACGCCACCTACACTCTCTGCTAGAAGCCACCCTCCCAATCTCCGCTGGACAAGCCAAAGGCGCGCCAAAGCCATAGCAAAAAGTGTCGTCACAACTTTTGGTCTTAATTTTTTCCTCCTAGGTCCCTTTCGCAACGCGCGATAAGGAACTTCGTTCCAATAACACACCACGATGCTTCTTACTAAAAAGCTGTAATACGCACATACACACCGACATTTGCTCTCTCGCTCTGGCTCACTCAATTTTGTCGTTGTGTCTCACCATGCTAACTTCTTACTAATAAAAAGCTGTAATACGCACAAACACACCGACATTTGCTCTCTCGATCTGGCTCACTAATTTTTGTATTTGTGTTTCTTACCTGTCGTTTTACATTTGCTCTCTCGCTCTGGCACACTAATTTTTGTATTTGTGTCTCTTACCTGTCGTTATCCGTTGTATCCGGGTTGAAATTAGACCGATTCTATACAAGTTTCACTTCGAAAAAGTTTTAAGGGTGAACAACCCCTATCATTAATAGACCTACTGAATATGCATATAAAATTTGGTAAAAATAGGTAAAGCCGTTTCGGAGGAGTAAGGTAACTAACATTGTGACACGAGAATTTTATATATAATAGAGACAGAGTTAATAGTGTTCTGAGCGCTAAGGTTAGTAATCTCCAGTTTGCTGACGACCTTGTTATATATTGTAGTGGTAATGATTTACAAGAAATTGCTGTTACTTAACAAAGAGTTACAAAATCTTTAAAAATATTTATTTACACTATCTTTAGAAATTAGTCCGTCTAAAAGTAATGCTGTTATATTTTCGAACTAGCTTTTGCCCACGGCTTCGCTCGCGTTAAGAAGTATTATTATTAATTAGGTATAGTTTTTGCGGCTTTATTTTGTTTAGCGTGTGTAAAAAATTAGGGCCTACAAAACTTCTTTGTATACAATATTTTTAACTAATCTGTCATTAGGCGCTAAAACTATCAAGCTATTGGGTGAATTTACTCGTAAGCAAGCAACATAAAACTGTCCCCGAGAGAAGCAATGTTCTTTCAAGTCAATACCCACAAATTTGAGAGTTTGCCCATGAAACTTGTTTATTGTCATGCCAAAGTAGACTTCACCTACCTGCATGTCAAATTTCAGCCCGATCCGTCCAGTGGTTTGGGCTGTGCGTGTGTGTGTGTGTGTCCAGTGAAAGTGAAAATGTAAGAAGATTTATACAAACTTTCATCCTCAATTGTATCCCCTTGGGGGTAGAATTGATCAAAATCCTTTCTTAGCGGATGCCTACGTCATAACATCTACCAGCATGCCAAATTTCAGCCCGATCCGCCCAGTGGTTTGGGCTGTGCGTTGATAGATCACTATGTCAGTCAGTCAGTCAGTCACCTTTGAGTTATATATATTTAGATAATAACATTCCGGTAAATACAATTAATTTATTCTATGAAAATGCCCAAATTCCTATAGAAAGTAGTACTACATTTTTAGGCGTTCAATTTGAACACAAACTCACTTGGTACAAATATGCTTACTTCCTCGAGCGTCAGGGCCACAAATATATTCTTAGATCAATAACTGACTCCAATTGGGGAGCTGATCCAAAAATTATTATAATGTTGTATAAAGCGCTAGTACGTAGTCACTTTGAATATGCATTTTTTTTTGTTATGCTTCTTCTACAAAACTTATACATAAAATTGATAAGATTCAAAACGAAAGTATGCGATTGATTTTGAGTGCAATGAATACGCCGACGATCAGTTCAATGCAAGTTGAGTGTAATCTTCCTCCCGTGCATATTCGTTTTCAATGCTCGTTGTGTAGATTTTTATTGAAACTGTTTTCACATACCGACTCTTCCCTACTTTCTAAAATTCAAAATTCTTCTGGAACCTTTTTAACAAATAATTTTAACGACATATCTCAGATTATTGATAACTGTAACATTCACAAAAATATAAAAAATGTTTTATTTTGGACTCCATCGCATGTTGGTGTTTCTAGAAACGAAAAAGTTGACGCATTGGCTAGATTTATTACTAATACACCTGATTTTGTTCCAAAAAAGAATATTAAAATACCTATCTCTGATTGCATTATTTTAGTCATAGATTTAATTAAGAAAAACGAATGAGTTTATGGGAAGAAACCACACGCCATAAAGGAAAATGGTATAGAGTTATTTAATCCACTATTAGTCCACCTTAGTTTTGTAAAGATGAATATCTCAATAGAAGATTTTATACTACTGTATGTCGCATGAGAATTGGTCACGGGTTTTTTAATGACCATCTTTATAGATTGAAATTAGTGCAATCTCCCTTATGCAACTATTGTATCACTGACTAAATTCAATTTTTGGATTATTTAATGTTTGATTGTGACTTTTTTGTGCAAGATTGACAAAACTTATTTGAGGACCTTAAGAACATCTATAAGACTCCAAAGAGTATCCTGCGATCTCTGCAAGATTTATTGAAAAACAAGCAATGTTTTATTGCATTGTGCAAATTTGTTTGGGAAACAAATTAAGAAATATAGTATCCTTTGTAAGACAACTTCATGAATTTGAAAAAACTGGATTGACTTAATTTTACTGTTCTTAATTTATATGGATTATATTTACTTTAAACATGGCTTCGGCCTTTGCAAAGATGAATAATAGATGAAGAAGAATATATCTCAGACATGGCTCTTTCCACAATAAAGGAGAAAATATGACGATAAAGATATCTTAGTCATGGCTACGGCCTTTATAATTGAAAATATGATGAAGAAAAGATATCTGACTTGGCTGTTTGGCGAAAGCCTTTGCCTTCCCCACAGAGGGGTAAATAGAATCAAAAAAATAAAAAAAAAAAAAAAACGGTTTTAGCTATATTTGTAAAGTGACTATTTATAGTCCGTCAAGAAAGTCATGAAAAGAATGTTTTGAGAACTAAAGCTTTTACTTGTTATGGCAACACTGTATTCCTGTCTAACTGAGTACATCAATTGTCACATCAAAGGTTGTTGTGGTTAGCTTACTGGATTTTTATTAATTACTGCGAATATTTCTTATCGTTTAACCGTTTTGTGGTCAAATTGAATCGCACTGTTTATAAAAGTAGTACGAGGCAGATCATATTTAAGGTTTTTCAAGAATTTATGAGTGAATTTCAAACGGGAAAGCTATTTTCTGATTTGGGAGATGTTTACGGTCGAACAGCTAAAATAACAGGTATGTACTCTTATTTTAATGTTAGACACTGTAACAGAAATGAAATAGGTTGAAATTGTACATTTTTAAGTGATATTTTAGCTTTGTGATAATATTGTTTACGAATTTTAAAAGGTTATGTTATTGTTGGTATAGCTTTCCTATATTACTACGCTTGAAAAATTTTGATACTTTCGTATTTTTATTACAATGTTTGAATTTTTCTTTTTCTTCCAGGTGTTTCTGAAAGCATCGTTCGACGTATAGTGGACGAGGGTATGAAAAATGGAGGGGAATTTGTAACGCCTGGAAAAAAAGGAAGGGCAGACCTAGTAAACAGATTGATGATTTCAGTCTATGTGCCATTCGTCAAAAAGTTCAATTTTTCTACACAGTCCAAAAAGAAGTACCTACGCTAAGAAAACTATTAGCAGTGGTGAAACAAGAATTAGATTTTGATGGCAGCCATGAACTTCTCAGACAGATATTACATTCAATTGGATTTATGTTCAAAAAACGCAAAACAAATAGACTGGCGCTTATAGAAAAGCCAATTAAAGCTTCAAAACGTGAATATTATTTGAAGCAAATTCTTGAAAATAGAAGATTGCCAGAAGAGCTTCAAAAATACATAATTTTAACTTTTACAAAATTAGAACCGTTTTTATAATAATAAAATTTGGTCGAAATTAATGTATTATTAGATAGATTGAAAAATAGGAACAAAATAAACCGTTTCTATACACCCAATATAGAAACCGTTTATAAGCCGATGTAGATTCGTCGGCCGGGGATTCTTGTTTGAGGCTCTGTGCGGGGCGGAGCTCTTGTTAGTTTACGTGAGGACTGTATTATTGTGTCGAATCTCTGATAGTTGTTGCTTTGGTTATCGAAGTAAATGTTAAATCGTGTTTAGTTTTAATCAGCACGTATATTTGTTTATTTTTAGTAAAATGGCTATTGATCCTGACATTTATTTATTTTTTTGAGTAAAATAACCTCTGATCCTAACATCAGCAGCGGGATAAGTAACTTCTAGCCCACAGAAAGGAGAAACAAGTCGTGTCTCAAGAGTGAAGCAAAAACTTGGTTAAATAAGTGGGATTGTACACTGTACACCCACATTGGAAGTTTATTTTCGTGTACTTAGTCTTCTGGCCATTACTAGAAGTATTCTCCATCTCGAAGGCGGCCGTGTATCGTTGGGTTGAAGACGGTATTTCAATAAATTATGGTCGGTGGTTTGTTAATCACTTCTAATGTTACAGGAATCACTCAGAACAATGGTGGAAGAGTCAATGATTGGCTAGATTTTATTGGACTTGCTTTAACATCCACCGGGCAATAAATAAAATGCAAGCGTGCCGACATATTTGGAAGCTGAAAGTTCCTTTTTGGTTTGTTTACTTTTTGTGTGGGGTATCCGTGAAGTATAAGGTTGCAAATAATTATTCCTGGTAAGGTAGTTTTGTGTTACAGTGGTGTTACGTTGCATTTATTTGTTTTGTGTCACAAAACAAGTAGGAAATGGATCGAACCAGGCCTCGTGAGCGGCGTTATTACAGTTCACGCAGTTCATCTAAAAACACTACCTCTTTTCGATGGAAGACATTACACTAGACGTTGTCTTCTTGGTTGTTCCTAACAAGCGTATGAATGCTCCTGTCATAATTGGTACCAACGTATCAGATGAGGAGGGCGTGACTTATGTACGAACAAAACACTTGCAGTGAGTCACACGAGCTCTGAAACGAAACTGTTTCTTTCGTGACCAATAACCACCAACAACGTACTTGTAATATCTCTTTAAAAAGTCTACTCTAGGCTGTCTTCAATAAGATTTTGGACGAGTTTTCTAAACAAATGATTTAGGTACAGCTACTTCCTCTGCTACATTGGGCATCATGTGGATTCGCCTGAAGGACGATACTCCAGTTCATTACAGGCCGTGCAAGATGTCGCAAGGCGAAATACTCAAATTAAACTTTGCAGAAATTCATTAATGAAGGCTCTGGTATACATCGACGACTGTTTAATCCTGTTCTTTTCCATTGAAGAACACAACAAACCCTACGGAAAGGTCCTACAAATGCTAACGGAAGGTTGGGTTTTCATTAAAATTAAGCAAATGTTGCATTTATGCACGGAAATAGAAAGCTTGAGGAGGGTGATGTCTAACTAGGATGTAAGACTTGCTTGATAAGATCCAGGTTTTTACAGGTTCCACGGCACCACAGAAGGTCAAACAGGTTAGGCATTTAGTTGGATTAACGGGATATTTTCGAAAATACATCCCAGGTTACTCCATCAGGACTACATGCATTGCGCGTTAGCCTTATAGACTTAGTTTTCACTGGACCATGGAATACGAGACTGTGCTTCAAGAAATTATTAAATTTTTAATGAGGGTATATGTGAATGTGCTTATCAATAGTAGTACATCGAGTATTTTACTTGTATTTTATCATGCTGAAATATTTCGTGTCAGCCCAAACCCAGGTACAGTACTCTCGAGAGTATTAATGATAATGAAATAGAGTTGACGTAACTTTAGAGTTCGTTTAAACGTATGTTGTGATGGATATTGTTACCGATGTCAGACTTGTTTGAAAAGGAAATAATTGGGCGATTTTATTTTAAGTACGTGAATCTAACGACACGGGTCATGAATGATGACAAGATAAATAGGCTAATTAACGACTACTGTGTTCTCAATCAAATCGCTGTAAAGAATGATATCTTTGTATTTCTGAGCAATTCTAAACCGCTACTGTTCTTTTGTTACATTGAATGCTGTCTACATTTGGAGCTGGATCGTGTTGCCACGAGCATCGGGGGGTCATCGTGACCAGTGCAGAGTCATGTGCACGTCACGTGTGGTGACCGTCGCTGCCGTCATCGCGCGGTTCCGGTTCCTACACTGCGCGACGGCGCTGCGCACCGCTAATGCGCGGCTGGGCGTGTCGTGCGTCCTAGCGACAGCTATGGTGTGTGCTGCTGTACACCGCTGCGAGCAGTCTATAGTCATCGCGAGCCGCACTGTGTCGCATTCGCGACATGGCATGCCGCTACTGTTGCTGACCCTGCAGTGCCGCTTCTGGTACTCCACACCACCGCGGTACATACCGCGATGCTGTTCTGCCGTACGGAGACGCCACGGTGGAGGCCCATGCAGCCTTTGAGTGTCTGTGAGCTGCGGGCTTACGTGTGAGCGACTGACATCGTGCCGACTACGTTAACATCACAGGGACATGATTGAATCATGTTGGCGGTAAAACTAGTACACTAAATAATGCCCGGGGGCACGTGCTGCGCGGTCTTTCACAGCAAGTATTTGACGACCGTTATGTCAGCTCTACAAGCGTTGCCTACATTATTGTTGACTGCTATCCTTACATACTAGGTTTCAGAAAATTAACTTTGAGCTTAACATAACTATTCCTACGTAAACTCATACAAAAGCAAACGTAAAATCTTACATTACATAGGACTTGCTGAATCTTTAGAGTAGGCAGTTAGTGGATAGCTTCCAACAGTTCTGTATGTGATGTCGGAGTTGGGATGATGCGTTGATTGACACTGATATCAAACTCCTGATTAATTTTGTGATACCCGAATTGCTACGTAATTCGGAAGACGTGTATTAATTTCGTGATGCCTGAATTATTATGCAACTCTAAAGACGTGTATTGATTTTGATACCGAGTTACTAAGTAACGCGTAAGACACGTATGCACTACAATTTTGATACCTAGGTCAATATGTGACTCGGATGTCATGTACTTACTCGTATTAACCTTGTTCAATATTGAGTTAAGACTGTATCTCGATAGATTTGAACTACAGACCATACGTGGTCTTGGCGTTCGTTGAACTACAGACCTAACGTAGTCTTGGCGTTCCATTATCTAAACTACAGGCTTATCTAGCCTTGGCGTTCACTATCAAGACTTCAGGCCTAAAGCCTTGGCGTCACATTATCTGAATTACAGGCGCAATGCCTTCGCGTTATATTATCGTGCTTCGGTCTAATTGCCCTGGCGCTCGATGAACTAAATGACCTAATATGGTCTTGGTGTTCATTAAACTTCAGGCGTATCTGCCTTGGCGTGTTTGCCTTGGCGTTTTACTTTCATACACAGATGGTGACCAAGATCTTGGAGCTACCGGCGTTGCTGGTCAGGCAGCAGGCAAGCAGTAAAGACTCCAGGCATAGGACTCGACTGTCGATGCTCCTACTGGATGCAGTCATGGGCATCGGTGAAGACTACGTTGGACTAAGCGGCTTCAGTCACAAAGCTCGTGTCGAGGACGACACTTAGTCAGGAGAGGCCGTATTAGATAGATTGAAAAATAGGAACAAAATAAACCGTTTCTATACACCCAATATAGAAACCGTTTATAAGCCGATGTAGATTCGTCGGCCGGGGATTCTTGTTTAAGGCTCTGTGCGGGGCGGAGCTCTTGTTAGTTTACGTGAGGACTGTATTATTGTGTCGAATCTCTGATAGTTGTTGCTTTGGTTATCGAAGTAAATGTTAAATCGTGTTTAGTTTTAATCAGCACGTATATTTGTTTATTTTTAGTAAAATGGCTATTGATCCTGACATTTATTTATTTTTTTGAGTAAAATAACTTCTGATCCTAACAGTATTATTTGTTAAGAATTGTATCAACGTAATAATATTAATATTTATCCAAATAAATGTGTTGTTGATTAAGAGTACTTAATTGTGAACAAAATTGTCTTTGACATCACTTAATTTCAATGAACATCTTAGAAGATATTACAAAACCTTATATAGCAAAACAACGTTTGCCGGATTTGCTAGTTAAAAAATATTATCATATACTGTTTTATTTTTCAAATGAAGTATCAAAATTTATTAATCGAAATATATAGGGATACCATGTAAAAACAGTGGCGCCCTCCTTTTTTTTCACGACTTTCTTGACAGACTATATGTAGGCTAACGATACAGTGTAAATAAATTATTTTTATTAAAGCGAAATTCAGCTGTCACTGCTCTGTGTGAGGCTCACAATACAAAATTTATTTTATACCCTCTTTTGTAAACCATTGTGTATTGTGTGCATTCATTGTAAATTTGTTTTCATAATTATTAATATCTCATGGAAGTGAATTGTATAATTCGTAATGAGAATAAAGTAATTTGAACTTAAACCTAAAAGCATACGTACGGACTTCTAAAAAGTGCAATGAGACGAAGATTGTAAAGATAAATAAAATTCCAGAGCTCGACACTAACGAGGTATAGCCCCACTCTCAATATATTACTGTAAATTGGTTAAGCACATACTTAGTCCAGTTAGCGCTTTCAGCTCTTTACTGATAGGCGCTGTAACGTGTTCAGTGGATTTATTATATATATATAACTTTCGTGTTGTCGTTAGTGCTAACTGAAATTCGATTTGCACATCTCGTGACTAATTGCGATTTCACAGTCACGGTGATGCAACCCGGAGTTTTCTCCCTATTTTTAGGGTAATATGAGTAGTTGTTATTTTGGCAGTGATGATTATAGAAGTTTTAGCGATGGAAGTATCACTGCGTGCATATAACCACGCTTTAATATCCTGCCTCCTGCTAGATAGTGCCTAGAGGTGTAGCTATTGTAAATAGATTACCGGTGCGCCAGGTCCCGTAACATGCAATTGTAGTCGCGTTGAGGTTTTCGTCGGTGCAACTCCAATACACCTCGGCCGCGCCATCCCCGCGTACGGCCAGGACTGTTTAATGAGAATTTATTTATTTATTATCAAGCAAGCAGTTGAAACAACTGATTAGTGACAGTATCCTATTATTTTACTCGTTTTTAATTATTGCTTTTCGTCCTTGCAATATGGCATTGAGCAATAAGTAAGAATATAAACAAGACTTGCCAGGAATAGAGCCCTTGCACCATCCGATCTTGATAATATTTATAAACCAATTAAATTTTATGGCTCTCTGCATTTGACTTTTATGGAGGATTATTCCATGAAATATGGCTTATCAATTAAACCACTTGTTATTTAGTTTGAGCGATTAATTTTTATAATGCCATTCAAGAAACTTTACTTCGTCAGTAAGAGCTTGTATTTTCAAGGCATGCTGGAGTCTTTAGTTTGTGACGTAATCCAAATTTTTTGAGTAAGGTGCAAGTAAAGCCAGGATATGTGTCTATAAATCTCTGCCTTTGCATTTTTGATGGTATACTTGTGTATTGTGTTCGGAAATAGCTGGTATATTTTTGTATACATTTAAATACTAAAGTTATTTAGACGCATTTTACTTTTCCGACATTTCAGCCAGAAAAAAATTGAAATTACTGAAATTGAAATAAATATTGAGACCAGTTCATGTTCTAAAGATGTTCGTGATACCGTTGTCAGTTTGGAAGCTTGTCCAAAGCTTTAGGGGAAAGGAGTAGAAGATGGTGCACTTCCAGATAAAAATATCACGACATAAGGATATCAATAAAATGTATGAAGATACCAGAGAAAATGTAGTAGTAACACAAGAATATGAACAGCTTCAGATAAATACAGATAATCATTCACTAGCACTAGATTTTACACCGAATGAAGACAAACTATTTGCCTGTGGTATTTGCGACTATAAATGTTATGATAGAAGTACTTTAAGTAGACACATTATAACACACACGCGCGAGAAACCATTCGCCTGTAACGTTTGTAGTTATACAAGTAATCGTAAATGGGTTTTAAATCAACATATAAGAACACACACTGGCGAGAAACCATTCGCCTGTAACGTTTGTAATTATACAAGTAACAGTAAAAGTAATTTAAATCAACATAAACGAACACACACTGGCGAGAAAAAATTCGCCTGTAACGTTTGTAGCTATTCAAGTAATTTTAAATGTAATTTAAAACAACATATAAAAGCACACACTGGCGAGAAACCATTCGCCTGCGACATTTGTAGTAATAAATATAATACAAAAAGTAATTTAAATATACATATAAGAAAACACACTGGCGAGAAACCATTCGCCTGTGACATTTGTAGTAATAAATATACAACAAAAGAGAATTTAATTATACATATAAGAACACACACTGGCGAGAAACCATTCGCCTGTAACGTTTGTAGTTATACAAGTAATTGTAAAAATAATTTAAATATACATATAAGAAAACACACTGGCGAGAAACCATTCGCCTGTGACATTTGTAGTAATAAATATACAACAAAAGAGAATTTAATTATACATATAAGAACACACACTAACGACAAACCATTCGCCTGCAACGTTTGTAGTTATACAAGTAATTGTAAAAATAATTTAAATATACATATAAGAAAACACACTGGCGATAAACCATTCGCCTGTGACATTTGTAGTAATAAATATACAACAAAAAATTATTTAAAACAACATATAAAAACACACACTGACGAGAAACCTTTCGCTTGTGACATTTGTGGTAATAAATATACAACAAAAGAGAATTTAAATATACATAAGTATAAGAAAATACACTGGTGAGCAACCATTCGTCTGTGGCTTTTGTAATAATAAATACACAACAAAATATTATTTAAATATACATGTAAGAACACACACTGGCGAGAAACGTTTCGCGTGTCACGTTTGTAGTTATACAAGTAATAGTAAATGTTATTTAAATCGACATATAAGATTACACACTGGCGAGAAATCATTTGTAGTAATAAATATACAAGAAAAGATAATTTAAATATATATATATATATATGTATATAAGAAAACATACTGATGTGAAACCATTAGTCTGTGATATTTGTAATAATAAATACACAACAAATATTGGCTTAAAAATTGATTTGAATTTAGTTAGTTTTAATTCTACCAAAATGCAGGAATGTTTTTTTTTTCACCAAACGTAGTCCCTTGCACCTGACTTCCACCTTCCGAATGTTTCCTTGCTACTTACTGATGGTCTCGTTATAAAGCTAACAGTTAAACTGAACTTTGGTTGGTCGATTGAATTTAGAACGGAAACTAAAAGTCAGGTGTCAGGTGTTTTTAAGATCAGACGTAAATTTTCTTGCCTCGTAGTCTTCTACCGGTTGCGCAATGGAGAGTGTTCTCAAAAGCTTATTTTACCAGTCCTATCTTACTATAACATCACTAGACGCTATATCGGGGCCCCATCCGTATGTGGTGGTCGTTCCTTATATCCATACGAAAAGACACGTTACTATATTCATCATGCGAGCACCTAAGGAGTTAAATAAGGCAAACTCGGCCCGTTGTTGGAATCGTCTCCACCAACCCCAGATGTGATTGAGGTCTAGCGTCAGCTTGTAAATCACAAACAAAACCGATATTGTTCACATTTCTGGGATATTTCCATACAGTACCTCTTTAACACCTTGGATAGGTTACGGGATAATGATCTGGAGGTTTCTAAACACCTTAAACAATTCAGTTGCACAGGGATAATGCCTCACTCAGGGTTTTCCGAACTACCGTATAACCTTATTTCACCATCTCCCTTTCATAACAGAACCACAAACGCTGGATTGCCGTGCCACAATTTTACGGTGACATATATTTCAGCTAGAACTAAAAAGATCTCTAATTTATACCTTTGCCGGGTCACATGATTGTGGAATGATTTTCCAGCCGGCATGTCTCTTCTTTCTATATCATTGGATTCTTTAAACGAAGCGTCAACGAATTTGTGTACCGCGTAGATACTCTGCTGAGTGAGAATTTAAGAAAAATACCCACAGTCTCCGCATCAATACTAAGTGTTTAAGCACCCAACTGTTGCTCCGATGAGATATATTGGTACGTTGATACAGATAAAAGACTGGTCATCGCACATGTTCTTCGAATTGAACCCGGCCTTGCGGTAGCCCTGGCTACAGGGCCCATTCGCTTTGGACAATTTTATGTTTTAATTGGGCTTGGCAAAACAGAAAAAAATACATGTGAACTGTGCGCTTCATTTCAATAAATGGAGCTATATTTCAAGGAGCTCACAAAATATATTTAGATCTTTTTTTTTTAATCTACCAAACTGCAGCTTATATGCTCTGCTCGGCTGAGACACTTCCAACTGACATCACTTGAAGATAGAAGGAAATTGTTTAATGTCATTCTTCTATACAAAATCGTTAATGGTATCATTTTTCTTCCAGACCTGATCAATAATATAGATTTGCTTGTTCTCAGACTTTTATCTCGTTTTCCTATTAGGAGAACTTTTGGCAAAAGGTTGCTCAGAACGAATATCTGTTCACTTTTTAAACGAATGAAAGAGACATATAACAACGTTAGTGACATTGACATCTTTCACTGCTCCCTGTCAGGACTTCGGTCATCTTTAATGTTCTCATCTGGATCCTCTTAAGTATCACAGGATTAACTGATATGTATTTTTTTATTTTAATAATATTCCCAGCCAGAGCTCATCCTGGGAAGTACACCCCAAATATTTTAGAATATATATATATATATATTAGAATTAGATTTGATTACAGTTGTTTCTTTTATGATAATAGTGTTAAATCGCACACATATATAAGCTAGATAAAGTTCAAAATTAGGCATTAAGAACAATAGGTAGTATTATTAAAACAACGCCAATTAATGTAATGAAAAGCGAACTGTGTTTGCCCCCATTATGGATTCGTACGAGATATTTAGCTATAAAGTTCTGTTTAAAAATGATGTCCTGGCATAACAATGAAATTGTGGATATGTTACATGATTTGTTTTATTTATTGGGCTAAAAAAGGAAAACCACTTCTAATTGAGGTATTTAATGATGTAAGAACAGAATGTAATACAAGTTCATCTCCATTAGGGATGTTTAAACTAAGCACATGAGTGACAAATATCAACACTTTAGATGTAATAGATACTAACTTAGAAGCTATATCTAAAGGTAATAAATATATGAAACAAATATTTTAAAATGTAATATTGTAAGAGAGCTGCAAGAAAAATATTCTGATTGGAATGTGATCTACATTGATGCATCCAAGAGTACATCTGGATATGGAATCGACATTTATATCCCAGAGCATTTGGGAAATGCAAGATCATATGAGTGTTTAAGATAGATAATAATTATTTGAGTTTTATGTCTCTGAAGCTCATTGCAATCTTACAATCACTTCTATTTGCTCAAACTGCTAATAGGAGGAAGACAGTTATTTTTAGTGACAGCAAAAGTGCATTATGACACATAGTACGATGCTCCTCTGGCAACAGAGGTGTATCGACTGCTTATGTTGTTCTAAATTTATTATACAAACTTACTACCAATGGAATATTCGATTTTGAGATCGCAGTGGGTTCCTAGGCATATTAGTATCCAGGGTAACGAGGAGGCTGACAGGCTTTCAAAAATATATTACCAGATTTTTCAGAACTGCTACCAAAATATAAAAATAATTGTCACGAACTATGGAAGGTGTACTTTATTGAAATATCGAGAGAGAAAGGAATCTGGTATAAAATTTTGCAAAGTGAACCTCCTTGAAAACCCTGGTTTTCTGAAACAACTTTATGCAGGAAGTTGGTGTCAGTGGCACACAGAATAAGATCCGGACATATTCCATTTAACAAATTTAAACATCTTATGAAACTCAATAATTCTCCACTGTGTGTAAATTGTGGAATCATAGATGATATTCACCATTTGTTGATGGAATGTGTCCGATCTGAATCTGTGAGAGAGGCGTTTGTGAGTGCCTTTGCTCTGAACAGACTAGACGTCGGAATGTTTAACAAAGTCTTAACAGAACTGTTATCTGATGAGGCGTCTGACCTGTTCAGATCAATGGTCCCATATGTTAGGTATTTCTGTATTAGGGTACGATGGGGCTGAAATACGTACACACGTAAAAGTTCCCTAAATAAATAGAATAAATAATATTATATTTTTATATATACTTGTGTTGTGTAAGGTATACCTCTAAGACTTAGTACTGTAGTGATTGTATGATTGGTTTGTAAAATAGGTTAGTTATATTTGGCACTATTCTCGGAATTGGGCATGTAATAAAAAGTAAGTTTATTTTTGAAAAGGTTAGAATATCTAATTTTAAAACTTGAAGTTTAAATTGGAGGTTTTCAATTTGATTTGAGAGAGATTGAATGGAAAAATAGAATAGGAAGGTTCATATTGTAAAAATTACAAGAAATATAAATGTAAACTTTACTTGAAATATATATGGGAATACAGATTTAAAAAGTGTATTATTCTAAAGCGAGTGAGCGATCAAACCCATAGTAAATATAGCACGCCAGTAAGAGCGTACTACAGTACACATGTTTTTTTTTAATTATTTCGGGTATACAGGGTTACTGGGAACTAACGCAAAACCTCTTAAGGCTGACTTTAGTACATCAAGACTAACAACTTTTGTTTTATGACTTTTGCCAAAACTTAACACATCCTAAGATATATATTTTTTCGTTTTAGTGGGGATGTCTATCAATCGCTAGCTCTATGTTTTAAGTTTAGTCAGCAGATGCTACGAAATCATCTGCTCCAGTTGCATCGCGCCGCCTTTCATAGTGTTAAGAAGATCAGAACTGCAGATTTGATTTATTTATTTTTTGTATGGGGAAAAAGAGATTGAATTAGAAAAAGTCGTAAAACAAAAGTTGTCAGTCTTGATATAAATAAGTCAGCCTTAAGAGGTTTTGCGTTAGTTACCTGTAACCCTGTATGGCGTTGGTATATTAAATAAATAAATTTGTTCGACCGTGTGTTGTATGTCAAATTTTTCCCGAAGTTGCGTTTGGTCTTATAATTTTTTTTTCTACAGTTTACATTTGATAATAAGACATATGACTCTAAGTTCAAAGAACCAAAGATGGTTGTGATCCAAATGTTACTTTGATTAAAGATTTATTAGCATAAAACAAAACAGTTTGTCATTTTGTACATAGTTCCCCTATATTTCTATGGATACATCTGTATACAGAATAATGAGCTTTCATCTCAATTCACAGTCGCAATATTATTTTTTTGTAAATTATTTGTTTATTATTTGGCAGTCACAATTTTCAGTTAGCTCCAAACCATTCTAACACATGGCGATATCTGTTTACTGGATTGAGTAATTATTCTTTATATGGTGCTATATTTAAACGTACTTTTTTCTTTTTTTTATACTGACACGGCACAGTGACCATATGCTTCCAGCGGCCATATTTCCTCGATCTTATGACCTGGGAGTCTTTAAGAGAAGAGTGAATAGGTATTTGCTAGGCGATCGCGTTTTGATCATCGAACTCATCGTCACCTTCCACCAGGTGTGATTGAGGTCAAGCGTTCGTCTATACATTATAAAAAAAAACACCATACCTGACGGAAAGCATGGTGCAGTCCAAACACGACAGCGACTACCAACAGCAAAAAAAAACCATCGATAGCCACAGCGATCATGCCGGCCTGCACAAATATCACTTTGCGTTTCGCTTAAAAGACCCAATATCATAAGATGATGGAAACACGCTCGCCGGAAAACCATTCCACCGCCCGACATCTCGGCAAAAGTAAAAAATAGAGAACATCTTAGTCCTAGCCGGGATGTGACACCATCTGGCAACTTTGGACTCAATCGATTGCCGAGCTCGGCGACTCATTGCCGATGAGGCTCTTACGTCGCGTATACTACACAGTTTGAATCACCGGCAATAGAGTGGATTGCCTTTCGGTTTTCTATAGACTATACTCTGGAGAGTGCGGCTGAGTTGTATGATTTAGTTCCCCCCTCCCCCTTCTACCATAAATTGACGAGACGCCGTGCAGGTTTGTACCCTTTTGTGGTTGACATTCCTGCTGCTCGCACGAAGCGATTCGCCTACTCCTTTTTGCTGCGAACCGCGAAAGAGTGGAACTCGCTTCCTGCGTCGGTGTTTCCGGCATCTTATGACATGGAAATCTTCAAACATCGAGTGAATCGGTATTTACTGGGTGAGCGCGGTTCATCGTCAGCCTCATCATCACTTTCCAGCAGGTGAGATTGAGGTCAAGCGCAAGCCTGTATGTAACAAAAAGAATGTGAGTCACTGAAAAGCTGTGACTCCGTAGACCAGGCCGCGTGGTTCTGGTTACACAAGGTTAAACAGCTCTTCAGAACACTCACCATGATACAAAAGGTAGAAAACACTTAATGAGGCAAAATTTCTACGCAATTGAAGCGATGCAAGATGTTCAGAAACATCTGGATCGTTCTCTATGCGGACAGCCCTACGCTGCAACCTATCCAGGACATCGAGTAAATACTAGGCAGAACCGTCCCAAAACTGAACTGTAGGGATTGTAACTACAATAAATGCGTATTCTAGTGTATCTGCCATATATATTACTTTATTTATTAATCTTCATTTGAGTTGCAATTACAAGTCTTATAATAAATAATATATATATATATATATATATATATATATAAAATACACATTAATCTATACTAATATTATAAAGCTGAAGAGTTTGTTTGTTTGTTTGTTTGAACGCGCTAATCTCAGGAACTACTGGTTCGAATTGATAAATTTAAGTTGAATAGACCATTTATCGAGGAAGGCTTTAGGCTATATAACATCACGATGCAATTATTAGGAGCGAAGAAATAATAGTAAATGTGAAAAAAACGGGGAAAATTATTCATCCTTGAGTGCTTCCATTGCGTGCGCTGCAAAAACGGTTCAAGATACCAAAAATATATGTACGAAAGAATTATTCCTCTTGAAATGATCTAAATAAATGTCCGCGACAGTATATGTCTATCTTTTAAGATTAAGTCACTAGAACCGTTTTTATGGTAATCGAATTTGGTCGAAATTAATGCGTTATCTGTTAAAAGTTGTATCAACGTAATAATATTAATCTTTATCCAAATAAATGTGTTGTTGATTAAGAGTATTTAATTGTGAACAAAATTGTCTTTGACATCACTTAATTTCAATGAACATCTTAGAAGATATTACAAAACCTTATATAGCAAAACTACGTTTGCCGGATCAGCTAGTATATTCATATTCTGATAAGTGGATTGAATGATAATAGGCAACAGATGATGGAAGCGAGGGAGGAAATAAGGAGGGGAGTTTAGGTATGAGTTAATACGACATCAAGGCCGGTACGAAGTTCGCCGGGTCAGCTAGTATTGTTGGAAGAATGTAAACACACCATAAACTTAATAATTGATTAATGTTCATTGTGGTCTGTGGCGCTAGTGTCGTCTCCGTGCGCCTCTATCTCGTCTTTTGTATTCCTTTTTTCCGTTTTCGCAATATACGTCAGTTTAATTATTTTCAGTATTTTTATTAAGCTTCCCACAGGTTATGGGCTTTTTCTTAGTTAAAAATAGAAACCGTAATTAATGTTATCGTACCGTATTGCAGTTGAAAAGTAAATAATAGTAAAAACGTAATAATTTTCACTAAGAGTATGTCTAACCTCCAAATAACAAAACTCGCCGGCAGAGAAAATTATTCAACATGGAAGTTTGCGGTCAAATCATACTTAGAGCACGAAGAATTATGGGATTGTGTTGATCCTGGTGGTCAAGATGCCAAGAAAGACTTAAAAGCCAAGACTAAGATAATTTTGTTGGTAGAACCAATAAACTTTGTTCACATCGAAAATGCAACGTCATCTCGAGAAGTATGGCAGAACCTTCAAAATGCTTTCGAAGACTCCGGGCTATCGAGAAAAGTTGGCTTATTAAAGGACCTAATCAACACAACATTAGATAATTGTGCCAGTGTCGAGGAATATGTGACCAAAATAATGAGCACTGCTCATATATTACGGAATATTGGTTTTCAAGTTGGAGATGAGTGGCTTGGGACTCTCATGCTAGCAGGTTTACCGGAAAATTATAAACCAATGATAATGGGATTAGAAAGTTCAAGCATAAAAATTTCATGAGATTTGTTAAGACAAAACTGTTACAAGAGGTTAAGGTATTAGAATCCACAGTATTCCTCACAAAACACAAAAAGAACTATACTACCTCACACAATAACTCAAAACCAAAAGGAAAAGGACCACATTGCTATAATTGTAACAAATATGGACACTATAAAAGTCAATGTGGAGAAAAGAATAGTAATCAAAATAATTTTTCAGCAATATTTTCAGCTCACAGCTCATTGAATTCAGATGATTGGTATATAGACTCAGGGGCAACAATGCATATGTCAAGACGCTCAGACTGGATGTATGATATACAGTCACCTCCGATCCAAAAGATAATGGTGGCAAATAATGATGCGGTCTCCGTGCATAATATGGGTAATGTAAACATTCAGACAAAAGTATGTAATGATGTGCATCAGATCCAGGTGAGAAATGTTTTATTTATTCCTGAGTTGAGTGCTAATCTGTTGTCAGTGAGTCAATTAACACAAAATGGATGTAAACTAAAATTCACTGATGAAGGCTGTAACATTTATAATGCCAAAAATGTGCTAATTGTTACAGCAAAATTAATTGATAACATGTACAAACTCAATATAGCAACTCATAATGCATATACTACTAAATTTGAAAGTGGTATAGATTTGATTACATGGCATAAAAGAATGGGTCATTTGAATATTGCAGATGTTAAGAAGTTGGAGATGTGTGCTGAGGGTATAAAAATAATAAATAAAGAAATTGATTCTGTCTGTATACCTTGCTGTGAAGCTAAACAAAGTAGATTTCCATTTCCACTGTCTAATTCTAGAGCAAATGTATTGCTAGAGATAATACACACTGATCTTTGTGGTCCGATGGAGACTCCTTCTGCAGGAGGGGGGAAGTACTTCATAACCTTCATTGATGATTTTTCTAGAAAAGTATATGTGTATATTCTAAAGAATAAGTTTGATATAAAATCTGTGTTTATAAAGTTTAAAGAAGAGGTGGAAAATGAATTAGAGAAGAAAATAAAAATGTTGAGAAGTGATAATGGGAGAGAATATTGTAATAAAGATTTTTCTGATTTACTTGTAGCTTCTGGTATCAAGCATCAGACCAGCGCTCCGTACACGCCTGAACAAAATGGTCTAGCGGAGAGAATGAACAGAACATTGGTTGAGCGTGCCAAATGTATGCTATTTGAGGCTAATTTGGAAAAAACATATTGGGCTGAAGCAGTTGTCACGGTAGCCTATATTATTAATCGGTCACCATCACGAGTTTTGAATGAGGTAACACCATATGAAAAATGGACTGGTAAGAAACCAAACATTTCACATATACAGATTTTTGGTTCTAAAGCCATGGTACATGTACCTAAGCAAAATCGTTTGAAATGGGACCGCAAATCACATGAATTAATTTTTGTGGGCTATTGTGAAAATACAAAGGGGTACAGGATGTATGACCCGGTTAGTAAAAAGATGGTAATCAGCAGGGATGTGATTTTCATTGAGAAAACAGGCAATACAAAAAATATCACACAGGAACCTGTATCAGTGCCACAACTTACTTCAATTATTCTTAGTTCTACTAATGATATATTAGATTGTGAAGAGAGAACAACTGATGTAGACAGCTCACAAAATGATATATTAACAACCACAAGTGATGTATCTATTGATAGCTGTAATGTTTCTCATGACTCCACATATTATCCAAATGCAAGTGATTATGATGATAGCAATAGCAATGATGATTTCCAGAGAAATGTCACTTTAAGATCACATCAAAGGAATAACATGCAAGGAAATAATTTTATGTGTCTCACACAATTATCAGATCCAATAACTGTAAAGGAAGGGCTATCATGTACTAATGCTAAAGAATGGAAAGAAGCGATGGATGAAGAATACAGATGTTTATTAGAAAATGATACATGGGAGTTAACTAGTCTACCACCAGATAAGCATTCAATACCATGCAAATGGGTTTTTAAGACTAAAACAAATGAAAATTGTCAGATAGTTAAATACAAAGCTCGACTTGTGATAAAAGGATGTTCACAAAAGTTTGGAATTGATTACACTGAAGTATTTTCACCTGTTGTAAGACTTTCATCCTTAAGATATTTATTTGCCTTAACAGTAAAATATGATTTGGATATATGGCAAATGGATGCTGTATCTGCTTTTCTTCAAGGCGACATAGAGGAGGAGATTTATATGATGCAGCCACCTATGTATAATAATGGTAAACAAGTATGCCATTTAAAAAAATCATTATATGGTTTAAAACAAGCTAGTAGGCAATGGAATAAAAAGCTTGATTTTAGTTTAAAACAAATGGGATTAATGCAATCAAAGCTGGATATTTGTATTTATTATAAAATCATAGATAAGGACAATATAACTTTTTTGGCAATATATGTTGATGATTTAATTTTATTTACTAATAATCAAGAGTCAAAATGTTATATAAAAGAAGAATTGCTTAAAAGATTTAAAATGAAGGATCTTGGAGAGTTATGTTACTGCTTAGGAATACATGTGGAATGAGATAGAGATAAAGGAATAATTTATCTCGACCAAAAGAAGTATATACAACAAGTATTACAAAAATATGGAATGTCAGATTGTAAAGCAGTGAAAACACCAATAGATTTGAATACTAAGTTACAAAAGTCAGAAGAAACAAACATTTTATATGATATACCTTATCAGGAGATAATTGGATGCCTATTGTATATTTCTCAAGTCACTAGGCCTGACATAAGTTTTGTTATTAATATGTTGAGTAAACACAATAACAAGCCTGAAATGCAACATTGGGTTGCACTTAAGAGAGTAATGTGTTACTTAAAAGGAACTCAAGATTACAGACTCAGTTATAAACAAAACCTAGATGAGAGCATGAGTCATAGGTATTGTGATGCTGACTGGGCCAGCTCGGAAGATGACCGTCGCTCCTGTACTGGTTACACATTCTTATTTCAGGGAGGAACGATCAGCTGGAATTCAAGGCGTCAGCCTACTGTTGCTCTATCCACAACAGAGGCTGAATATATGTCATTGTCATCATGTGTACAAGAAGCTTTATGGTTAAAGCAATTTCAAGAAAGTTTCTGGCCACATATAAAGGATGAGGCCATGATTATTTACAGTGATAATCAGAGTTCTATAAAACTTTCAGGTTCTGATAATTACCACTCTAGGACCAAGTATATAGATGTGAGGCACCATTTTATTCGTGACAAAGTACTTGAAGGAGCAATTGATGTTCAATACATACAAACTGACATGATGGTCGCAGACGCCCTTACTAAAGCAACTTCGCACTCTAAATTGGCCTTTTGTTCATCGAGGATGGGGTTGTGTTTAAGGGAGGATGTTGGAAGAATGTAAACACACCATAAACTTAATAATTGATTTATGTTCATTGTGGTCTGTGGCGCTAGTGTCGTCTCCGTGCGCCTCTATTTTGTCTTTTGTATTCCTTTTTTCCGTTTTCGCAATATACGTCAGTTTAATTATTTTCAGTATTTTTATTAAGCTTCCCACAAGTATTATACAGTTATTTACATTTTTATTTGTTACAAGAAGAAACAAATAATTTTATCTTTAAATATCTCCTTCCTCTACTAATAGCCCTGTTTACACACACACACATCTGTATACATATATGTATAAGTTCTATTACCTATATTTGAACTGAAAAATATAATAGCAACTGGATGTAAACTTATATAGAGTACGTAAACGCAATACGGAAACAAAGTACGCGGATATAATTTGGAACAGTGCGTACAACACTGGCGATACCCCGGTGTTGAAGAAGATTTTATATCCAGCTCAATACAAACTCGCCGCATCCACACGCGCATTGAGCGTAACAGTCACGTGAATTTCGCACTTTTATTTCCAAAAATGTTCAAAGTTCCTAAAAAGTTTTTATTTAAAACATGCAATTTTTACCAAATTATTCCCATGACTATTCATCAACAAGAAGTATCCTATATATAAATTTCTATTTGATACACTGTGAAACTACTGCACTGTGGTAGTTTGTTTAATTGCATCGCACCCTGTTGCACAGGATACCGCAAGCGTAGTTTAAGTCCACTAGAGAGGTTCCCGGCCTTCGAGCATCCCTGCTGCTCCAGTTACGAGACTGCACCGAAAATTTTCCACTACAACGGGAGTAGGAAGAATACCGCGGGGGTTTTAGTCGGTGCAAGTCCGACACACCGGGGGGTGGCCCTCATCACCTCCTGAGGTTCATTAGGGATTCCCCCGGGGTTACTAAAAAAAAGAAAAAAGACGCCAGAGTGGTTACATCTCTTCTGCACTCTCGCTGAATAATTGTTGTTTTCTTGTTGTGGCGGTCGGCTGGGTATTCAGTTGTCGTCTGAACTTGTGTTGTGCACTTGAACAGCAGTGGAATGCTCGGCCAACCGTGTGTACTTGAGAATCAATGGTTTCTTGGCAAGGCGCCAGTGGTGTGATGTATCCCTTGGGCCGCTGAGTTTTCCCACCAATCTACATAGTCTTTGTTCACATTTTATAGGAATGGTGCCACAGGAAATGAATATGGATTAGATTTAATTGGAACTACGACGGAGTTATTAGAGCGTAGCGGCAAGACTTAATAGAAATTTAATAAAACTTGAAAAGAAATTACCGCAGACATGGCTGTATGGCGTAAATGCCTTCGCCTTCCCATTAAGGAGAAAATATAACCGAAAAAATAAACACATAATAAAAACTTTATAAGTAGTTGTATTTATAAGGTGATTATTTATGTAGGCTAACGAAACACTGCAAATAAATTATTCATATTAAAGCGACATCCAGCTGTCAGTGCTCTGTGTGTGGTTCATAATACAAAATTTATTTTATACCCTCTTTTGTCGACAATTGTGTATCGTGTGCATTCATTGTAAATTTGTTTTCGTAATTATTAATTTCTCATGGTAGTGAATTGTATAATTCGTAATAAGAATAAATTTCTTTGAACTTAAACCTAAAATCATTAATACGGACTTCTAAAAAGTGCAATAAGACGAAGATTGTAAAGTTAAAAAAAATCCAGAGCTCGACACTAACGAGGTATAGACCTAATCTCAATACATTAGTGTAAATTAGTTAAGCAGATAATTGAGTCCAGTTAGCGCTTTCAGCTCTTTTCTGATAGGCGTTGTAACGTGTTCAGTGGATTTATTATATACATATAACTTTCGTGTTGTCGTTAGTGCTTTCTGAAATGTGATTTGCACATCTCGCAACTAACTGCGATTTGACATTCACAGTGATGCAACACGAGGGTTTTCTCCCTATTTTTAGGGTAACATGTGTTTTGGCAGTGATGATTAATGTATAGAAGTTTTAGCGATGGGAGTATCACTGCGTGCATATAACCACGCTTCAATATCCTACCTCCTGCTAGATAGTGCCTAGAGGCGTAGCTATTGTAAATGGATTACCGGTGCGCCAGTTCCCGTAACATGCAATTGTAGTCGCGTTGAGGTTTTTAGTAGGTGCAACTCCAATACACCTCGGCCGCGCCATCCCCGCGTACGGGCAGGACTGTTTAATGAGAATTTATTTATTTATTATCAAGCAAGCAGTTGAAACAGCTGATTAGTGACAGTACCCTACTATTTTACTCTTTTTTATTTTAATTGCTTTTCGTTCTTGCAATATGGCATTCAGCAATAAATAAGAATATAAACAAGACTTGCCAGAAATAGAGCCCTTGCACCATCCAATCATGATAATATTTATAAACCAATTAAATTTTATGGCTCTCTCCATTTGACTCCTATGAAGGATTATTCCATGAACTATGGCTTATCAATTATATCACTTGTTATGTGGTTTGGGCGATTGAACCTTTTTAATATAATACAAGAAACTTTACTTCGTCAGTAAGAGCTTGTATTTTCAAGTCATGCTGGTGTCTTTAGTTTGTGACGTAATCCAAATTTTTTAAGTAAGGTGCAAGCAAAGTCAGGATAAGTGTCTATAAATCTCTGCCTTTGCATTTTCGATGGTAAACTTGTGTATTGTGTTTGGAAAATAGCTGGTATAATTTTGTATACATTTAAATACTAAAGTTATATAGATGCATTTTACTTTTTGGACATTTCAGCCAGAAAAAATTTAAATTACTGAAATTGAAATAAATATTGAGACGAGTTCATGTTCTAAAGATGTTCGTGATACCGTTGTCAGTTTGGAAGCTCGTCCAAAGCTGTAGAGGAAAGGAGTAGAAGAAGGTGCACTTTCAGATAAAAATATCACGACATAAGGATATACCAATAAAATGTATGAAGATACCAGAGAAAATGTAGTAGTAACACAAGACCCTGAACAGCTTCAGATAAACACAGATAATCATTCACTAGCACTAGATTTTACACCGACAGAAGATAAACTATTTGCCTGTGGTATTTGTGACTATAAATGTTACGATAAAAAGTACTTTAAGTAGACACATTATAACACACAATGGCGAGAAACCATTCGCCTGTAACGTTTGTAGTTATACAAGTAATCGTAAATGGGTTTTAAATATACATACAAGAACACACACTGGCGAGAAACCATTCGCCTGTAACGTTTGTAGTTATACAAGTAATAATAAATGTAATTTAAAACGACATAAACGAACACACACTAGCGAGAAACCATTCGCCTGTAACGTTTGTAGTTATACAAGTAACAGTAAAAGTAATTTAAATCGACATAAACGAACACACAATAACGAGAAACCATTCGCCTCTAACGTTTGTAGTTATACAAGTAATAGTAAATATGATTTAAATCAACATATAAAAACACACATTGACGAGAAACCTTTCGCTTGTGACATTTGTGGTAATAATTATACAACAAAAGAGAATTTAAATATACATAAGTATAAGAAAATACACTGGTGAGAAACCATTTGTCTGTGGCTTTTGTAATAATAAATACACAACAAAATATTAAATATACATGTAAGAACACACACTGGCGAGAAACGTTTCGCGTGTCACGTTTGTAGTTATACAAGTAATAGTAAATGTAATTTAAATCGACATACATATAAGATTACACACTGGCGATAAACCATTTGTAGTAATAAATATACAACAAAAGAGAATTTAAATATACATAAGTATAAGAAAACACACTGGCGAGAAACCATTAGTCTGTGACATTTGTAATAATAAATAGACAACAAAAATTGGCTCAAAAATTGATTTGAATTTAGTTAGTTTTAATGCTACCAAAATGCAGGAATGTTTTTTTTTTCAACAACGGAGTCCCTTGCGCCTGACTTCTACCTTCAGAATGTTTCTTTGCTACTTACTGATGGTTTCGTTATAAAGCTAACAGTTAAACTAAACTTTGGTTGGTCGATTGAATTTAGAACGAAAACAAAAAATTCAGGTGTCCTTTTTAAGATCAGATGTAAATTTTCTTGCCTCGTAGTCTTCTACCGGTTGCGCAATGGAGAGGGTTCTCAAAAGCTTATTTTACCAAACCTATCTTACTATAACACCACTAGACACTATATCGGGGCCCCATCCGTATGTGGTGGATGTTTCCTATATCCATACGAAAAGACACGTTACTATATTTATCATCCGAGCACCTAAGGAGTTAAATAAGGCGTACTCGGCCCATTATTGGAGTCGTCTCCACCAACCCCAGATGTGACTGAGGTCCAGCGTCAGCTTTTAAATCACAAACAAAACCGATATTGTTCACATCTCTAGGATATTTCCATACAGAACCTCTTTGACACCTTGGATAGGTTACGGGATAATGATCTGGACGTTTCTAAATACCTTAAACAATTCAGTTGCACAGGGATATTTTCCGAACTACCGTATAAAGTTATTCCACCATCTCCCTTTCATAACAGAACCACAAACGCTGGATTGCCGTGCCACAATTTTACGGTGACATATATTTCAGCTAGAACTAAGAACTTCTCTAATTTGTTCCTTTGTTGGGTTACATGATTGTGGAATGATTTTCGGGCAGGCATGTCTCTTCTTTCTATATCATCAGGTTTTTTAAACGAAGCGTCAAGATATTTGTGTACGCCGGAATGATCGCGGCGACTTTTGCCAGATAATTGTCTCTCGATAGTCGTGCTCGGTTTCTGGATTACACTGTACTTTCCATCTGGTACCGCGTAGATACTCTGCTGAGTGAGAATTTAAGAAAAATACCCACAGTCTCCGCGTCAATACTATGTGTTTAAGTACCCAACCCTTGCTTCGACGAGATAAATTGGTACGTTGATACAGATAAAGGACTGCTCATACATGTTCTTTGAATTGAACTCGGCTTTGTGGCAGCCCTGGTTACAGGACCCATTCACTTTGGACAATTTAATGTTTTCATTGGACTCATGCATCATGTACTGCGGTAATTAAAAAAACTAAAAACTTTACATGTGAACTGTGCGCTTCATTTCAATAAATTAAGCTATATTTCACTGAGTCCACAACATACATTTAATTTTTTTTAATCTGCCAATTTCAGTTTATGGGCAGATTTGTTCGACCGTGTGTTATATGTCAAATTTTTCTCGAAGTTGCGTTTGGTCTTATTTATTTTGTTTCTACAGTTTACTCTAAGTTCAATATACTGAAGATGACTGTTAATCCTAATGTTACCGTGATTAAAGATTTTTTAGCATAAAACAAAACGGTTTGTCATTTTGTACATAATTCCCCTATATTTATATGGAGATGTGACAACCCGAGCGCTGCAAGCATTTGCGGCGTTCGGTCGTCTCCGTCGCGCTATAAGCCTCGGCGTAATATAGCCGCGAGCGCCATTTTAATTCAGTATAGTTCTTGTTACGATATTGGGAGGTAGCGCGTCCGGGCCGAGATAATTAGTTTATTGTATAGCAAAGTTAGCAATCAAGAATGTGTGTTATTACTTTTTAAACATTAACTTAAATTAATAAAAACTATTAACACGCTTTAAGACGTTATCGCCGGCATGTACCATTAATGGTACATTGAGGACTGTTCCATAGGTCGGCGTGTACCATTTATGATATATACACAATTGTCCCATCGGGCGGCGTGTACCATTAATGGTACGATGAAAGAAATTAATGTAATTTGTATTTTTTTGCTTATAAAAAGAAAAAAGTTTGCAAATGAACGCAGGCATAGTCAGCAGAAGCACTTAATGAGAGATATGCGATTACGTGCAAACGGCGCCGCCCGATGAGACAAATTTGATTTTGCGGAGCCGTCAGGTGCCGAAGACAACGAATTCAACCACCGGCGGAAACGTGTTACGAATATTATTGCTATAGACACATCTGTATACAGAATAATTGTATAAACAAAGAAGTTATTTAGGGAAGATCTTCAGCATTTGATTCTATTTCCAAATATGTAAAAATAATAGAAACGAAATAAATTATAGTCAACACACTTGTATAATATTTGTGGACATGTTATACACATGAATGAATAACAATTCATAAGTAGGTATTTTACCTGTCCTAAACCAGCACGAAGTACGAAGAGAAAACGAGAGCATATCCGTTTACCTAAAATTACGTACAAGGAACTTTACCTACTAATTCAATCGTGCGCCACATGCGTCATTTGTTCATCAATTTTTATTTATGGTTTATTAGGGAATATCTTAATATATATAAATTACGTGTCACGTTGTTTGTCCACGATGAACACCTAAACTACTCAAGCGATTTTAATAAAATTTACACACCACGTGCAGTTTGATCTAACTTAAAAGATATGATGGTTTTCATCTCAATTCACAGTTGCAAATAATATTTTATTGCAAAATATTTGTTTATTATTTGGCAGTCACAATTTTCAGTTAGCTCCAAACCATTCTAACAGATGGCGGTATCTGCTGACTGGATCGAGTAATTATTTGTTATATGGTATACTGTAGGAATTGTTACCACAATAATTGCGTATTCCCATGTATCTGCCATATATAGAGGGATATATAGAGGTTTTGTGTTAGTTACCAGTAACGTTGTATTGTACTTTATTTATTAATCTTAATTTGAGTTGCAATTACAAGTCTTATAATAATATATTAAAAAAAAAATCATTTATTTATTCATACAATGAAAAGAGGATTGAATGTTAATAGGCAACAAATGATGGAAGGGAGGAAAGGGAGAAAGGGTATACATTTAGCTATGAGTTAATAAGACATTAAGGGTGGTACAAATTTCTCCGGGTCAGCTAGTATTATACAGTTATTTACATTTTTAATCCGTTACAAGACTGTACAAATCATTTTATCTTTAAATATCTCCTTCGTCTACAAAATAACCCTGTTTACACATACACATCTATATACATATGTATATATATATATAAGTTCTATTACCTATCTTTGAACTGAAAAATATAATAGCAACTGGATTGCAAACTTATATAGAGTTCGTAAACGCAATATGGAAACATAGTACGCGGATATACCTAATTTGGAACAGTGTGTACGACACTGGCGCTTACGCTGGCTTTGAAAAAGATTTTATAGAAAAATTTCAAATTTCACACCACTCACGTTCCACTGCCTTTCATACTTCATTCTTTCAGCCGTCCGCTGATAAGGGTTGAGTGGTGTCATTTATTTATTTCCGGGCAGTAGACTTGAGGGAGTCTGCTGTCCGGATGAGAGGGTGGCGGGGTGCAGTGTCCGGCGCGCCGCCTGTGAGATAGGTACTGGAAGGGTGGGCTCTTTACCCCTACCCCTTCCAGAGAGGCAGCCTCGACAAGGCATTTCGCTCTCCGGGCGTCTGGATGAATTTGGTTTCCCAGGCTAGGGTGGGGCGATTAGAGGGACACCCCGGGGGTTTTTAGTCATTAGGAGTCTTACACACCGGGGTTCCTACCCTCACAACGGCCCTTATGGTCCTATGCAGGATTTTCCCCCGGGTTACCAAAAAAAGTGTCATTTATTTATTTAAAAATTTACAACATAACCTTAATCCTAAACTTAAGAATACATTACAAATTTAAAAATAACTAGTGACTACCTAATCCTTAACGAACGTACAAATGAAAAGTAACCTAAGCCTTAAACTAAAATAAAAACACAACATGTTACAGAGGATTTATTTTACAATTTGAAACTTAGTCTAGTTACAAAGTATGTGGGGGACATGAGCGAGAAGCCGTATCGAGGCGGACCTCATGACTGCGGCGTTCTTCTCCGTCTGCGACGACAGACGGGTCTCTGAGCGAAGGTAGCTCGCGCGTCCTTCTTGGTGGAAGTCTACGGAGTCCATCTGGGCGTTTCTTCTTGTGTGATCGGGATGATGAGGGTGTGCGATCTGTTCGCACATCCGCCTAGTACTCTCCAGCGCGCCCTCTCCGAGTCGGGCGCAGTCTAGGTAAGGCCTAGATCGCGGGCTTTAAGCTTCTTTTTCTTAGGAAATCTTATTCTATGTATCTCGTAGCGTTCGCCTTCATTCGTCGTAAAGATTTTATAGAGCTTCCAGCTCACTTCAAACTCTCCGCATCCCTGCGCGCTTTTGAGCGTAACAGTCACGCGAATTTTATACTTTTCCGTTTCAAAATTGCCCTAAGTGGTAGTTGTAGGAAGGTTTTAATTTAAAACATTGCAAGTTTCAATTTTGAACAGATTATTCCCATGACTATTCATCAACAAGAAGTATCCTATATATAAATTTCTATTTGATACACTGTGAAACTACTGCACTGTGGTAGTTTGTTTAATTGCATCGCGCCCCGTTGCACAGGGTACCGCAAGCGTAGTTTAAGCCCACTAGAGAGGTTCCCGACCCTCGAGCATCCCTACTGCTCCAGTTATCACGAAAATGCACCGAAAACTTCCCACTACCACGGGTTCTCGAATTTAACTGGCATGCAGAAATCCAAAAAAAAAAACACTGGTCTTTAAAAGCAAGTGCAGGCCTGCAAGAAAACCAGTTACACAGATTTGTTCTCTGATATGAAGCTGAAGGAGGGCCCATTTTGCCAAGCTTTTTAATTTCTTGTATATTTTACCTCTTCATTATATTTTTACTGGTGGTTGCAAATAAAAGGGATTTTTGTTTAGAATTGTTGTAATATGAAGCTAGATGTGTCATCTAGCCTGCGAAAAAATGCATTATATGTTTTCAAATACATATATTATAATAGTTTGGGCAAGTGAATAAAAGTACAAGAATAATCCTGGCTAAAATACAATTAACTAATGTGATATTAAGTATAGCGCAGTCCAAAAAATATTTCTATAAGAATAATTCAATTGATTTTGAAAATGACTAAGTTTTATTTATAAATTATTCCATTAATCAGTGGATTATTTTGAATATTTTTAATTCGATTGATTTTTTTGTAATAAAAATATTGTCTTTGTATAAATTTTGTGTTACTGCGCCATCAAATTATTTCTCTTTTTGTATAAGGGACCGCAGAACTAAGTATTTGATATTAATTTCAACTTTATGCCTCCATGCTTTCCTGAAAAAAACGAAATTAATAGATAGACAGACAACCCATTTCTATAAAGGATCTGTTTTCCTTTTGAAAAATTGAATCCTAAAAATGTGTTTTTTTTCAGTACAATTTAAAATATTATGATAATCAGTTCGAAATGCGATCATTTCCCATAGATACATCAATTCCGATTCTCACCAAAAGTATCTCGATAATGAGAAAGAAACAATTAGTAAGACAGTATATAACAACCCTATTAACCGAGGGATCAAAACATAACATAGAACAGCTCCTCGCTTTCACGAGTAGCTCCGTCCCTTTCGTGACAACTGAAATCGTATATTCTCTTTCCCGCAGCCGTCTCTTTCTTGCACAATCGATTTCCCATCCACATTTTCCTCGGACTTCGCGATCGTCGTACGCGGAAACTATTTGCCCAAATAAACGTCGGGTTTTCGTTGAAAATAATAAAAAAAGCAAGTAAATATAAAAATTAGTGTCTATCACACAGAGACTGAACTTTTGTGGTTCTATTTGGGCTGTGAATAAAGATTTCTGTGCAATTTGGTGGGAAAATTTCATATAGGATCAACCAGTAAGTACTTTGAGATGGTTTTGCTTGAACATTTCAATTAATATCAAACATTTATGCTTTTTGTATTTGATTCACTCAAAATGTTTCACTATTTCACAATTTTATAAATATAACTTTATAATACGTCTAGATATTTTAATATTTAATGATAATTATTAATATAATATTTATGTTTAATATTCATTTGATGTACTTACATATAAGTAAATAAATATTTTTTACATGATTATTGCATGAATTTGAAAATTATGTTTTAGACATATTTGTGCGTATAGTAAGAAGAAACCATTTATTTTAATAATAACTAGCTGTCCCGGCAGACCTTGTTCTGCCCTATTTCTCTAAAACAAAGTCACGTTGTTTTTTTTTAATGTTAATAGATTCCCCGTCAGATTTTATTCTGCCAAAACCTATTGGCCTGTCGGCTGTTTTTTGAAAATTGTTTGAAGGAACCTGGCCTTAATGCTATATGTATAAAAATTGACAAATATTGACATTAATATTTATACGTCACTCAATTGTTTTGCCGGAACCCGTCCACTGACATTTAAACTTTATGGTGTGGTATTAAAGTTCAAAATGACTTATAACGAATTTTTTGAATGAGAATTTAGAAAAGTGTTGTTTTTAGACTTTGTCAGACAATTTTTTTAATTTTTCTCTCCGTAATAACCTTCGACAGACTTCAACAAACACAACAAAAAAGAAATCAGCCAAATCGGTTCAGCCGTTCTCGAGTTTCGCGCTTATCAAGACATTTTGCGATTCATTTTTATATTATAGATATGAATATTTAAAAAAAATACAGCATAAAATTGAAAATTATTTTATCTTTTTTTTTCTTAGTTTATCTATGATCACGAAAAATTCCAATTGGGGTTGAATCTAGAAAGAATGGATCATCAATTTTGTCTATCTTTGTAAAAGTCATGCGTTCTACGACTGCTCTTATTTTTTTTTCTAATTTTAATGATTCTAGTTTACAATAAACTCATATTAGATAAACAAATATGTCTCCAAAAAGTTGAAGGTGACGTTTTTTTAAGTAGAAGGTGCCGTACTAAATTTTCTCAATTCAAAGTGAATATGGGAGTATATAGATGTCTAAACTTTAGTTTTATTATATCTAGGGGTGAAAGGCTATTTGGTTTAAGTTACATTTTTTGGTGATATAGTAATATATATATATATGGAATCGGTAAAAAACGCTGATTCTGAAAATATATATATTACTATATTACCAAAAAATGTCGCTTAATTCAAATCGGCTTTTCACCGCTCGATATGAATTAAAATATTATTTATTAGAACTTACTGTATTGTTCATAAATTATAATAAATATTGAAAAAACTTACTCAACTCAATTATTGTAAATCTGTCTGTAATATATTTATTGAGACCATTCTAAAGAACTCAAACACGGTACTTCTGCTGTAAGTTAGTGGAGAGTTGAGCATCCTGCTGATTCCTGATGATATTACAGCATCAGGTCTGTGTTACCATGTAATTGAAACATCATTGATGTCCCAAATCACTAAATTTTGGATCGATCAGACCAATAGAAGTTATTTACATATCTCCACCAACTAGAAAAGGGCTGAAGATCTTAACAGCTTTTCAGAGTGTCTTTAATATTAGAGAAAAACACTCTTCAAATGAAATGAAATATAACTTAAGCCAAAAAGACCTACTTCCCAGCATTCATGAATCATCAAAATAAAAGTAACATGAATCTAACACCGGTTCGGAAAGCAGAATCTACCGAGAAGAGCCGGCAAGAAACTCTGGTAGTTCCTCTTTTGAACATAAGAGGTACAAATATTTATAATACACAAAGGAATTAATTAATATGTCTCCCGCCCGATTATGTTGTGAAGGCGTTTCCCGGTCACCAATATACCGACAGTTCGAAAAAAAAAGGAATTAATGTCCCGTGAGAAAATTATATACATTAAGACCACGGATATTTATCATTTAAAGTCACTGATGGAATAATATATATTTTTTAGCAATTGAATTCTATTTTATTTTTTAAATTTCTATGTTGATAACTCTAAGATGTCTTTAAGTAATGTATTGTATAGGCTAAACCTGATAATGCCACCTGTTAAACAAAAAAAATTAAATAAAAATCGATTCATGTGTTTAGGAATCACAATGCCACAGAGAGACATACAAATACACTTGCTACATTTATAACACCCTTCTTTTAGCATCACGGTCTAACAATATGGTTTATACAATTTTTTATCCTTCTGTTTGAATTCGGAAGTAATCGGAGTAATAGAAGTAAAACAAGACGCCGCTGCGGGCTTGCACCCTATCTACTTGACATTCCAACTACTTGCACGAGGTGATTCTCCGCCTCTCTTTTGCTGTGAACCGCTAAGGAGTAGAATTCGCTTCCTGCGTCTGTTTTTCCAGTATCTTACGACATGGGAATCATCTAAGTACGGATGAATCGGTATTTGTTGAATGAGTGGGCTCCATCATCGCCTCATCATCACTTACCATCAGGTGAGATTCAGCCAAGCCAGTCTGTTAAATAAAAATAGAGCGATAATTTCGAGTAAGTCGTGCTCGATGGTAGAAACAGCCGGATATAGATCAATAATTGCTAATATCCGTTGGGCTTTGATCGGGAAATTGCTTTTTAGTCTAACTTATAGGCGGATGCTGTGCAAAGCAATAAGGCTCTAACCCTCAAAGGAAATTATGGCAGGAAATGATTATAAAAATCATATTCATTGATGATGAAGAATTGACATTTCAAAATTGTCATAATAATATATTATACCTTTCGAGGCAAGCAGGGATTTATTGGCTGTATCCGTTTTTCGCTTATATGTGGTACCCAGCGATGGTCGATCGATCGGTTGCTCTTAAGGTAGACCGTCAACAGTTCAAGTCTGAGCACCATTGATGTATAAGGTATTTGTTAAGTGAATTTTATTTTATGCATCGGGCAAGAAAGTGTCAGTGTAAAGGGGCTTCAAAAACATTGTTTTCCAATAATAGGGCACCGGGGAAGGATGGGTACGGTTATAAAAGCGAGAGAATATGACGCGTAATGACGCGATTACGCTCCACGCGTGTTTTTACCCCTGAAGCCTTTTGTGCGACACCTTTTAAGTTTTAACGATGGGGTGGCTGAATGGAAGCTTTCCGTTGCTAGTTTATGTTGTTTAAAAATATTTCCATGTCAGTTTTATCAAAGAGATTATAAAAGTGGAAACAGTGCAAACGTATATTGATCTATTTAATAAGAAAAATGATTTTTTTTTAACTAAAAACCAAATATACTTACAATATACACAATATCGCAGTAAAAAAAATCCAATACTTCATGGCATCTACTTTCTTTGGCATCAGGATGTGGAATAATCTTCCAGCCAATGTTTTTCCTTCCTCCTATGGTACTATTGGATACTTTGAAAAAAGTGTGAAGAGACTTTAGAGCTGGCCGGCATGATCACAGCCACTGTCAACTAATAATCTCCTGTTTTTGATACTTACGGTTCGAGTCTATGTTGTGCATAATATCGGTTGCGACGTAGTCACTTTGCCTCACTAGTATAAAAGAAAAACGATTGCTATATCATTACACTGGATTATCGTTCTGCGTTTCTCTCCACTCTCAACTTTGTGAAATGTTGGTGAAGCACATATATAGGACGGCACATCGACCGAATTTTGATAATAAAGTAAATTGAAAATTGTTTATTTAATTTTTTATATTTTCAAGGAAACATAGCAATGCATAAACAATAAAATATATACATAAAGATATATAAGCAAGCAAATGTTCATCAAAAAAAATCTGACTAGAAGACACAAAACATACTACTAACTAATTATATAAAATAATAAATAATAATAATAAAATAATATTATAATTATTATTATTGGGAGTCGAAGCTGCTCGCGTCCGTAGGCTTTACCCTAGTTTCCCTACACGTGACTCCTGGGTGGTGCTAAACGAGCAGCAGCGAGGTGGTAGAGCGCCGGTGCCCGTCTGGATCGCGACCACAGTGCATGGGTGTAAAGCCCCTCATAGTGACCAGTTTCGGCTTGTCGCGTTTCGGGATCAACTTGTGTATATCCAGTAGCTCATATACCTAGAGACTTTCAGTCGTGGTATATGTGGGCCGACATGACGATGTAGACTATCTATGGATTTTCATCCTTTGATAGTCGCTTTCGTTTTTGGACTACACTGTACTTACCATCAGGTATTCTGTAGTCACTATGTCGAGACACTGAAAAAAAAAAAAACTTGAAAATTAATTTAATTTCACAAAGGGCGCTTTAAATGGTTGTTATGAGTATATGGCATACTCACTATCTATTTATTTATTTCTGTCCTTAACATTATCTATTTTCTAATTATTTATACTATACTAACCTATAACTAACAACTATTTTAAATAACATTGTTATATCTTCACGTATTTATTTAAGTAATTTTATCAACACATTTCATGCTAACACACTTGATATTTATTCTTTAATATCGTGTCGTGCGTTGGAAACGGCTCTAAGTTAGAGAGACGTGGGGTACAGGTGCGCGCGAGGGGACTGTGCATGTGTCCGCGACGCAAGCGCTTCACCGCCCGCGCACCCGTCGAACTAGTCTTGCTATCATACTGAGACTAGCCCCACGCACCACTCGCTCGCCATTCCTAACGTTCTCGAAGAATTTGTTTTTGTGTTGTTATCTTTATTATTGTGCTGTATAATCTATATCAACTTGGACTATCGTACTTGTGCTTCATTATTTCTACTGGACTTTGTACTGTGCTTCATTAAACGCTACCTACTTACTGTCTGTAATTCTTTTTTTTTTTTACACTGGCTCGACATAGTGTCTACAGAGTACCTGATGGTAAGTACAGTGTAGTCCAAATACGAAAGCGACTATCAAAGGATGAAAATCCATTGATAGTCTACATCGTCATGTCGGCCCACGTATACCACGACTGAAGGTCTCTAGGTATATGAGCTACTGGATATACACAAGCTGATCCTGAAACGCGACAGGCCGAAACTGGTTACTATGACGGGCTTTACACCCATGTACTGCGGTCGCGATCCAGACGGGCTTTACACCCATGTACTGCGGTCGCGATCCAGACGGGCTTTACACCCATGTACTGCGGTCGCGATCCAGACGGGCACCGACGCCCTACCACCTCGCTGCTATTCGTCTAGCACCACCCAGGAGTCACGTGTAGGGAAGCTAGGGTAAAGCCTACGGACGCGGGCAGCTTCGACTCCCAAAACTCTTCACTTCATTCTTTCATCATCATACCTATCACGCTAAAAGTACTATTCGTGGTATTTAATTCCGATTTCTCCCTCATGCTACACAAGCAAAAGTGAGGTGGTTCCGTGGTAGCGTTTCTGTACCAGATTGAATAAAGCGTGACGCGATTTGCGTCTAAGCTTAGAGCGCTGGCGCAATGCTCTCCGTTTCGTTCATCAGATGTTTGGTAAGTTATTGTTGTGGTCTTCTGGAGTTGTTCTTGTTGTCTGAGCTGGTGTTGTGGGTCTAGGCAGCGACAAGATGCTGGATTGCCAGTGCTGTTGGGAAATCGTGATTTTTTTGATGTGGCAGGGTAGAGTGTACGTAGCTTGGGTCGTTGGTTTTGACGTCAATTAAATATTGTTGAATAATAAAAATAGTCAAAAGGACTTGTACCCAGAGCTGACAAACTTGATGATTTAAAAGGTTATTGGAAACTGGCCGTATTAATGATAATGAAAGCATTTAATAGAGAACCTAAAATACAACAATTACTGTAAAATCACCCCAATGTAGGGATGAAATTCAATAGTCCTCAATCTGATTTAAGTTTTATTACAGTTTAGATTTAAGTATCAAAATCGAGCATACTAACAAACAAATTTTAAAATTGAAAAGTCTCGAAAACTATTGAATTTCGTCCCTCCCTTAGGGTGGCTTAAATTGTAGAATTTTATCTCCTTTATCATATTAATACGGCGAGTTAAAAATAACTGTATTTCTATAGCATGACGGTATATTTTTCCCGCAGATGATTTTCGTAATGCGGCTGTACACGTGAAATGGACGGAATACAGATGGAACCCATCGGCAAGTACAAAGCCGATAGAAACGGATCTGCCAAAGGTACTTTCATACATTCTATCACCATTTACAATATAATATTAGGTCCTTACATATGAAATTGGCGTTTTGTATGGGAGGAACAAAAAGTCGAATATTTTTTAATATAATATATTTAATTAATCAAAGTATGAACCATTATTTTCTATGCACTTTTGCCATCTCATAGGTAGTTTATTGATCCCTTTACTAAAAAAACCAGTCGGACGGGAATCAATAAAATCTTTGAAGGCGATTTGGACTGCCCCATCGGAGTTGAATTTTTTCCCTTGCAAGAAGTTATCCAAATTTCGAAAAAAATGGTAATCTGTTGGAGCAAGGTCCGGGGAGTACGGAGGATGTCTTAGACTTTCCAATTGAAGCTCTTCTAATTTAGTAGCCGTCTGTTGCGCAGTGTGTGGTCTAGCGTTGTCGTGAAGCAGCAGTGGCGTGGAGCGATTGACCAGCCTAGGTTGTTTAGCCGCTAGCTTTTCCATCATGGTTTGCAATTGCTGACAATAGACATCAGCCGTAATAGTCTGGCCAGATTTGAGAAAACTGTAATGAACAATACCGGCACTAGTCCACCAAACGCTTACAAGTAACTTTTTTGGGGTTAATTTTCGCTTGAGGCAGGATTTGGCTGGCTGGCCAGGATCCAACCATTGCGCTGAGCGCTTCCGATTATCGTAAAGAACCCATTTTTCATCACAGGTAATGATTCGGTTTCAAATACCTTCATTATTGTGCCGGTTTAGTAATGCAACGCAGCAGTCGACGCGCGTTTGCCGGTTTGCTTCAGTCAATTCGTGAGGTACCCACCTTTCAAGCTTTTTAATCTTCCCAATTTGCTTCAAGTGAATTAAAACAGTTTTATCACTAACATCGCAGCCTGCAGCTAACTCGGACGTGGTTTGCGATGGTTCCGCTTCCACAATAGCCTTCAACTCTTCATTATCAACTTGAGTCTCAGGCCGTCCACGGGGCTTGTTCTGCAGGTCGAAATTTCCAGAACGAAAACAGAAAAAAACAGAAGAAAAAAACAAATGAATGACGATCATCGAAGCACAAATACATGAGTCTATAGCTGTGCAAATTTGAATTTGGAATTCCTTACCAAAGAGGAGAAATTTGTGATTAAAGTGGCCAGTACGAAAAACGCCAATTTCATATGTAAGGACCTAATATATCCATTATTTGGCAAAATGTAATCAGAATAATGAAAAACGGTTATGATTACATTTTGCTCATGTATGTTTTAACCACTATCGAATCCCCAATTGCATACATATTTATGACTCCGTAATATTTTGAATGGATTTAATCATGATTACAGAGCAACAGAATTATAATTACGACTACATTTTGTAATCGTTGATCAGATTACATTTATTCCATCTCTAGACATATCATAATCAATTAATTAACTACCTGAATGTTAACGGCTTGTAACGACTCATCGAAGCTGCGGCCGCAGCTCCAGTTTTAGCAACCTCTTGAGAAGTTGTGAGACCGTTTTAATAATTTCTAGACGTTTATAATACTACATCATCATAAACCTTTGATTTAGTAGTTTCAAAATCATTATATAATTTATTTTACCCTATTTTTGGTAACCTGGGGGAAATCCCTAACGGATCTTCAGGAGGCAGTGAGGCCCACTTCCCGGTGTGTCGGACTTGCACCGACTAAAACCCCCGGGTGTTCCTTCTCCCGCCTGCCGATTGCCAAGGGCAAGGTTGAGCCATCTTCCTCGGCACCCGGCGAACTATATAATTTATTTTTACCCAATCTTGAACTGATTTTTTCAGGATTTTAAACCTCAGCCTCAATGCTTAAAATATCCTCAGAGAACTCATACGATTTTTTATTTTAGCAGCTGCCTGGCGAAATATAGTCGATCAAGATTTGGACGATGTGGCGTTTTTGGCCGGTAAGTTTTTTGGTTTTTGCGCTCATTAGTTCCAACAGGAGTAAAGCAACTGATTTATATACAGCTTTATTAGAATACGTGTTTTAACTTAAGACAAAGTTCAAACAGTGGGTAAGCACAGTTATTATAAAAAATATTTCATTGCTAACCATCTGACCCAGCTATCTTTGAATTGTTAACGGTTAATGCATGTCGTATTACTTAACTAAACCTACCCCCTATCCCACTTCCGCTCTTCCTACCCTTCCTCTCTCCATTCTCATCCTCTCTCTTAGACTAACATTTGATGTAGTACTACAATTTTTATATAAGAAATAAGCTAATGTGTGTAAAAAACATAGTTTTGGCATAGTTTAAACCTCTGCTTAAATTAAAACTCGTTTTCTAATAACGCTTTTAGAGTTTGATAGAGCGTATTCTGAATCCAATACCAATACCAATGCCAAATACCAATGCCGCCGATTGTAAGATATGCTGCCGCCAGTATGTCCTACTCCACTGTATTACGCTCCGTACAAATCTATTGTTAACCAATTATTTGGCTTTTTAATTCTGGTTCAGTCTTTTGGCCACACTACACATGTTGGTAATCACAGTGTAATCAACAAAAGGACTGGAATTATCAACATGGAAGAAAAACCTATTGACAGCCACGGCGATCATGCCGGTCTGGATAGATATCTCTTCGGCTGTCGTATGCAGGACCCAATATCATAGAAAGTAAAATAAAATAAAGGAAGGAACGGTTAATGAAATAATGAAACCACATACACAAATGAAAGACTAATATTTATTTTTTATTTATTTATTTATTCACTATCATTGAGCAGCACATACAATACACAATAATGTATAATGCATACACACGATAGTTTTAAAGCTGTTCCAATTACACAATACTAATATTTAAAAAACTACATTTGACATCCAAGCTACAGGTAGTCCTAGTTTTGATGTCAGCTACCTTTAATGTGCTGCTTGGTAATTGTTTTTCTAATAAATAATTTAATTTTAATTTTTAAAGCTTTGCTGACCCTGAAAGGCGGCGATAACGTAACGGTATATTATCACAAGTTTAAACTATGTTTAATCTTCGATATTACATACAATATTATCTCTTGTATGCATAAGAAAGAAAATATTTTTTTAGATAAAGCAAAGTAATAATACATATTGTACTTATTATAAAACCTAGTTTATTTTAATATGATAATAACGTTTCTACTTTTAACAAAGGTAAGGAAAATAGAATAACAGAAACTCGCAGCAATAAGAAATACGTGTGTTTGTTTGACTTTGTGTAACAATTTGAGTGTATGTTCGCTATTATATTATTATATGTATATTGTATGTGTAAACTAGGTAAAATGAGTGCAGTATGGCGTCTGTACCCCCCTGTTATCGTTTCGACTTTAACAAAGCTAAAACTGATCCTATAAAATTATTCCTATTTAAGGCTTGTTTATATAAGCAGATAACATACATCTATGTATCCTGTGTGCTGTTACCAATCTAAAATAGCACTCAGTTCAATGTATGCTGCAGCATACGGAACAAGCTTATCGGAAGACCATTCCACTGTTTGTTGATGTGGCAACAGTGAGGGTACGAGACGGATTCTGACAGTCGCGGGTCAGCAGCGACTTTTAAGTCGTGATGTACCCGCTCTGTAATCATAGATGGGCAAAATGTAATCATATTAATAAAAAATATTACGATTACATTTTGAATTTTTTACCATTAATATGAATGCATTTACTCATCTATGTTTTAAACACTACAGAATCACAGATTGCATACACATTTATGATTTCTTAATATTTTAAATGGCTTTAATCATGATTACAGAGTAACAAAATTAAAATTACGACTACATTTTGTAATCGTTAATCATTAATCAGATTACATTTTACCCATCTCTGTCTGTAAGCACGTATAATTTGTAATGGTGGCCGATGTAGGCGACTGTGCAGCGCTGTCAGCTGTCACGATCGTGAGCGTGACTCGAACCGGACAGTGTGGCGCAGTCTTTTTTTTTATTTTTTTTTTTTTTCACTGGTTCGACATTGTGACTACACAGTACCTGATAGTAAGTACAGTGTAGTCCAAAAACGAAAGCAACCATCAAAGGATGAATATCCATTGATAGTCTACATCGTCATGTCGGCCCACATATACCACGACTGAAGGTCTCTAGGTATATGGGCTACTGGATATACACAAGCTGATCCCGAAACGCGACAAGTCGAAACTGGTCACTATGGCGGGCTTTACACCCATGTACTGTGGTCGCGATCCAGACGGACACCGACGCCCTACCACCACGCTGCTGCTCGTTTAGCACCACCCAGGAGTCACGTGTAGGGAGCTAGGGTAAAACCTACGGACGCGAGCAGCTTCAACTCCCAAAAGTCGCCTACATCTGTTGCCTTATACTAATGCATACAGAGTGGTACATCGTGACCTGACAGCTGTTACTAGGTCATTGCTGCCGAACCACGGCGCTCAGAATCCGAAAGGCATCTTAGAGATTACTTGCTGCCGATCAACATTGGAACTGACTTTCTCCGACATACTGTCCTTAATGTCCTCAGACACGGATAAAGCGAGAGAGGCACGGGAGATCGGGGACACCCCGATAGCGGTATGCACGCAACGGCGAGCTCTCTGTCTGACTGCGCTCATATTCAGTGCCATGTTCCTGATAGCTTTGCTCATCGTATATGCTACTCCTCAACCAGGTAAATCACATTCTGTATATATATATTTTAAATCATACATTTTAGTGACGCTTTAGTGCATCCTTGATGACTATGCCAGCCTCGTAAGGTATATCATATTGTTTAAGCCCACTTCTGGCGAAGTGACAACTGTACGAATCTGTTAATTCTTTTTGCATTAAGTGACGTCGGCTCTCCCAATATGATGTTAATTCCTCCGACACACCGCCAATCCTGAGAGAGAAGACTTCTAAAATTTTCATTGCAACTACATTCACAAAGGAGATGATAAATATCATCAACCACCTTGCAGCGCTCACAAAGTAGCGAGTAGCGAGTAGTTGCGAGGTGGTAGGGCGTCGGTGCCCGTCTGGATCGCGACCACAGTACATGGGTGTAAAGCCCGTCATAGTGACCAGTTTCGGCTTGTCGCGTTTCGGGATCAGCTTGTGTATATCCAGTAGCTCATATACCTAGAGACCTTCAGTCGTGGTATATGCGGGCCGACATGACGATGTAGACTATCAATGGATTTTCATCCTTTGATAGTCGTTTTCGTTTTTGGACTACACTGTACTTACCATCAGGTACTCTGTAGTGACTATGTCGAGCCTGTGTAAAAAAAAGTGGGGAAGTTTTTTTTTTTTATAAGAAAATAATAATTGTTTAAAAGGATATGTACCGATCGAATCCTAAATGCAGCTACTAAAAGACCTCTAGAGAGGCTGGCATAGTCACACCAAGGAAATCGCCACAGAATACATTGAAATGTTTTATACCACATACTCTTGACTACAGAATTCTCTTCGAAATAAGTATTCCACATATTAAAACTAATAGGTCTACCTACTGAAATGAGTTCTGTGGTCAAGGGCACATTCTATATCAACACTGAAAAGGAAGAACACTATAAGCAACATCAAGTTGATTTTTTTGCATTAAACACCAGCTTGCGTTTGAGATTAAGCTTACCGGTTTTAAAGTGATGATGAAGCCGACGATGGAAAGCGTTAACCTAATAAATACCGATTTACTCGGCGTTTGAAAATTCCCGTGTATGAAGCTGGAAAAACAGACGCTCCTTTGCGGTTTGCAGCAAAAAAGAGGAAGCGAAACGCCTCATGCGAACAGCGGCTATGTCAACCAAATAAGAGTGTACACCCGCTCGGCGTCTTGTTGATTTATGATAGAAGGGGGAAGGAGTAATTAAATTGTACCACTCAGCAGACTTACATTGATCTGGATTCATAAAATTTAGCAAGAACCAAGGTATTATAGCATAACTATAGGAAAAAATCCGAAAAGTGCAGTAGTTACAACACTAGTAGTTTTTTTTTTGGATTATAACGTTACCCTATACCAACTAGTTTGTACGTGATCTTCAGTGCACAAGTCCGTCTCACACGTGGTTGTGTTTCTTTAATTTTCAGAATGTCCTTGCGCTGCGGAGATAACCCTGATACCTGGACAGCCCCCTACTGACTCGGAGACCACTGCAGAAGCTTTAAACAAGTAAGATTTTAAACAATATTTATTTTGTGTTTTTGTTTTAAAGTAAGACTTTAGTTTCATGTTATTCTGGAAATATTTTTATTTTGACCTGGTGGAAATCGCCATGGATCGTCAGGGCCGTCGTGAGGGTGGTGACTAGTGATGAAAATGCCCGGGAATTTTTCCAAAGTGCCCAAAACTTCCTTGAGAATATTCCCGGGAATTTACGGAATGTTCTCGGAAGTTTTGGGCACTTTGGGAAAATTCCCGGGCATTTTCATCACTAGTGGTGACCCTGGTGTGTAGGACTCTTACGGACTAAAACGACAGGGGTGTTTCTCCTTCCCATCTGCCGGTGGCGAAGGTACCGTTACGTCAAATTCTTCGGCACCCCAAAACGACAAGCAAGTGCCAATGGCTAGGCATTATACCCCCTTACTGTGGTCCCGACACAGTAAGGGGGTAGGGGGCAGTTTGGTGGTACGGCGATTGCCCGAACTGGGTCATGACCATAGTACACAAGTGTAAAGACCATCATAGTAACTCTTTTGGCCTGTCTCGTTTCGGGATCAGCTTGTGTACATCCAGTAACTCATATACCTAGAGACCTTCAGTCGTGCTATATGTGGGCCGACATGACGACGGAGACTATCAATGGATTTTCATCCTTTGATAGTCGCTTTCGTTTTTTGACTACACTCTACTTACCATCAGGTACTCCGTACTCTGTGTCGAGCCAGTGTAAAAAAAAACAGTAGGATACTTACGTCCTAACACTACAATACCACACGTGTTGTTAAAACCTCTTCTTGTTGTATAGAGAACGTATCGCCACCAATGGAGCAGTATTCCCATGGAGAGGTGCAAGATTGCCAACTTTTGTCATCCCGAGACATTACAGTTTATGGCTTCATCCAAATTTAACCACCGGAGAGTTAAGAGGTTGGTCAGTTATTTTAATCCTTTAGTTATATCGGTTTCGTGGTACAACTTTGACACCTAAAAGTACAAACGTCATATGAAATTAATGTAAAATAAAGGCACTTTATTCCGAGCTGTTCCAAAATGGGTACAATATGTTGAGGTATTTAGAAAAGCATCAATCACATGCCAATTACTAACTACTTCTATCTGCATATTCTAGCAAAAGTACAGTGGGAACTATTATGAAGAATTGTTCGATCTGATGCCCTCGTCACTATTGGTGTACTTTGCGCGGTGGACTATCAGCTCATCAGTTCAAAGGTGCATAAGTTCGCAACAACAGAGCGGTTCGCTAGAACCTTTTTGTGGCACATTCTAAACTAGTGGAATGGCCTTCCAGATCCAGTATTTCCACTGAATTATGACATAGGTTCTTCAAAAAAGGAGTATCAAACGCTATTCTGAGTTGTCAGCGCAAGGACGAGACTTTTTGTGTTGAAATTATTTATAGGCGACAGTGGCCGTTTTTCATCAGTTTGCACTCGTTTTACATAAGAAAATACCTTAGATAATTTAAGACTATTTGGATTTGTATTATTAGTTTAATTATACCTGGTTTTGGATTTAATCATTTCTGCCATTTTTCTGGTGCTTTTAGGTGAAGTATCAATAGACTTCAAAGTAGACCGGGACACCATGTTCCTCGTTTTGAATGTTCGGGATATGAATGTGACGGAACGAGCACTCTTCAAAGTCGGAGGATCCCTGGGACCAAAGATTTTGAAGACATTGGAATATCCTGCTGCAGACCAGAGCTATATAGAATTTAAGGTATACTTTTTAGGCTACTTGCAATATCGGTTTTCTTAATGTTACTAAGTTTTTTTTTAAATTGTTTAGTCAAATAATTATTACCACTGAAAAGAAAAGAAAAATCAGTCACTATATATGTATCTATTATAGATAAAATGCAAAGCTAATTGGTCGCGCCAATATTTATTCATTTTTTAAATCCACCATCACTTAATTTCCTACCCTCATCCTGTCACCTTTTCCGCCGCACGCGGCCGTGACATTTAGCACGGCCATCATTTTAGTGTCGTCCAATACGTCATTCCTGACGGTCGCCGCAAAAGCCGTCAGCACGCAACGCGAGGACACCTCATCGTCCTGTACCTTCTTTTTGTTCGTCCGCTACGCGCACACATCGAGTGTGCCAAAATCATAGTTCGTCCGCATATTATGATGTTGGCGCCACAGCCAGGAAGGAGAGGATAAAGCCGACGTCATCAGAGCCGCGAGGATCGTACGGTCAGTGTGTGTCCTTTATTCCCTTTCTTTCCATTTTTAAATACCGCAATACAGTCCACTATCCGCTCTTCTATTGGCGCCTCCATCATTTTAGTGTTCCTTCGAAGCCGGATTCCATCATTTTGTTCCTTCGCAGCCGGATTACATCATTTTGTTCCTTCGCAGCCGGATTATACTCCATTCATTTAGTGTTCCTTCGAAGCCGGATTCCATCATTTTGGTTCCTTCGCAAACCATTATACAACCATTCAATCTCGGCCGCAATCACACCGCAGTGCAACCATTTTGTTCGCCCGCTAGTTGTACCTATTATTATTATTTTTTTATTTAAAACGCATTTAGGGTTATTTAGTGATTCTTTTAATCGCATATTAATTTAAAATACAATGTTAATTACTGTTAGAACGCATCGCAAACCATAATATTACATTGGATATATATTTGAAACGGACTTTGACCCGTAATCCTTTCATACGTATTTCGCATAGCATACCTTCAAATTATTATATTATTTTTCCGCCCTTATTAGGATATCTCATAGGTCTTAATAAGTGATCAATTATATTATAATGGCTACTCGAAGTCAGACAACCGCTAGTACTGATAAGTATGCTCATAATAATCAGAATATTGATTTATTTATAGCAAAACGCGACGCTATTTTCGAATATATTCAAAATTTATACGATTTATCTTCTAGCATTCACACAGACGCCTCAAGGAGAGAACGTTTCCTTGACGAATCCTCTAATGTGGACTCACTACGCAACGAGTTCATGCAAGCATTAGACGATTATAATTCATGCTTATTATTAGCAAACGCGAACGCGAAACCTGACTATAAAAGTTTAATTTCGTTTGAATCGTTATATAGTAGAATTAAACGCCTTCAAACTAAATATGATAAACAAATAACGCAAGGTCACGATGTCATTTTACCTAAAAGTAAAGCAACGCTACCCCCAATCAATTTGGTGACTTTCTCCGGTGACATTCGCTCATGGCCAGTATTTTACGCGAGTTTTAAATCCACCGTCCACGATAATCCATCGCTCACGGACAGTGAAAAACTGTATTACCTATTAGGCAAACTGTCAGGTGATGCTCAGTTGGTATGCTCGAGTATATCTCCATGCCCTGAGAATTATAATATAATATTACAAACGCTCATCGATAAATATGAAGATAAACGTACGCTCGCCTCAACATATTTAGACCAATTATTTAACTTTAAACGTTTTCAATCCGCTTCAACAAATAATTTTGATTTATTCATAAATAACTTTGTAACTGCAGTACTCGCTTTACGCAACCTTAACTTAGAAAATCTCACTGATTTTATTATAGTACATATCGCGCTCAAAAAATTAGATACAGATACCGCTTGTGCTTTCGATTTAAATTGTACATCGAATATGCCTACGTTCGACGAGTTAGTCGAATTTATAAAAAGACGGGCTAAGGTTTTAGGACGGCAGCACTCTGCTAGCTCCACAACCGACTCCGCTCGCCGTAATAATATGAATCGTCATAAAAATATCGCTTCGCCGCCGCAGTTTCAAACTTATATTAATACTACGGTTGATTCTCGTTCTAAATGTCTGTGTACAAATATATCGCATCAACATTTATTTAAATGTATATCCTTCAATAGGATGAACCCGCAAGAGCGCTATAGGTGTGTGAAAGATAACAATGCATGTATAAATTGCCTAAGTTTATGTCATAAAGTATCTAACTGCTCGTCTAAAAATAAATGCCGAGTTTGTGGATACAACCATCACACGATGTTGCATTTTAATAATGCTTCCGCGCCAACGCGTGGCGCGTCCCCGGCGCATACACCAGAGCGCCCGCCGCGCTCGCTTGCTTTGCCTCGCACGCCTGCGCGCCAGCCGGGCCCGGACGCTGCTCATGCTTATCGATCACCGTCGCCTGCTGAACACGCACAGCCACCGCGCGCGCCGACCGCTCGCTCAGACGTCGCGCTTTGTACACATATAGACACCGCTCACTCAATGCATATTGCGCCCGCGCATTTAATTAAAAATACTGTTTTATTATCGACCGCGCAGGTTGTCACTTACGATACAAGTGGCAATCGACATATTATTCGCATATTATTGGATTCCGCGTCTCAAAGCCATTTTATTACAAAGGAGTGTTGTGATAAATTAGGTTTACGTTTACAAAATACTGAACACACTATTATTAAAGGTTTTGGTGGTTTCGAAAAATTAATCAAGACAAATTACATTGATTTAAAATTTTATTCGCGTTTTAATGACAACATTTTCTTTAATATTTCGCCGCTAGTTGTCGATCAAATAACCGATTTGTTGCCAACCGCAGTGGTAGACATATCAGTGCTATCACACTTAACCGCGTTACCCCTCGCCGATGATAGCTACGGTACACCTGGTAAAATAGACGTTTTAATAGGCGCGTCACTCTTCTCGCATCTACTCTTACCAGACGAAGTTCACACGTCGCGCGACTTGTCCACGCCTCTAGCGTTGAATACAGTGCTCGGGTATGTAATAATGGGTAGTGCACCCACGTTACCCACGCTGCATATGCACCAGGTTCTGACTTGTTGCACCGGACAGACGCCTACCGCCCTTGACAACTTAGTCAAGAGATTTTGGGAGCTCGAGCAGCCTCCCTCCGCTTCGCCTATACTACATCCCGCTCACGTCGAATGTGAAGAATATTACAAGTCAAGTACGACCCGCGATCCCGGTAGCGGCAGGTACGTCGTAGCTCTGCCCTTCAACGAGGATGTTTATACTCTCGGTGACTCTTATGTCACAGCTCGCAGACGCTTCCTATGTCTCGAAAGAAAGCTCGAAGCTTCACCTCAACTGAGGTCAGCATACGATGACGTCATCAAAGATTATCTCGATAAACGCTATATTTCTCCCGCACCGCAGTACGATTCTCATGACCCCACTCCTTTTTATATTATACCGCATCATGGAGTCGTGCGCAAGGACAAGACGACAACTCGTCTCCGCATAGTTCTAGATGCTAGCAGTAAGACTAGCACTGTACGATCATTAAATGATATCTTGCACTCTGGGCCAAATCTACAGGGTGACTTATTTAAAATTATTTTGAATTTTCGCTTGTACGCAATCGCTATGACCGCTGACTGTCGACAACAATTTCTACAAATAATTTTACGCGAAGCTGATCGTCGCTATCAGTGTTTTCTCTACAGATTTAAACCACAAGACCCACTTGTACTATATCAATTCTACCGCGTTTGTTTCGGCCTCTCGTGTAGTCCGTACCATGCACTGCGCACGGTGCGCCAGCTCCTCGAAGACGACGGCGCGAGGTATCCGCTCGCGAGTAGCATTGTGCCTACGTCGCTGTATATGGACGACATCGCCTTCTCGGTTCCCAGTGAAACAGAAGCAGTCTCCGCGTCTCAACAATTAATTGATTTGTTTAAAGGCGCCCAGTGGGATCTTGTCAAGTGGAACAGTAATCGTCGACATGTATTAAATAATATACCCGCTCCGCATAAGCTGCCAGACGATGTCGAGTTTGACAAATCTGCACATAATAAAATATTAGGCCTACATTGGTCTACAAATAGCGATTCCTTTTATTTTAAAATATCCGCGCCCGCCGATGGACCGTGTACTAAGCGATCCATATTGTCCACTATCGCCCGCCTGTGGGATATTATGGGTTTCGTGGCCCCCACAGTCGTGTACGCAAAATTAATTCTAAAACAACTTTGGCAACTTCACCTCGATTGGGATGATGTTCCACCACCGCCCATCGTCAAGATGTGGAAGCAGTTCTGCGCAGAATTACCCGCTCTTAATAATTTACGCATTCCGCGACATGTAGGTGCATGCAGTGGTTCTGACGTCACTGTCATAGGCTTCTCCGACGCCAGTGAGCTTGCCTACGGCGCTGTATTGTACTTGCATGTTAACACCGCTCATTGTAATTCTGTCAGGCTAGTTTGTGCTAAATCCAAGTTAGCCCCAACTAAGCCGCTCTCAATAGCCAGACTGGAGCTCTGTGGAGCTGTTTTACTATCTAAACTGCTTCGTATTGTTATTGATAATTATTCGCAATATTTTTCTATTAAGTGTTACGCATTCACCGATTCTAAAGTCGCATTATATTGGATAAAAAGTTCGCCACACAGATGGCAAACGTTTGTAGCAAACCGCGTTGTGCAAATCACAGATAATATTTCCGCTGACAACTTTTATCATGTCTCAGGTATCGAAAATCCTGCTGACATACTCTCGCGTGGCATTACGCCTCAAAAAAAAAATAATTACGCACCCACTGTGGTTTCATGGGCCCCAGTGGCTTTCGTTAAATCGCTCTCAGTGGCCTCTACGGACCCTGGACGATCAAATTATAACTGACATTCCTGAACAAAAAACTTTATCGTACGCAGTATGCACGCCCGCAAAGCATTGCGCTTTATATAATCTCGCTCTCCGCACCTCCTCTTGGAGTAAACTTCTTCGCATTATAGTATATATATTTCGTTTCGCTAATTTATCGCCCCGCCGCAGCACTATTGCAGTGACTGCTGATGATTTATTTTTCGCCGAAAATAAAATTCTCCGCGCTCTGCAAAACCAGCATTTTGCAGAAGAGTATTCTAATATCGTAAACAATAAACTTAGCTCGCAGGCTTTCAATCGTTTGAGGCCTTTCATAGACGACGGTCTGATCCGAGTAGGCGGTCGCCTCGTCAATTCCGCTCTGGATTATTCACATATACATCCAGTTATTCTGCCGCGCAGTGATCCTGTAGTAAACATGATCATTGATTTTTATCATAAAAAATATTTACACGCCGGACCAGAATTGTTAATGTCGCTACTTCGCCAAAAATTCTGGATCCTGTCCGCACGCCGCATTGTGAGACAGCGAGTCCACATGTGTAATGTTTGTTTTCGTCTTAAACCGCGTCCTACTTATCCGTTGATGGCTGACTTACCTGCCAGCCGCGCTCAGCAAGCTATTAAGGCATTCACGCACACGGGCTGCGATTACGCCGGCCCTATCGCCTACACTCCTGTGCGCCGCCGCGGCGTTCGCAGCGAGAAGGCATATTTATGTATTTTCACCTGTCTCACAACCCGCGCCATACACATTGAAGTCGCTACAGACCTCAGCACTCCTAGCTTCTTAGCATCGCTGAAGCGTTTCCTCGCCAGACGAGGCCCTGTTCAGTTCATGTACTCCGATAACGGGACTAACTTCAAGGGAGCTGACTCGTACCTTCGCGATCTGTATAAATTTCTTAATAATGAATATCGTCCGCAGTTAGAATACGAGTACGCTGAGAGTCGTATTACTTGGAAATTTATTTGCCCAGGCTCTCCTCACTTCGGAGGCGCTTGGGAGAGCATGGTGAAGGTCGTAAAAACGCATCTGTTCCGAGTCATCGGACAGCAACTCCTCTCATACGAGGAACTCTGTACTGTCCTCACTCAGATTGAGTGCTTACTTAACTCGCGGCCGCTGACAGTGCAGAGCTCTGACCCCGCAGAACCCTCAGCTCTTACGCCGAGTCATTTTTTGCATACCGCGCCTTTATTTTCTTTGCCCGCGCCGGAACTGAAGTCTGACCCTGTCAGTTTGCTTCATAGGCTTTCGCTACTAGACAAACTAGTTCAATCCTTTTGGAACCGCTGGAGGATGGAATACCTACACGGTTTACAGGTTAGGCAGAAATGGAATACGCATTCCAACCCTATTACTCCGGGTACTTTAGTAATTATAATAGATGATAACGCGCCGCCCCTAACCTGGCCATTAGCGATTGTAGAGAAGGTACATCCTTCCAAGGATGGCATCATTCGCGTCGCAACGGTGAGGACCGTCAAGGGAACTTACCTTCGTCCGATTGTGCGTCTTTGCCCGCTGCCTGCTCAATAATTTCTTATTAGTTTTTTTACCGCTTCGCTATAGTTTAAGTTAGATTTATAATAATCATCTCGCATATTCGTTTATTCCGCATTAGTTTATAATTTAGATTTAACGCGCGCATTATAACGCTCCGCCCCTTAGGTTTAGTATTGCACTTTATCTTATGGTTGTTCTTTAAAGGTGACCCTTTAAGGTGGGGTGGAAATGGTCGCGCCAATATTTATTCATTTTTTAAATCCACCATCACTTAATTTCCTACCCTCATCCTGTCACCTTTTCCGCCGCACGCGGCCGTGACATTTAGCACGGCCATCATTTTAGTGTCGTCCAATACGTCATTCCTGACGGTCGCCGCAAAAGCCGTCAGCACGCAACGCGAGGACACCTCATCGTCCTGTACCTTCTTTTTGTTCGTCCGCTACGCGCACACATCGAGTGTGCCAAAATCATAGTTCGTCCGCATATTATGATGTTGGCGCCACAGCCAGGAAGGAGAGGATAAAGCCGACGTCATCAGAGCCGCGAGGATCGTACGGTCAGTGTGTGTCCTTTATTCCCTTTCTTTCCATTTTTAAATACCGCAATACAGTCCACTATCCGCTCTTCTATTGGCGCCTCCACTAATTATTTGAAGTTTAAGGAAAAGCTAGGTCAATTATTTAAATTTATACTTACAAAAACATGGAACTAATTATTTGTAGTCTAAGGAAAAACGAAACTAAATATATTAGGTCCTTACATATGAAATTGGCGTTTTTCGTACTGGCCACTTTAATCACAAATTTCTCCTCTTTGGTAAGAAATTCCAAATTCAAATTTGTACAGCTCTAGACTCATGTATTTGTGCTTCGATGATCGTCATTCATTTGTTTTTTTCTTCTGTTTTTTTCTGTTTGCGTCACTCATTTTACAAAATGGAAAACTTAAAATATCGCATTATTTACGAGTACGAGTTCCGCCGTGGCACTAGTGCTGCGGAAACAACTCGAAGGGTGAATGACGTGTATGGCGGTCGTGTTGCAAAAGAAAACACAGTTCGTTTTTGGTTCCAACGTTTTCGTTCTGGAAATTTCGACCTGCAGAACAAGCCCCGTGGACGGCCTGAGACTCAAGTTGATAATGAAGAGTTGAAGGCTATTGTGGAAGCGGATCCATCGCAAACCATGTCCGAGTTAGCTGCAGGCTGCGATGTTAGTGATAAAACTGTTTTAATTCACTTGAAGCAAATTGGGAAGATTAAAAAGCTTGAAAGGTGGGTACCTTACGAATTGACTGAAGCAAACCGGCAAACGCGCGTCGACTGCTGCGTTACATTACTAAACCGGCACAATAATGAAGGTATTTTAAACCGAATCATTACCTGTGATGAAAAATGGGTTCTTTACGATAATCGGAAGCGCTCAGCGCAATGGTTGGATCCTGGCCAGCCAGCCAAATCCTGCCCCAAGCGAAAATTAACCCCAAAAAAGTTACTTGTAAGCGTTTGGTGGACTAGTGCCGGTATTGTTCATTACAGTTTTCTCAAATCTGACCAGACTATTACGGCTGATGTCTATTGTCAGCAATTGCAAACCATGATGGAAAAGCTAGCGGCTAAACAACCTAGGCTGGTCAATCGCTCCACGCCACTGCTGCTTCACGACAACGCTAGACCACACACTGCGCAACAGACGGCTACTAAATTAGAAGAGCTTCAATTGGAAAGTCTAAAACATCCTCCGTACTCCCCGGACCTTGCTCCAACAGATTACCATTTTTTTCGAAATTTGGATAACTTCTTGCAAGGGAAAAAATTCAACTCCGATGGGGCAGTCCAAATCGCCTTCAAAGATTTTATTGATTCCCGTCCGACTGGTTTTTTTAGTAAAGGGATCAATGAACTACCTATGAGATGGCAAAAGTGCATAGAAAATAATGGTTCATACTTTGATTAATTAAATATATTATATTAAAAAATATTCGACTTTTTGTTCCTCCCATACAAAACGCCAATTTCATATGTAAGGACCTAATATAAAGGTGTAGTTACAAAAAAGTGGGGCCAATTATTTGAAGCTTAAAAAAAAGTGAGGCTAATTATGTAAATTTGTAGTTTGAAAAAGCAGGGCCAATTATTAAAAGCTTACGGAAACGTGAGACTAATTATAATTATGCAAAATTGTAGTGCTAAAGAGCGGAGTCAATTATGATTTCCTCATATAATATGGCAGTTATACATGTGTTACATGGATATAAACAATGATAATTATTCCGTAGAAAATTTAAATTAATATCTGTTGCAGGACAAACTACGGAGGAAATATAACTACACTTTAAGCCTTCGGTTCATAACGAGACTGGAGAGAGACGACAAACTGCGGGGATTCTTCTTAACAGGAACACATCGACAGTAAGTTAATAAACATCTTCCCTTTATAAACGAAATGAGTGCTTATACAATGTAAAATTCGATCTACTTCTAAAAATACTAGTACGAGAAGTACAAAATTGTCATATGTTTTTTTAAATATCACTGCGTCAAGCTACAATAATCCCATAGATTTTGCAGTTATTTTTATTATACTGGCTCGAGAAAGTGACTACAGTGCACCTAATGGAAAGTATAGTGTGGTCCAAGAACGGCAACAATCGCCAAAAGACAAAAATCCCTTCAGAAGTCCATGTCGGCCCACGTACACCACGACGGAAGGTCTCTAGGTATATGAGTAACAGGATATACACAAGCTGATCCCGATAGCGAGTCATTATGACAGTATTTGCACTTGTGTATTGTAGTCACGCGAACATTCCGTAAAATCCCGGGAATATTCCCAAGGAAGTTTTGGGCACTTTGGGAAAATTCCCGGGCATTTTCATCACTAGTCACGACCCAGTGTAGGCACTCGCCCTTCCACTTCAAAGTTCTCTACTCGAGTTATCGCTAATCGAATGATCCTTTGTCTAAGTCGTTTGTTGTCTTCACGAATACGTCTGAATATTGTAACAAGTGAACACAGCAACAAACGTATCTCTGTGTAATTTGAAATCTATCTTCTATCATCTTTGTTTTTGTGATAAAATGAATGGATGTTTTTTTTTCAGCCGCTGCGCAGTGTCCAGGTTTTGGCTAACCCACGCCCGATCGACATTCCCGTGTCTTGATGAACCCAACATGAGAGCTACGTTCAAACTGACCATTGTTCGAGATAGGTAAACAGTAAAAACAGATCAAATGAAACACTTAAAATACTTTACAATTATTTAATCACAATACTCCGTTTGTTGTGGCTTGTCGTTTCCTGGCTGGCTGCCCATGCCAAGATTCGTACCAGGAGGGGTACCCTTGCGTTGCCACCCAACCCAGAACCTTTCGCCCGGTGAAATTGTAAAGGCCTTTCCGACCAACAGCAAACTGTCCTTCGAAAAAAAAATAGCGGAAATTGAAAGACCATGTATGATGGCCGCCATCCAAATTAACCCTGCCATTTTATAAGGTATTTCTTGGACCTAAACTATATTTTCTTACTTATACTAATATTACTTTTTTTCCAGATTCCACGTTTCTTTGACTAATATGCCAATTGTGGCAACGGAAGAAGCTGGGTTTTATCTAGGACATCGATTGGTAAGTTTCATTATTCCAATAACTTTCAAATATTTTTACTTGGAGAAAATCTCCGTTGGATTTTCTGAGCTGTGTATGGGGACAGTGGGCAAGAAATATCGATGGTGTACCTGCTAAAATAACAAGGTGACAACAGTTGTACATGGACGGAGACTGTGAGCCCAAAGATTGATTGATTTGATAGTGAGATGAGGAGGTAGAGATTACGAGATAAACTGCGTATTTATTTGGGTTTTCGCTGATCATACTTGAAAAAGATTACTTCACAATAAAATTTGTATGGTAACCATAGAGATAATAAGGATAATTGTACATGAGCTATACAGTTATGCAAGGTATGCGAGGTATTGCCTCGATGAGTCCGCACAACACGTCATAGACGAATGCCCTGCCTGGGCTACGGAGAGGGCCGCATTCGTCAAGGTGGTGGGTGGTGACCTGTCATTGCCGGCACTCGCTCGCGCGATGGTCGGTAGTGACAGGGCATGGCAGGCGGTCCTCTCCTTCACGGAGAGAACAATGTAGGTGAAGGAGGCGGCGGAGCGGGATCGGGAGGCAATATCCACCCCCGACAACCCAATCCGCCACCCAGCTCGGACTGGACGCCGGAGGAGGGCCTACGCCAACGGCCTTCCTCCGTGACCCGGACATACGCCGGGCGGCGCGCTTTGAGGGAGTGCGTCGCCCAGATCCTGGCGTGAGCGGTGTGCGATGTGTTCCTGCACACCGCTCTGATGACAATTTTAAGGAGATGAGGGGGGGTGGCTCTCTACACTACTCTCCCCGAAATGTGTTAAGTGCACGCGGGGGGCGGCGACTATTTAACCGTCCACCCGCCTAGTAGGTGAGGCCTGCACAAGGCTGGACGTCGCCGGATGCCGAGGAAGATGGCTCGGCTTTGCCCTTAGCATCCGGCAGACGAGAGAAGGAACACCCCGGTGGTTTTAGTCGGGGCAGGTCCGACACACCGGGGGAGCGGCCCTCACCGCTCCCCTGAAGGTCCGTAGGGATTTCCACCGGGTTAACAAAAAAAAAGGTATGCGAGTACTTTGACATACGAGCAAGGTTACGTAACGAATTAAACTCGCATGTCGAGGTACCAGTGTCTAACAAAAAAGGGCTTTTTTACCAGTTACAAGATGAATTCGCAACGTCTCCTCCGATGCCACCTCACATGGTCTCCGTAGCAGTGTGCCGTCTCCAGCGGCGGTCGGCGCCGACGGTGCCTGAACCCGAGCTGAACGTCACCGAGCACAACACAACACCACCAGAACCGGTCGCGGAAATACTAGAGGATAGTCCGCCGGAGATCAGCCTGTATAGCGATCAGAAAGTCATTCTGGATGAGTCTGCGTGAGTAAGCCTTGTAGTTTTCTTTAGCAGATTTTATATACGTACGTCTTCTTTGATACTTTGGCACGGCTTTATCCAGCTGAGGGTAGACATCGGTTGTCGATTTGAAGAAGTCTGTTTCCCGTATTAAGCGGTATATATAGCGATCGGAAAGTTTTTCTGGCTTAATCTACGTGAGTTAAGTCAATTGTTTTCTTTAGTAGATGGAATATTCGGAAGCAGTATAATATCAGAATGGGATGAAGCTATTTTTCTTGGAAAGGGATTGACTGAACTGAGAGTATCAGACTTGAGGGTGTCTAAACCCCCAGATGAGGCAAAGTCCGTATTTATGTCTCCTACACAACACCTGATAGAGTGGTCCTGATTGTTGGGCTGTTTACACCCAGAGATAAAGCGTAAAATTGCAGGACTGTAAGGCTCTGTAAGTCCAGCTAGCAGCGAGTAGATGGGGCACCCTGGGGTTGTTAACCAGTAGGAATCTGGCACACCGGAGCCACTATCCTTATGGTAGCTCTGAGGATTCGAAGCAGGATTTTCTGCATGGCATTGTGAATACGAAAAGTGGTCCAGGAAATTTTGTAATATTAGTGGAGACTTCAGTTGGTTTATTTACACACAGACCTCTATTGGAGTGGGTTCAGAAAACAATACAGCAGTTCACCTTCGAGCTGAACACTTCTTACCCTTTGCCTAAATTTGGTAAGTACATACTAAATTCTTTAAAAATTAGAAGTAAAATACAAGCCAAGAGAGATTAGGAGTAGTTTTCAGATCTTTTTATATACTTGTAATGTAAGATATTATTTCTTGCCTTTCACGTTTCTAGGTCTAAGGGAATGTACCTTGTAGATTATATTTTAATTTCCTTGCAAAACATAAAATATGTGACTTAAATGGTCGCATCTTTTGATTGCGTTGACTTAGATATTTCAATTTTTTAGACCTACAAAGCACCGTAGTTGTGAGTCTTTTGTAATGAATTCCAACTAGATATCTCCACTTGTTTTTAAGGAAAAAGGTTTTATCACACATACAGGAATATTTAACATTTTGGTTGAATTATCTCAGATATCGTAGTGGTAGAAGGCAGTAACTCTTACTCAGAGGGTTGGGGTCTCATCACGCTATCTCCTGCAACTCTATCAGATACGAAGACCATTGCCAGATTGCTGGCTCAGCAGGTAAATAAATAAACAAATCTTCTGTTTTTATTTGTCAAATTAAATACACTGCACCTGATACAAACGTAATCCAAAAACCAACTGAACAGTATACTCTATACTGTTCATCGAAAGCTACCATGATCATGCCGTCCTGCTCAAAAGCTTCTTCGCACATTTTTATAAAAGCCAATATTACATGAGGAATCGAATACACTAGCTGTAAGATAATTCAATAGCCTGATGACGCGGTAGAAGAAAAAAGAAGAATTGGAAAACTTTAGTGAGTGTCGTAGCTGACTTCATCAAACAGCCCACGTGATCCAGTTGCCGAAGTGAAAAAGTGGGTTCAGGTAAAACGGCAATAAATAAAGCTCCCCATAACAGAACTGACTGTAGTTCGAAGATTACTCATAAGCTCAGCGATTGATTTTTACTTTGCAGTGGTTTGGAGGCTTGGTCTCACCGAGGTGGTGGGGCTCTCAGTGGCTGATGGAAGCTCTTACATCTCTCATCGCGGAGAAAGCACCTCCCTTCCGTGAATCAACAGCTAAGCAACAAGATGGATTGTTGCTTGATCACGTGTTGCCAGCATTGAGGTATCCTAAAATCACGTGATTAAATTAGGATGTCCAGAGGACTGCGTGATACTTCGACAGCTTATGGCAATCTTTTTTTATTATAAACAGACTTACGCTTGATCTTAATCTCAACTGATGGATGGTGATGATGAGTTCGGTGGAGCTTTCTCATCGAACAGATATCGATTCACTCGTTGTTTGAAATTTTCCATGTCGCAAAAATACACGCAACGACTAATTTCCCTCCTTGGTGGCACGCAGTGAAATAGGGGTGACGAATCACCTTGTATGAGTAGTTATATTATCAACTATATAGGAATACAGTCGCACACGATACCTTGTTATCTTATGGTAAAAAGAGGAACGACGAGGCTGTGAAGAATTCCTTGCAAACCCACAGTCTCCGTCAATACGCAGAAGTAGTTTTAGGGTTTTTTAGCCAAACGAAGTGTAGCACACCATATGTACCACAACTGCCTGTGGCCAGAAAAGTCGGACGAGGATTCTCTCAAGTAAAAAATAGTAGAATAGGGAGGGTGGGAAAAAAATTTTAAAACTCAGCCGCACTCTCCAGAATTTAGTCTATAAAAAACTAAAAGGCAGGCCAATCTACAGCGGTATTGCAAACAAGAGCATCTTATAATCGACCTCATTCAAATATCTAGCAATAACAAAATCTAGCCTTGTGACAATGTGGTAAGGTAAGCTAAGCTGGGCTGGGCTGGGGTAAGTGGTGGCGCTTAGTAGTTTTTAATTGATATCTTGTTACAGACTTGATTCGTCAAATTCAGTACGTGCTGTAGCCTCTCTAAGATTAGAAAGGGCTGACATAGAAGCGGCTACCGATGAACTGTCACTGCATAAGGTAAACTAATTTGTATTTGCTTGATTTTATGGGGATTAAGAGGCTTTTTGATTTTCTGAGTTTTACCATCAACGGACTATTCAACATAAAATACCGGGAGCACCAGACTCTATCCGTCCTGGTCAATGTCTGTCGTTGCGGAGTGCCAGTGCACTGGTTATGTACGCAACAGTAAGGATAATTCCTTCAAAACAGAATTTTAAAACTGTTTTATACTGATTCCGTGAGATAACCTCACTGCACCGTTAGCAGGTTGTAGTCATAGAATTGTGGTGAATTATATTCTTGGCCTGTAATTGAGTAGGCAACAGCCGCACCAATCCTGCTCGGTAGCAAATAAAACTACTGATTGAGCGTATTTCGATGAAGCAAATACTGCTGCCTGGAAGCGTATACTGTCGATATTGAGGTCTGCTGCTGGCAACTCTTATTTATTTATCGAAATACGCTCCATACACAACTTAGTTGTTTTGTTTCTTGCCGATACATACCAAACCAACGACATACCCTCCTTAACCTGTTAACCGGGGAATTAGCTATTGCTCAACTCGTTTCAAAATGGGGACTTTTTGGTCGCAGCGATAAGTAATATCACACCTCAAATAATAAAAGAATATCGTTTTTAACTTACGGTATTTATTTATTTTGATAAAATATTTAATATATTACGATTAATTTCCATGTCGAAAAATGTCATCATGCCCATTGCTGTAGGCTTTTATGTATGACGAAATATTTCGTCATACCCAGTTAACAGGTTAATATTCCAGGGTGCAGCAATTGTCAGTATGGCTATAGAAGCAGCTGGAGAGGAAGCTGGTCGCGCTGCTCTCGCCCGACTGTTGCGTGATCATCGCTACGCTAGTGCTGATGCCAGGTACATAGATCAATCAATATCTATATATAACCTCAAGTATTACAAAAAGGACCATAAACAAAAGAAAAGCACGTGATACCAGCCTTTGCGCCTAAGATCCGTTAAAGTACCTTTTTTTCTTTATTCTGACTCGTCACAGTGACTGCATCATACCTGATGGTAAGCATGGTGCAGTCCAAAAAACGCCAACGACTATCGACAGGTAAGAAAACCCATCGGTAGTCGCAGCGATCATGCCGGCCTGCGCAAATATCTCTTCACGCTATGCTTAAAGGATCCCACATCATAGGATAGTGGGAACACGCTCGCAGGAAGACCATTCCACAGCCCAACGACACGCCAAAAGAAAGAGTTGGAGAACTTTTTAGTCCTGGCCGAGATGTGAGTTACCGTATAGCTGTGACTCCGCAAACCCGCACGCGTGGTTCTATTCAGGAAGGGAGAGGGTGGAACAAGGTTAAACAACTCTTCAGAACACTCGCCATGATACAAACCTATTTATAATGAGTACAAAACACGAAACTAAAGTGAGCTAGGACGAAAGATGATTTAAAATCAGGTTTATGGTAAAAAAATACGTTCAGGCAGATGATCTAGGTGGAAAAGAATTGCATTCTCGTGAAGCCGAATTGTGATAATATAAAAGTAATAGTTGTTTCGGTTTACAGAGACCTTTGGAGAGCGTTGCAGCGCGACAATCCAGAAAATGTGTCATTGCAAGCCCACGCCTGGGACGGCTGGTGTGAGCGAGCTGGTTATCCACTTCTTAGCGCTACCATTGTTGGAAATGACGTCGTTGTCAAGCAAGAGCGGTGAGATATATTTTAAATGCCTCGACGCTGGTCTTCCGCCAGCGCGCTGTATTTTTTCTATGTTTCTCTTTAACATTTAAATATAAGTAATGAAATTGGAGGTCAGATTCGGGAGCTTGTAAGTATATTTAACTAAGGTAGGTCTAAGTAGGTTTAACTAAAACTGTTTCTGTATTTAAGCCGGCCTATAAATATTTAATCTCTATTTTAGTTTCGTGATGTCGGCCGATCCCCCGGAGCCAGATCCTCCGATGGTGAATTACCTCTTGACCCTCGAATTGAGAGATGACCTGGATGCTCTCTTCTATGAACCTGGTAAGAATAACGGTATGCGTTTATTCCCCGCTAAATTTAAGAATTTATAATGAATCTTGAGAACAAATGAGAGTCACAGACGTAGCCCAGCGGATTAGCGAGTTCAAGTGGCAGGAGGCAGGAGACAAAGCACACAGAGAGAATGGCTGATGGGGCAGGAAAATCTAGAGTATATACCACGTACTAGCAAGCTCAATTAGACAGACCAGATTTAAAATCCAGATCGCAGGACAATATTAGATGCAAGTCCATTTTGAACAGTCGCGCTGGAAACATTAGAGGCGTATGTCCTGCAATGGACGTTCTATAGTTGATATAATGATGATTATGAAGCTGAACCACTAAGCATATTTAATTTGATGTAGAAAACGGCACCGAACCATTGGACGAGGATTTTAACATCACAACAACCACACCAGCCACGACTCGTCGGCCCACAACCAAGAGTGCGAAGCTACCGTCGCTGAAATGGGTGATACCGCTTACATTCACCGTTGGACCTATTGAGGAATCTGATGATGAGATCGAGAACATTGCTAAAGTCTTTAAGAATGTCACGGAGAGTCTCCAGAACGGTACTTGGTGAGTTTTTTTAAATAACGATGTTATTTTGCACAAAAATATACAATATTGATGAATAGTCAAAAGAAGTCAGAAGGTTTTTGTCAGCATAGCAAGAGTTTCGTCAGATATAGTCGTATAGGTCTGACCCAGGTCTTTAGAGATATAGACGAGAAGTTAGGAACGGGCAATAGAAACTTGGATCTTTTTCCTTCCATTTCTTCGTAGATAGATGGTTTTGAATGCTTTATTTATATTTGATACAGTGTAGTCATTTGAGTGGGTGCGACAGTAGACTGGCACATAAGCCAATGGACTGATAATCGGTAGAGCAGACGGTCTTTTCAGCGGAAACTGAGAATTCTTCTTATGTACTACCACATTAAGTCAATTTGTATCGACTGTGTCTCCATCGAGGGTATGGAAGATTAAGTGAAGCGCTGGTAATATTCCGTAATAAATTTTCCAGGTATGACATGGTGAACGAAACGAAGGTATTGAAGACTTCTCGCTGGTTGGAAAATGTGACACATTTGATTTGGATGAATGACACTGAAAGTAGGTGAACTAGACTTTTAATAGAGTCGGCATGTCGAAGGAAGCAGTAGCAAACATTTCTGTTTCTTTAAAACATGCTCCAAAACTAATCTATACAAACCAATCGTTTTGTTCGCTGCATGTAACGACAGCATGCTGAAACTGTTTCCTTCTACATACCCCCTTCATTTATATAGTTTGTGTGTTACTTATATGTTATTTTAAACTCCCGACGCATAAAGAGGGATGCTATAAACTTAAAGTGTATATTTGTGGCTCCTAAACGGATGAACCATTAAAGTGGATTTGATCGAAAGAGTTAGTTATGGTTTAAAAAAATCTGATTAGCTGCTTGAAGATAGTCAACTGTTGTCTAGTTGTTGAAGGAATGTAAACCGCTTTTATTAACTTAATTGATTCAGAATTAAGTATTGTAGGACTTCAATAATATCACAAGCACACTAACATAACAGCAGGATACTGAACTCTTCACTAACTTACAGAAAAAGTATCGTCTTTGAACTCATTACAATGGTCTCGATGAATAGGATACGAATAGATACATAATTGTGTCGAGGGATGTTTTAAATGCTTAATGTAATGGCTATTTTAGTGGTGATCCCAGAGCTGGGCAAGCACAGGTGGGTGCGTTACAACGTCGGAGCGAGGGGCTTATACAGAGTCGCCCCACAGGACAGGAATCATGATGAGGTATATATAATATATTCCTAAGGATTATAATACTTTCCAACTCTTAGTTCTGTCAGTCGTTGGTCTTGAAATTTTTCGAGGTGGGACAAAAACTAGTATCTGATACCCCCGCCCCTCCTCCACCAGTCCTTTTGCTTTTGTTTACAGCACAATTGTCAAATGGGTAAAGAATTTCCTTGACTTAAGGTTCCTGAAATTGGTAGGATAAAATAAAAATACGTCGTCCTTGGTCGGCAAAGTAATTGAGATGTAGAGTGATTACCCGAACAGGGTCGTTACCACAGTACACAAGTTTAAAAACGGAGAAGTGACTTGCTTAGACCTGTCACGTCTCGGGAACAATTTTGCAGATCCAGTTGTTCATATACCTAGAGACCAGTAGCGTTCATTCCATAGATGCATGAAAGCATTGCATGCCCTAACGATAAATAAGTCTGGAATAAATTGATTGAAGTTAAACAAAAAAGGAACCATTTATAATCATATATATTCTATATTCACGCCATCTATCTTTCCTATGAAAGTAATATAATATTTACTATGATAATATAATATTCAAAGGAATTATGCAAATTCTGCTTACCCTGTCTAAATATACTATGCACGTCACTGCTAGAGACGCTCCGTGGTAGAATATGTAGGCCGACATAGTAATAATAATAATAATAATAATAATAATTTATTTCATAGATATACATTTGTCATTACACATACATTTGGATATTCAATTCTTAACATTATTTAGGTCGTAATAGTGTTGTTGAAACTCCGGTGCCCAAATTAAGATTTAACTTGTGTTATGGGCACCGTTGCTCACATCTTACAAATATTGATCTTATGCTATTTGTGAATGTTATGTATATATGCTTAGAGAATATGTCATTTGATAAAAATGATTGATAGATTGGTTATGAATATTATAGATATATTATTAAATTGATTTCTAATTTTTTATTATTAATTACATATTTATTATTTTATATAATTGTGTGTGTGTGTGTGTGTGTGTGTGTGTGTGTGTGTGTGTGCGTTTGTGCGTGTGTGTCGGTGCGCACGCGTGTGTGTGTGCTAGTGAGTGCAAGAATACAACGTATTTATATTTTATAATTTAATGTAAAAGGTTCTCTATATCAATATAGCTCTTATCAAGTAGCCATTCTATTACTCTACGCTTACAATCGTGCTGATTTAGGGGATATATATTACAGGATCTATTTATTAAGTTGTATATATGACTAGAAATTCTATTGTAGTTACGTTTAGCAAGGGATGTTTTTACGGTAGTAACAGGACAAACATCATAAGCACGACGGTTTTGTAATAAGTCCTTGTTAAAGTAAAGAGAAGAGTGCTTGCGCAAAACAGTATGGAGTACAAACAATTGTCTTACCGTGAGCAGTTTGCAGTTTTCGTATAAGAGAGATGTAGGGAATCTAAAAGGTTTAAACGTCATAACTTTCAGAACAGCTCTTTGTGCACGCTCCAAGGCCAGAAATACTGTTTTATTTGCTCCTCCCCATATAGGGATGCAATATGTCAGAATAGATTGACACGGGGCATAGTAAACAGTCGTTAAGGTGTCATTGTCAGCTGAGTATCTAAGCTTTTTAAAAATAAATATGAGTTTTCTAACGCGGCAAATAAGCGTATCCAGATGAGCTTTCCAATTTAAAAGGCTGTCTATGTGGATTCCAAGGTATTTGACACTATTTGATTGGGTTAAGGTATAACAAAGACAGGAGGCAGTAGGATTTGTTGAACATGTGTGAGCCTTAAGTGTTAAAGAGTTATTGGTTGGCAGAGTCTTGGCCACTAGCGAAAAGGGGATGTAATAGGTCTTTTTTAAATTTAAGGTTAGAAGATTGAAAGAGAGCCAGGTCATGACTTGACGGAGAGCATATTCTGAGTGTAAAAATGTTTCCTCCCAGTTCTGACCATGGACGATCAAAGCTGTATCGTCGGCATAGGAAAAAATGGAACAATTTGGAATGTTTAGACTACAGAGGGGGTTAATATAAATTAGAAAAAGCGTTGGCCCTAAAATAGAACCCTGCGGGACCCCGTAACTCATAGTAGCATCATCGCTAATATACGAGCCTATTCTAACGCGCTGGGTTCGCTCAGAAAGGTAGTTTTTAAAGATTTCTAGACTGATTCCACGTATGCCGATAAGTTCCAATTTTGATAGGAGAAGCGGGACAGAAACTGTATCGAAAGCCTTAGAGAGGTCAAGAAAAATACCCAGGCACTTCTTTCTCGAGTCTAAATAATGGGGGGTGTGTAACGGATTTTCGTCCCTTGGCGGACGTTGCTATTTTTGGACTACACGTTACTTTCCATTAAGTCCAATGTGCTCACTTTGTTGAGCCAGTATATAAAAAATAACAACGCTTACCTCCAGTTAGGCGGTCAGTGTGTTTCACGACAGGTATAAAATACCTTTACAGACAGCAGAGTCGGCTGCGATCCGCGCTGCGGCCCTGTACGAGAGCGGAGCCCCGGCCGAGCGCGCCCTGCTATTAGACGACGCATTTGTCCTGAGTCGGGCTGGAAGACTGCCAGCCAGTCGCGCCATCGCAGCTGCTGGTGAGTATTAATGCTGGTACGAATATCAGCACTAGCTTTAAAAACTTTCATGTTTTGTATTCATCCTACTAATCATATCAGAACGTCCACTCCTGGACATAGGGCTTCCCCTATTGTTTTCCAGAGTGACCGGTATAAAGCAGCTGCGATCTGGATTAGGTAGTCAGCCCATCTTGTATGTGGACCTCCCACACTGCGCCAGTGCGTGATATCCACTCGAGAACTTCTTTACCCCGGTTTCTGAAAAACAAATCACTGAGTATATTTTATTAACACAATATTATTAGAAATGATTCAAGCTAAGATTTCCTTGTATTCACAAGCCTCCCACAAGCGGTAGAGACCATCTTGCCTCCACAACGACAGTGACAATTTAAATAAATTAATTTATGTATTCTGTGCTGAAACTTCCAATTTACTTACATAGGTATCGCACGCTGTTGGATGAAACTATAACTGTCTACAAATTACGATCGATTATTGGACAGTGCTGGACTTAAAATTCCTGAATTATGGAGATTAAAGGTGGATAAAAGTAAGTTTTCCATATTCCAGCCCGCCTCACCACCGAACGACACTGGGCGCCGTGGCGAGTCGTTCTCAACCATCTATCCTGGTGGAGGGTGTTGCTCCAGTTAACATCTTCGGGTCCTCACCTGGAGCACCTTCTCAGCACCCTGCATCCTCAAAACGTGACGGTTTACACTCAGGAACAGCTGGAACATGAAGATCTAAGTGATGATCAGTTGTAAGTCTTGACTTTGATGGCTTTATAGCGCAATTTGTAGTGATCTGTGATGCTGAAGGTCCTCAATTCGACACCTGGTTCCAGCTAAATAAACCTAAAACTACTAATAAATTCGCCACAAATGGACAACTTCATTAAAAGCAAATGATGTCAAAATTTGGCGAAATGAAGTTAATGTTGCGATTTGTGATTTAGTTTTTATGTAAAAATTAATAAATACACTTGTCCTATAATATATAATAGGAGAATGTCCTATAATAGGAGGTACTTTTTGTCGTTAATATTTTCAGTACTTTACCTTTCTAAAATTCGGTTTTGCATTTCTCCTAGTCTATGGTCTTCATCATACTTTTGATCCACCACTGTCTTAGTTTGATATGACTGCTTTAAGCACAACACGAATAGCGAGCTGTCGCACGACGGGCGCGGGTCAGGACGGGAATACGACAGGTCTAACTCCTTGTATTTATATGAAAGGTTACACATTAAAAGAGAGCGCGGGTCGGACGCGGAACAATTGATGCAATGCGTAATCTTCCATATAAGTACAAAGAAGCAGGCCCGCTGTACTCCCGTCACGAACCGCGCCCGACGCGTATGTGAGGATCCGCCAACTACCAACGGCGAATGGTTTAAAACAGCACTGGAGATATCAGATTAATAAGTACAAGTCCACAAGAGGTTACAAAAATTGTGGCGATATTTTATGCAAATCCATTTAAGAATCTCAATGCAAACCGGAGACAGACAGAAGTCAAACAACTCGCCTTTTTCTTAATAGAATAATTTGAAACGTCACTAAAAACATTTTAATATATCCTCAGATGGCTGAGCGGTGCTCTCCTGACAGCTGGAGTGGAGTGGAAGAACGATAAAGTCACGCAACAAGCTGTCCAACTATTCGACATTTGGTTTACGAAAAATCAAACTATACCTGAAATATATCAAGAGGTAAGTATGCCCAACGTCTCCCACGAAGGTTTGCCCCGTTCTACTAAAAGTTTTATTTAGTTTTTTTATATAAATAGAAAAACATACAGTAACATAAAAAAAAAGATTTTTTATTATTATATACATAATATTTGCCCGTAAAATTCTTGTATAATAATAGATAAATAATCACTAATTAAAGCTCAAACACTTTCACGTAACTCTCACCGACGCTTCGCAAAACACACACTGCCGCCATCTTTATTGTTCACCCCAAAAATCCTTATTAATTGTCTGACATCATCTTACATGAAAGTTATTGTTAAACGATTACAGCACAAATTATATGATATTAAATAATAATTATCAACATTGGCTTGTAGTAATATTCGTCCCTATTTTACGTTTTTACTCTGGTAGTCTATAAACCGAAAGCCAAGCCAAAAGGCCAAGCCAGAAGTGTCACCCTGACGTATTTAGGTAATTACCTTTATTTAAGATCAAAATCAATAGTAATGCTTATGCTAGTAACTCTATACCTGTATGTCATTTATAATGACAATATTAAATGGGTACCATTAGCTGTGGAACCAATCCTGTGTATTTGTGACCGCCAGTAGTTACCTTGATTAATCATCTCAGACCGCTATCCCTATTCAAGGATACATCGTCAGGTAGTAAGCGCTGTGGCCGGACCTTTAATTCAATTGTTTTGTAGGCAGCTTTCACGGCCGGTGTGCGGACACACGGCACGCAAGCCTGGCACGCGTGTTGGCGATCGTTAATATCATCGTACGAAGCGCCGAGGCCCCTGTACAGCCACAAGGCGCTGTTGGCCGCTCTGGCCTCACCAGTCGACGATTGGCTCTTCTACAGGTCAGATTAACTGCTATTAGCCTCTTCCAGAAATACAGATGATATGTCAATAAAAGTTTTTAAAAAAGTGACTACAGTGTACCTGATGGTAAGTACAGTGTAGTCCAAAAACGAAAGCGACCATCAAACAATGAATATTCGTTGATAGTCTCCGTCGTCATGTCGGCCCACATATACCACGACTGAAGGTCTCTAGGTATATAAGTCACTGGATATACACAAGCTGATCCCCAAACGCGACAGGCTAAAGCGAGTCACTATGACGGTCTTTACACTTGTGTACTGTGGTTATGACTTAGTTCGGACAATCGCCCTAACACCAATAAATGTCTATGTTTTATACTTTATAATTTCTCGAATTCAATCATTTTGCGCGAGCGTGGCACATATCGAGGGGTAAAAGGCTTTTTGGTTTAAGCGACATTTTTTAATAATATAGTAATACATATATTATATTTTTGGAATCAGTGTTTTTTACCGATTCCAAATATATATGTATATATTACTATATCATCAATAAATGTCGTTTAAACCAAATAGCCTTTCACCCCTCGATATTATAACCGACAGTGTACCCACTTTATCTTTTTCGCACGCATAAGTTTTGTCATACTATTATCTCTGTCACGGCCTGTGTGGTTGTTATTTATCACCGAGAAATCACCAGTGATTTTACTTTTTTTCCTTATCTTTAAATCTGTCTCAGGTACGCTTTCACCGTGCTTTCCAGTGAAGCTCAACGAGGGCGAGACTGGAAGCAATGGGTGACATCTCTATACGCGGGGGCATGCAGGTAAGTTTGAGAAACTGTGATATTTGCTAAAATGAACTTAACTTTTCTTTTTCAGTCTTTAAATACGTTTTCATTTTTGAATTGAAATCAGCTGACTCGGTACACTTCGTACAACCATAAATGTCATATTAACTTTTAGCTGAACTCTTCCTCTCTCACTTTTTTATGTGAAAGGATGGAAAACAGATGAGCAGCCCAACTTATGGTAGACAGTCACTGTCGCTTATGGATGACTGCTTTTTGAAGAACCCTATGGCGTAATCCAGAGGAAACACTGTATCTCGAAACCCATTTCACAACTTTGAAGTGAGCGTCAAGAAATTTCTAGAAAAACTCTATGTGGTTACGAGCTGATGAGCCTTTAAAGTGTGAGGATGAGCTACTACGAGCTTCTCCCCTCTTTCTTCATTTGATAAAATAAATTATTGAATTGGCCTTCAGATGGCGTGGAGCGGCCGGTGTATGGCGCGTGCTACGCCCGCAGCCGGTTCCACCACCCGCGGCGCTGCAGGCTGCCGCCAGGTGTCTCCACCAGCCATACGACTACTACAGGGTAAGACCTTTTATGTGAGAAGATAGAAGATTGCCTGGTTGGGTTGTAGTCATAGTACACAAGTACAATGACCCTTATAGTGACTCGCTTCGGCTTGTCGCGTTTCGGATTCAGCTTGTGTACCTTCAGCTGACTGTCAATTGACTCTCGCCCTCATATCTTAGCGTTCGCTCCCTTTTTGGACCACACTGCACTTCCCATCAGGTACAGTGTAGTCACTTTATCGAACCAGTATAATGGAAATGCTCTCCCTTGTTCACAGTTCAAGGAGATATTCGGTGAATATCGCGGATCAGCAGCCGCTCTGGACACCATCGCTCTGAACTCGGCCTGGGTGATTAGGGGAGACGCGGACCTGCTTAGGTACTTTAATTCCGTGGCCCTGTGAACTGTAGACTTTAGTATTGATTTATTAACGTGGTAATGGCGGTATATCGATGAAGCAGCGGCAGTAGAGTCCAGCAGAAAGCAAAACGACTGCCTTGTGTAGATTTGTATGGAGCGGATAGAGTACTACATGTGTGTGGGTGTGTGTGTGTGTGTGTGTACCTACGTGTGTATTAGTGTCTCACAATAGTTTCGGCTTTAGCCATCTTTTGACCAGTCATTTTAATAAACTCTAGACATTGTTTTTGTATATCGGCACAAACCATAGCGTTCAAGGTTTAAAATAATCTCAAATGAAATTTTTGAGGTACTAGAGCGTTTTACTCATTTTCACTTATTCCTCTCACTAATCAGCGAATCATAAAAACATGCGCCGCTCACATCACTAGCGTTGGCATATTCAGAACAACCGTATTGGAGTATCTGCGGACAGGAAACAAGATGTGGTTGAACGTAGCATCACAAGCCGGCCCATCACCAAATCCCAGTTTGTACCTTATACTCAAAATCAAGCCGATCAACACCCTACACAAAAGAAATCAAATTAAAGAAGAAATAAAAACTTTAATTTACAACAGGCCGTCGGACCTGAACTGGGTCGTGTATACAGCACACAATGTAAAGATTGTCATAGTGACTCGCTTTGGCCAGTCGCTTTTCGAGATCAGCTTGTGTGCTTCCGGTAGTTTATAAACCTAGAGACCTTCAGTCGTGGTATATGTGAGCCGACATACGAAGACTGTCAATAGATTTTTGTTTCATAGTCGCTGTCGTTTTTGTACTTACCATCAGTTTTAACATCTTCAGCTTGGATCAAAGTATGTACCAATAACGGATTAATCAGCTTCATTTTAATATTGCCCTATAACCAGATACTTATCATATTGAATTTAGCAATTTCAATCAATTCAATCAGTCTAAACTAGATGTATACAACAATCCTTGGATTTTCGATAAAATTTTGGCCCATATATAAGTTTTACCAAATGTGCTATTTTTGGCCGATTTTTTTTTTATACTAGCTCGATATAGTGACTACAGAGTACCTGATGGTAAGCACAGTGTAGTCCAAAAACGAAAGCGACTATTAAAGGATGAAAATCCAATGATAGTCTACATCGTCATGTTGGCCCACATATACCACGACTGAAGGTCTCTAGGTATATGAGCTATTGGATATACACAAGCTGATCCCGAAACGCGACAAGCCGAAACTGGTCACTATGACGGGCTTTACACTCTCGTGTACTGTGGTCACGATCCAGACGGACACCGGCGCACTACCACCTCGCTGCTGCTCGTTTAGCACCACCCAGGAGTCACGTGTAGGGAAACTAGGGTAAACCCTACGGACGCGAGCAGCTTCGAGTCCCAATTGAATTGAAGTAATTTGAAGCCGAAACTTTCGGTAAGACCCTAACTACAATATAACCTTTCAAGACCGCTTTGTGATCCAAGTGTGAGTTTTCGGCCTTATTAAAATACGGGTTTTCGGGAATACACTATACTCATATACACTACAAAGTATATTCCAATGAAGGCTAGGCGGCCGGATAACATTACTGCTTTGTTAAAATACGTTCCATAGCCAATCGTTTTGCTTGCCGTCCGCGAGGGCAGTGTTGCTTTTGCTCCCTCGACTTACCGCCTTAAAACGTTTCGTCCAAGATATCTTTTATAGTGTGTATTACAGCGAGTGTTCTGAAGAGTTGTATAATCTCATTCTACCCTCTCATTTTCATACCACGCACTCTGGTTTACGCAACCACAGTTTTACGGTCACTCCTATTTTTGCTAGAACTAAGAAATTCTCACCGTATTTGCTGGATAATTGGATTATAGAATCATCTCTTGACATGCTTGTTCCCCTCGTCCTACGATATTGGATTCTTTAAACCCTTTCGCTAGAGCAGGCCTCGATACAAAGTGTTTCGTCAGAAACTGACCTCCATGTTGAAAATGCGCAAATCAAACGCGCGCTGTCGCGCAATAAGCACGGGACAAACTTTTGCCTCAAAAAGATTTACATTAGTTTTCTGAAGAAAAAATAATACGGGTTACTCATTGTGTATAGGCGATGTTTTAAGCTCAATAGCGAAAGGGTTAAACAAAGCATAAAGAGATATTTATGTAGGCCGGAAATATCGCGGCAGCTATTGGCAGGCAATTGCATCTCGATAGACGTACACCGTTTCCGGATCGCGCTGTACTTTTTCTCAGGTTAAGGTATAAAGGCGTAGTTCGGATTCTGTCACGTTGCGTCAGGTCAATATGTACCAAGCTTTAGACTATTACACGTAAAGGCGGCTGTACAGCACTGCTATGATCTCAACCTTGATACGTATCTATCGCCTGCAACGGACAGAATCTGAAACGTAACTTTAGTCAGACAACTTGGGTAAATTCCAGAAAATCCTAAGTAAGATTAAATGGTTATCTGTATACATAATTTGTGAGGTCGATTTTCTTTGCCGCTTCAGATTCTTGTCAAGCATCTATTTTTGTTTTAATAAGACTCAAATCGGCACCATTATATTTGACCTAAATGGACGTTAGTCATTAGAAATTTACACTATAAAATAAACCAGAGCTATGTCGCATTATATTCAGTATTAAGATTATTTAAGAATGTATTTATACACAGTTAATGCTTTAACATAGTCTAAATAATGAATTGGATGTTTTTATAAAAGTACTTCTCCAAATTTATATAAACTTCCTGTTTCCATTTCTCATAAGAATTCAATTTTTGACAGATAATTATTTTTAATTTATGCCTGAATATTTTTTTTTGTTAGAGCTAAAGTATTTATTTATAGTTAATAAGTTGCAAAAATATCGATAGTTGATTTTTATACAAAATGTAAATAATACAAAATTTTAAATATAGTCAAATAGTCTAATACCAAGAATGGAAGTATTTACAATTTGTATAAAATTAAACCATTGCTTGATATTAATTAGAGTTTATTTTGCATAATAAAAACAGAATAAAAACAAAAAAAAATGTAAAAATAAAAACAAAATAAAAATAAATCTTAGTGGTACAGTATATGAATTAACAATGATAAACTTTTTCTATACATATCGAGAATCAAGTGGCAAAACTAGATAAGTGTAAAAAAAATATTTTCACTCTCTGTGAGTTGTGTAAAATTTGTATATTCTTATTTTTTTTTTATTGATCCCGTTGAAATTCTGGACCGTCAGGGCAGCGGTGAGGTTCGCAGTCCTTGTGTATAAGGCTTTTACCGGCTAAAACCACTGCGGTGTTACTTCTCTCGTCTACCAAGTGCTAAGGGAATGGCAGTGCCAGCTTCCTCACGTATCTTGGTGACGTAGAGCCTTTTTCAGGCCTCTTCCTCATTATGGGTGGCTTAGAGAGCCACTCTCTCACCTTGTGTCTTGGAGCGGTACGAGGGAACACATCACGAACCGCTCAAGCCAGGTAAAATTTGGACAGCGCACTCAATTTATGTGCAGCCTGGGCATCACGTCCGTTAGGGAAGGAGGTTTCGTGAAAACGCTTCCCACCGGCGTCGCAATCTAGAAGGGTGGTACATTTTTTCCTATAGTAACGACATATTTTATGTTACACAATTATGAAACAGTGCCTTTTCAAATGATAAAATTGTAATTTTTCTAATAAACCTCCAAAAATACCAATTTTCTATGCCATGTATTAGTAGGTATATTTTACGGATTGTCAAGTTTTATCACTCGATTCTTCAGATGCTTTTTCTAAGAATGGACAATCAAGAATAATTGTCTTGTGAAGCTCGCGATCAAAACCCATCAACTCACATTTCTATTCAATAAATTTTAAGCCATCTGTAATCAAAAATGTCCCTAAAAATGGCTTTTAAATAAAACTAAAAAGCTTTACATTTGAATTAGTCCAATAAACATGTTTTTTAAAGCGTAAAAAAGTTTTTTTACAATACAACTACCGTAAATTATTTATCTTTTTCATTTATGTTTCGTTTTTAAAATGAAAAACACATTACGTACTAATCCCAACTGTATCAATTATTTATTTTAATTCTAGTCAATATTTTTTTTACTTTTCGTAAAAAAAAAAATATTAGAGTTAGTCCATTTTGTTCGCCAGCCCCTCAATGTTTTGTACGCAACAAATGGTCCATTATTGCTGTACTTAAATAATAAAAAATGTATTGATAACTTAGATAAGTAGGTATATATTACAAAAACTTGTTTTACTAGACGCTGGTCACACTATTTTAGATTTTTTTTAAATATCTTTAGAGGATGGGTATAAAAGTGAAATTCCACTGTACATTTTTTATGTAAGTAATTCTGTAAAACATTTGACGAAAACGATACTGTTCGGATCATAAACAAATATCAGCACTAGTAGTAAATTTAATAAAACACTGATTTTTAATTTAAAATAACAAGAAGTAATTGAAATAATACCCCATTGTCCCCCCTTCCTTCTCAACCGGAATGTATCGCTTGCAGTGCGCGATAGCCTAAGTAACTTCGGTATGGATAGAAAAAAATACATAATAACAAAATAAATCAAAAAAGAAATGAATTTTATTTATATGAAAAATAAAGCAATTACCTAATTACACAATATCAATTTATTAAATTTATATTTTAGCCTTTATGTTTCAAGTTGAAAAATGATATTGCAAGGGCTATAGCCTTTACACTTAAAAACCTGCATTAAATTATTATCTAAGATTATAGAATATTTAACTCCAGTTATCCTTAAAGAATTATATAAATACGATAAGGGAAATAATGTGGCGTCTGCGAGGGTTCAAATGTATGTGAATTTACCATAGCCATAGAATCGTGGGACCTAGACTATTTGAAGTGTTTTTTTGTTGATTTCAAATAAGCAAAAAAAGAAATAGTGTTTTGTTTTACAGCGTTTTTCGTTTAAGCCCTGATATTGCTGTAGAATAAAAACTAGATTAGGTAGTATTAAAAGATTTTATAAAAACCATGTATCTTTGTACTCCTCTACATCTCTATTGTGTAAGAAAGGTAACGATGTAAACATTTTGTATCCACCTTTTGTAATAAATTTTTCCAATGTACATTGTGTCTTTTTTATTATTAGTTCTAAATTACAAAGAAATTAATAATTCAAGACTGCGAAACTATGTCAGGCTTATTGGAAGCCCGTATGTTGGGAGTAGGCCCAGATCTAGGGGGGTTACCAGGGACCCACGCCACGGACGGCAGACAAGCACATAACCCAGCGTAACTCCAGAATAATATATTTAAAAAAGCGGGCCAACTTCACCATAACAATTGGCTGAAAAGTACAAGCCTTTGATTTGACATTTTAAAAGTTAACTTAAAAGTCTCATAATACAGAGCGATTTTATAGACGAGGGAGATATTCAGGAAGGATATTCACTACATCGCACCTTGTGACAGTGTTCTATATAGTCTAAGAACGGCCATCCATTGACAGTCGCCGTCCCAATATCAGCCCACATATACCACAACTGAAGGGTATATGAACAACTGTGATTGGATATACACAAGCTGGCCGTGAAACGTGACAGACCGAAGCAAGTCACTATGGTGATTTTTGCTCCTGTTTATTGTAGTCACGACCCAATTCGGGTAATCGCCCTACCACCTTACATTTCATTCATACCTTGGTGATATTCAGGTCAAGCATCTGTCTGTAAGTCATAAAAACACAATTTGATTAAAATCTAATTAATTTCCGGCAAGAAATAACACGAGTGTAATTTGTGATTACAGAAATCCTATTACTAAAAATAATATCGGTAATCGAGCGTTACGTATGGCTACACTCAATTATTTTTGCAAAGTAACGATGCACTGAGATACGTATTCTGTTTCAATTTAAAAATGTTTAATATTTGTAAATATGTAATTTTATATAATTTGTTTGGTATGTATCTAATGGAATTTTATAATAAAATCATAGAAAAAATGGTCCAAGTGGGGTCTAAGCATAGATGGGCAAAATGTAATCAGATTAATGAAAATGATTAACGATTACATTTTGCGTTTTTTATCATTAATATGTCTGCAGTTTGCTCATCTATGTTTTAAACACTACGGAATCCCAGATTACATACACATTTATGATTTCTTAATGTTTTAAATGGATTTAATAATTTAATCATAATTACAGAGCATGAAAATTAAAATTACGACTATATTTTGTAATCGTTCATCATTAATCAGATTACATTTTACCCATCTCTGACAGATACCATAAGTTTTTAGTAGTTCTCTCTCGCGCATCGCCGTAAATTTAAGAAAGAATCTTATCCGTAAGAAATGGTTATATCGAAATTTCTAAAAAGAAAATTGAAGCTGAATAAACAATTTATCCGATACATATGATGATTAAATTTGAAAAAAAAAATCAAAGTTTATAGAACAAAAAAGGAAACCGAAAAAAGTAGGAAAAAGAAAAAAAGAAAACTAAAAAATGCTAGGAAAAGTTTTTCATCACAAGGTCTCGAAACTAGAAATATCCAAAACTTTTAAAATTCTAAGGGCGGCTTGCACTAAAAATTAAATCTAGTTTAGAGTTATAAAAAATGCTTATTAGCGCTGATCTGTACTTATTGTCTTGCACTAAATCAAAATCTAGTTGTAACTACACTTAAACTTAAATCATCATTAAGATGGAATCAAACCAATTCAATTCATAAGCGTTTTATACCAGATTAAACTAGATTAATTCGTTAGTGCAAGCCGCCCTAAAAGACCTTTATTAACAAAAATATAACTATTTGAAAAACCACTAAATATTTGGAATAATTTTTTGATCCCTTAATTTTCTGCTAGTATAGATTGTATTTCTAATTTGTTTTCGTTAATTACTGTAAAATATTAAATATATTTACACATTTTTTTCACTTTGGCGGTATATATGGAACCCTAAAATAATTTTTACATGCATTGATTTGTGTTAGTAGTTCGTTGATTTTAGATTATTAGATTCGTTGTATGGAACAGCATTCATAGCGGTACGACTTTCGCTGGAGCAGTTAGTATATAATAATAATATTGGTAGCCCATAAATAAATAAATCTAATGTTTTCCACCAGGAGTGATCCACACACTAGCGTGAACTGTGCTTTTTGAAACATATATTATTCGCAACTCGCGTTTTGTATTAATCTAAAAACATTAATTGGCAAGTCTCAAAATCAGAGTCTAGTGGTGCATCTGGATTAATTTATTCGTGTTACCTAAAACTTCTCTTTTCTATTTATCACACGCCAAAGACAAATGTTTTGCTCGTGCACGCAAAACATTTTGAGAAAAAGAAAAATAATTTCACACACAAGAAAAATCCCGAGCAGATGTCTGCCGAAAGACGAAACATTGATCCGGATACACCATTAGAGTGAAGCCAAACAAGCGCATTGATTAAGTTGCAAGTCGCGTGATTTCGTTTGCATATTTTCCAATGCATTCGGTTTTTTTTAAGTCTTCTTTGTGCCACATAGCGGCGCCAGATTAGTTATTTGCTAATGTTGAATACAGATTATCTCAATTTGCGTAACTCATAAGTTAAAAAAAAGGCCTTAGGCTAAAATAGTGCATCGAGCACGCTCTTTAACACATTCGCTGCCGGTGCTTGAGAAAAAACCATAAACCACAGCCCACGGAGACACTGTTTCAACAACTGTTGATCAACTGGAGAAAAATAAGTATAAGAATTTTTAATAAAATGAAAAAGTAAACACGCCGCTCATTTGCGGCGGCGGGCTCAAATGCAAGAATTAAGACGACGCATATATGCGGCGCTGGTAGCGAACATGTTAAATATATATTATTACTGCAATTACAAAATTCGGTTTTATTTTACAGCTACTCTCGTAAAATCTCAATTATACAACACAAGCAAGGACAAGAGAAGATACATACCATTAAACAGATACAATTTCCTTGAAAGTTGGACAGGAGATATGAATTCTGAATCACAAAATAATTTAAATGAAAGTAGGAATGAAATCTTACATAGGTTACTGGATTTAATAACATCAAATGAGATTAAGCATAACGTTGAAGACGCTAACGATAACAAAACAAAACTGAATAGAATGAACTGTAGAGATTTGAGAGGCGACAAAATTGCAAACCTAAATGCTAAGATTCGATACTACACGACCAGCCATATATACCCTTATTGGAAATACATCGAATTCTTCAAACATTATTACCCAAATAACCCATCCGAATATCACAACAAAGCAGACCATTTTGGTTTTTCCAACGATTACTTGGATGTTAACGATCTGGGAAGGTCAGATGTGGATAGACCCGAAAGATTCTCTAGAGATTACTTAGATGTTGGAGATTTGGTAAGGCGAGATGAAGGTAAGACATCGAAATCACAATCTATAGAAGTTATTCATAAGTATCTGGCGATTCCGAAGGATGTTCTTAGTTTATTCAAGATGAGAAAAACAACGCATCCGCTAAGAGGTAAATATTTAAATGAAGTTGGCAAGAAAACCAGCGCTGATATAAGCGAATCAGAACAGTCAGAGGAAAGTAACAGCGTTGAAAAAAATAGATTCAAGATAGTAAAAACCCCTCCTTCTGGTAGCTCATCGACGTCTTTAGAGGTACCAGCTCCCAAAAAGGTTTCCAAAGAAAGTGAATCTAATTCTAATGAGAAATTCGGTATATCATCATCGAAGTGGAATAAGAAAAAAAACGAAAAGTGAATCAATATCTAATGAAGACACTAATGAAGAAATGCCAAAATGGGAAAAGAAAAATTTAGTAGATAGTGAATCTATATCTAATGAAGAGGTTAAACATATGTCAGAATGGAAAAAGAACAAGATAGAAGACACTGAATCTATATCAGATAAAGAGGTCAAACAAATGTCAGAATGGAAAAACAAAAAGATAGAGGACAGTGAATCTATATCTAATGAAGAACCGATTAAACAAATGCCAAAGCGGAAAGAGAAAAAACATGGAAGCGAATCTATTTCTGACGAAGGATTATCAAATCAAACGACAGAGAAAGAGAAATCAAGTGAATATAACTCAGAAGAGAAACCAATAATTAAAGAACGGTTTGTGTACATGCAAGGTAGAAATAGGATTCTGGGCGACAGAGATTTCGGTGGAAGAAAGCGCCTGGAACATTTTTTACCTAAAAGATTTCACTGGAACGAAGATGAGTTCAAAACCTTAGGTTATTTCTGGTTCAATGCCAATAGAGGCAAATTCGCGGATCCATGGCGATCCGGGACTTTATAATCATTTAATCAAACAAAATCATGTTTACAAACGTATTTGATATTGGACATTTCATTTTAGATTGATAGAGGGTATGGACGATGAGCAGGAAAGTTCACCTACTGGCAAGCGCGGTGTGGGATGTCTGAGGTGGACAGTCAACTTGATATCCAGATCGCATGTAAAATCCTAAGCTAATTAAAACTCTTAGTTTGTCGTCGAATTCTTTATCAATTTAAAACTAGATATAGCGAAACGGTCAAAATGACCGGTATTTATAATTGTCTTAGAATTTTTTTCTTCTTTAATATTTTTTCATTCCGAATAATATCATTTTTTTACTAATATAAGATATTGATAAATATTATAGATTTAATTTGATTTATAACAAAGCAATATACCTTATATTATACCTTTTTTTTAAATATATATAATATATTCGTCGGTAGATCTAGTGTTAATTAGCTGAGAATTTAATCTATACTAATATTATAAAGCTGAAGAGTTTGTTTGTTTGTTTGTTTGTTTGTTTGTTTGTTTGAACGCGCTAATCTCAGGAACTACTGGTTCGAATTGAAAAATTCTTTTTGTGTTAAATAGACTATTTATCGAGGAAGGCTTTAGGCTATAAAACATCACGATGCAACTATTAGGAGCGAAGAAATAATGGAAAATGTGAAAAAAACGGGGAAAATTATTCATCCTTGAAGGCTTCCATTGTGTGCGCTGCGAAAACGGTACAAGATACCAAAAATATATGTATGAAAGAATTATTGCTCTTGAAATGATCTAAAAAAATGTCCGCGACAGTATATGTCTATCTTTTAAGATTAAGTCACTAGAACCGTTTTTATGGTAAACATATTTGGTCGAAATTAATGCATTATTTGTTAAGAGTTGTATCAACGTAATAATATTAATCTTTATCCAAATAAATGTTTTGTTGATTAAGAGTATTTAATTATGAACAAAATTGTCTTTGACATCACTTAATTTCAATGAACATCATAGAAGATATTACAATAACTTATATAGCAAAACTACGTTTGCCGGATCAGCTATGTCTTGATAAGCGCGAAACTCGAGAACGACTAAACCGATTTGACTGATTTCTTTTTTGTTGTGTTTGTTGAAGTATGGGGAAGGTTATTACGGAGAGAAAAATTAAAAAAATTGTCTGAAAAATTCTAAAAACAACACTTTTCTATATTCTCATACAAAAAAATTCGTAATAATATTTTAAAGTCAATTTGAACTTTAACACTTTTTTGTGTTGTGTTGTGTTGTGTTCGGTTGTGTTCGGTTGTGTTCGGTTGTGTTCGGTTCTGTTCGGTTGTGTTCGGTTGTGTTCGGTTGTGTTCGGTTGTGTTCGGTTGTGTTCGGTTGTGTTCGGTTGTGTTCGGTTGTGTTCGGTTGTGTTCGGTTGTGTTCGGTTGTGTTCGGTTATGTTCGGTTGTGTTCGGTTGTGTTCGGTTGTGTTCGGTTCTGTTCGGTTGTGTTCGGTTGTGTTCGGTTGTGTTCGGTTGTGTTCGGTTGTGTTCGGTTATGTTCGGTTGTGTTCGGTTGTGTTCGGTTGTGTTCGGTTGTGTTCGGTTGTGTTCGGTTGTGTTCGGTTGTGTTCGGTTGTGTTCGGTTGTGCTCGGTTGTGTTCAGTTGTGTTCGGTTCTGTTCGGTTGTGTTCGGTTGTGTTCGGTTATGTTCGGTTGTGTTCGGTTGTGTTCGGTTGTGTTCGGTTGTGTTCGGTTGTGTTCGGTTGTGTTCGATTGTGTTCGGTTGTGTTCGATTGTGTTCGGTTGTGTTCGGTTGTGTTCGGTTAGGTTCGGTTGTGTTCGGTTAGGTTCGGTTGTGTTCGGTTAGGTTCGGTTGTGTTGTGTTGTGTTCGGTTGTGTTCGGTTGTGTTCGTTTGTGTTCGGTTGTGTTCGGTTGTGTTCGGTTGTGTTCGGTTGTGTTCGGTTGTGTTCGGTTGTGTTCGGTTGTGTTCGGTTGTGTTCGGTTGTGTTCGGTTGTGTTCGGTTGTGTTCGGTTGTGTTCGGTTGTGCTCGGTTGTGTTCGGTTGTGTTCGGTTCTGTTCGGTTGTGTTCGGTTGTGTTCGGTTGTGTTCGGTTGTGTTCGGTTGTGTTCGATTGTGTTCGGTTGTGTTCGGTTGTGTTGTGTTGTGTTCGGTTGTGTTCGGTTGTGTTCGGTTGTGTTCGGTTGTGTTCGGTTGTGTTCGGTTGTGTTCGGTTGTGTTCGGTTGTGTTCGGTTGTGTTCGGTTGTGTTCGGTTGTGTTCGGTTGTGTTCGGTTGTGTTGTGTTCTGTTCGGTTGTGTTCGGTTGTGTTCGGTTGTGTTCGGTTGTGTTCGATTGTGTTCGGTTAGGTTAGGTTAGGTTCGGTTGTATTGTGTTGTGTTGTGTTCGGTTGTGTTCGGTTGTGTTGTGTTGTGTTCGGTTGTGTTCGGTTGTGTCCGGTTCTGTTCGGTTGTGTTCGGTTAGGTTCGGTTGTGTTCGGTTGTGTTCGGTTGTGTTTGGTTGTGTTCGGTTGTGTTCGGTTGTGTTGTGTTGTGTTGTGTTCGGTTGTGTTGTGTTGTGTTCGGTTGTATTTGGTTGTGTTCGGTTGTGTTCGGTTGTGTTCGGTTGTGTTCTGTTGTGTTCGGTTGTGTTCGGTTATGTTCGGTTGTGTTCGGTTGTGTTCGGTTGTGTTCGGTTGTGTTCGGTTGTGTTCGGTTGTGTTCGGTTGTGTTCGGTTGTGTTCGGTTGTGTTCGGTTGTGTTCGGTTGTGTTCGGTTGTGTTCGGTTGTGTTCGGTTGTGTTTGGTTCTATTCGGTTGTGTTCGGCTGTGTTCGGTTGTGTTCGGATGTGTTCGGTTGTGTTCGGTTGTGTTCGGTTGAACCGAACCGGTAGAACCGTTTTTATGGTAATCGAATTTGGTCGAAATTAATGCATTAAGAGTTGTATCAACGTAATAATATTAATCTTTATCCAAATAAATGTTTTGTTGATTAAGAGTATTTAATTATGAACAAAATTGTCTTTGACATCACTTAATTTCAATGAACATCATAGAAGATATTACAATAACTTATATAGCAAAACTACGTTTGCCGGATCAGCTATGTCTTGATAAGCGCGAAACTCGAGAACGACTAAACCGATTCTTTTTTGTTGTTTGTTGAAGTATGGGGAAGGTTATTACGGAGAGAAAAATTAAAAAAATTGTCCGAAAAAGTCTAAAAACAACACTTTTCTATATTCTCATACAAAAAATTCGTAATAATATTTTAAAGTCAATTTGAACTTTAACACCATACCATAAAGTTTAAATGTCAGTGGACGGGTTCCGGGAAGGCAAAACAATTGAGTGACGTATAAATATTAATGTCAATATTTGTCAATTTTTATACATATAGCATTAAGGCCAGGTTCTTTCAAACAATTTTCAAAAAAATCTGTCGGGGAAGCTATTAACATTAAAAAAAACAATATGACTTTATTTTAGAAAAATAGGGCAGAACAAGGTCTGCCGGGACAGCTAGTACGCTAATAGAATGACGTAGTGACAATGTAGAATATGACATTCATTTTTTTATTGCCGACAGACTTACGCTTGACTTCAATCTCAGCTGATGGAAAGAGATGATGAGGCCGATAAATGGGGCGCGCTCACCCAACAAATACAGATTCACTCGTCGTTTGAAAATTTCCATATCCAAAGACTGGAAATAAAGACGCAAGAAGCGAATTCCAATCCTTGGAGATTAGCAACAAAAAAAAAATTATAAATGACAAAGGGTACGACATTTATGCCCCATTTCATTATTTTACGAGATAATCTTGAAGACATGAACGATATTGTTCGCGGAAAGATCGTCTAAAGTTATTGTTTTCTGTCTTGAATTAGATTTTCAACAGAATTATTTTCTATAGATGTATAACTCACTTACTTAAAAAATTACCTATTCTGAAGACATTACGGCGGTTTTTCACGCCGGACCAACTGTTCTTACCGTATAAGACCCAGGTTAGGCCCTACATAGAGTATCATTCGCATCTCCAGAATGGTTCTGCTCAGACTTGACGTCCTGGATAGGTTGCAGCAGAGGGCTGTTTGCATTTGGTTTGTTTTTTTTGGAGTCGAAGCTGCTCACGTCCGTAGGCTTTATCCTAGTTTCCCTACACGTGACTTCTGGGTGGTGCTAAACGAGCAGCAGCGAGGTGGGTGCCTGTCTGGATCGCGACCACAGTACATGGGTGTAAAGCGCGTCATAGTGACCAGTTTCGGCTTGTCGCGTTTCGGGATCAGCTTGTGTATATCCAGTAGCTCATATACCTAGAGACCTTCAGTCGTGGTATATGTGGGCCCACATGACGATGTAGACTATCAATGGATTTTCATCCTTTGATAGTCGCTTTCGTTTTTGGACTACTTTGTACTTACCATCAACATTATTCTGTAGTCATTATGTCGAGGCAGTATAAAAAAAAAGCCAAATAAAACGACCAACAATGTTTGAAATAATATATTATTCACTGGATAAAACAACAAAAATATAATAACTAACAATGCTCATTAACCATGCGACAACGCAACTACACTAATTAACAATTAATCTTAACGCTTGTGACGGATGTACCTGGCCGCCAGAACTAGACAGATCAAGAGATGTCCTCAAAATGTTACAGAAACCGTATTATATTATTAACCTTTCGCCAGTGACGCGTCCCGTTACAGGACACGGTAAAAAGACCATAAATTATTTGATAACTTATATCAAGGGGTGAAAGGCTATTTGGTTTAAGCGACATTTTTTGGTGATATCTTCTCTTATATAAAAAAATGAATCGCTAAATGTGTTGATAAGCGCGAAACTCGAAAACGGCTGAACCGATTTGGCTGATTTCTTTTTTGTTGTGTTTGTTGAAGTCTGGGAAAGATTATTACGGAGAGAAAATTTTTAAAAATTGTCTGAAAAAGTCTAAAAACAACACTTTTCTATATTCTCATACAAAAAATTCGAAATAATATAATATTTAAAAGTCAATTTGAACTTTAACACCATACCATACAGTTTAAATGTTAGTGGACGGGTTCCGGGAAGGCAAAACCATTGAGTGACGTATAAATATTAATGTCAATATTTATCAGATTTTATACATATAGCATTAAGGCCAGGTTCCTTCAAACAATTTTCAAAAAACAGCCGACAGGCAAAATATGTTTTGGCAGAATAAAATCTGACGGGGAAGCTATTAACATTAAAAAAAAACAATGTGACTTTGTTTTAGAGAAATAGGGCAGAACAAGGTCTGCCGGGACAGCTAGTAGTAATATATATATTCGGAATCAGCGTTTATTACCAACTCCAAATATATATGTATATATATATATATTACTATATCACCAAAAAATGTCACTTAAACCAAATAGCCTTGCACCAGTCGATATTTTTCTCGTAGAATAGTTGCAATGCAATTCAAAGACAAGTGTAGTGTAAGAAGTTACATTAAAAAATATATTTTATTGATAAAACTGATTGAAGTTATACAAAATTTCAATAAAATTTAGAGTTAATCAGGTTTAGGCTCCTGTAGTGGAATTCCACGGAGGAGAGTTGACGAATGATCTTATATACAAAAATATCGTGTTACAGTACCTGCGGTCGCACAACCGAACGTCTACCAATTTATATATATATATATATATATATATATATTTTTTTTTTAATGTATATTGGTTGGAATGAGAATAGATCGCATATTATATTTCATACCGCTAAGTAATTACGATGCCCCTATACAGATTTATCTTTCTATTGTTTTGAGAAACAATTTATTCGCGACGTCACCCGATTTCGTGGTGACGCTTTTCTTGTTGAATTTGATAGGATTTTTAGTTGGATTTCGAAAATATTCCATGTACAATATTACAATACTAAAAATAATCTATATATATATATATATATATATATATAAAACAAAGTTGAGTTTGTTCGAACTCTTATAACTCGAGAACTGGTGGACCGATTTTGATTTGTAATATTGAAGATTGAGGTCAATTCTAAGCATATCTATAATAAAAAAAGCAATAATCGATAACATTTATACAAAAAATTTTACTTGAAAAAATTATCATCAAGCAAAAGTACTTATTCCACGCGAACGAAGCCGCGGGCACAGCTAACCATACTGTACAAAACATATTATTAATTCATATAGAATCACATTATACTATGTCGCATGTTTTTCATTAAAACAATCTAAAGACATATGAGGTGAGGAACAAAATATTTTACGATAAATCCAAGATATCACAATAAAATCAAAACACGCGAGTTACATTGTTTATATTTCTGCATATCGCTTGTTTACGATGATTATGACCTCGTAAGAAACACAAAGAAATCACGCCGGCCGATGAACGTGTTACAAACGTAATTCGAGAAGCGAATTCGAAAACAACCCACATTTGGGCATCTAAAGTTATTATTTGACCATTAATTCCTATTTCTTCTTCATCCATTCTTATTCCTCGTCCAAATATAATTTATTAATAATATATGTATTCGTTCACAACGGGTCTTGTACTTATCATTTCACTTGACCTCTCTAGTATATGACGGCAAATACTACTGCCCAAGCTATAGCTCTATTTCTTCCAAACAAATCATACAACAAAGTCGATGGTTTTAAATTAGAAAATATAGTTAAAATGCTACGTATCTCCTGAACAAGCATACAATCTACAATTTATAATGGCAGAGATTAAATAAAAGAAACATTTACCGTTTAATACAGGGACGTGCAGTGAACGACCAAAATGGAAGCAGGTTTGATCAATTACACATGTTAAATCAATATTTTTAACCTATAATTTACAGCTCGAGAATATATAACCTTCTGCAACACAAATTAAAAGTAGGTACAAAGAAAAAAAGCCCACTGACCTAATATCAAACGTAACTAACATAGTCCCTAACGCCCAGACTAAAATCTTACCGTATCTCTGTAATTATTACGAATTAATTTTTTATATTTTGAGGGTACTTTGCTAGGTAAATAAAAAAAAACACTATAATATTTTGTTCTTTATTTAGTATGTAGTGTCATAAAACTCATAAATGAGTACAATGGTGGCGTGTAATTCAAACATTTTACAGGACCGTAAATATTATGTTCTAGTATTAGTATGGTGGGTCTTGGTCCTTAAGTAGCTGTGATTTTGCTGGGCGTTTAGTGCTATATGATTTTGTCCTAGAACTATCACATTGAACCTCAGGAGGATAAGACCACTGCAAGTCCGGCTTATAATTCCGGTGTTTAAATGTGTTTACACACACACATAAAAGTCCATGACTTTTTCTTATACCACTACTCAATTCACCTTTAGTGGAAAAAGCTCGCAGATTGACTTATATATTTTTTTTATATCATCACTGGATAGAATAGAAAGGGACTACTGAATGTGAAGGAAACGAAAGAGGTATGCGAAAAAAAAGAGAAATGATGTTGCATTCTCTCTGCTTACCCCAATAGAGATTTGGCGTTGGTTTTGATAGACAAAAATATATATATTATATTTTCAAGATACGTCTTTTTCCACGATTCTCTTCGCTAACGTATTCTCTTACTCTGTTTTGTAAGTCAAAAATATCAACATTACAAATGTTTGACTTCCGTTTTAGACGTTCATCGCACGGCGCCGGTTTAATTTGTAAAATAATTTAACTATATAAAACCTAATATTATAATAACGTATATCTTCATAATACGAGTTATATATTTATTGCATTTTTTTAAATACATGTAAAACAATATATGTATATTTTTATTACAATTTTTATTTTACATTAAAAAAAAAACAACGTGGCATGATGCGTTGCGTGATACCAGTGCCAAACGCATTTAAGCTAAAGTTATGCTTTTTAAATTTGAAATATTATACAATAAACACAGTGAAATATCTATAAATTCTGTTGTCTTTGTTGAATAAAAACAGTATTTAGGTTTTTTTGCGCACCCTATATTTACCCGAGTTAAAATCACATCTCGATAACTTTCTTCTTAGTTAGCACGTATAGAAGAAACTATATCTACGTGTTTATTGTGATTCAAGTTGTAAATATTCATACATAATATTTAATGAAAAATCCTTTAGGCAATATAGCCTATTATAGCAGTAGCCACATAAGTTTAAAAAAAACACTTGATCGTTGTACGAAAAACTACTAAAATAGTAGAAAATTCACACTACTGGCAACACCAATTACGAAATTTAAATTTCGCTTTTTTTTAATTTCTTCGTTCTTATGGGTGCGTTCATTGAAAATAAGTTGCATATTTTTTATACATTTTTAATTAAACATTTAAAAACTTTTTTATACAAATTTAGCTACAAATTAAAAAAAAGCTTGTTATATACATGGCGGTATTAAATTTTTCAATAAACATCCCATATGGCCATAGACAACTGGTTTAACTGAGGAACATATTTCAGTCTTTATGATAGAAAATCCAATTTAAAAGGGCCTGTAAGACCAACGCTAGCACGAAGCCCCCGAACAAGTCCCACGAGTGGGTCGCGGCTGGGACCCTGCCCACGTTTTGAGGCCTGAAAGCGGTCGCTTGTCTTTGGTTTTCGCTTACCGCCTCGACTGTCTTTGACAGTCTCTCTATGGCCGCAGTCTGTTCCCGCAAGGCCGTGTCTATGGCGAATAGCGTTTGTTTCAATGTTCGTCTGTGAATGATAAAACAAATATAACTCAGGGCAACATTATCATCACTTTGAAGCGTGAAGAAATATTTGCGCAGGCCGGCATGATCACTGCGACTATCGATTGTTTTTCTTTATTGTTGTGGTTAGTCATTTTTTTGGACTGCACCATGCTTACCATCAGACGTGGTGATGTCACTACGCCGAGACAGGATACAAAAAATAAAATAAAAAAAAAACTATCGTGGCGCGAGGTCCGCCGCCTGCCATAGAGCGCAATGATAACGCCGGGGTCGACAGTTGTGGAGGAGGCCTCTACCGCTTGTGGGAGGCTTGTGAATCAAAAGCAGTCTTTACTTGAATCTCATTTATTCTTATTTAGCGCGCATTATATACAATCCACGTGACCTAGATATCTTACATTAAACTGTAAATAACCTTACGTTGCATTAAGTTCATAAAACTTCCATTAGCCTTACTCAACATAATATGTCACCACAGTGCTAATGTTACTGACATATATGTTAAAAATGTCATTAGTTGTATGATACAAACGTCATGTTTTTTTTAGACGTGGCAAATTGTTATCCTAGGAGGGCCTTTACGACATCACCGGGGGGTGATGGGCAGACACTTAATGTGCTCTGCCAGCAACAATTATGGGTTGGAAGGCAACACAAGGGCACCCCTGTGGGTACGGACCTCGACTTGAGTGGGCAGACAGACCAAGAAACTAACGTTGATCTACTAGCGTTTCGGAAGCGACCACCTTGAGAAGAAACCCCGAAAGAAACTCAAGGGTACGTCGGTGTGAAGCGTCAAGTGTAACATACGCTTTATGGGCAGCGTGGCACTGGTAAATTGTGCTTTTGGTGTTAATAAGTTCATACTAACGTGGAAGTCTTCGACCTCCTGGTAAGCTCGTCCCGGCTGTCGGAGTCCGAGGGTCTGTGGGACAGCTCCCGTCTCCGCGGCTCGCTGGAGACCCGGCTGGCGGTGCCGCTGCGTACTGACGTTATCACGAAGTCCTCTTCGTATTCCAGCAGCTCTTCGGGAGCCCATGGACTGAGACACCAAAGAAATATTACATATAGGGTGTTCATTTAACCAAAATAGATTAATCAAGAATCGCCTAACCTCAGGACACTCAATTGGCAAACTCTGACTCAAGGCTGTGATTTGCTCGTGAATGATTAACGAGATATTATTGTTAGCAATGACGCGCTTTTGTTGATTTGCACGAAACATTCCATACATATTTTCTTGAAAATTCTTCGTTTATTTACCTAACACATTTTTTTTTTGCTAAATGATACTTGGTTTTTTAGCTTTTACTTAAGTAATAACGATTCCTTCTTGCAAATTTTAATTTAAAATGAGATTATTATTATTTAGCTATACGAATACATCATAAACAATAACATTATTTTGTATTCGTCACTACAAGGGCACATTTTAACATAAAAACTGGAGGTTTTCAAAAAAATGCTTAAATCTTGAATATCTGAGAAATTAACAATTTTCGGACACGGTGTCATATGCCTTAAATAGCTCCGGGAAGTTGGCCCCGCATTTTTCGCGTAAGAATTTAGAAATTTTTTGAGGGACTGCCCATCGATTGCCCATTATTGCCCATCATTTAAATTTTTTTGCCCACCCCTATAAAAAAAGTTATGAAAGATTTATGTATGCGCGGGCCAGCGTCCGAAAAAATTTCAAAAAATCGAAAATGTCAAGGTGGATTCTTGAAGTTTGTCGACTGCCCACTTTTGCCCATCCTTTACTTTTTTGATAATTCAACTCCTAAGGGATGGAAATGGGGGTGGAAAAAAAAATTGAGGGGTCAAGAAATTTTGAATTATGCATTTTAATCTACATCGATTGCCCACTTCTGCCCATCCTTTACTTTATTGATAATTCCACTCTTAAGGGACGAAAATGAGAATGGAAAAAAATTGAGGGATCAAGAAATTTAGATTGGAAAATTATGGCTTAATAAGGTATATTCGTATTCTAAAGGACATCCTTTGGATTGCCCATCATTTATTTTCGAATGCCCACCCTTAGTTACAGAGTTATTCTGCTTAGAATTTGACATACCGCACTGTTGTAGGAACATGTTACATTTTCGTTAGTCCACTAGATAAATTTTGGAAAATAAGGGCTCAATAAGGGTTATTCGCATTCTAAAGGACATCCTTTAGATTGCCCATCATTTCTTTTCGAATGCCCACCCTTAGATACAGAGTTATTCTGCTTAGAATTTGACATACCGCACTGTTGTAGGAACATGTTACATTTTCGTTACTCCACTAGATAAATTTTGGAAAATAAGGGCTCAATAAGGGTTATTCGCATTCTAAAGGACATCCTTTAGATTGCCCATCATTTCTTTTCGAAAGCCCACCCTTAGATACAGAGTTATTCTGCTTAGAATTTGACATACCGCACTGTTGTAGAAACATGTTACATTTTCGTTAGTCCACTAGATAAATTTTGGAAAATAAGGGCTCAATAAGGGTTATTCGCATTCTAAAGGACATCCTTTAGATTGCCCATCATTTCTTTTCGAAAGCCCACCCTTAGATACAGAGTTATTCTGCTTAGAATTTGACATACCGCACTGTTGTAGGAACATGTTACATTTTCGTTAGTCCACTAGATAAATTTTGGAAAATAAGGGCTCAATAAGGGTTATTCGCATTCTAAAGGACATCCTTTAGATTGCCCATCATTTCTTTTCGAAAGCCCACCCTTAGATACAGAGTTATTCTGCTTAGAATTTGACATACCGCACTGTTGTAGGAACATGTTACATTTTCGTTAGTCCACTAGATAAATTTTGGAAAATAAGGGCTCAATAAGGGTTATTCGCATTCTAAAGGACATCCTTTAGATTGCCCATCATTTCTTTTCGAAAGCCCACCCTTAGATACAGAGTTATTCTGCTTAGAATTTGACACACCGCACTGTTGTAGGAACATGTTACATTTTCGTTCTAAGCAGAACTAAGAATAACTCTGTATCTAAGGGTGGGCTTTCGAAAAGAAATGATGGGCAATCTAAAGGATGTCCTTTAGAATGCGAATAACCCTTATTGAGCCCTTATTTTCCTAAATTTATCTAGTGGACTAACGAAAATGTAACATGTTCCTACAACAGTGCGGTATGTCAAATTCTAAGCAGAATAACTCTGTATCTAAGGGTGGGCTTTCGAAAAGAAATGATGGGCAATCTAAAGGATGTCCTTTAGAATGCGAATAACCCTTATTGAGCCCTTATTTTCCAAAATTTATCTAGTGGACTAACGAAAATGTAACATGTTTCTACAACAGTGCGGTATGTCAAATTCTAAGCAGAATAACTCTGTATCTAAGGGTGGGCTTTCGAAAAGAAATGATGGGCAATCTAAAGGATGTCCTTTAGAATGCGAATAACCCTTATTGAGCCCTTATTTTCCAAAATTTATCTAGTGGAGTAACGAAAATGTAACATGTTCCTACAACAGTGCGGTATGTCAAATTCTAAGCAGAATAACTCTGTATCTAAGGGTGGGCATTCGAAAAGAAATGATGGGCAATCTAAAGGATGTCCTTTAGAATGCGAATAACCCTTATTGAGCCCTTATTTTCCAAAATTTATCTAGTGGACTAACGAAAATGTAACATGTTCCTACAACAGTGCGGTATGTCAAATTCTAAGCAGAATAACTCTGTAACTAAGGGTGGGCATTCGAAAATAAATGATGGGCAATCCAAAGGATGTCCTTTAGAATACGAATATACCTTATTAAGCCATAATTTTCCAATCTAAATTTCTTGATCCCTCAATTTTTTTCCATTCTCATTTTCATCCCTTAAGAGTGGAATTATCAATAAAGTAAAGGATGGGCAGAAGTGGGCAATCGATGTAGATTAAAATGCATAATTCAAAATTTCTTGACCCCTCAATTTTTTTTTCCACCCCCATTTCCATCCCTTAGGAGTTGAATTATCAAAAAAGTAAAGGATGGGCAAAAGTGGGCAGTCGACAAACTTCAAGAATCCACCTTGACATTTTCGATTTTTTGAAATTTTTTCGGACGCTGGCCCGCGCATACATAAATCTTTCATAACTTTTTTTATAGGGGTGGGCAAAAAAATTTAAATGATGGGCAATAATGGGCAATCGATGGGCAGTCCCTCAAAAAATTTCTAAATTCTTACGCGAAAAATGCGGGGCCAACTTCCCGGAGCTGCCTTAAATGACTCCAAATAAGCTGTACTACAACGTCTATCAAGGAATGTATCGCATTACCGTTTACCCTGTATATACAAAAATTTCTTTTTTGCTTTTTCAATCTAGAATAACATTTCAAATACCTTGTTAAGTCAAAGATTTTCGTTCGACACGTTTCTATAAATGTACTGGTATTTGAAAAAAATATGTTATAGTGGGTTTTGAAATTAGATTCCTCAAATATAGCAGCGAGGTGGTAGGGCGCCGGTGCCCGTCTGGATCGCGACCATAGTGCATGGGTGTAAAGCCCGTCATAGTGACTAGTTTCGGCTTGTCGCGTTTCGGGATCAGCTTGTGCATATCCAGTAGCTCATATACCTAGAGACCTTCAGTCGTGGTATATTTGGGCCGACATGACGATGTAGACTATCAATGGATTTTCATCCTTTGATAGTCCCTTTCGTTTTTGGACTACACTGTACTTACCATCAGGTACTCTGTAGTCACTATGTCGAGCCAGTGTAAAAAAAAATCGGTTGTAGTAAAAACATGCCTTTATAAACTACATACCTCGTGTTAATGTAGTTATATTTCCACCCCTGATCAATGATACCTGAAACGAAAAACATTATTAATTAATTACATTTTTACCAACACATCGTATTAGCTAACACGTGAAACTTATTTCCACTGTGACGCAGCCTTGAGTTCCTTTCTGCTGTGGATCGCACTTATAACGTAGAGTTATCTAATTGCGGAGACAGGCCACCGCTTGTGGGAGACTTGTGAATTAAAGGCAGTCTATGCTTGAATCTCAATTATTACTTATTTTAATAATATTAATTTTAATGTTATATCGTCACGCAATATCCCTTTTGATGTGAGCAGATATACGTTAATGGCTGTATCCACTTCGCATTTATACATCGTGCCCAACGTGACCAGTACACACACACACAGCTGATCGCCGTTTTCACAGCACTAGAACATATATATATATATATATATATATATATATATATATATATATATATATATATATATATTTTTAGATTGAATGTTGGTTTCTTCGCTATGTTTTCCTTTACTATATTGGTGACTAAGCTCGTATTTAGTCTGTACAAATCCAAAGATATCTACCGGGTTTCGAGTCTACTACCATTCGCGTGTCCGCGCATGAATACCAACTCCTTATCCAGAAGGCCATAACAAGCGCATTGTAATGGAATATGCTTGTATTAAAAAAAAATATATATTTATTCGACAAACAACTACAAGGCAGCACATTAAAAATCAGCTGACACCCAAACTAGGACACCCTGTATCTTGGATGTCAGCATATTTCACACAAATTTGTTACAGTTTTTTACTGCTGCGTAGCACCAATCATAAATCAAAACAATACAAAAAAAACAACATTATATACCAAACAACAGACTATACAAACAAAGTGAATAACAATTACAAAAGAATGTTAATAATAAGCCCAAGCACATCTATACCTGCAACAGTTAGTAGGCATGTTTGAATATGTTTTATTATTTTGAATGTGTTTCCTCGTAGTTTATCAGTACCGGGACTCGAACTCGTGACCTTCAGCGTCGAACGTAGAGTAACTATAAACTGCGCCGTCAGGCCTACAATATTCTTGATATTAGTGGTTACCGTCAGACTGCGCCGCGTGCAGGTCCTTGTGGAAGTACCGCGGCACCCAGGGCGCGACCAAGTTCCTGGCCCGGGACCGCTGAGCTTCCTCGATCACCGTCTTCTGTTCCGTGGCCGCCGTCTGATGGTGGAGACAACAGAGTCTTTATCATCGATAGGGCACCGCATGCGAGGAACCCCTTTTATTAGTTGATGTCAATTCGCGTCAATGTAGAGGTTTGTCTTTCACTCTAGCTCGAAAAAAGTAAGTACAGTGTATTCTAAAAACGAAATCGACCATCAAAGGATGGAAATTCATCGATAGTCTACATCGTCATGTCGGCCCACATATACCACGACTGAAGGTCTCTAGGTATATGAGTTACTGGATATGCACAAGCTGATCCCGAAACGCGACAGGCCAAAGCGAGTCACTATGACGGTCTTTGCACTTACGTACTGTGATCATGACCCAGTTCTAGCAATCGCTCTTACCACCAGACCAGAAGGTGGTCAGACTTGAACTCTTGCCGATCTGCCTCATGATTATGAGACTACAGGCGAACGACTCCGCAGGCGTAGGAAGGTCAGTGGTTATGTTGGTTGGTTGGGCTTATCATAGCATAGGTAGCTCACAAGTGTACGGCGTGGCTGTGGAGCATTGACTACAGGCTCCACAGTCCTCGTCAAAGTCAAAGTGGTAACCTTGAGGTTTTTAGCCAGTACGAGCCTGACACACCTCGACCGCGACCACCCCCCCCCCCTCCTGAGGACCTTATGTAACATAGGAACTTATGAGTATATTACTCAAGTAAAAAAAAACATTGCTCTAAAAGTGATAGTAAAAAAGACTCCCAATAATACACGCTCATTGGTTTTTACATAACGACGTTATAGTACGTCATTAGTGTTGCCTTTGGCCATTCATGTGCCAGAGGGAAGTCAGCTCAGCCTATATTAAGGCTTTATAGACGCTATTTAGACTTTGCTTAGCAACGTTATCAAAAAATTAATTCGTTTTGTCAATAAAACGGAATATATAATAAAAACTTTGGTATAGCCATAATATTCGCAGACCCAAGTCCGTGTTGAGAAAATCGGCGACTTACCAAATCCCTTGACATTTATTGAGTAATATAAATTATAATGTTTTAGTAAAGTCTAAGCAAACTTAAAGTTGACTCAGCCTTAATGACCAGCTGTGCCACCCAGCGCTAATTTTTGTTGCTGGATCTGTTGTTTTGTATGCGTAACTCGACTTGCATCACACCTAAAGTATTTCAACTTCTAGAACATTCTTGTCACCATAGATGGGCAAAATGTAATCTGATTAACGAAAATGATTAACGATTACATTTTACGTTTTTTACCATTAATATGACTGCATTTTGCTCATCTATGTTTTAAACACTACAGAATCCCAGATTGCATACACATTTATGATTTCTTAATGTTTTAAATTGATTTGATCATGATTACAGAGCAAGAAAATTAAAAATACGACTACATTTTGTAATCTTTCATCATTAATCAGGTTACATTTTGCCCATCTCTGCTTTTTTTTTTACACTGGCTCGACATAGTGACTACAGAGTACCTGATGGTAAGTACAGTGTAGTCCAAAAACGAAAGCGACTATCAAAGTATGAAAATCCATAGATAGTCTCCATCGTCATGTCGGTCCACATATACCGCGACTGAAGGTCTCTAGGTATATCAGCTACTGGATATACACAAGCTGAACCCGAAACGCGACAAGCCGAAACTGGTCACTTGTCACGCTCTTTGGAGTTGCGGGATTGGCTGACACGGGTTCGTCCTCCTCAGTCGACAGAGCAATAACAACTCTCCTTGTGTTGCAGTTATCCATTGGCGACTGTCACCAGTTACCATTAGGTGGAAGACCAGCCTATTCGCTGAAAAGTTTCAAAAAACCAAATCTCCATTATAATTACTCACTTGATCATCGTTCATTATCGCTTCGGAGACCTTCAGCCAAAGCCTTTGCGACTCGTAGTCTTTCTGCTGCGCCAGGGTCATCAGGTACCTCGGCAGACGCTGTTCTTTTAACACTGCTACATCTAGCAGGTTCATTTCTTCCTGAAATAAAATATTATTATCATTTATTTAGCGCAACGAGACAGATCAAAGCGAGTCACTATGACGGTCTTTATACTTGTGTAATGTGGTCGTGATCCAGTTCGGGAAATGACCCTAGCACCAAAAAAATTAGAGACTTAATAAGAGATTATTCTTTATACTCACTCCGGTTTTCTTGTCTTTTATATCGATCTTGCCGTCCCAATAACCGTCGACTGTGGCCACTGTTTCCTTCCCTTTCTTAATCCTTCCCGATATCGCGTTCGTCTGGTCCGAGCCGCCGAGGAAGGACTGTGAGGAAAGACGATTATCTCAGCAACAAAAAATAATAAAAACCCGGAGAATCGGGTGATTTATTGAAAAATCCTCAATGGTTCGTCACTATTTATTCAAACACGCAACGAATGAAAATCAACATTCGGATAGACAATGAAACACATCAGCTAAAACTGTCATCGGTCACTTTGACGGTGAGGAGTGGGCTCTTTACTCTCAACCCTCCCAGAGCCTCAACACGGCTTTCGCTAACCGTGTGTCTGGATGAATTTGGTTTTCCAGGCCCGGGTGGAGCAATTAGAGGGACGCCCCGGGGGTTTTTAGTCAGTAGGAGTCCGACACACCCGGGTCGCTGCTCGGAAAAGTACCCTTGGTGGGCCTATACAGGATTTTCCCCCAGTTACAAAATAAAAGACGCTATGACGGTCTTTACATTTATGTACTCTGATTAGAAAATCAGCGCTAGATGGCGGTTACAGCGTCGCCCAGCACACGCTGAGCCGAGTGCTCTTTGAGATGGGTAGCAGCACACAGGATACTTGATGTAATGTTATGTATTAATCTTTCGTTGTTCTTTTTATATAAATATATTTGTTGTGTGTTGTTTCCTTTATCTCAATAACCTTTTTCTTTTCTTTGATTACGATCCAGAGCGGGCAAAAGCTCTTTTAACTCAAAAGTTCACCTCAAGTTCCAGTTAGCGTCGTATCCGTCAAACAAATCAATATATACCCTATATATATAATACTAGCTGATCCGGCAAACGTTGTTTTGCTATATAAGGTTTTGTAATATCTTCTAAGATGTTCATTGAAATTAAGTGATGTCAGAGACAATTTTGTTCACAATTAAATACTCTTAATCAACAACACATTTATTTGGATAAAGATTAATATTATTACGTTGATACAACTCTTAACAAATAATGCATTAATTTCGACCAAATTTGTTTACCATAAAAACGGTTCTAGTGACTTAATCTTAAAAGATAGACATATACTGTCGCGGACATTTTTTTAAATCATTTCAAGAGGAATAATTCTTTCTTACATATAGTTTTGGTATCTTGAACCGTTTTTGCAGCGCACGCAATGGAAGCCCTCAAGGATGAATAAATTTCCCCGTTTTTTTCACATTTTCCATTATTTCTTCGCTCCTAATAATTGCATCGTGATGTTATATAGCCTAAAGCCTTCCTCGATAAATGGTCTATTCAACACAAAAATAATTTTTCAATTCGAACCAGTAGTTCCTGAGATTAGCGCGTTCAAACAAACAAACAAACTCTTCAGCTTTATAATATTAGTATAGATATGTAGCAATATTGTATACGTACCCTCAATTTAAATTCTATATCGGCAGTGTATCCCGTGTCTGCGCACATAATGTGGACCTGTAAAACGTGTATCATTATTACATGTAAATTTATTCATACATTCACAATTTTATTTATATCTCCCCCTCCTCAATCCTTCCCTGTCTCTCTTTAAGGAGAGAAGCGACTCTTTTTTTATAACCCGAGGGTAATCTCTACGGACCGTCAGGGGGAAGTGAGGGCCGCCCCCGGTGTTCCGGACTCACACCGACTATAACCGCCGCGGTGTTCTTTCCTCCCGCTTGCCGAGTGCCAAGGACAAGGCCGAGCCAGCTTCCTCGACACCAGGCGATGTTTGGCCTTGTTCAAGCCTCGCCTGCTTGACGGGGAATGATTCAATAGACGCAACCCTAGAGAAGCGACCCTCTTTAAAGTCAACAAAACGTAAAATGTTTGTATTTAAGGGAGAAAGAAAAATATATTTAAGAAATCTTTCTATTGTAGCAATGAGCGATTGTCAGTAAAAAGAATTTCATTCAAATACCTTGTTATTTCGAATGCATTCGAATAACAATCGACTCTATTTGATTGTCCTCGATTAATAACTAGTATCGTGCAGTGCTAGCCACGTCACGTGTATGACTACTAAATCTATTCGAATGTCGATTGTTATTCAAAAAAACATGACAATCGATTGTTCAACGTATCAATAATCAATTCAGAAGATTTTTATGCAACAATCACTCATTGCTATGTCCTTTTTGGAGTGTGAAATGCAAAATATCGGAGTCACACCTCACCTTTCCACCTAACTCCATGCTGAGCGTCCCTATGACGATACCCTTACAGTGCGCGTAAGGAGCAGTAGTGACATACGTCTCACCCCAGTGCAAGAGGTGAATTCTCGCGCACCCCTCCAATATGGCGGACGTCGAATTGCCTAAAAATGAAAAATTAAATTGTTAATACAAACTAGATTCAAAGGCTAAACGACAGTTACGGGCATTCTATTAACACTAGATTTACCAAGCCAGTCAAAACTACTGGTCTTTATATTTGTCTTAGAATTTTTTTCTTCTCTAATATTTCTTCATTCTGAAAAACAACTCATCTTTTACTAATACAAGATATTGACAGATATAATGGAAGTAATTTTATTTATAACAAAACAAAATAAACAATTTTTCATCTATTTTTAAAATAGATATAAATTGTTTGCCGGTATATCTAGTGTTACAATATCGTATCAGAATGATCTGAAATGTTCATAAAACGGAAAAATGTGTTCCCACATCATAAATGTAAAATGTTCTATCCATTTCATAATCATATCCAAAACATAATGCCTTTAACGACCCTATAGCCAAAGTGTGGGCTTAAAAGGGAGTTGAAGGAGTTAGCAAGGAGTTGTAGGAGACGGAGACGGTGCGTACATGTCCTGCGCACCACCGGATAGAAAGGTTTTGAGGAGATGGACTGTCTGGAGGAGAGTCTATTCGCTCACGGGGTCATCGGAGGAACGCGATTCCTTAGACCCGGCTAGCAGCGGTTTGAGAGATACCCCGGGGGTTTTTATTCACTAGGAGTCTAACACCCCGGGGATGCTGCCCTGCGCCTCTGATGCTCCTATGCAGGAATTTTCAACGTGTATCAAAAAATTAATGAAATCAGAGTTTGTCGAACTTGATTTTTTTTTTATTCCGACTCGACACAGTGACTGCACCATACCTGATGGTAAGCATGGTGCAGTCCAAAAAAACGCTAACGACTATCGAAAGGTAAGAAAAACCCAACGGTAGTCGCAGCGATTATGCCGGCCTGCACAAATATCTCTTCACGTTACGCTTAAAGGATCCCATATCATAGGATGGTGGGAACGCGCTCGCTGGAAGACCATTCCACACCCCAACGACACGGCAAAAGAAGGAGTTAGAGAACTTCTTAGTCCTTGCTGGGATGTGAGAAACCGTAAAGCTGTGACTCCGCAAACCCGCGCGCGTGGTTCTATTCAGGAAGGGAGAGGGTAGAACAAGGTCAAACAACTCTTCAGAACACTCACCATGATACAGACGGTAGAAAACGCTTAGTGAGGCAATATCTCTGCGCAACTGAAGCGGTTCAAGATTTATAAAGGAGCCTTACTGAAAGTTGGAGAACTTGATATACTAAGGAGTTAGAGAACTGAGCTTACTAAGTAGCTACTATAGAATACATGGGTTACTGAAGAGTTGTCAATGTGGCTTACCAAGGAGCTGGAGAACTAAGATATTAAAGAACTTGACTATCTAAAGAGACAATTTTATAATGAGTGTTGCAATGGTTACCATAAAACTTAGAGCGCGCTAGCAGACTGCCTTCTATCACGAAGCCCTCTTTCCTGTTTGACACGTAGAACGCAGAAACTGGGGGATGATGCGACACCTGAAAATTAAATACTTCGTTAGTTATTGAAATCATAGATTGTAGCCATATTGGGACTTGACCAGTAACATGCACCAGCGTAATGTTATAGCCAACTCGAGTAGTCCAGGTTTGCATTAGTTACGAGCTGGAAAACCCAACTACTTTCTTCTGACTTCACAATGTGACTGCGTTCCTCCTGATGAAAAGTGCAGTGTAGTCCAAAAACAACAACAACCCCGAAGGAGCGAAGGTTCGTTGACAGTCGCCATCGCTATATCGGCCCACATATACCACGACTGAAGGTCTGTAGGTATATGAACAACTGGATAATACAAGGTGATCCCGAAACGCAACAAGCTAAAGCGAGTCACTACGACGGTCTTTACAATTGTGTACTGTGGTCACGACCCTGTTCGCGCAATCGCCCTGCCACCCTCATCATCATTGTCAACATTGTAATCCCCAAATGGAAAGGAGCCATGTACGTAAAGGTATTACTATATTTTTCTTTTCTATTCCACCACCTTGACAAAGCTACTACACCAAACCTGATGGAGCGAACAGTGTGGTCCGTGAACGGAAATTACCGTCGAGGGATGGGAAACCATTAATCCGTCGTAGTAGCCATATCGGCCCACATATACCAAGACTGCTTTTTGGGAGTTGAAGCTGCTCGCGTCCGTAGGCTTTACCCTATTTTTCCTACACGTGACTCCTGGGTGGTGCTAAACGAGCAGCAGCAAGGTGGTAGGGCGTCGGTGCCCGTCTGGATCGCGACCACAGTACATGGGTGTAAAGTCAGTCATAGTGACCAGTTTCGGCTTGTCGCGTTACGGTATCATCTTGTGTATATCCAGTAGCTCATATACCTAGAGACCTTCAGTCGTGGTATATGTGGGCCGACATGACGATGTAGACTATCAATGAATTTTCATCCTTTGATGGTCGCTTTCGTTTTTGGATAACACTGTACTTACTATCAGGTACTCTGTAGTCACTATGTCGAGCCAGTGTAAAAAAAAAAGACGGAGGACTTTTAGGTATATTAACAACTAACTATCATCACACCGAAGACCTATTGAGGTAGGCAGAGAGAATGGAACGCCACTTCTATTTTTTTATTCTTTTTTCAAATTATCTGTCGCTTCTTTAATGTTCATTAATCTCTTCCCCTGCACTCTCGCCGAATTCGCATATTTGTGACATTACCCTCCATCAGAACTGCCTTTATCTGTTCTGTGAAGATAAGTCTTGGTTGGCCTCGGCTGTTACTTACGTCTTACTAGACGTACATAAACCAATCTCTCGAACGCCAGAGACAAAAAGGGAGCCTCTGTAATGACCTTTGCACTGGGGTACTGTGGACACGACCCAGTTTGGGTAATCTATATGGTGGTCGAATGTCTTCACTTCACTGCAATACCTAAGTGTCTAAGTCATTCCGACTCACCTGTTCAGCGACGTAGAACGTGTAAGAGTCCATCTGACGATGCTTCCAGCAGCACCGGAACGACTCCCCGAGCACCGGGTTGTATGGCTTCTTCAGGCCCTTCGGCTTTCGATATAAGCCTGAGAGGTACCAGCGCAGGACGCATTTGAACCTCAAGTACGGATCTTCCAATGACTGCGCCCTTTAAATGGAAAAGCATCGTTTTTTAGGGTTCCGTTCCTTAACCCTTTCGCTAGGGCAGCTCTCGCTGCAAAGTGTTTCGCAAGAAACAGAGCTTCGTACTGAAAGTGCGCACATCAAACGCAAGCGTAATCCCACAGCATAAACGGGACAAAATGTGGCCTCAAAATTATTTTCATTAGTTAATACGGGTGAATAAAATCTATACTAATATTATAAAGCTGAAGAGTTTGTTTGTTTGTTTGTTTGTTTGTTTGTTTGTTTGAACGCGCTAATCTCAGGAACTACTGGTTCGAATTGAAAAATTCTTTTTGAGTTGAATAGACCATTTATCGAGGAAGGCTTTGGGTTATATAACATCACGATGCAATTATTAGGGACGAAGAAATAATGGAAAATGTGAAAAAAACGGGGAAAATTATTCATCCATTCAGGGCTTCCATTGCGTGCGCTGCAAAAACGGTTCAAGATACCAAAAATATATGTAAGAAAGAATTATTCCTCCTGAAATGATCTAAAAAAATGTCCCCGACAGTATATGTCTATCTTTTAAGATTAAGTCACTAGAACCGTTTTTATGGTAAACAAATTTGGTCGAAATTAATGCATTATTTGTTAAGAGTTGTATCAACGTAATAATATTAATCTTTATCCAAATAAATGAGTTGTTCATTAAGAGTATTTAATTGTGAACAAAATTGTCTTTGACATCACTTAATTTCAATGAACATCTTAGAAGATATTACAAAACCTTATATAGCAAAACAACGTTTGCCGAATCAGCTAGTAATAAAATATAGTGACCCATCATGTGTATACGGTGTTTCTCAGCCGGTGACTATAGTCACCCATCGTGTACAGGCGGCGTTTCATAGATGATGACTATAGTCACCGAGAGTAGCGAAAGGTTTTAAAGGATAAAGTTACCCTTATAGAATCAGGTCCTTGTCGGTTTTCCAAGACCCTTTCTCTCAAAAACGCGTAAAAGTATCATATTAATAATATACTCACTTAGTGGCTCACTCTGGATTTAGGTACCATTTGCTCACCAGTGGAGAAAAACATCGTGAGGAAACCTGCATGGCATCTAATAAAAGTGTCATATATACTAGTGCTGTGAGAACGGCGATCAGCTGCGCTACTGGTCACATTGGATTGTAAGCTGTGTGCAAAGTGAATACAGCTACTAATATCTGCTCATGCCAAAAGGGATTTAGTATGACGATGTACTCACTGTGACAATATGTCGGCGTGATAATAATTATCAGAAAGCTTATCCAGGAACGATCTCGGCTCTAGTATGAACGTCGGCAGGACGACTTTCGACAAGTCCATCCCCGGCCTGACCTGTTTCAACAGGAACCATAGCAGTGACTTGTTCTCCTCGGCTACTTCTTCCACCAGTTCACCGGCCTAGAATAAAAAAGCAGTTTATAGAAGCTTAATTGAACAATATTTCAAAGACCTCAGGGTACGAAAGAAAGAAAGAAATGTTTACTGATAAAAAAGAAACAATACACAACATACGTAATTAGATAAAACAATGACAGGATAATATCACATTAAGTACCCTGTGAGCTGTCACTAATTAAAAAAAAAGCACTCGATTCATCGTGTTTTTTTTATCCTGTGGCCAAGCTGAGTGTTGTGTTCGAATGCCGTCCTTAACGTCCTTTTGACGCTCAGGGCTCGGGCCCCTGCTTACAACCCCTCCCCTAAATCCGGACCTACCAATGGATAACTGCAAAACGAGGAATGTTGATATTGTGTTGCCCACCAAGAAGGATTTAGGGTAGTGCAATTGGATGTTTAAAATAACCATATCATCTCAGATCTTGGGGTCCCCGCAGGGAACAAAAGTTTGTGCGTCTAAGGGAGCCTCTGTCTAGGTACAAAACATTATGGCCCGACATTTGGACCTGGTAACACAGGCCATAGCCAAAAGCAGAATAAAGTGTCGTGGGGTTTACGTCAAGGGCGGCAAGTCTCTCTATTCACTTTTTTTGTTAATAATTTTGATTATTAATCATGTAACACAACACTCACATTATTAACATTCTTTATAAGGCGACGTAAAAACCGTTAAAGTAGTTGTAATGAGTGTCCGGGCAGTAGACATGAGAATCAGCTGCCCTGATGAGGCGGAGGGGACGCGTATGTGTACTACACCCTGCCTGATAGAGATCTTGAGTGTTAGGCTTTTTACTTCCATCCACCCAGAAACGAAACCCTATATACGCTCACAGGGTTTGTACAGGAATAAAGCTCCACAGACCCGGCCGGCAGCGAGCTGAGGGAAACCCCGTGAGTTTTTAGCCAGTAGAAATCTGGTAAACCAGATGCTAAATGTTCCCAAGGTTTATAAAAAAAGAGTATAAAGTTTAAAATGTGTTAAAAAAACACTACATGACTACACCCTGAAAAGTATTTAAATTATACTCACCGCGCCTGTCTCTCTATCCGGATCCTCAACGTAGCAGCTCGCGATCCTGGCGAGGATCTGGGTCTTCCTGTAGGCCGGGTCGTCCTGCTGGGCATCCGGCATGCCTGCATGGGAGCCTTCGCTGTCTGTGTCTGACGCGGCGCCCGCTAACTCTGTCGAAGAGGAGATGGTGGACATACTACAGTGCGTGCAAAACTAGCATTCTAATAAACTTTTGGTCAGCTTTCTAGCTCAATAACTAAAAATATCTTAGCGTGCGCTTACCTTAACACTCACACGGGTCGGTAAGCTTTATGAACATGGGCAGAATAAGTCTGAGATGAGGTGAAGCAAGAATGACCAAACATCAAAGTAATCAACGCTGATGGGAGTCTCAATCGGAGACTGCGGAGACGCTCAAACCTCCAATCAATGACCGTCTGAACCTCCAGTCCGGCGCCAAATAGCAGCCTTTCAGATACCCTTTTTTTAAATTATAGGCGGTCGCTTGATCTCAATCACACCTGGAGCATGGTGAAGATGAATCCGATAATGAACTGCATCCGCCCAACAAATGTCTATTCACTCTGCTTCAAGACTCCGAGGTTATAAGATAGCGGAAATATGGTCGCTGGAAGTATATTCCACTTCTTAGCTGTTCGCATGATGAACGTAAAAGCGAATCTTTTCGTGCGGATATAAGGAACACCCACCACATACGGATGGTATCAGACACGACTGGTATATTTATGATTGTCAATAATTAAAGTACAGTTAGTACAATAATTGTCAGTAATTAAGTGTATAGTTCCGCACCGACCCGTGTCAGAGCATCATATAATTAAAAAGTCTAGGGCAAGATGCTGCTCTAGACATTTCAACTAAAAGACGTGTTGCACGCACATAGAGCGCAGTTTTTGCTTTATGCTTAACCGACCCGTGTACAAACGAGCTTAATTTAGTACTCAGTATAAATTTGAAAAACTCCTTGACTGAGTTCGTGCGTCAAAGGGTATTAAAAAGACCTGTTATTTCTGGTAACTTTTCTGTGCATTTGAGAGCATAGCTAATACATAAAACCTAATATTTCATGGTATATATTGTGCGGTCGAAGATGTATAGTTGATAGATTAATGCCTTACGGCCACAGCGCAGTTCCCACTAAAAAATTCTAATACTCGTTGATTCTCTAGGAATAGTGACGTTTTCTTTACTAGTTCGGTTTGCTCTTTCGCTATATCGAGACTGATTCTATCATAGATTGAACGATTATTATGTGTCTATCTGTAAGTTTATTGAGTGCTATAATATTCCTTACCAAAAATAACATTGTCCAACTAACCTCCGTCGCACGTGTCATCGCATTTCCTTGGGAACACGTCAAAACCGCCGTTCTCAATCTTGGTGAAATCCGATAAAATCGCAGAGTCCACTGAAAACTTTCTGTTTAAACTCAACGCCGAGAAGGCTGCGGGCTCCGAAAACTGTCTGGTTAGCTTCTTCTGGCGTTTGAGAAGGGAGAATATACTTGAACGTCTCCTTAGAGGTTTCTCCTTCATTTTAGCACTCAGCATTACCTCCGATTCCAGCTCCATGTTGGCAACAGTTTATTGTCGTATCTATGTCAAGAGTTGCAATAACTATGCCAAAAGATGGCGTTGTAATAAACGTAAACAACGTTGACGGTAGAAAATATTTAAAACCATAACTTTGTCCTATAAATTACATAACAAACGATTTTTTAGCTTATTTATTAATGGCAGATCGAGATAGTCAAATTAAAGGCAGACTTTATACATACATAATGTCACAGAAGTACACAATAATAGTATAGATGAGTACCACGAGACGAACAAATTGTGTAAGTACTACCCGAAACTATTATTTTATCTAATAAATATATGTTGTTCTTTACTGTATTTTTGTTCATAATGCTAATTTAAATAAAATCAACGCCTTGAGCAATAATCTGCTCTGACGTGAGAAACGGATCCCAACTCACATAGAGTTCAACTCACATTCCTCAAACTCTAGAGAGTACAAAAAATGCAAGGGTTTGCTATAAAGTAGAGATCGCCGAGTTTCTATGAGAATTTTCCCAAGTAAAAAACAAGGAATTTGTAGAGATCTGTAAAAATGGATTGTTGGCTTATATATAAAGAAAGAAGGAAGAAAGAAAGTAAACATTTAATCCACAGCACCCGAAGTTGAAGCTGCTCGCGTCCGTAGGCTTTACCCTAGTTACCCTAAACGTGACTCCTGGGTGGTGCTAAACGAGCAGCAGCGAGGTGGTAGGGCGTCGGTGGCCGTCTGGATCGCGACTACAGTACATGGGAGTAATGCCCGTCATAGTGACCGGTTTCGGCTTGTCGCGTTGCAGGATCAGCTTGTGTATATCCAGTAGCTCATATACCTAGAGACCTTCAAACGTGGTATATGTGGGCCGACATGACGATGTAGACTTATCAATGGATTTTCATCTTTGATAGTCGTTTTCGATTTTGGGCTACATTGTACTTACCATCAGGTACTCTGAAGTCACTATGTCGTGCCAATGTAAAAAAAACCACAACCAATAAGGAGAAATAAAAACAAAAAAGTAATATATAAAAAAAACTGTAGACCGCCGCCGATAAGGACCCTGTCTCAGCTAACCCTGTATCGCTGCTATATCTCCTCTAAGCCCATTATGCCATTCTAACCCTCACAATAAAAACAAATTAAAACTTTTGAAAATAAATGACATTATTATTTTTAACAAAAACATTCCACCAAACCTGATAACAATATATACGATGGTAATTAAACACGAAAAAGTACACACATTCGTCAAACAGCAGTTAGCAAGGTCAGACGCCAATGGGTATTGTAGAAATGAGCACTATCAATGTTTGAATTGATTAGATAAACCATTTGTTTCCAACCTAAGTCTATAGTTACCAATGCCGGCATACAAAGTATATATATACAGTATCTGAGCAGTTAAATGACAGACAAACCAGCATACGCGTGAACATATGAGTGAGGTGAAGCGTGAACGGCTCTTTAGTTAAAAATCCTTTTTTTTTTCAAGGTGTTTAAATAACCCTTAACTGGTGACATAAAAATTTTATAACACTATAGAGGACATGACGTCTCACAGGCTACTACTTTTAAATTCATTTTTTTATTGGGAAAATCAACTTGTGTGTTCCGAAATTGCCTTCATATTCAACTATCGGTATATAATGAAAAACTCAACAGTAAATTAATTGAATTTTCTGTATAAAATATTTAAAAAAAAATGAGTATTTACACTTAGTGGTATTTTTCAGCCTTAATTGGTATGTAATCCTTATTCTACGTTTCAATCGACTTTCTGCGAGAAAACGATAAATTTAACACTTTTTACTTAAAATATAATATAACACACGCACGACGTCTGTGAGACTCGATGTCATTAGTTAAAGGTTAAGACTTGTCCCAGGACTGATTAGGTAAAAATATGTAGAGAAAGGGTAACTCAGTAAATCTTACACTTTCCAAATAAAAAGGTTTAGACAACAACTGCGTACCGCCTTAAAACTGTGGCTCCCTACACCATCGCTCGTGAGTCCATTATAAGAGAGAGAGAGAGTTAAATGATGGCAACACTTTGACTGAGCACTCGGATAATAAATAATGTGATGATGTCCTAGCCAGATTCGGCCACGACGACTGTTTCAACGCCGATTAAGAAAATCGAGGTCCAGTTGTCGGAAACAGTCAATTGCGCAGGAGATATTTAAGTGCATAACTGTACGCGCTGCCAGAAAAGCACTCTCTCGTCCGTGCTCCCCCAGGCCCGATGGAATGGAGAACCAGTACGATCGAGAGAGAGCGGGGTGCAGGTTTGGTCGAGTTTCCCTTCTCTGAACACCTGGTTGAATTGCGGTGTTAAAGAGATACCTTAGTCGCCTTTTACGACACCTCAGCAAGAAGAAGGGGGGGGGAGTGCTATTCCACCACAGCAAAATAATGTAGTTTTGTAATGACCGAACACGATAAATACCTTTGACAGAATAACGAGGGAATGACCATATGATATAAACCGGATCATGATTTCACAATTAGAAAAGATCATTCCATTTATCTCGCTGATATCTTTGTAATTGCAAATTATATCGTCCGTATTATGAAACGCTGTTTAGATTTACAATATTATTACGCTATATCTCTTTAAGGATGACCAGAGCTACACCATTAACAGGCAAAAACGCTCGGGCAATGGTACTACCGGGTTCGGTAGGGTGTGAAAGTTCCTATACAATGCCTATCACAACTTTTTCAGGCTCTAAATCTGGGGTTGTAATGTGCCCACTCGGGATCTCTGTCAGTTGGACTGCAGAGCATATATGCACAGCCTCTACCTATTCCAGGCAGCAGATTCTCTCAAGTCTACTGCCCGATTCGTTACGAGATGAGTTAGGTCCCTTTCACAAACATGTCTCAGACAAATATTTAGCATTGCTCATTATTTCAACAAAAAAAAAATTGTAATACATTTTTTTTAATACAACGATTACACTGCTGTTAAAAAGTAAAAAAATATATAGCTTTCAATTATTCGTTAAATTCACTGTCAAGTGCAAGTACTCGATTACAATAGCACGCCATCGGTCAGACTATCCATTCTTAACGAATGATATCAACGCAATGGCAATTAACGATGTTAGTTATGAAAATTTTATAAGAGATGACGCTACCATTCGCTGTTCTTTAAACTATCTTTTTTTAAGTGAAACTTTTTTATAATCATTGTGATTTCAAACCGGATGCAACTGAAAAACGACAGGTAAGAGACACAAATACAAAAATTAGTGAGACAGAGCGAGAGACCAAATGTCGGTGTGCATGTCGTATTACAGCTTTTTAGTAAGAAGTGAGCGTGGTGAGACACAAATACAATAATTAGTGAGCCAGAGCGAGAGAGCAAATGTCGGTGTGAATGTGCTTATTGCAGTTTTTAAGAAGTCGGCGTGATGTGTTATTATTAAAGTATTTGTGATTGTTTTTATATCTTGTTGTACTAAATAATAAATTTTATAAGATGCAAATATGGACGCAAAAAAAAAAATTAGAAAAAATCAGGAAAAAGTCCTACAAAACCTAGTCGCTTGTTTCGTGCGCGTAAAAAACAATTATTGAACAATCAAGATAGATGTTCAAATGTGTTAATAAACACCAATAAATTATGTAACATATGTTAAATAAAATAAATAGTATATTTTAAAAATAATCAAAAACTTTCATTTTTAAACAAATAAATTTTGTAATTATCCTACCCTCGTTATATATATTCATCTCATTATTTTGTCGATTTACTGAAGTTTCACTTCTATCGTGTGTGAATCACACACATCTTTTTTTTATTTTATTTTTGTTATATTTACCCTTTATGGGAAAGGCAAAGGCATTTACGCCAAGCAGCCATGTCTAAGGTAATTTAATTTCATCTCTTATCAAATTTCTGTTAAGTCTTCCGGCCACGCTCCAATATCTCTTCATTTTAGTTTCATTCATTTCATTTAGTTTATTTTCATTTAAGTTCATTTTAGTTTAGTTTCATTCGTTTCATTTCATTTAGTTTAGTTCATTAGTTTCAATTTAATCTAATCCACTTTCATTTCCTGTTCGTTACAGCATTTCTATACACATACAATATAAATGGCGAGGAAGACTATGTAGATTAGCGGGAAAACTCAGCGACCCAAGGGACGCATTACTCCACCAGCGTCTAGCCAAAAAAGCATTTATTTTCCATCGAACACGGTCAACAATTGAACACCCAGCCGACCGCCACAACAAGAAAACAACAATTATTCAGCGAGAGTGCAGAAGAGGTGCAACCACTCCGGTTTGAAGCTTTGGCGCCAATCTGCGACATACCTCTTATCTCATTCAATGCTGCTTTAAACTTTTTTACACAATCTCTTTCCGACATCTATATCTCAGTGTTACCATTATGTGGAATTAAAAATTCCTATCATTTTTAACACAAATTTCTATCAGTTTGGAGCTAACTGAAAATTGTGACTACCAAATAATAAACAAGTAATTTGCAATAAAATAATATTGTGACTATGAATTGAGATGAAAACGTGAGTTAGATCAAACTGCACGTGGTGTGTAAATTTTATTAAAATCGGTTAAGTAGTTTAAGAGTCCATCGTGGACAAACAGCGCGACAAGTAATTTATATATATATGGATATTCCCTAATAAACAATAAATAGAAATTGATGAACAAATGACGCATGTGGCGCACGATTGAATAAGCAGGTAAAGTTCCTTGTACGTAATTTCGGTAAACAGATATTGTCTCGTTTTCTCTTCGTACTTCATGCTGGTTTAGGACAGGTAAAATACCTACTTAATAATGAATTGTTATTCATTAATGTGTATAACATATCCACAAATATTACAGAAGTGTGTTGGCTATCATCTATTTCGTTTTAATTATTTTTACATATTTGAAATTAGAACCGAATGCTGAATATCCTCCCTAAATAACTTCTTTGTATATAAAATTATTCTGTATACAGATGTGTCAATATAAGGGAACTATGTACAAAATGAAATACAGTTTTGTTTAATGCTAATAAATCTTTATTCGCGGTAGTTATTACCATACATTAAGATTAACAATCATCTTTGGTTCATTGAACTTGGAGTAATATGTCTTATTATGAAATATAAACTGTAGAAAAAAATTATAAAACCAAACGCAACTTCGGGGAAATTAGACATACAACACACGGTCGAACAAATCTGCTCATAAACTACAGTTTGGCAGATAAAAAAAAATCTAAATGTATGTTGTGGACTCATTGAAATACGAGGGCCACACTGAAAGTTTATAGAACTAGCCACTTAAATACATTATATTAAAAAAAATAGTTTTAATTGTGAAAATATAAAGCTTTACCAATATTATTATCTATATTTATACAAATGAATCGCGAAATGTGTTAAGCGTATAACAATTGTCTTAGAGAATCATAAAACGGTTAATGTAGAGTGGTACACTAACAATTGTTTGCCACTTGTCTTGGAAAAAGTTCGAGAGAAACGACCTCGCAGCAGGATCCTCCTTCATCACGACAATGCCTCGTCGCACACCGCCAGGCAAACGGACGACTATTTGGCGACCTCAGACGTGAAATTACTGGGTCACCCGCCGTATAACCCCGACCTCGCACCCTGCGATTTTTATTTATTCCCGAAAATATGTGAAAAACTTCGAGGAAAATATTTTATGGACGCAGGGGAAACAGTGGCTGCGTTTCAAAAGACCGTCGAAGAGACCCCTAAGGCCGAGTGGACCAAGTGCTTTTCTCAGTGGTTCCATCGGATACAACGATGTATTGATGTGAATGGACGCTATATTCAAGTTATAATAAAACAAATAACTTGCTAGTTTGCTTAGTTTTTGATTTTCTAAGAACTTTCAGTTTGACCCTCGTATAGCTCCATTTATTGAAATGAAGCGCACAGTTCACATGTAATTTTTTTTTGTTTTCAGATGAAAGTCAGTACATGATGCATGAGCCCAATGAAAATATAAAATTGTCCAAAGCGAATGGGCCCCGTAGCCAGGGCTGCCGCAAGGCCGGGTTCAATTCGAAGAACATGTACGATGACCAGTCTTTTATCTGTATCAACGTACCAATATATCTCATCGGAGCAAGAGTTTGGTGCTTAAACACTCGGTATTGGTGCGGAGACTGTGGGATTTATCTTAAATTCTCACTCAGCTGAGTATCTACGCGGTAACACATGGAAAGTACAGTGTAATCCAGAAACCCGATGATATAGAAAGAAGAGACATGCCGGCTGGAAATACATTCCAAAATCATGTGACCCGATAAAGGTACAAATTAGAGAAGTTGTTAGTTCTAGCGGAAATATATGTCACCGTAAAATTGTGGCACATCCAGCGTTTGTGGTTCTGTTATGAAAGGGAGATTGTGGAATAAAGTTAAACAGCAGTTCGGAACACTTAATACACATAATAAAAACCCTCAGGAAGGCAATATCCCTGTGAAACTTAAGTTTTTAAGGTATTTAACTCCTTAGCTGCTCGCATGATGAATATAGAAACGTGTCTTTTCGTTTGTATATAAGGAACGTCTATTACATACGGATGAGGCCCGATATGGCGTCTAGTGGTATTATGGTAAGATAGGGCTGGTGAAATTAGAGAATGTAGCTTTTGAGAACACTCTCCATTGCGCAACCGGTAGAAGACTGTGAGGCAACCAAATTTACGTCAATGTTCAATATTCTGCAATTTAGCCTGAGTCACAAGGTCATTGCCAATAAGTCTACGAGCTCTACAATTGCACATGTGAACATAATACAAGTTTAAAAGTTACTATGGTGTAAAGTACCGTCTGATCTTAAAAAAGACACCTCAATTTTTAGTTTTCGTTCTAAATTCATTTGACCACCCAAAGTTCAGTTTAGCTGTTAGCTTCATAACGAGACCATCAGTAACTAGCAAGGAAACACTCGGAAGATGAAAGTCAGGTGCAAGGGACTCCGTTTGGTGAAAATAAGACATGCCTGCGTTTTGGTAGCATTAAACTAAGCAAATTTGGATCGATCCAATTATAATCAAATTCGAGAGCTAAATCCGTTCACTCCATCATCGCCTTCCTTTGCTGAAGGATCTCGACGGCATCCGTCCGCGGTCCAGATAAGTATCTATTAGATATGTCGGATTTATTGTTTTTTTTTTACGTGACGCTACCTGGGTTTATTATCTAAAGGCCATTTTGTTGTAAATAACCTTTAAATAGTCTCTATCTACAGCCTCTAGTGGGTACGGAGGAACAGAAGACCGTGTCTTCTAATATTCTACTATTGAGTACCAATTGTTGTTTTTCCGCGTGTGTTCTTGATGAAGATGTTCATTATTCAAAAGACCCAGAGCTGTTTCCTTCGTAGCACATTCACTCAGTCTGTCTAGTAATCGATTTTTAACACTATATGTATGATCATGAAAGCCAGAGGCTGATGGATTCTCACTCGTGTGGAGTCCTAATATGTGTAGTCGCAGTAATATGTGTTCTTATATGTCGTTTTAAGCCAGTTTTTGTTGTGTATTTATTGTTACAAAAACCACAGACGAATGGTTTCTCGCCAGTGTGTGTTCTTATATGTCGATTGAAACGACTTTTATAATAACTTGTATAATTACAAACGTTACAGGCGAATGGTTTCTCGCCAGTGTGTTTTCTTATATGTTGATTTAAATTACGTTTACTATGACTTGTATAACTACAAACATTACAGGCGAATGGTTTCTCGCCAGTGTGTGTTCTTAAATGTATATTTAAATTCTGTTTTCTTGTATATTTATTACTACAAACGTTACAGGCGTATGGTTTCTCACCAGTGTTTTTTCTCATATGTTGGTTTAAATTACTGTTTTTATTACTTATATAACTAAAAATGTTACAGGCGAATGGTTTCACACTCGTGTGTGTTGTTATATGTCGGTACAAATTATATTTACTATTACTTGTATAACTACAAATGTTACAGGTGAATAGTTTATATTCTATCTGTTTAAAATCTAGTGCTAGAGAATGATTATCTGCGTTTATTTGAAGCTGTTCAGTTTCTTGTGTTACTACTACATTTTCTCTGATATCTTCATTCATTTTACTGCTATTTCCTTCTTTCGTGATATTTTTATCTGGAAGTGCACCGTCTTCTATTCTTTTCCTTTTCAGCTTTAGACGAGCTTCTAAACTGACAACGGTATCACGAACATCTTAAGAACATGAACTCGTCTCAATATTTATTTCAATTTCAGTAATTTCAATTTTTTTCTGGCTGAAATGTCCGAAAATAAAATGTATCTATATCATTTCAGTATTTAAATGTATACAGATATATACCAGCTATTTTCCTAACACAATACACAAGTATACGATCAAAAATTCAAAGGCAGAGATTTATATAGACACATATCCTAACTTTGCTTGGCCCTTACTAAAAAAATTTGGGTTACGTCACAACCTAAAGACTCCAGCATGACCTGAAAATACAAGCTTTTACTGACGAAGTAAAGTTTCTTGTAATGTATTATAAAAATTTAATCGCCCAAACCAAATAATAAGTGATTTAATAGTTAAGCCATAGTCCGTGGCACAATACTACATATGAGTCAAAAGGAGAGCGCCATGAAATTTAATTTGTTCATAAATATTATCAAGATTGGATGGTGCAAGGGCTCCATTCCTCGCAAGTCTTGTTCATATTCTTACTTATTGCTGAATGCCATGTTGCAAGGACGAAAAATAATAATAAAAAAAGAGTAAAATAGAGTAAAAGTAAATACTGTCACTTATCAGTTGTTTCAAATGCTTGCTTGATAATAAATAAATAAATTCGTACGCGAGGATGGCGCGGCCGAGGTGTATTGGAGTTTTACCGACTAAAAACCTCAACGCGACTACAATTGCATGTTAACGGAACTGGTGCACCGGTACTTTATTTACAATAGCTACACCTCTAGGCACTATCTAGCAGGAGGCAGGATATTGAAGCGTGGTTATATGTGCGCAGTGATACTCCCATCGCTAAAACTTCTATACTTTAATCATCCCTGCCAAAATAACAACTACACATATTACCCTAAAAATACGGAGAAAACTCCGTGTTGCATCACTGTGACTGTCAAATCGCAATTAGTCACGAGATGTGCAAATCGCATTTCAGTTAGCACTAACGGCAACACGAAAGTTATATGTATATAATAAATCCACTGAACACGTTACAGCGCCTATCAGGAAAGAGCAGAAAGCGCTAACTGGACTGAAGTTATGTGCTTAACTAATTTACAGTAATATATTGAGAGTGGGGCTATACCTCGTTAGTGTCGAGCTCTGGATTTTTTTTTAACTCTACAATCTTCGTCTTTTTGCACTTTTTAGAAGTCCGTACGTATGCATCAGGTTTAAGTTCAAAGAACTTTATTCTCATTAGGAATTATACAATAACTTCCATGAGAAATTAATAATTACGAAAACGCACACGTAAAATAAATGCACACGATACACAATTGTTACAAAAGAGGGTATAAAATAAATTTTGTATTATGAACCACACACAGAGCACTGACAGCTCGATGTCGCTTTAATATGAATAATTTATTTACAGTGTATCGTTAGCTTACATAAATAATCCTTACAAATACTTATAAATACATTACAAATACAGACAGCTACAACAGTTTTTTAAAATTATTTTTGTAGTTCTATTTACCGCATTGTGAGGAAGGCAAAGGCTTTCGCTATACAGCCAAGTCAGAGGTATTTTCTTCATCATATTTTCAATTACAAAGGCCGAAGCCATGCCTGATGTATATATGTAATCCATATAAATTAAGAGCAGTAAAATTAAGTCAATCTAGTTTTTTCCAAATTCATGATATTGTCTTACAAAGGATACTGTATTTCTTAATTTGATGCCCAAACAAATTTGCACAATGCAATAAAACATTGCTGGTTTTGCAATAATTCTTGGAGAGACCGCGGGATACTCTCTGTAATCTTATAGATTTTCTTAAGGTCCTCAAATAAATTTTGTCAATCTTGGACAAAATAGTCACAATCAAATATTAAATGATCCAGAAATTGAATTTGGTCAGTGATACAATAGTTGCATAAGGGAGATTGCACTGGTTTCATTCTATAAAGATGTTCATTAACAAACCCGAGACCAATTGTCATGAGACATACCGTTGCATAAAATCATCTATTGACATATTCATCCTTACAAAACCAATGTCGACTGGATTAAATTTCTCTATACCATTTTCCTTTATGGCGTACGATTTCTTCCCATAAACTCATTCATTTTTTCTTGATCAAATCTCTCACCAAAATAATGCAACCAGAGATAGGTATTTTAATATTCTTTTTTGGAACAAAATCAGGTGTATTGATAACAAATCTAGCCAATGCGTCAACTTTTTCGTTTCAAGAAACACCAACATGCGATGGAGTCCGATATAAAACAATTTTTATATTTTGCATTCAAATTCTGAGATACTTTTCTCTTATTTCGCAAATCATGAATAATGTCTTAGACGAAAAAGATGGATGTGCTAGAGCTAAAAGAGCACTCATACTATCTGTAACTATTATCCATTTATTACATTCTGCATTGATCTGTATTTTATCTTCGATGTAATCTAAAGTCACCGATATAGCGCTAGCTTCTGCAGTATAAATGCTAGCTGCACTTGGCATTTACAAGCCATATCCAGTTTCAAATAGGGGATCATATAGCGCCAAAAAACAATCTTATCATTTTTAACTACATCGGTGTATAAATGCCCATAATTTTCAAGTTTTGATAGTTCATTAAGTACATCATATTTGGTAATTAACTTCTTATTAATTACCGTATCCGCTTTGTTAAACTTACTCAGATAACTCTCAGTATAACATGGTAAATTATTATTTTTGTGAATGTTACAGTTATAAATAATCTGAGATATGTCGTTAAAATTATTTGTTAAAAAGGTATCAGAACAATATGGAATTTTAGAAAGTAGGTTAGAGTCGGTGAATGAAAACTATTTCAATAAAAATCTACACAACAAGAATTGAAAACGAATATGCACGGGAGGTAGATTACACTGAACTTGCATTGAACTGATCGTCGGTGTATTCATTGCACTTAAAATCAATCGTATACTATCAATACTTTCGTTTTGAATCTTATCAATTTTATGTATAAGTTTTGTAGAAGAAGCATAACAAAAAAAAAATGCATATTCAAAGTGACTACGTACTAACGCTTTATACAACATTAAAAGAGTTTTTGGATCAGCTCCTCAATTGGAGTCAGTTATTGATCTAAGAATATTTGTAGCCCTGACGCTCGTGGAAGTAAGCATATTTTGACTAATTGAGGTTTTGTTCAATTTTCAATCAGCAGTTTCAAACTTTCCAGCAAGATTTGATTTGTTATGCAATAAAAAACAGGCACATCCATCTCATTAAATTTTTAACTTATATTTTAATTTAAAATACTTACCACGCAACTACTTGAATATATTCCAGCGAATTAAGACGGTCAGAATGCGCTTTTATTTTTGAAACTATAATAAATACAATTTTATATTTTTTTGTGCAATTTTTTATTTTACATTATTGTATGTTTCAAAACGAATTCTAAAACTATATATTTTCATATGCATGCGTATATTGTTACCTAATAAATAAATCATCAAAAAATATTAATTTATTTTTCTTTTATATTTGTACGGGGTCGTCAAGAAACTCGCAATCATAAATGGGGTCGTGAATGACAAAAGTTTAAAAAGCCCTGGTTTATATATATCCAGTTGTTAATAAACCTAGAGACCTTGCGTCGTGGTATATGTGGGCCGACATAGCGATGGCGACTGTCAACAAATTTTCGTCTCCTGACTGTCGTTGCCGGTCTTGGACTAAGCTTCACTTTCCATCAGATGCAATGTAGTTACTTTGTCAAACGAGTATAAAAAAATGGATAACGATTAACTTCGGATATCCAATCATTAATAAATGCCAAGCAGTCGCTTTATTTAATACCCAACTTTCCTTGAAAACCTGTACACGCTACTGATAAAACGGTGATCTCACGGTCTGACGTCATTGTTGATTGTTTTATGTAAAAAAGTATACACGAATGGCCTCCAAGGAGACTATCACACCAAATACCCCATAAACAGCAGCGTACATACATTGTAATGTCTTTGCTCAAGCTTGAGGCTTTAGACAAAGTAACAATCGATGAACGATAACGCCTAATAGAATCATCTAAGAGTATAGTACTGATACCTTTTGAAATCTTTTACATATATAAAAACACTTGGCCTAACTCACATGTCATCATAGCGTCATAATAACTACTGACGCTAGAGACACGATTTTTTTTAATGTTTTTTTTTTATGACGTAGTTACCTACAGAGGGCGATTTTTTTATATTTCACCTCTAAGGGGAAGAACTAGAGGTTGAAAGTTTTTTTTTTTTGAAAAATCGTCAAATTTAAGTAATCACTATGAAAAATGATATTTAGTTACAAATTAAAAAATACGTGTTTCTATGTTGTTGGAAAATCAATTCCAAAGGAGGTCAATTATTACTACCCGAGCAATGTCGGGTCGCCGCAGCTAGTAATATATATATATATATATATATATATATATATATATATATATATAGCCGGGCCGTAGACTTGAAGGAGTCTGTGGCGTGCCGTCCGTGAGAAAGGTTTGGAGGAGTAGGCTCTTTACACCCACCCTCTCAGAGAAGAAGGCTGAACAGGCTATTCGCTCCCCGTGCAACTGGATGATTGTAGCTTCCCAGGCCAGGTGGAGTAATTAGAATATCCCGGGGGTTTTTAGTCAGTAAGAGTATGACACACCGGCGTCGCTACCCTTACAATTCGTGCACTCACTGCTCGGCAGCGCCTCCCTATACAATATTTTCCCCTGAGATACTAAAGAAAAGGCACAGTGACATAGAATGCCCAGTAGTGGGCTAAAATATGCTGATAATTAAATAAAATACATTCATTTCGCCTCAAAATAAAAGTTTGAAATACAGAAACATAAACAACAAACAGAAAAGAAGAAAGTACAAAAGAAAAAAACACATAAACATGGCGAAATGGGCCCTCCGTCAGGTTAGCGCCACAGAGGAAGTCTGCGGCGCCGGTTAAGTATAAAGCTGGTGTTCTACAACATTTGCCACAACCTTATAATATTAGAAGACGTTCTAACTTCTATAAACCAGTAGCAAATATTGGCCGCGTCTAATCCGACGCTAATAAGACCGTAGATTAAGCAACATTCAATCTAGATTTAGTACACCTGTACCTTGTCTAATAACAAAACAAAGATGTCTGCACGACGTTAAATATTATAATACCCGAGGTCGCCTGATAAAAATATGGTAGTATCGAATATACAAATAATCGTGTTCAAAGAGTAACTTTTGTTTATGACCTCATCTACACTAAAAATACCAAGTATATTTGAGCCGTTCATTTTGAAAGTGGCTTAAGTCCATTTTCATCATTTTTCACGTTGGCACTTGTGACATTTATAATTAATTCTGAACTGTCAAAAAAATAAACTGGTATTGAAATATACTTAGTACATTTGAAAATTTTATATCACGTACATTTTCAAAATAATATAAAAAACGCAAAACCTTAAGTATTTCAAATTAAAGATAAGTGGTCTTAAGTCACTTTCAAAATGAACGGCTCATTTACTAATCTATAATATAAAAATGAATCGCAAAATGTCTTGATAAGCGCGAAACTCGAGAACGGCTGAACCGATTTGGCTGATTTTTTTTTTTTGTTGTGCAGTCCAAATTTAACAGGATTATCAACAGAAAAGAAAAACCTTTCAATATATTTTTTAAATTAAGTTTTACGGCTCTGGGTACAAGCACTTTTGAGCCCGTCGTTGATGGTTACCTATCAATAATCGCAGTGGTCTTGCCAGCCTTAGACGGTAGAAAACGTTTGGTGAGGCAATATAGCTTTACAACTGGAGCGGTTCCAGATCGGCCTAAAAATTATACTGGAAACATTTTTAATTTAGTCAATCCATATAATTGAGAAACAAAGTGAAAAGGTCTGACATTGGAGCGGGTCGCCAAAATGTATATTTGGCCCCAACTCGAAAAATTTTAAGATCCGTGGACGCTCTCGGGTACCTCAGAACTATGCATTTGATATTAATTTCACCTTGATGTCACTTTTTTAACACTGGCTCGACATAGTACTACAGAGTACCTAACGGTAAGTATTTTGTCGTCCAAAAACAAAAGCGACCATCGAAGAAAGAAAATCCATTGGTAGTCTCCGTCGTCATATCGGTCCACACCACGACTGAAGGTCTCTAAGTATACGAGTTACTGGATATACACAAGCTGATCCCGAAAAGCGACAGGCCAAAGCGAGTCACTATGACGGTCTTTACACTTGTTTACACTTGTTCGGGCTATCACCCTGCCACCAAAACAAAGGTCAAAAATCAAAAGTCTCTGTACATTCCTAAGAACAAGGACAGATAGATTAATACGAAGTTATCCTAGAAGGGTGCATTTCGGTATAAGGAACCCTAAAAAGTATGCCAAATAGCTAATATAAGAAGACTAATCGAAATGTCCATTTTTAACCTGTCTGTTGATCTTGCTTTGACCCTAAGCCTAACTAGCACACGATACATAATAAATAATAAACATTTATAATTGGTTTCAATGAGGAAAACGTCTCTAATTATTTATTTACTAATATTATTGTATAATATACATTTATTAAATAGTTACTGTGACCACCATCCAGTGCGCAGCAAACTGCACGATCTATCTCCAATCTTACTTTTTTACCTTTTTGTATTAACTCAGGAGCTATTTCTTTGAAACTCCTTATTATACTGCAATATATCCTTCCTACATTCAGCTATAGGCGAGAATATAAAGCAGGACTAGCAAGGAATGGAGCCGCTGTACCATTCCATCTTCATAGTGGTTATTTTAACGATGCAAGGATTGGAGGGTCAGTGTTCTCGCGACCGATCACCCATAAGATGGACAAAATTGTTCCCTTATAGAATGCACACGTAGTGCCTCTAATAGATAGATGGAGACAACCATAAGAACACACATGAACATATCATATTTATGTACTTTTCATCACCTATGCTATTTGAAAGAGTTTCTAGAACTGTGTATCTGCACTCTATCGGTCCCTTCCTCGCTGTTTTATGCACGTTGACATAACAAATGGGAGGCTCAGCTGGTAACTGAGCATTTGCTGAGCTGGCTGCCCTTTGGCGCATCATCAAAGCACAGGGTATTAGCTATTATATTTTCAAGCTTGATTAAGTAATCCTTCTATGCTGTATGTTGCTATGTGCCAAATAAATGCTTTTTCTTTTCTGCCTTGCAATTACATTTAGTGGCGCTCTACGCTTGAGTCTTTTGAAAGTGTAGTTTTTATTTATTAATCACTCGCTATTGAGCTTAAGTGACTGCCGTAGTATAACTTTATATTTTGACATACGAAATTGTACTGCATCGGCAACAACAGTACGTACTTTTAGCTTATGGCGGGGTTTTTTTTGGGACAGAGTATCTACTGAGGTTATATACAGCTCAACCCTTACAGAACGTGCTCAGCCAGTGAGTTTATGGGTTGGGTGGCAACGCAAGGACACCCCTATGGGTACGAACCTCGACTTGAATCGCCATCCAAAAAATACGACTAACCTAACGATGATCTATTAGCGTTTCGGAAGCAACTACCTTGAGAAGAAACGCCGAAAGAAACTCAAGGCTGCGTCGGAGTGGCTTATAACGGGGTACTCCGTTTGCGACAAAGCAGAGTGCTTTGGTTATCAATTGTTTTCAGTTTTTTTTTTCATTTTATGTATTTATTTATTATCAGGCAAGCAATTAAAATAATTATAAGTGAAATACATAGACACAAACAGAACATAACCCCAAAACTGCTAGATGTTTTGTGTATTAAAGAGGTTCACTAGACTACTGCCCATTTCGAACCTGAACCTTTACCGAATCATATCGAAATCAGAGGTAAAAATAAAAAGTTGTGTTTATAATAAGATTAAAAAGAAAAGAATACAAATAAATATAAATATAACAAAAAAAAACAATAATATATAGATATAAGTAAATACACATATACATACACATATATACAAGTAAATACACAAATAAAAGAATATATAATTATACTGTAATATGGTAGAATCTAAAGGCACGACTTCGATTCTGGCAGTACCAGTGACCCAGTAGCGGCTGCGAGGATGTGATGTACCGCTCTGTGAGTATTTATATGCAAAGCCGTCCGATATAGGATGCTGTGTAACGATGTTAGCTGTCAACTCTGTGAAGTCACCTACATCAGCTGCTGGGTCGCCGTTGCCAGAATTCGAATCGTACCTTTAATATTTTGAATTGAAATCTTTGCAAATATTTCAATACTAACAAATTTAACCCTAGTTCGCCAAAATTGCAGTCCATAGCTCCATTTTAGCTTCAAAATACACTAGTAAAGCGGGAGTTCACTTGCAAGAGACATCAGTGTTTAACTTTTGATTAACCAATATTGTTACCACTTGTTAATCCGTCCCATCTTTTTCCCCTCACTATATAACGATTGCGGATTGCGAATTAAGCGCCGCGCGCATCACTTCCGCCGGTGCATACTATCAAAAACGTTGCAACGAACGGTCGGCTGAAAAAGGCGTGGTGTGGTGGAACGCGGTACTGCAGGCCTCATCACCACCAAATCCCAGTAAGTACCTTATCCTTAAATTCAAGTCGGTCAACTTTCTACCTAAAAGACAGCAATTATAGAAAAAAAACTTAGTTCAATTTACAACAAATACATTACACCCAATTTTCTTTTTCTTTTGTCCCAATGTTTCTCCATCCTATGGAAAGAATTAGGGCTGATATTAAAAACAAAGTGATTGATGCTGATATTAGCAACAACCCGAGTATCAATCTCTTCAGTGAGATTAAATGTAGAGTGATTATTCATAAAACAATATACTAAACGGACCGAAACTGCTGACGAAATGCCAGCGGGACCTTGTGAATTGCCTTGAAATAAGCGCGATGGTACTAATTAAATATCTAAATGACGAAACAACGCGACGGAGCGTTTTAAATGCTTCATTTTTACTTTCAACGAGCTTCGTTGAGCATATTACTGATAGCTTAGTTTGCAATGACCGTAGTGCCCGACCTAAGACTTAAGCATCGGTTTCAGCCAAGTCCGAATCTAGTGGGGGGTAAGCCGGGGCCACAGCTCAGGCAAATGAAAACATCATCCATGAAATGAATACATCATCCAGCGTACTCGCTGAATAACATATCCAAAACGGCGGGTCTAATTGACCATATAAAATCCATAAAAAAATAATTTAAAAATGTATGTTTAAAAAATGTTGACGTTTTAACAGTAAACTCAAAAGTCTCATAAGATATCGGGACAACGGTGTAAGTTATGCAAAATTAAATCTTTTTTTTTTGTTGTTGTAAATATTTAGCTTTCTATGCGAGAAATGACTTTTATAAAATTGTAAAGCACAAAATGCCAAAATATTGTGCAATAAACTTTTTTTAATTACGTTGACTTTGTCAATAATTAGTCCCCTTGATATCGTTATAACAGATTTTGACTATTATAATAACTGTTTATATTTCTATTGATAAATAAAAAAATCCTTCGCGTGTACGAAAGAAAATTAATAATGTTATGGCGTTAAAATCATTTTGCGTCTCAACGCTCTGCCATTAATAATAAACATCTATTTTTAGTTATATTCATATCGGAGCAGATTTAGAGAATAATAAAGCTAAAGGAAATGCGAGTTGTTACGAATAATACACAATCAAATATGCAAAATGCAAAACAAGATATTTTAAAACGCGCTGCAAGTAGTAAGTTACAGTTTTTCCTCAATTTAATGCAATAATATTGCCACTTCTATGTGTTAATAATGTAATGGTACATACACAACAAATCATAACAATAATATATCGTCACGCTATGCCCCTTTCGGTGTGAGCAGAGATATGTTACTGGTTGTATCTACTTTTCTCACATATCGTGCCCAACTTTACCAGTAACGCACTTGATCGCTATTCTAGCATAACTAGTACACTTAACATTTCACCATGAGAGTTTCCTCACGATGTATTTCTCCACCGGTGAGCATGTGGTGCCTAATTCCATCCTTAATCTAGAAAAACCCAGGGATACGTACCGGGATTCGAATCTACTTCTGTATGCTTTTAGAGTAAGATATTTATTGTTTTAGGACGTCTTGCACTAAAATATTACATCTAGTTTCAGCTTAAATATAAAGCTACTTAATTGAAGCGGTATAATTTGATCTTAATAATGATTTAAATTCAACATTTGGTACAACTAGAAATGTTTCTGTGCGAAGCAAAAAAAATACTGTTTTAGACTAAATAGCGTTTTGTATACGTTTAAATTGAATTTATTCGTTGATGTAAACCGTCCTTAAAGTAAAGAGATATATTATTTTGCTTTGTTGTGCATATACTAAATCGAAGAGGTCACTGTAATTGTAAATAGCTTTTTTTTAAATTATTTGTACACATCAAAACAATAACATAAAAAAAATACAAAGGCTGACATCAAAACCTATTGTTTTATATGAATCTCAGGTCACTAAACAAGACATTTTCACTACGCGTTTATTTTTTATATTTACACACAATATATTAGATTTCAAACATATCACTATAAACACAGATGTAACGAAAGCCCGTGTTATCATCGTATCAGCGCATTATCACATAAAATGTTATCGCGACCGGCAAGCGACGCAGCTACGGTCCGGCGCGCAGCGTCTGCGCCGACCCAAGCGGCATATATGACTAACATTTTCATATAAGGCGAATAGAGATTTCAATAACGGCCGTTATTCAATAACTAATAATCCTGTTATGGTATTCACAAATAACAGTTTCTATAAACTGTTATTAATTCAATCAAACTTTATCATGCCAATAAGAATGATTGCTAATCTTTTTATAACACTAATGGTATGAACTAATTTTTTGTCACCGTTATATACATAGCATATAGCAGGTGATACGTGAAATGCCCCATTAGGTATGAATTATAAAACCTTAGTGGTATTAAATCTAAAAGCACAAATTCTAATTGATAGCAAATTTATTCTTTGCTGTATTTGTATTTATGTATATAATTAGCAAGTTTTCTCTTATTGGTCTATGTTCCTTATTAGCTTGATTTTTGTTTTGTATTTTTTTTTGTCAAAACTTTGCTGGCTTACATGTCGATTTTTTGCGTATATTTTGTTGTTTATATATTGCTGTATGTATCCTTTAAAATGGAAAAAAGAAACAAAATAGTAAAGGTCACTGTCAAAACTTTCTAAACTGATAACAATAAATGTCATTGACAACATGGCGACAAATGGCGTTGATAATATATCGACTGGTGAAAGGCTATTTGGTTTAAGCGACATTTTTTGGTGATTTAGTAATATATATATATATGTCGGAATGGCGGTTCTTATATTATCCATCATGTTTATCTCAATTTAGCAATAGAACTCTCGTTGATTTTTGCATATTCAATGACGTTCGTCCCTTCCGTCAAAAACGTCTAGCACAAGGTTAGTTAGAGCTGTTGCGCCATCTACTCGAAATCGTTCGTATTCAACCAATAATAATAACTTTGGAGAACAAGCTTTGTTTCGTCTTGTTGTAGCGCCTATCTATCGATCTACATACCATATTAGCTTTTCATTACATTAGACAGTTCGCCGACATATATATAAAATATATGTATATATATTTTCTAATTAGAGTAGTTTATTTCTTTTTGTGTTACTCGTATTTTTATTTTTCTTTTCTTCTGTGCATGTAGTCTACACTTTTAAATATAGTCGCATTTATAATGTATCTTGTTCATGTCTTATATAGTTTTATGTGTTAATGTAGTCTATGTAAGTGTACTTATAATAAATAAATAAATATATGCAACTGGTAAAAAACGCTGATTGCAAATATGTATATATATATATAACTATATCACCAAAAATGTCGCTTAAACCAAATAGCCCTTCACGCCACGATATATTCGACAGTGAATTCAACGATTTATTGACACCTACTTTTTTTTAGTTTGTTACAAACAGATCCATTGAATTTATAAATGCATTAAATAATCTGACGTTGCAATAACGAACAATACTAAGTGACTAAGGTTTTCCTATAAGGCGAAGGCATGCCGATATTACAGCGGTTCTTAGCCTTTTACGTTTAGAGTGGTAACGCACTGCATCCGATACAAATCCGGGAAAATACTGATCTAGAAATCTCGGACAGTAATCGGATATTGCTTTACGCACTGCCTCCAATATCAAACCGTCAAAATATAGATATAAGAAACCATGCAATTTACACTAAATAGTTAAAATACTTTGTTGCTGCCATACAACAGTGAGTTAAGTCGTTCTACCGGCATTTGTTTTATTGTTTCTTTTTTATTAATTTATAGGCGAACGCTTGACCTCAATCACACCTGGTGGAAGGTGAAGATGAGTCCGATGATGAACCGCGTCCGCCTAACAAATGCCTATTCACTCTTCTCTTGAAAACTCCCAGGTCATAAGATCGCGGAAATATGGCCGCTGGAAGCGTATTCCACTCCTTAGCCGTTCGCATGATGAATGTAGAAGCGAATATTTTTGTGCGGATATATAGAACATCCACCACATACGGATGGTATCCGACTCGATGCCTAGTGATTTTGCGATGGAATGGGGCTGGCGGAATCAAAGAATGCAGCTCCTGAGAACACTCTCCGCTGTGCAACCGGTAAAAAGGTATTATTGCTTAAATGGTATGGTATGGTATGGTATGATGCAGAAATACAACACGGCTCTGTAAAGGCTTACACAATTCCTTATTATCTTAGCAGTGTTTTTAAATATCATATTGAGGGTTGAAAGGCTATTTGCTTTAAGTGAATTTTTTGGTGATATTCTGTAATACACATTTTCGGAATAAGCCTTTTTTATCCATGTTGAAAATATATAGAGGGGGTGAAAGGCTATTATTTGGTTTAAGCGAAATTTTTTGGTGGTATAGTAGTAGTATTTAGAATCGGCAAAAAACGCTGATTCCGAACATATATGTATATATTACTAGATAACTAAAAATGTCGCTTAAGCCAATTAGCCTTTCATGCCTCGATATAAAGCCACGACTTTACACAAAAGATAGATAGATTTCACTAGCCACTTCACAAAATATATCTTCAAATAAAGGTAGCAATAATAAAAAAAAAACATCACTGCCTAGATAAATCAGACTCGGATCGCCCCGGTGGTTTTAGTCACTTCAAGTCTGACACATCGGGGGGGCTGCCCTTATCGCCCCCCTGACTGCCTATAATAGGGTACCACCGGGTAAAAAATAAGCTCGGATCTTTGTGTCAAGCCGGATCCCACGCCCCGGGCGCCAAATTCTAGGAGCGACGGAAGACATCACCCAGGCTACTCATTGAAAATTATGTCAACAGACTAAAACTTTGGATAAATTTTAAAAGTAACACTAAAGTCTCATAAGATTTCGTTACCATATCTTAAGTTATACAAAGGACGTAGTTTTTGCACCACCTCGAAAAATTTCCAGATCCGGGGCTGAGTTAAATTATAGCTAATATGCTCTGTCTCACCGGTTGTAATGATTTTGCCGGCGACGTAAACGCTCTGCTTGATGATCCTGTCATCATGCCGGACGGTATTGCTTGTCTCGAAGTTCGTCGAAGGCAGATTGTCGTAGTTTATGAGGGAGTATTTATCCGGCGTAGGTGGCAGGTGAGTATATAGCGGAGATTTTCTAAAATTATCACATACCCGCTGCTCAGTACCGTACATCTTATAAAAGTACAAAAAAGCATTATCTTGTTAAAACTTGCAAATTTAATAGATATATTGTCTTGAAATTCAGTAATTAACAGATTAGGGAGTCTCAGAATCAAAACTGGACAAATTCTAACACTTCGTCAGTAAACGGGGCCATCTGTGTCCGAGAAAAATCAATTTCTGTTTACAACTGCTAAAAAGAACGGCGGCGTGCGTTCTGTCCTTAATTTACGGAAATTTTCAATCGGTAATTCAAAATTAATGTTTTGAAGAGTAGCATGAATTTTTTCAGAATTTATTGAGTGTATTATAGGGGGTGAAAAGTCAGCAGGATGCGAAAGACCTCCTTTAACGGACGGAAGGTGGAGTATAAACACTTACAGACAAAGAATTAAATCAATATACGTAAATATATGCTTTTTGTACTTCTATGGAATGCACGGCACTGGCCTATTCACTCTTAACAGTTCCTTGGTCGAAAATTGTGGAAATCAGACCCAGGGAATAGTATTCCACTCCTTTCAGTTCAAAGAGTTAATTCTCATAACAATACAAATCACTTACGTGAGAACATTTTGTTTAAGAACTATCTGGAACAGTAAAGTAAGAAGAGCTCACCTGGCATACACAGAACTATATTTGTTAGTATTTATCTTTTATAAATTATAGTATCTTAGTTATGTATATGCCAAGTCGGTCCACGCGCGCTTTACTGTTCGCATTATGAATGTTTCAAGTGTTACGCTCATTATTAATATGGCAACACTAATCGTTGTCTTGACGTGATAGCTAACTTTTAATATTCCCAGCCATCCACGATCGGATTCTGACGATGGATCGGATGGTGTTTGGGGTCGTGGCCCCTCAGGGTGGGGGCCCTGAGCGACTGGTTAGCGACCCTCGAGAAGTAGGCAAAGCATTGTGACGTGCTCTGCCTAAATACAATGAGCAGTGTCGGTGAAGATATCTTCCCCCGAGTTCGTACCCAGCAGGCGCGACGCGACGGGGTTGTGGCGAATTGATTACAGGTCCCACAGTCCCCGCCAAAGCGCAGAAATAGTCACCTTGGGGTTTTTAGACGGTACAACTTCGACACACCTCGGCTGCGCAACCCCCTGTGCAGCTGAGACGGTCCTACGAAGATTTTCTCCAAGTAAAAAAAAAGCTAACTATTAATATGGCCACACTATATCTTGATATAAAGCTTCCGCGAGGTTAAACAGTCAGTCGTCTGCCATGCCCATGCGAGACCACAAGTTTAAAAAAGATTATCAAAGTGAGCCAACTAAAAGTGGAATTGATTGTCATTATTCATTTTAATATATTTCTGAGAGAGTTTTACACAAGGGACTTTTTCTTTTTATCCTGACTTGTCACAGCGGACATACCACACCCGATTTTAAACATGGTGCAGTCAAATAAACAACTACGGCTATCAACAGGAAATAAAAACATATCGTTTGTCGCAGTAATCAAACCGGCCAGCGCAAATATCTCTTCACGCTTCGTTTAAAGGACCTCATATCTTAGGACGGTGGGAACACGCTCGCCGGAAGACTATTGCACAGTCCAACGATACAGCAAAAGTAGCTGTTAGAGAACTTCTCAGTTCTAACCGGGATGTGAGTTACTTTATAGCTGCGACTTCGAGGCCGAGATTTATAAACGTAACTTTAAGTTTGCTTTGATTTTACTAAAACATTACAATTTATATAACTCAATGAATATCAAAGGATTTGGTAAGTCAGAGATTTTATCAACATGGATTTGCTTCTGCAAATACTATGGCTATACTCAAGTTCTTATTATATGTATATTCAGTTTTTTGTCAAAACGAATTATTTTTTAAGAACTTTGCTAAGCAAAGTCGAAATAACGTCTATAAATCTCTTAGCCCGATTTCTCGAAACTTAGGCTGAGATTAACAAACGTTATTTTGATTTTGCTCAGAAAATAAGTTCATCTTTGACGAAAAATTTAATGTGTAATAGGAACTTGAGTATACCTTAAATATTCACAGAGCCAAGTCTAAGTTGAAGTAAAAATGGTAAAATAAAATATAGTATGATATAAATAGAATAATGTTTGAAGAGAGTGAGATATCATTTTTATTTTAAAGGGGAATACAGACCTATAGTCGAAAGAACAATCGTCATCTGAAGTTGAAGAATGACTGAACCTCTCCAATGACGGAGACGTTTTCGTGATGATTATATTCTCAGGTGTGTCGCAAATCACCACTGAATTGTTCGCAACCAGTTTCTTCTTCAAACGGTTCTTTGGCAGCCCTTCATCATTCTCGGAATCCGTCTTAACGCCTGATTCCCGCAGACTTCTCTTTTTGAGGAATTTCAATGTCGACGGGGTAGAACTCCTACGCTTTGAGAACGTCATAAATCTCAATAGCGTTTCATCGTTTGCCGGCGACAGTTTATTTTGATCCGGTTGGATCATCTTCGGAACATCGAGGCACTTGAATATTGGTGATTTCTTCAACAGTTCTGGTTTACTTGGACTGGCGAGAAGACTTTTACTTTTCTGCTTCATCTCTCTCTTATCCGAGTATTTAATTGTAGATGTCGAGGAATTTCTACGAGGTTTATGATTTCTCCTAAAGAGGTCCAAAAAACCGTCTCTTTTCTCATTCTCTGGCGTATGAACAATGGCTTCTTCTGTCTCTTTCTTGCTATCCCGTTTATCTACATCACTTTCGGTGGAATCCTCATCTCTCGAGCCACTATCAAATGATTCCATGAACTGTGCCCACTTGGAGAGTTTGGGTCTCTTTCGAGCATCATTTGGGGTGGTATTGCCAGGGTCAGAGGTGTGAGCAGATATGGAAATCATAGGAGAACTGCAAGACGAGAAATCTGACATATGCCCTAATATCGCGACCCAATAACATTGAAATTTTAGCGTAATACGACCGATTTAAAAATGTACTCATGGTAACAATTATAGCATTGACAATCGAAGTAATTTAGCGCATAAATATACACAAACGTGAGATGAGTGAGTGAGTGTGATGAGGGTAGGGAAAAAATAAAAATATATCATTACCTGATTTGAACATTTGAAGTAACAATTAACTTAATAAACATTAAAGGCAGCTGGCTCCAAGAAATTAAATCCAGCTTAAGCTAGTATAAAACACAGTTTAGCGTTAATCTTTACTTATTGTCTTACTCGGAAATATTATCTTTTTTTTTGTAACCCTGGTGAAAATCCTACATAGGACGATCAGGGTCGCTGTGAGGGCGATAAACCCGGAATGTCAGACTGCTTCCGGCTAAAACCCACGGGGTGTTCCTTCTCCCGTCTGCCCGCACCTACCATCATTGCAAGGAGAGTGGTGTAAAGTGCCACCCTCTCTCAATCTCGTGACATTGTCGTTAAAGCAGTGTGCGGAAACACACGCACACTGCTCACGCCAGGAGATTAGGCGATGTACTCCCTTAAGTGCGCTGCCCGGGGTAAATCCGGTTAGGGAGAAGGGCCTCTGGCAAAGGGGCTCCTCCATCAACCAGTCCTAGTGGGGCGGCGGATAGGGTTGTCAGGGTTGGCAATAGCCTCCCGATCATTCGAACCTACAACCATTATCGTTTCCACTATACCACCATAGCCGCAACTATTTAAAAGCCACTTACCGTGTTCATTGAAATGCTTCTCTAACTCCTCGTGAGATATGTTGGTCTGGGTGGCAGGCTCCTCTGGCGCGACGGTCTGCTCGGGCCTGGATCGAGAGCATCTGCAACAAGGGACAATGGCCATGAGAATCTCCGACAGAAGTGAAACTTCTCACAAGAGCGCTCTTATATATAATAGCATCCTTTATAGTTTACCTGAGCATAGCATTGCTACATCTCAAGGCTAACTCCAGCCCGTCCAACCAACAGTGGCCGGCGGCCGACGACGGCGCTCGGAATATCAAATGTGCGTTGGGCAGGGGCTGCACAACTGCGCCTAAAACAAAATTATTAACACATGTAATCTATGACTGGACTGGGGGTCTAGTAACAGTAACATTCGATAAACGATAACGACTGCAGGCTAACTTTTTTTTTAATGATTATAAATATATTAGTAAGTATTCCAGATTTCCAAAAAGAGCACATCGTGTTAAAAGAAATTCATCAAACGTCACTCAATTAACTTCTTATTTTCTTAACATATTGTTAAAAAAAGTACAATTTAAATATAAAAAAGTTATAAATATAAAGGTAGCCTACATCACCCCCCTCCAGAGACCGTCAAGGGCGATAAAAGTCTGGAAATCTTACATGTCGACCAGACTGGGTTACATAAATTTTAGGCGCTTCTGGTGAAGGGTCTTCATTTGATATAAACAGTATATGGGCCGGCTTAATTCGGTCCATGGACACTGTAATTTCTTGTTATTACAGAGGATTTTAAAAACTTACTAAAGATAGCCTACACGACAAAAGTCCAAAATGTACGAACACGACGACATGTTATTCCGAAAGCTTATGTGAATTTCATACATTTTTTACTCTATACCTAACTTAATCGGTTCCCGTAAGTTACTTTGTCTAAGCCTTTACTGAGACTGGACTGCAATTCGATTGAACTTCACTATGAACGGACTGTACTACGACTGTAATATAGCTAGACTGTCCCTGGACTGGTTCTGAATTAAAAGTGTAATATGACTGAACTCTCTAATAGATTTAGATAGGATTGTGATTGATTAGATAGAATTGGACTGTACTGGGTCTAAAATGTAATTATACTGTATTTCGATTGATACTTGAATTTGACTAGCTTTGATTCGACTGTGATTACACTGACTAGAGTGTAACTGGACTGAGACTACACTGTGACTTGACTATGAATTAATTTTAACTTCACTGTGAATTCAATGTAACGTTTATGTAAACTGTGGAATAGTCGTCCAGCGAGCCTGTTCCAACCGTCCTACGATATTGGAACCTTTAAACGAAGCGTGAAGAAATACTTGTGCAGGCCGGCATGATCGCTGCAACTATCGATAGGTTTTTTGCTGTTGATAGTCGTACTCGCTTTTGGACCGCACCAAGCTTATTATAAATGGTGTTGTCACTAAGTCAAGTCAAGATAAAAACAATCTGACCGAATTGTGAGTGCACTGTGACTTACGACCAGAGATGGGCAAAATGTAATCTGATTAATGATTAACGATTACAAAATGTAGTCGACGTTTTATTTATTTTTTTTTTTTTTTTTACACCGGCTCGACATAGTGACTACAGAGTACCTGATGGTAAGTACAGTATAGTCCAAATACGAAAGCGACTATCAAAGGATGAAAATCCATTGACAGTCTCCGTCGTCATGACGGTCCACATATACCACAACTGAAGGTCTCTAGGTATATGAGCTACTGGATATACACAAGCTGATCCCGAAACGCGTCAAGCCGAAACTGGTCACCATGACGGGCTTTACACCCATGCACTGTGGACGCAATCCAGACGAGCACCGGCGCCCTACCACCTCGCTGCTGCTCGTTTAGCACCACCCAGGAGTCACGTGTAGGGAAACTAGGGTAAAGCCTACGGACGCGAGCAGCTTCGACTCCCTTTCTTGCTCTGTAATCATTATTAAAACCCTTCAAAACATTAAGAAATGATAAATGTGTATGCAATCTGGGATTCCGTAGTGTTTAAAACATAAATGAGCAAAATGCAGTCATATTAATGGTAAAAGACGTAAAATGTAATCGTAATCGTTTTTATTAATCTGATTACATTTTGCCCGTCTATGCTTACGACTACAGAACAAGGCTAGCAGATATGCTCACCGATAGTCTCATTGTGTGGACCCCTCGGAGCCCAGATGCTCTGCTCCAGGGGGTGGTACAACTTGAAACAGAAGCCGTCCTTCTTACTTGGCCTCTCTATGACCTGGCACGACGTCAGGAGAACCGTACCCACCCAGTGGCTGCTCTGGAATAGACAGAAGAAAACTCGTGAATAAAACCAGGATCATTTCAGCTCATGTAACAAGACATTCATACATTGTTTTTCTATTATATTCTAGTTCACGTGGCTATGATGGACAAGTGTTCGTGACGCGAACGGTCATAGGATCAAATCCCGGCACGAACCTCTGTGCGCTTCCAAATTAAATAAGGATTTAAACACCACATGCGTACCAGTAAAGAAAACCATCGTGAGGAAACTCACATGGCATCTAATAGAAATGTCATGGATACTAGTGCTATGAGAACGACTATCAGCTGCGCTACTGGTCACGTTGGTCACGACATATAAGCGCAAAGTGGATACAGCCACTAATGTATATCTCTCTGCTCACCTCGTAATGGATATAGCGTGACGATATATTATTATTCTCATTTAAGCCGTGGTGGTTACCGGCAGAATAGAATAGCACCCCCCTCTTCTTGCTGAGGTGTCGTAAGAGGCGACTAAGGTATCTATTTAACACCGCAATTCAACCAGGTGTTCGGAGAAGGAAAACTCGACCAAACCTGCATCCTGCTCCCTCCCGATCGTACTGGTTCTCCTTTCCATCGGGCCCGAGGGAGCTCGGACGAGAGAGTGCTTTTCTGGCAGCGCGTCCAGTTATGCACTTAAAAATCTCCTGCGCAATTGACTGTTTCCGAAAACTGGACCTCGAATCTCTTAATCGGTGTTGAAACAGTCGCCGTGGCCGAAACCGGCCAGGACATCATTATCATCATCATTCTCATTTATTCAACATAATTACATTTTGAAATAAATACATATAAACAACATATAAATTTTAAAATATAAAAACATGTAGACCTACAGGGGCGAGGCCTAAGGCCCAAGCCACCGGTAGTTAGGAGCTCAGAGTGAGGAACCTCCTCACAATGCGTGCCGTATCGAGTAGAACTGCCTTCTGTATCCGGCCCTTGATCCAACAACCAAGCGAGAGCCTCTTAAGGTGGTAATCGAGGCTCTTTGCGATCAGCCCAATAGTCGATACGACTATCGGGACAATAATCGTAGAATCTACATTCCACATGCTGGTGATCTCGTGTGCGAGGTCTAAATATTTTGATAGTTTTTCTTTCTCAGCTTTCACGAGATTCTCATCATGTGGTATGGTGATATCAACGAGTATTGCCCGGCGCGCCGACCGATCTACTACCACAATGTCAGGTCTATTAGCAAAAATAGTCCTATCAGTGATAACAGATCGATCCCAGTACAGCATTGCACGACCATTTTGAAGAACTGGTTGAGGTACATACTGATAGTACGGTACCTCATTGTCCACAAGAGCATATGAAAGAGCAAGTTGCTGGTGTATGATCTTGGCCACTTGATTATGTCTGTGTATTGTTCTTATTATTATAATTTATTATGTAACTAAAATAAGCATGTAATTGATAGCTATATGAAAACTATTGGACAATGGACAGCGATGTCGATGTGACTTACCTTTGCTTTAGGACTCTTGTACAAAAGCAGTAAGCCAGGCTTTAGCAAGCACCAGAGCTTCGTCCATGATTTCAGGGAACCCCGAACCTGAAAACGACCACACAATTAAGGATCCGTACCTCAAAAAAAATCAAGTTGAAATTAATATCAATAACTCATGTGTCAAGTCTCTTATAGTTTTTTTTTTTTACACTGGCTCGACCATGTGACTACAGAGTACCTGATGGTAAGTACACTGTAGTCCAAAAACGAAAGCGACTATCAAAGGATGAAAATCCATTGATAGTCTACATCGTCATGTCGGCCCACATATACCACGACTGAAGGTATCTAGGTATATGAGCTACTGGATATACACAAGCTGATCCCGAAACGCGTCAAGCCGAAACTGGTCACTATGATGGGCCTTACATCCATGCACTGTTGACGCGATCCAGACGGGCACCGACGCCCTACCACCTCGCTGCTGCTCGTTTAGCACCGCCCAGGAGTCACGTGTAGGGAAACTAGGGTAAAGCCTACGAACGCGAGCAGCTTCGACTCCCAAATTATATAATAAATAATTAATTAATATAATTATTAATTATTTATTCTTTATAGTTGATAGTCGTAACCGTTTGTTTACACTGGCTCGACAAACTGACTACAGTGCACCTGATGATAAGTACAGTGTAGTCCAAGAAAGGCAACGACCGCCAAGAAACGGTAATCCATTGACAGCCACCGTCGTTATGTCGGCCTGCTACCACGACAGAAGCTCTCTAGATATCTGAACAACTTCGAAGCATATAAACTGATTCTGAAACGTGACAGACCTCGCTTGCTGAGCACCTACTGCGCTCGCCCCCTAAGCCCGGTTGAGCTGTATAGGCCTTTCCCGGCACTCAGTAATTAGTCCGTCAAAAAAAAACCTGACAGACCAAAGCGCATCACTATGACGATCTTTTCACGCGTATTTTATCACAATGCCATCGGAGTCTTGAACCGCGAGATGTTTTTTATGCTGACTCGCCATAGTGACCACACCACGCCTGATGTTATGCGTGGTGTAGTCCAAAAAAAGCCAACAATTAACAACAGGAAAGAAAACCTTATCGATAGTGACAGCGATCATGCCGGCCTGCACAAATATCTCTTTCAGGCTTCATTTGAAAGACCCCATATCATCACTTTTTATTACACTGGCTCGACATAGTGACTACAGAGTACCAGATGGTAAGTACAGTGTAATCCAAAAACGAAAGTTACTTACTATTAAAGGATGAAAATCCATTGATGGTCTCCGTTTTCATGTCGGCCCATATATACCACGACTGAAGGTTTCTAGGTATACGAGCTACTGGATATGCACAAGCTGATCCCGAAACGCGACAGGCCAAAGCGAGTCACTATGATTTTCATTTATCACTGTTACATTACCAATAATTTCACGTTTCTTCCCATATTTAGATCCCTACCGGGTCCATATAAAGATTCCGTCTCTATTTTCGAGGTACGGGAGCTCTAATAAAACTGAATGCGTTACCTTCAGCCAATCCGCAAGCACCACAACAGACGGATCCTCGATAGAGTTCAGCAAAGCTGTCGCAGCCCGTTTCTTCTCTCTCCTGTAATGCTGTCGTTGAGCCTTGTAACTCTCCTTGCGGGATAGCGCAGTACTCGTCGTTCGTGATACTCCACCCACTGCGGTCTCCGAGGACTGGACAAGAGAAAAAAAGAGACAATGAGCGATTGCGCACTGAATCCGATACGAATGTGTGATACCATGAGCCTAGGTACTCTTTACAGTGATCACAAAACAAGTAGGAAGAATCTAATAACAAAAAGAAATGTCATATTTAAACGCCCTAAGAACGCCGATCGGCTGCGCTACTGGTCACGTTGGGCACAACATATAAGCGCAAAGTGAATAGAGCCATTAAGGTATCTCTTCTCACCCCATAAGGCGCATAGCGTGACGATATTTTATTATTATTACTTTCTTTGTCATTATGTTTTTTGATGTGTTATTCTGTTAGGTTTTTTTTTCACTGGCTCGTCATAGTGACTATAATGTATCTGAAGGTATGTACAGTGTAGTCGAAAAACGAAAGCGACCATCAAAGCATGCACATCCATTGATAGTCTCTGTCGTCATGTCGGCCCTCATATACCACGACTGAAGGTCTCTAGGTATATGAGTTACTGGATATGCACAAGCTGATCCCGAAACGCGACAAGCCGAAAGCGAGTCACTATGCTCTTTACACTTGTATACTGTGGTAATCGCCTTACCTCTAAAGAAAGTTTGTTAGTTGTGCTTATGTGATAAAATAACGGATAGAAAATCCGATGACGGATGGAGTACGTTAGCTACTGTACAAATTTATCGGCTATTTCGCAACGTATTCTCACAGATTTAGATTGGACGCAGTACGTTCTTACATAATTTGTTAGTTCTTGTCGAAATTAAAATCACCGTAAAAATGCGGCTTCGTAACAAGCGTAGTTCTGCTATGAAAGAGAGAGGGTTGATCGAGGTTAAACACATTTTAGCAACAGGAAAATCGAACTTAAAAAATTAAAATTTAATTTTGGAATTTATTTGGGAGTCGAAGCTGCTCGCGTCCGTAGGCTTTACCCTAGTTTCCTTACACGAGACTCCTGGGTAAACGCGCAGCAGCGAGGTGGTAGGGCGTCGGTGCCCGTCTGGATCGCGACCACAGTACATGGGTGTAAAGCCCGTCATAGTGACCAGTTTCGGTTTGTCGCGTTTCGGGATCAGCTTGTGTATATCCAGTAGCTCATATACCTAGAGACCTTCAGTCGTGGTATATGTGGGCCGACATGACGATGTAGACTATCAATGGATTTTCATCCTTTGATTGTCGCTTTCGTTTTTGGACTTCACTGTAATTACCATCAGGTACTCTGTAGTCACTATGTCGAGCCAGTGTAAAAAAAAACACTCGCCGTGATTCAGACTAGAACACGCTTAGTGAGGCTATGTCTTTGCGCAACTAGAGCAATTCTAGATACTAAGTCTGAGATTTATAGACGTAACTTTAAGTTTGCTTATACTATACTAAAACATTACAATTTATATCACTCAATGAATGTAAAAGGATTTTGTAAGTCACCGATTTTGTCAATATGGACTTGGCTCTGCGAATATTATATCTATACTCAAGTTCCTATTATACCATTTATTCAATTTTTTGTCAAAACGAATTTATTATTTTGGGAATATCGCTCAGCAAAATCGAAATAGCTTTTCTATTTTTTTTTTTTCGGCATGTCCAACGTTGGTGGCCTGGGAAAGACCTTCACAACAAAACCGGGCTTGGTGGGCGAACGCAGAGGGCGCTCAGCCAGCGAAATTTATGGGTTGGGCGGCTACGCAAGGGCACCCCTGTGGGTACGGACCTCGACTTGGGCGGCCGGCCAGTTGAAAAACGAACCTAACGGTGATAGCGTTTCGGAAGCGACTGCCTTGAGAAGAAACGCCGAAAGAAACTCAAGGTTGCATCGGAGTGAAACTGCGTTATTTAAACGACAGTTGACGGACCTATCCTTAATCGTCGCCGTCGGCGCCGCCGGCGAGCGTCTATAAATCTTTGCTTTAGTAACGTTCGGATCATTCATAATGCGGACAGCCCTCCGCTGCAACCTACCACGACACTCTTTAGCTGTTCGCATGATGAATGTAGAAGCGAATAATTCAATGCGAATCAAAAATGAATCATTCATGCAGATGAAGCTGAGGGACTGGTTGTCGAATCTAAAATATAATGATACTGAGGAATTGTTGCGGGAATAGATGTACTTAGGGTTTAACATTAACATTCTTTTGAAATTATTATTTACTTTGTTTGTATAGTCTATTGTTTAGTATGTAATATTATTGTTGTATTGTTTTGAGTTAAGGTTGGAGCTACGCAGCGGTAATAAACTGTGTGTAACAAATTGTGTGAAATGTGCTGACATCCAAGATACAGGTTGTCCTAGTTTAGATGTCAGCTGATTTTAATGTGCTGCTTTGTAATTGATTACCTAATAATTTTTTTTTATTGTATCTTTTGGTCTAGTGTAAAGAATTTCTAATCCAGGAAAATACCAACCTTATCCGAGGAGGTTCCGTCCGGTGGCTGAGCCCTGGAGTCACCAGACACGGGCGTCACCGCCGTTACGCCGGGCGACCGCGGCGGTGTTACCGTCCTTTCACCGCCTGTAAACCACAATGCCATTTCATCCCAGAACCCACAATTTTTATTACACGACCCGACTTTTTTTTTGTATCCTGGGGGAAATTCCTGCATAGGACCATCAGGGGCGTTGTGAGGGCAGTGATCCCGGTGTGCCCGACTCCTATTGACTAAAAACCCCGAGGGTGTCGCTCTAATCACTCCACCCAGGCCTGAGAAACCAAATTTGTCCAATTGGCCGGGGAGCGAACTGCCTTATTCAGGCTTCCTCTCTTGAAGGGGTGAGTATAAAGAGCCCACACCTCCAATACCTCTCTCTCAGGTGGCGCGCTAGACGCTGCGCATCACCTCCCTCTCATCCAGAGAGCAGATTCCTCAAGTCTACTGCCCGGCTATAAACTATTCCAACTCTACTTGATCCCTCAAAGCATTGAAATCATTTTGGCAAAAAAAAAACTTATAAATATTTTTTTTTTAATAATAAATTGCTTAATTAATTAAAACAATCATACGAAACATTGTATTTCATTATGTTAACAATTAATGAATAAATTACTTAATTTTGTTTATTTTTGAATTTTTCATTGTAAGAGCAGTTACAAATGATTTAAAAATTATAATGTGAGAATGACCAACATAGTTCATTGACAGTAAATAAATGAGTTTTATATTATAATTATGCATTTTATTATATAATATGTTTTTACATCAAAGTTTATAATAGTTGAATTTCGTACCGCCTAACAGTCAATGAATGTTGTTGTTTCTTTATCACAAAATTAGTTGCAATATGTTAAATATATTATAATTACATAATCTAAAGTTAGCAAAATAAATTATATGTTTTCCAATTAATAAATCAAATTTTACAGTAAAAAAAAAACTTTAAGCCGTTTTGAGAACCGTTCCCAATTGGCACCTGTACCCTACTAAGAAACATAAAACGGGTCAACCTTAACTGGGACTAAATGAAAAATTATTTTACTCACCAATGAATACCTAATGAGGTTTAAATTGAAATTAGTATTTCTGTCTGTCTGTTCGCTTATAGCTTTTAAGCTACGCTGCGGTCTTAACGCATTGTTCACTATCATACAACCAGAGATAGGCAGAATGTAATTTGATTAACCACTCCGTTACGAGTGTCGACTATAGGCGGCGGCCACAGATGACCGCACACAGCCGAGCGTCGCCTATAGTCGACAGCCGTGATGTAAACGCGCACGGCCGAGCATTGACTATAGGCGACATCCAGGAATTTTCTCTTATCTCTTATTTAAATTACATGCCGCCTGTAATGTAAAACAAGCTTCCAGTGTTTCAAAGCTTATCTCGTCACAGATCTGTCTATGAACGAGGCAGCGAACGAACCATGAATGCCGGCTGTGGGCAACTTTTCGTGGCCGACAGGCGCCGTACCGAAGTGGTTAAGGATTAACGATTACAAAATGTAGTCAATTTTAATTTTGTTGCTGTGTAAACATGATTAAATTCCTTCAAAACATTAAGGAGTCCAAAACGTGTATGCAATTGAGTATTCTGTAGTGTTTAAATCATAGATGAGCAAAATGCAGGTATATTAACGGTAAAAAAACCTTAAATGTAATCGTAATCATTTTTCATTAATCTGATTACATTTTGCCCATCTATGCATACAACTAATGTATTCCAACTCAATTGTATGTGTATACAATTAATTGTATGTGTAATTGTAAGTGTATTTGAATTACATTTACATACAGTATGGTAATAAATGTTTTGCGAAAATGACTAGGAATGCTCGTTAAATAATAATACCGTTTATTTAACGGCAGGTAACATAATATTATATTATTTGAATAGTAATTGTTAATTTATACAAAATTAAAAATACCCACATTTATATTCAATAATAAAAAGCAAATTACGAAAATTATCTATTCAAATATTTGTAACTTTAATGCTCAGTGATTTTACAAAACAATATTAATAATTTTTTTATTTTTTTTATTCTTTATTAGGGGCTTTTAACTTACATCATATCAGCCCCATAATTAATATATTTATAATTTTGGTTTTCTTCTCCGTAATAATTTATAGCATTGCGTTTTTGAATTCTACAATATTGTCTTTGCGTGTTGTGTCTATATATAATTCGTTTTGTTTTTTTTTCTTATAAAAATAAATAAAATAAAAATAAAAAATAAAAAAGCCTTTATTTGTTCTTTTTTTTTGTTATTTACATTTAACTTCTAGATTTAGTGTTTGCTATGTCAAGAACCCCTTAGCGGGTAAAGGCCTCCTCCAAGGAAGTCCAAGCATCTTTGTTTAGAGCTATTTCATGCCATCTTGGGCCTGCAATTTTTTTTATTTCGTCATCCCATCTTGGTATAGGTTTCCCTATTCGCCTTTTACCTTGTGGGCCTCCCCACAGGGTAATTTTTAGAGTCCACCTTTTGTCCTTTAGCCTCGCTACATGACCTACCCATTTCCACTTGAGCTTCTGGGCATAGCTCAAGGCATCTATAGCTCTTGTTATATTTCTAATTTTTGTGTGTTTTATTTTGTCCGTTTTTTTAATCTTTAGCATGCTTCTCTCCATTCCTCTCTGGCAGGTGGTGATTTTTTTTTCTTATTTATTTATTAATTTATTCACTATCCTTGAACAGCACATGCAAACATATTATATGCGATACAGTTTTATATATTGTGCCAATTATACAATGATAATATTTAACAAAACTACAAAGAAAGAAAATATGAAAGAATAGTCAACTCGCAACATATACGAAATATATGTGTGTGCATGAGTGTGTTTCTATGTGTAAGCTATGTTAAATTAGTGCAGAATGGCGTCTGTACTCTCCTGTTGCCGTTTTAACTTTAACAGGGTTAAAGTTGAGGTTATAAAGTTATTCCTATTTAAGGCAAATGTGTCAACACTGCGAAAGTCCTTATTATAAGTGTTAAGGCATCTATGGATGTTACTGAGTTTTTTGCGTATTGGTGTTTTGCATTTGGCGGTGCGAACAGATGCGGCTGTTTACTAGTTTTAGTATTCTTTTTAGAATTGATTCTGATCAACAAGTTTGGGCAGTCTTTTTTTTTATAGCCCGGGGAAAACCCCTAACGGACTTCAGGGGGCGGTGAGGGCTGCCCCCCCGGTGTGTCGGACTTGCACCGACTAAAACCCCCGGGGTGTTCCGTCTTCCCGTCTGACCGGGGCCAGAGGTACAGTGCCATCCTCTTCTCCGACCCTCGGCAATGTCTGGCCTTTTGTAAGGCCGCATCTCTGCACTACAAGGAGTGGTGTAAGTAACCACCCCTCGCACACCTCAATATCTTGGAGCGGTGTGCGCAAACACGTCACACACCGCTCTCGCCTGGATAAGTTGGGCGGCACTCTCCCTCAAGCGCACCGCCCAGAAGTCTGGGCAGTCTATATTATAATAATTTAAGGTGTCGAATAAAAATTAAATTTAATCACAATATTATATTCTTTTTCACTTTGTAGTAAAGTAATATTAAACAGTCATTATTGTGCATTCCGTGATGCCCTGTAATCGTGTAGGCATTCACACAATCTTTTTTTTTACACTGGCCCGACATAGTGACTACAGAGTACCTGATAGTAAGTACAGTGTAGTCCAAAAACGAAAGCAACTATCAAAGGATGAAAATCCATTGATAGTCTACATCGTCATGTCAGCCGACATATACCACGACTGAAGGTCTCTAGGTATATGAGCTACTGGATATACACAAGCTGATCCTAGAACACGACAAGCCGAAACTGGTCACTAAGACGGGCTTTACACCCATGTACTGTGGTCGCGATCCAGACGGGCACCGACGCCGTACCACCTCGCTGCTGCTCGTTTATAGCACCACCCAGGAGTCACGTGTAGGGAAACTAGGGTAAAGCCTACGGACGCGAGCAGCTTCGACTCCCAAAACCATCTATCTATCTATCTAGATCTATTTTATATACCTCGTCTTTCAATTGTCAAATTGGCAGGATAAAAAAAAATATGTAGGAGAGTAGTCCACAATGCTAGAGCATGAAGTCAAGGTTATATCATGTTGCTGTAATGTTATCGAAATCCCGGGCAGTAGACTTGAGGCAGTCTGCTGCCCGGATGAGAGGGAAGCGGTGCACGGTGTCCGGCGCATCGCCTGGAAGAGAGGTTTTTGGAGGGATGGGCCTTACTCCTTCCTCTCTCAGAGAGGTAGCCTCAATAAGGCTTCTTGTTCTCTCTGGATGAATTTAGCTTCCCAGGCCCAGGTGGAGCAATCAGAAGGACACCCCGGGGGTTTTTAGTCAGTAGGAGTCTGATACACCGGGGTCACTGCCTTCACAGCGTCCCTGATGGTCCTACGCAGGATTTTGCCCCAGGATAAAAAAAAATGCTATCGAAGTCACAGTCTAAAATATGAATTGATCAGACCAGTACAATATGTTTACATTTCTTCAAAAACTGTACAATACATGACGCTCTTCATACAGTTGAACAGATTGTCTGTAATCATGGCTAAGAATAGACCCGATCAAGTCGCCTTTCAAACTCGGATCAAACTCAATCAAATTCCATTAGAGTTAATGCCCATTGAAGTAAATCTTTATGAGCTGTCTGGTTTCAATACTGTTTTATCTCGCACTTACTTCTGGGTTTTTCCAGATTACGTCGGATTGAGGCACCAAATGCTCATCGGTGAAGCAAAATATCGTGAGGAAACCCGTATGGCATCTAATAGAAATGTCATATGTATTAGTGCTGTGAGAACGGCGATGAGCTGCGCTACTGGTCACCTTGGGCTCGACATATAAGCGCAAAGTGGATACAGCCACTAACGTATCTTTGCTCACCTCGTTAGAGATATAGCATGACGATAGACTTATTATTACTTATCTGTCAAAGCCATTGCAAGTAACCAATACGGAATATTAATGTAATTTGTAATAGTTTTAAAAATAATAATAATATCGAGGGGTAAAAGGCTATTTGGTTTAAGCGACATTTTTTGGTTATATAGTAATATATTTTTGGAATCGATGATGATTATGTCTGTGCAAGTGCAGGTAAACAAAACCTATCTATTGCACATTTAGTTTAATGTGTTTGCGTTTACTAGGCTTTAGAATTGCCGTTGTTAATTGCGTTCCTCTGTCAACGATTTCTAAAGCATAAGACCCTTCTAGCAAGAACGCAATAGTCAATCTGTCACGGTGACCAATTATTATATGTAAACAATAATGAGTTTGCCGCCAACGCACCTGCGTGTACACCTTCGAAGTGAGACCGAAGCCTGTGAAAAGAGAAACTGCTAGACAGTACGTTCCGGGCTAGCAACGAGTCGACACTGAACATCACAAGTTCCAACGAATGCGACATCAATACTGAACGATATAATCACACCCAAACAAGAAACGAACAAGCAGAAACCACATGCCTCAAATATTCTCCAGGACGGTGGCATTCCCGACATAATATATCGACCATACCATCCTTGACGATATACTTTCTGTAATTGTTCGTCTTGATAACCTCGTATTAAAATATTACGTTGTAATACGTTGGGGACGAGACATTTATTTTGTGTCAATGGCGGCGGTTACAAGTAAAACAATAAAAGGCTGTGTAAATAGTAGTTTATTGTATACATATATGTTACAGTAAGAGGTCCATACACAGCTCTTTCAAAGAGTTACTGTTTCTTCCTTTAAATTTAACCAATATATTTCGGTAAACTCCGAAATAAATTGTAATTTCCGACTTGTAACAGATATATTTTTCTTTTTGACTAGCTGCGCCCGCGATTTCGTTCCGCGTTTGGCGTGGAAGTAGTTTAATATGGTAACAATTACTTCAAGCTGTATAAATAATATAAACGCCATTACAACAAGTTCCAACACTTAACATAAGTTTTTTTATTTATTAAGCGATTGAAGTAAAATTAACTCTAAGGACGGCTTGCGTCAACGCATTAAATCTGGTTTAAATTATATAAAACGCTATTAAGCGCTAAAATGTACTTATTGGCTTGCAATAAAACATTATTCAGCTTTAACCATTGCTAAATTTAAATCATCATTATTGTAGAATTAAACCACATCAATCAAATTCAAATATTTTATTTAATAATAATTAATTTGCTAGTGGAAGCCGCTCTAAATGTTAAATCAATCTTTCCACAATACATTAGTCAAAACTACATCTAAATGGGTTAAGCCGTTTCCGAGATTAGCGGACACAAACATGTACAGATATGTATTCATTGCGACTAACCATTCTGATTCATTTTCACTAACCTACATCGCGCAGGCGAAATTTTTCTGTAAGACAGTATATATAAAAGCTCTCGATTCATTTTTCATCTACATAATATATAGTTGGCTGAAGAACGGATTTATTATTTGATAGACTTTTAATTCAGCAAACATCGATTTGTCGGTCTGATAGCGCAATGGTAAGTAACACTGCCTGCAATGCTTAAAGTTCTGTGTCGAATCCCGGTACCGGGGACATTATCTATGATGAACAGGTTAGTTCGTCGCGAGTCACGAATGTGTATATGTATTTATGTATTATACATCTAGTTATATATATTAATTTATTTAATTAATAAATTAATAATTAATAAATAAAAATTATTAAATAATAGTAATATATCTAGTACTCATAGTCCAAGCGCGAGCTTAATTTGGGACTTAGGATTTATGTGTCACAATAAAATGACACACAATTGTCACAATTATTATATGAACCCACAATATTGTACTGCACAGGGCGTCTAGCACCAGCAAAATAAACCTAGTTTAAACTTGTATAAAACGCAATTTAGCGTTAAACTGTACCTTACTTAGAAACACTATCCAGTTGTCACCACCACTGTCAAATTTAAATCACCATTGAGTTCGTATTAATCCGATTCAATTATATCGAGGCACGTTGATAGGCTATTTCGTTTAGGCGACATTTTTTGGTGATATAGTAATATATTTGAAATCGGTTAAAAACTCTGATTCCGTAAATTATTATTACTTTATAACCAAAAAAAATGTTGAAAATGTTAAACCAAATAGCCTTTCACCCCTCGATATAGTGTTTTATACAAGCTTAAACCAGATGGATGAAGTCGCCTTTAATGTAACAAATAAAACATATCTTTCTCTAATTTATGTCTGCGTAGTCAAAATCTGATTTAATAATTTTGTATTTTGAGATCGAACTATCCAAAATAGTCTCTTCTAAAAATAGCTCTCAATTGATTAGTCAAAGGCCGAAATGCGCGTTAGGTTTTTATGACTAAGGCTTCTTCTCAGGCCTTAGGTTTAACTAAGCTAACCAAGGAGCCTTGAAGCATCGACTTTTACTATAATGTATATGTAAATACTACTCACCGTAGATGGGGGGCGTAGACGGAGCCGCGGGGGGCAACACGACGCTCAGCGGGGGCTGATTTTGCTTCTGAAATAAACAATTATATTTTCTTTGTACAAACTTCTGCACGCGACCGCTTATACTATAGCAATGACGAAATAAATCTCGATTACACGTTTTCCCCGCCAACCCGCATTAGACAAGCGTGGTGAGTAAAATGGTTAAATCCCTTCCAAATTCACAAATGTAGAGAAAAAAGGGAAGAGAGCCCTTGGCTTGCATTGGGACGAAATTATAATAATTATAACACGTTTTTTTTTCACAGTGACCACATCTCACATTATAACAAGCATCATGTAGTCCTTGAAATCGACTACAACTATCAAAAGCAAAGAAAAAGTGTGTGCAATTCACACGTGGTAGAAGTGAAACAATATAATGTATTCCATCTCATTCCTTCACCTTAAGCCTATAATTTTCTGTTTCTCTCTTTTTAGTGTCGGTTTTTAGTTTCAGCGAATTAAATCACAACGATTCTAAAGAAGTTCACCTTAAAAAAACTATCAATATTCATAGCGATCATGCCGGCTTACACAAATATTTTTTTTGGCTTTTTTTACACTGGCTCGACATAGTGACTACAGTGCACCTGATGGTAAGTACAGTGTAGTCCAAAAACGAAAGCGACTATCAAAGGATGAAAATCCATTGATAGTCTACATCGTCATGTCGGCTCACATACACTACGACTGAAGGTCTCTAGGTATATGAGTTACTGGATATACACAAGCTGGTCCCGAAACGCGATAGGCCAAAGCGAGTCACTATGACGGTTATTACACTTGTGTACTGTGGTCATGACCCAGTTCGGGCAATAGCCCTACCACCAAAAATATCTTTTTTAAAGAATCGAATATTATAGGACAGGAAGAACACGCTCGCAAGAACACTATACATCAACTCGGAAATTTAAGAGATAGAGAACTTTTTTTTTCATAATATAATTGAGTGAAAATGGGTAGAACGAGTCTGAGATGAGGCGAAACAAGGATGACCAAACATCATAGAAGTAATCAACGCCGATGGGAGTCTCAATCGGAGACTGCGGGGACGTCCGAACCCCCCCCCCCAATGGCCGTCGGAACCTTCCATCCGGTCGCCAGCCGGAACGACGGAGCATTTCGGGATTTTTCGCAAGGCGGCGGGGGAGCCTTTCAGAGATGGCTAGTCACCTACTTGGGCACCCTACAACCTGCGGTCGGCCAGCGGTGCACCGTGCTTCGGATTCGTACTTCTTAGTATTAGCTTAGATATAGCTGTGACTTCGTAAAAATCGCGCGCGTTATTCAGTTATGAAAGAGAGAGGGTGAAATAGGGTTACCTATATACATTTTAAAACACTGCAAGCTTAAACAGATATATAGTAATTTCATACTGACCCTGCCCAGTGATGAGTAGTTCGGTGTAGAAGTATGGAACTGGGAGCCGTCTCCACGAAGCGCCGGGGATGAAGGCGTGGTGGGAGGGGATGAAGGTTCTAACGCTGGGGATGAACTCATCTTTAATTATCTGTAAAACCACTTCAGTACATATTTTTTAATCTCCAAGGTTGTTATTACTGACAACAACCATAAAAAACCTAGTAATTATATTACAATTGTAAATTAATTACATATTATATAAAAAATAGTAATTAATTACAGTAAATATATTTATGTACTTTTATATTTATCAATCCCAATGAAAAAGTCTATACAATGATTGTATGTATAATTATAGAATAGTTTAGAATTTTTTCTACTAATAATTAATTACACCTAGGAATATTTAGGTAACTGTAATTAATTATGATTAAATATAGTTTCCTAATTTTTCTACGCTTAAAACGTGTTTCGCAGAGTTAAAGTTCAAGGCATTTTAGATTATAAAACAGCGATAAGTGCAATAATAAACAGTTAAAGGTCAAGTTATACAACATATACCATTATTTACATATATTCTGACAAAATACTGAAGTCGTTTAACAAAATATTACAATTGAAATTGTATTGTGAATAATTTATAGGAATGATTCAATATGGAAGGTTAATGAAGGTATTTATGTATTGTATGATAATGGAATGTGCTTGGAAGTGTGGAAATAATAGGAGTTTTGAGGGATTTTCCTGTAAAAAGAATACATCACGTTAAATCATACTCGATGACCGAACCACGTCTGCTGGTAACCATGCAGTCCAAAAAACGACTACCACTATCCACAGTTAAGAAAAAATATTTCGACTATCATAGTAATGATGTCAAGCCTGACATCATTACTATTTATTTATATTTTATTTGTATTTGTGTAGGCACACAAATATCTCTTCACGCTTGGTTTAACACGTTCCCGGCGGCATGTACCATTAATGGTACATTGATGACCGTTCCAACGGTCAGCGTGTACCATTTATGGTACATACATAACTGTCCCATCGGGCGGCGTGTACCATTAATGGTACAATGAAAAAAATCAATTTAATTTGTATTTTTTGCTAATAAAAAGAAAACAAGTTTGCAAATGAACGCAGGCATAGTCGGCAGAAGCACTTAATGAGAGATATGCGATTACGTGCAAACGGCGCCGCCCGATGAGACTAATTTGATTTTGCGGAGCCGTCAGATGCCGAAGACAGCGAATTCAGCCGCCGGCGGGAACCTGTTAAAGGCTCTAATGGCATAGGACTGTGGCAACACGCTTGCCACATCTCAAGGACTCGTCAAAAGTAAGAGTTAAAGAACTCCTTTGACCTATCCTAGGATATGAGGTATAGTCGTAACTCCGTAATCCCGCACACGTTTCCAAGCCTCCTCAAATTATGAAGGGTGGGTGGAGTGGACTAGCTCCAGGAAACTGTCGTAATATGCAGTGTGTGGGAAGACTCACATCCTGCCTTCCTCATGCATGGACTGTGGACTTCCTTGAGTACCACCGTCCTTGTTAGTATTAAGGGGGGGGGTTGCGCAGGTGAGCAAGTGCAAAGACCATCCATTGCCTCCCTAGTCTACGTTGCCGAATGGCCAGAGTGGGTGTGGCGTCTTTGCGCCTCTAGACCTCTTTTTGGGAAATTACAGGCCCGCTGGGTTGTAATGCAGCTGTCCATGACATCCACCAAGTATTGCGCGAACTATGGCCGGCAGCGAAAGATCGTTCCCTATTTCAGCCAACAGTGAGCTGCGTTCGTCAGTCCAAGTCAAACCCTTTTTTTTTGTTTTCCTAAGCTCATTCATAGGATAAACATAAGTTATTTTTTTTTATTTGTGGCTGTGGTAAATCTTCCCGATAAGCGACAGGTCGAGAGGTCATAGAATCGAATCCTGGCACGTACCTCTGTGTTTCTCCAGATTAGAGGTTTAGGCACTACATGCTCACCTGTGAAGTAAAACAGCGTAAGGAAACCCGCATGGCATTTAATAGAAATGTCATGTGTACTAATGCTGTGAGAACGGCGATCAGCTGCGGTGCTGGTTACACTGGGCACGACTCATAAGCGCAAAGTGGATACAGACTCAAATTTATCTTTGCTCACACAGATTTTTTTTTATTTATGACAGGCTTGCGCTTGACCTCAATCTCACGAGCTGAAATGTGATGATGAGGCCGACGATGGAGCACGCTCACCCAGCATATACCGAATTACTCTATGTTTGAAGATTCCCATGTCATAATATGTTGGAAACACAGACGCAGGAAGCAAATTCCAATACTTGGCGACTCGCAGCAAAAAGGAGGAGGCAAATCGCTTCATGCGATCAGCTAGAATGTCAACCACATAAGGGTGCAAACCCGCATGATGACGTGACGATTTATTATTAGAAAACGGGTATATAATAAAATTAATGGGGCAAACAGGCAAGTTCTGTTACTATCCGATCAATCAAATAGCTATCTTATATGAGACACGGGGAACAGATTATATTTTATCTAGGTCGGTACTGTCTTATCTGTCTGTGCCTATTGGCATCTCCATTTACTAACCTATAGCCGCGTGCAGTGAATATTTAAAGAGGAAGCCGGTACAGTCAAAAGTCAATGTTACTAAAGTCGATATTTTTATTCGCATTTTTACAAATATGTCTTTTGTTAATTATGCAAGCTGGGTAATATTATTCGTCAGGCCTAATTTATAGTGCGCCGGGTGCCGAGGAACTTGCATCAGCCGTACCCTTGGCCCCGGCAGACGGGAGAAGGACACCCCGGGGGTTTAATCGGTAAGAGTCCGACACAATAAAGTGCCACCTTTACGGCACCGTGTCGGTCCGTAAGGTAATCCCTCAGGTTACGAAAAAAAGGTATGAGCATGAGGGTAGCCATTTACCAACAGCAGAGTTATGTTTGCTTCTAAGTCTCGTTTATCGTCCCGGTTGAGTAATATACAGCGGTGGCGTGCATAGGGTATTTAGATAAGGTAGGCAGAATTCACGTAACTAATTTGAATATTATATTATTATGGTAAATATTATATTGCGCTCATGGGAAAGATAAATGGCGTGAAAATAGAATAGATATGATTAAATAAATAAATGTTTACTTTTTTTGTTTAAATTGATTGCAGAGTTATTTATCGTAAGGACATGCAATGCTTTCATGCATCTATGGAATGACCGCTACTGATAAACAGTATTTTAAAGTTTTTTGAACAGAACCCTTGGTACGCGAGTTCGGCTGGCATTTCGCCGGTTCTCTGTAATGTTCACAACGCATAATTCACAATATCTAATCGGAAACAGTTGCTAATTGAATTAACGACTAATTAATATTGCTCCAGATTCAGCGCTAAATATATTCACACTAAATCGAGCTATAATTATACAAACCGTTGGGCATATATTCGAAACTAAGGCAACAGTTCTTGGAATATTTTATGTGATCGATAGTATGTTAATAATTCCTTCACCTTCTACGCTACTGGCCACATTTTGCACGACATATAAGCCGCAAAGTAGACAATTTTTCTCTCTAATGTATCTCTGCTTACCTCGAAAGAGATATAGCGAGACGATATATTACTATTTATTTGTCTTTTATTTGTTTGTTTATCGCCGTGGTGGCTGCCGGCAGAATAGAATAGCACCCCCCTCTTCTTGCTGAGGTGTCGTAGAAGGCGACTAAGGTATCTCTTGAACACCGCAATTCAACCAGAGAAGGAAAACTCGACCAAACCTGCATCCCGCTCCCTCCCGATCGTACTGGTTCTCCTTTCCATCGGGCCCGAGGGAGCTCGGACGAGAGAGTGCTTTTCTGGCTGCACGTCCAGTTATGCACTTAAATATCTCCTGCGCAATTGACTGTTTCCGAAAACTGGACCTCGAATTTCTTAACCGGTGTTAAAACAGTCGCCGTGGCCGAAACCGGCTAGGACATCATCATTTATTTGTAATGTTTGAGTAAAGTGTAAGCAAAGTCATAATATTAACATTTAACAAAAAGCAACCTTAGCACTACTAATATAATAATTTTTCAAAAGCATTTTATCGTCTTTACTGTATAATAAACATTATGAAACTACATTATACAAAAACTCTTTAGATGTGAAACAGGAAAGCCCGATAATAAAATATTTATAGTTTGAACTGTTTTTGTAGCGAGGACAATGAGCACAGTTAAGGCTAATTTATAAACTATATCAAGGGGTGAAAGGCTATTTGGTTTAAGCGACATTTTTTGGTGATATAGTAATATATATTTGGAATTAGTAAAAAACGCTGATTCCGAATATATATTACTATATCACCAAAACATGTCGCTTAAACCAAATAGCCTTTCACCCCTCGATTTGATTTGTTTATTTCAGATGTAGTGGTTATCGATATACAGTACGTTTTGAAAACCCTGTCCGACCCGAAAGGGGCATATTGATGGCATGACAATATTATCAAAATACATTAAAAAATTATATTATTCGTAAACGTTAAAAAGTTACTGTTAAATAAAATTTACGAAATTTTATCATTTCCCATAAGATCTATGCTCGATTCTTTTGCGATTTGGCAATTGTCACCTTTTCTCTTTGATCGCTTCCTCCAATTTTACAAGTTGTTGGCATTCAACATCTGAGTTGATCGTTTGGTTGTTCGAAAGCAACTCAAAATACAGTTTCCCCTTATAACACGTTTTCCGGAGGGAGGAGGGGCGACCCTCATCTAGCCCCCTGAGGTCCGTTTTGGGATTTCCCCCGGGTTACCAAACTACTGGATTACTATTGATTTTGGAATCATCAATAACCCACCCCCCTCGTCTTTATTAATAACAGATTTTACATATACTTTTCAATGTGGGTATTACTATTAGTGTCCAATTTTTTTTTGCATGTTCTCTATTAAAATCTTCTTTTCCGAAAGGGAATCTGCTCTTGCAATCTTGGAAAGCATTGGAGAAAGCTCATTGCCAATGGGTGAACAGGCAGCAAATGATAGTCCATACCAGGGATGTTACGGAGCTTCGACTCCGACTCCGATAAGTCGGAACTTCCGATCGTTATTACACCTTCGGTTCCGACTTCGGTTCCGAAACTTTCAGGTATTTATCGAGTATCAGTATTCGAGGTATTCATCGGAGGTCACCACCACTGTTGCAGTCAATTCATTTGATTTTACTTTATATGTTGTTGAAACTTAATATCAATTAATCAAACAATCAGTGCTACTTAATTTGTAGAAGACTATTTTAAAATTTAGATTAAAAAAATATGATTAAATTATTAAATCTAAAACTAAATGTACATTTAAATTTATTACTAAAAGGTTTTTTTTATTTTACATTTACATTAAACTAAGTAAAATAGAAATTAACACAAAAACAACCCTGCGGTAAATTTGATTTAATTTGTTCACTGGACAATGTTCACTGGAGGATAACGGTTTCTGATATATCCAACACTATGTGAACAACAGCTTTTATTTGCCCAAGTTAGATTGTGTTGTGTTGTGTTGTGTTGTGTTGTATTGACCCAACTTGATATACGCCGGCGATGCGCTTGAGGGAGCGTGCCGCCCAACTTATCCAGGCGAGAGCGCTGTGTGACCCCGGAGATTTTAGTCGGTGCAACTCCGACAACCAAAAAGCCGAGCCTGAGGTCCGTCAACAATATCCCCCGGGCTATCAAAAAAAAAAACCTGATATACGCTTGGAAAGTCTCGATTCTCAACATCTGTCTACACAGGAGGTAGATGTAGAGGGAAATGGATTATGCTGTTGTCAATTCAAAAGTTCTGGCTTATACTTTCGAAGACATGTATCAATCCTGCACCATATTAAAATGGGATCAAATTTAAGATATAATAAATAACATATCTTCACGCTATCACGCTATGTGAGCAGACATACAATAGTGGTTTTATCCACTTTGCGCTTAAATGTCGTGGACTACGCGACCAGTAGCTCAGGTAATCGCTTTCTCACAGTACTATGAAAATGTTAATAAGAAACAGCTATTTTTATTGTCTGTGTATTTTTAAATGTATCACTTTCTAATTAATAAGGTTCACTGAATAATGTTTTTATTTGTCCCTTAATAAAACTATTTTATTCTGCCGTCACTTGTGACTGACGTTGCCTCCGCTCCGATTCCGACTCTGAATCCGACTCCGATAAATCAAATTTAAAAACTCCGACTCCGACTTTGGTTTCGATAAAACTGCCTCCGTTACATCCCTAGTTACTACCCTTGGACTACACTGTACTTTCCATTGGATGCTATTTAGTCACTTTGTTGAACCAGTATAAATAAAACTTGTTATTTTCTTAATAAATAATTCTGTCTGAATAAATGGCTGTATTATTATCATTGCTACCCTGACCTTGCTTGGTTTAAATTAAAGGGTTGCAATATTGAAAACCATTACAAATTTTCCTGTGAATTGAAAATCAATACAGTATATGATGACATACAGGAAATATAATATTAACACCTGCCACAATTCTCACTATAATTGGCTTACTTATGACCTAAATGACGTCTAAGATGGTGCCAAGGCAATATGAAATAATTTCTTTTACAAAACAAATATTTATTATGTATATAGCTGCTTTTTATATACAATACAATACCTAACTTATTATCCTCATCTAATAATAATAATATATTATCAGGTTATAAGCCCCTTTTGGGGTGAATAGGGATTCATGAGTTGCTGTATCCACTTTGTACTTATATGTCAAGCCCAATATGACCAATAACAAAATGCCATGAGGGTTTCCACATTATGTTTTCCTTCATCAGTGCCTTAATCTGGAAAAACTCAGAAGTATGTGCTGGTATTCAGGCCTAGACCATTTTTTGCATTGGCATGCATGTCCCTTATTTTCAAGACCACCACACCACAGCCACACCCATCTAATTTAAAAAAAGTTTCACCAACATTTATAATGGAGGTTTTAATTGGAAATTGGCTGTACCTCATTATCATGTTAAATGTGAATCACACACAGGCAAAACCTGCTACACAGCTATAATATAAATAAAAGTACAGTTTAAATAAAAATTTGTTTATAATAACATAGCAGGAAAAGTGGAAAATACTAGTTAAATATGATAAGTTTAATAAATAAATGTACTAATAATATTGTTTTCTTTTTTTTTATATGGACAATTGTTGATGGCCAGGACAGACTTTTACAACTCAACTGAGCTTAGATGGCGAGCACAGAAGGTGTTCTGCCAGTGAGTTTATGGGTTAGGTAGCATTGCAGGAGCACCCCTGTGGGTACAGACCTCCACTTGGTCGGCCAGCCAGGTAAAGAACCAAACTGTAGTCTACTAGCATTTCGGAAGTGACTACCTTGAGAAAAAAAGCTGAAAAAAACTCAAGGCTGTGTCCGAGTGATTGGTTTTGATACCAGTAATCCAACATTATCATAGGTAACTAGTTATTCATTTTTTTTTAATTATATAATCATAATATATTGTCGTGTTATATCAGTGAGCAGAGATACATTAATGGTTGTATTCCTTATATAAAATATTTGGATATTTGACAATCCCTCTAATCCCCTATAAGTAGGGTAAATTATTTAATGCTATTCTATATCTTTTAAATGATTTATATTGATAGTTGAGAAAATTTGTCCAGGTGATTCTAATATGACAAACAATTGTTCCTTTTCGATTCTATATGACAAAATACAATCTCCTTAATGATGATTTGTACCAAACAAACACTATGTCATGTATATTCATGAGATTTTTTTAATTATTAGCTATTGTGGTATCTATGTATACAGTAGTAGCCAAAACAAAAGTCCCATTAACAGTTCTAATGACCAATTCTTTTATATTTTCAGTATATTATAATATTTTTTAATATTATATCAAATACAACATTATTTTATATAAATTATGTCATTTTGTATATATATCTCAAGGGCAATGGACATTCTGGATTGTTTTAGGATATGCTATGCATAACTCTCTGGATTAAAAAAAAATCAAATAAACATGTTTCAAGAAGTAATTTAAAATTGGGACTTAGCACATTAAACACCATGAGGGTTCTCCTAATACATACCTTATCACGCCATTGGGGTCACCAGAGCCCTCAAGTGTTTTTTTTTTAATTATATTTACAGCACCCCACAACAGAAACTTATAATTAACATTTTGTATGCATATCATTAAATATAATACATAATTTCCAGAGAAAAGATTTTTTAAGAAAAGCTATGTTCTGTATTAGTGTTCAATATGATAACTGAAGAGGTTTGATTGGTTAAAGCAATCACTAATAAACTAACTTAGCTAAAAAATCACCATATGACAGTAAGAATTGTTTGCTAATGGAAAAAACACATTGCTTGATCTAAACTATAGCAAGTTAGCAAACAAGCAAGGTAGCTAAATGTCTATAAATAAAAGGGACATAAAAGGAGAATAGAATTTTTAATCTAATAAGATTCTTATATGATGGGTTTATTTATTGGTTAAATTTGTTTGTTATTAAATGTGTTTTTCTTCAAAAGCTGTATTTAACTATATTTAAATAAAAATCTAAGTGTTATTAGATGTAAAAGAAGCAAACATAAATTCATCTACAACTAGAATATAAGAATAATAACATATCGCACGCTATTTACTTTTTGGGGTGAGCAGAGGTATATATGGCACTGTATCCACTAAAATATGAAGCAAAGTAATGATCAAAACTCTCTACATACAATATTAGATTACAAATGTCTTTAAAAGTAATCTTTTAAATAAGATAAGATCGTATCAAATAAATGTAAATATCTTCGTAAGATAAAATTTTTTAGAGACAATAATAATTATAAATCTTTTTTTTTTCAGATTAATGCGCAATTATATAATTTCCCTTGGCTTTACTGCGTTTAGAGAGATATAAATAAATGCGAATTATTGTATTTGCAATAAAATGATAAAAATTATCATTATACTAAAAACTTACAAACTTCACGGGAGGTCATCAAATGAAATAACGCAGAGATACCATGTATTGATCACGACACCGCACATTTTCTTGATAACGTCGAATACTATTGTCTATTTTCGTTCATACAAACATACAATTAACTCAATAATTCAATTGTGTCCACAATAAATTACTGTTCGCTATTCGATTAACACCAAAGTTTTATGCACACACAAACAAACAAACGTTTTATAAATTAATGTTTCTTAAAAATAATTAACAGGTAATATAATCAGGGCGTATGATTTGATAATTAATAGTGTCTTATAATACTACTTTTTTTGTGATAAGAACGCTCTCGTACACAATTTTTCCCATTTCCTCCAATTTTGACGTGATGATCAGTGCTGCCATTTATCTTAAAATTAACAACTATTTTGAAATCGATTTCAATTGATCAATATAGAATATGTTATCCATAATTTAACCTAGTAATTTTTCCTAAAATGTTTTAATGCCATTCTCAGATCCTCTTTGTTCAAAGCTTATTACACTACATATAGTAGCACAATATAAATATTACTTTGATTTATAATTATTAGAATTGAGAAATTAATATATGGAGCAAACATGAAGGGTAAGTAAGTAGTCATAGTCATAACTCATGAGATGAATTATAAAAGTGAGCGTATCTGTTATTACTTTCATCTCTTCTACATACGTAATTTTGTTGTAGTGCTATCTTGATCTCAGTATTTGTGTTTTTCACTTATCGCTGTTAAATCTACAGTAATTCCGGTTTTTTTCGCATCTCTACTAGAAATTCTCTTATCAGGAGTGACTGGTGCGACGGAGATAATTTGGATATATCATAACTCAAATCAAATTAAACTTTATTCAATAGTCCAAGTTTCCTCGTTTTCAAATAACACGTTGATATTAATGAATTCACAAAAGACCAGTCTATGTGATAAATCATAAATAAAAATTCAATACATTTTCACTTTGCTTGCCTTTCCGTCTGTCCCGGTAAAGTTGTAAAGGCCTTTTAGGTCAACAGTTTTCTGCCCCGTCAAAAAAATTCGCCTTTCGTTGAACATAACAAAGTAATTTAAGTGCAAAGAGTAAGATAATAACCGTGAGAAACTAAGTTAATGCAATATTAAGCTATGTTATTTAATGGTTTTTTCTGTATTTCCAACATGTAACAAGTTAAACAGGAGATTCTCAAAGTCTATATGTCCTATAATATAGAACAGCAGAAATATGACTCGGCTGGCTTCGTCCTTGAACCTGTTAACTAAGGTTCAAGAGGATCGAGGAGGTTCAAGGATCATTGAGATTTGATCAAATACATATTTACTGTATAGTTAAGGTCTTACATAAAAATTTTTAGGGCTGTAAGTTTATTGAAAGACCTCTTCAAATGAGCGAACGTCGATAGAGAGATCAAAGCCATTACCCCTACAACAGGTCGTGGCGACAATAGAAACAGCAAATAAGTTATGTATGCGGTTTTTAAATGGAAAGGAAAATGATACACGGACTATACGATCCTCACAGCTTCAGTGAAATCAGCTTCTTTTTTTAGTTGTGGTGCGACCACAGTATGACGACAACACAATAATTATTAACACATGTACACAGTAGAGAGTGATTTAAGGTATATGTATATTACCTTACAGGAATATAAATAATTACGGGACCATGAGGTGTCTTCGTGATGTAGGTAGACCAGCTCGTGAAGCTGCTGTCCATATTGACGTATTAGATGATACTAGTATGGCCGTGCTCGGAAGCACAGCTAATCACGGTCAATTTATGAATGGCAAATTAATTTATATCACAAAAAAAAAAGACAACCCAAAACAATATTTTACGAATAACCAATAATGACAAGCTACTATAAAGCTGAACTTTGAGAAAAAGTACATTAAAATTAAAGAAATATCCTCACAGGAACCTGGGACAGTGATTAATGATGGTATTATTAATTATTTTTATTATTTTATTATTTTGTTACCCCCAGAATTTATTCACATTTTTCAGTACTGGTACTCACACCAGAGCAACTATGTGAGGTGGGCAGGTGCACAGTCGGCTTCATATGGTTTATACTGTGGTGTTAGGCAGGGTGGGCTAACGTCGCCTAGTTTATTTAATTTATATAAGAATCAGTTGATTGGTGAGCTGAATGGCACCATGGTAGGTTGTTCAATAGATGGCAAAATGGTTAATAACATAAGCTACGCCGACAACATGGTGTTGCTCAGCCCGCCCATTAACGGTTTGAGAAAATTATTGGCTGTTTGTGAACAGTATGCGTTGTCACATGGTCTGAGGTATAACGTGACTAAGAGCGAATTAATGATTTTTAAAGTGAGAGGTAAATCGCCTTTATTACATATTCCACCTGTATATATGAATAGTGCTCCACTTCGTGTTGTTACGCATTTTAAATACCTAGGACATGTTGTAACGGAATGGCTTACTGATGATAAAGATATTGATAGGGAGCGCAGGCCGTTGGCTGCTCGTTGCAGTATGCTTGCCCGCAGGTTTGCGCGCTGCACGAAGGATGTAAAATTAACATTGTTTAGGGCATGTTGCCAGTCCTTTTACTCGTGCAGCTTGTGGGTGAGGTACTCGCAGGGGGCGTAAAACGCCCTGCGTATTCAGTATAATAATGCTTTTAGAGTGCTGTTGGGGCTGCCCCGATTCTGTAGTGCGTCGGGTATGTTTGCCGAAGCAGGATTGCATGATTTTCATGCAGTTATGCGTCGGCGGTGTCCTTCGATGCTGCAGCGTTTGAGGGGCAGTACTGATGGCATTTTAAGTATTTTGTCTAAGAAAGTGGATGGGCCTTTCATTCAGTTTTGGGTGAAGAAGCTCATCCACTCTGGTATTTATTTAAGAAATTAATATTAAGTTTTAAAATTTTATGTATTTTTAATTTAAGAAATACGAAATAAAGTTATTATTATTATTATTAAGTCAGGAGATCATCCACAACTAAAAAGTGAACAAATAGAGGATCCTTGTGAAAAATTAATGTAGAACATGTTGTTTTGAAAAAGCAGAGACTTTATTGGAAGTTTGTGTCTTCTACATTAAAACCTATGCTTATGCCATCTCATATTATAAATTTGAAAACCCCCCAAATATTATATTTAGCCTTATTAATAATGCTCCTTTTAAAACATTTTAATGGTAATTTTGATGGTCTAACCACTACAATATTTTTGCACAGGTGCATTTTTTTTACCAAATTTCACAGCGCGCAAACTTAATGGTATTTTTTTTACTTCACGTTGGCGTATACGTTTATTGCTCTCCGCCACAATTGAAGAATAAATAAGGTTGAGGAAGAAAAACGACATCATTATTGAAAATATCATTTGTAGTGATAATCAATATAAAATTATTATTCGAAATATTTTAGAAATATCGTCAAATATTATCATGAAAAGATATTTTATAAAAAAAGTTGGAGATTATATTTCTGTCATATTCCATGAAAACTCTTTAAATTTTTAAGTCATTTCAAAGTTTTAGATTTTGATAAAGAAAACGTTATATGTAGGATTGCATTAATCGAATTTATTTTTTTATATTTATAATTTTGATAACAATTATTTTTTGTTTATGTTTTAAATTCGTTTTAAGATAACCTAGCACAATTTTAAATCTTAATTTTCTGCATAGAATATCGATTGCATGGGTTAATATTGTTCATCTTTATAGAAATGATTCCTGACTACTGTCAATTCTGCTAGGGATGTACTCCTAAAAAAATCAATTTAGAATTGTTGAATTTGGAATCGTTTAAAAAAATCACGTTCTAATAGGTTGATTTCTCAATAATTTTTAAAACCATACCAAAGTATCAGGTATACTTTTCCACTTAATACGTATAAACAACCTACAAGAGGAATGTTATTACATTCCATGTTTGAACACATTCAACTAATGTGAATAATTTTATGGTTTATATTTTTTATCAACACATGTAAAATCAGATTCTTCTCTTGATAGTAAATAAACAAATGAAGATTTTCTATGGAGAAGTATCTATTCCCTGGCTCAATACCGAATTATATATATTTAAATAACATACTTAATAGTAAAAATCGATTATTATATTACTCAATTACAAATTACATCACCAAATTCTGACATTATTTTTATTTAATATTTACGTAGTGTTTATAATTTGCATGTTTTGCAAGTCCTAAAAACATTTATACATATCTAAACCTAAATGTAGAAACGTGATTACACATAGAGAGCGAAATATTGAGCCAGTATTTGTTTGCAGAAACGTTTAATATACATTTCAAAATACATCTGTTCAAATATTTTAAATGCGATAAATAAATGAGAAATGTCGTCGTTTCTTTGTTTTGTTTGTCATAGCACAGTAAATTCGGACACAAGCGAGGATATTCGCGAGAAATATCGCGAAGTTATCGGAATGAATGTAAGAACACAATATAATTTAAACTACCTTCGAGCGTCCTTCCTATGTAGGATAAAATTATTAATAAATTATAAACACATTTTATGCTGATGTGGCTCTATCTCATCTTGTATGTGTGAAATTTAGATATCATACGGATTTATGCACCACATGGTTGCTGGTGAAGGAAAATATGAGGCATGCCAGATGGCATTTAATAGAAATGTCATCTGTAAGTTAAATAAATAAAATAAAAAAGGAAAATATTAAAAAAAACAATTACAAAGAACCACATTAAAGTCAGCTGTCACAATTATGACTACCTGTATCTTGGGTATCAGCATAATACATTACATGCAATATGATGCAGCTTATATCTGTTGTGTAGCTCCAACTTTAACTTCAAAAAATATGTGTATACATGTACATGTATATATAGTGCCTTGGGAATGGCTCCAGTTGTGGTACTGGTCTTGTTCGGGCAGGACATTAAGGGTAAAGTGAATACAATACAGTGCATAACACAGTAGCACATTATATGGTAATAATAATAATTTTATAAGAATAAAATATGTATTTAATTTTAAAAAGTCAATTGTTTTACCGTTTATTGCAAATTTATCATATTACCATGGCAAACCCTAATATATGTATTAGTGTGGTTTTGAAATTTATTTTCTGTCTTCAGCTTTGTATGGATGCTCATTTATGCCACATCTGCTGCCATATATTAAACAAGTTATGGCTATTCAAAGCCATTTGCCTGAAGAGGAGCCTGGAATATCCAGTACTGTTCAGGTACTAATTTTATATACTATCTCAGCACACTTCACTACATTACGCTTGATATTACAATAGTCTACAAAACTGGCAGCAGCTTTCATGAAACTGGATACTGTCGTTGACAGTCATTATAATTATGTGAGCCAGCTCAAAAGATCTTTAAACTTCTTTTAAAGGACCCTGTATCATAAAAAGAGTGGCATACATTAATGGGAAGATTATTTCATTAACTGAAATAGCAGAAGTCTTCTTTTTTATTACAGACAGGCTTACACTTAGTCTCCATATCGCCTGATGGAAATTGATGATGAGGGAGATGATGAAGCATGCTCACCGCACAATTACCTATTCACTCATCTTTCGAAGATTTCCATATCACAAGATGTCGGAAAAACAGATGCAGGAAGCAAGTTCCACTCCTTGGTGAGTTACAGCAAAAAAGAGGAGCAACTGATACTTCGGCTACATATGGGTGCAAATCTGCACGGCACTCACTCAACTTATGGTAGAAGGGTGAGGGGTCAACTAAGCTATACAACTCAACAGCACTCTCTTCAGAATATAATCTATAGAATTACCAAAAAACTATCCTCATTTACACAGCGAGACAAAGTTTAATAAATCCACTAACACTATAAATTGCTCAGAGTCAAATTCTTTTGTTTTAAAATATTAAAAAATGTTGCCAAAACAACTGTAGTGATTTTGACAAGATTGCATGTTTTTAATGCATATTTTCTAACTTAAAACCTAAGTATATTTAGATAGAGATAGTAAGATTTGTTTGACAGAACTTGATATGCAGCTTGGCAATGTGTAATAGAAAATATTTATTGGTCTTGATCAGTGATTGAATGATCCAATGAATGCAGTCTCATAACATGTTTATATAATGTGTTTCTGCCTGTTCATAGAATGGTCATGATACAGTGGGTTGAGTGCTTTAAGATTATCTTAATCCATTTAATGTTTCTGATATGTGTAATTCCAATTTCAGTGAGAAAGGTACAATAAATTTACAAAGAAATGATACAGAGTGTAACATTCTCTGCCCTAAAGACACATGCCAGAGTCTAGCCAAGCCTTACAATTGTACATCACTGTACATTACTTATGATACTGAAGAATCTAATAATTATAATGATAAAAATAATGAATATGTGGAATTGCAAGATGATAGGAACGATCTTGAGGAATACGTAAATAAAATGTTACAAACTACGCATGATTTTAGAAGTGACATTTTTAATGAACATGAGAATTGTAAGGACCTTATTGAAACTGGAAACTTTGAGACCACTAATGTAACAGAAAATAATGAGTATGAAAATTTAATTGATAATGATTTATACGAAGTTGATAAATCAGTTGAAATGGATGAAAACAGTGAAGAAATTGCAGCAAAAGAACTAGAAAACAACTGTCAATTAGATACAAATGCTACTGCAATGGGCGATGCACATAAGAAGAAAAAATCAAAAAAGCATAAGCAGAATGGGCTTAAGAAGAAATTGTTAACGTTAGAAGAACAGAAGCTACTACTAGAATCAAAGAGGAAACAGAAGGAATATTTAGAAGCTGAATTTAAATGTTATAATTGTGCATTAGGATTTCTTTTTAAAGACACTTATCAGACGCATATGATGAGGCATGAAGAGGTAATTTTAATTTCTAAGAATTTGTAATTGACCAAAATATAAATTTAATTAAGTATTTTAACCCTTTGAGGCTGTGCCACAAAATAACCACTTATAGTTGACACTTGAAAACTACACAACACGGGTCGCGATCGCGCCAAAGAAAGTGTAAAAAAAAAATGTTTTCTACTAAGCCGAGTAAAGTGAAATTCCATAGAGCCACTTGATTCTATAAAGCATACATTGGTAAAGTTACCAATCCCAAAAATAATCCATAAAGGTATATAAATGACTATATTATGAATAATGTAAATTCAAGCCCGCTGGCCGCAACGGTAAAATTGTTGGACGTGAATTCACGCCCACGGGCGTCTAAGGGTTAAATATTCAAAGGCAGTAAAACACCATAAGTCCATCACAGATACGTTTATTGTATCAAAACTTAATATTAAAGGATAATAAATTACAGAAATGTCCAATAAACAAGGGAGCACACAAGGTAAGGTATCACAAGGCGCTGTCGATCATGAAACGTCTCACGAATCTCCTTCCTACCGTCCACCGCGGCCGGTTCGCAAGCAATTCCTACAACCATTACGGCAATCGCGAGAGTAGGCCAGCAGAATGTACGCTACAGTATGCATATATATAAGATGTTTAAAACATTAAAAGAAAACGAAAATAGCTTTATGGCCAGCTTGTAAAGCAGAATCTCCTGAAAAATAAAAAAGCTTTTTCCATGAAACTCTTTACTTAATTTAACATATTCTAGATGAAGGAGGAAATACACTCACATCGCGTCATATACATCATGCTATATCGCTTACAGGGTGAGCAGAGATACATTAGTGATTGTATCCACTTTGCTCTGATATGTCGTGTCCAACGAGACCAGTAGTACAGCTGTTGGTCATTCTCAGAGCACTTACACATGAGTTCTATCAGATGCAATGCGAGTTTCCTCACGATGTTTCCTTCACCGGTGAACTTGTGCTGCCTAAATCACTTTTTTTTTTTATAAATTATTAAGCGGATACATTGAGTTATGCACTCGTCTACCGCCACCAGAATTAACCGCCCGTTGACTTGACCATTGACCAAAAATCTTATAATTTATCAAGGAACAATCCTTTATAACTGTAGTAAAAAAAACATCCAAAAACTGTACTTTTGTAGCTAGGAGCCATAAAACACTTCACAAAAAATTGAGTTTTTTTTTACATAATAAACGTATGAATACAATTTTATAAAGGAACCTCGGTGCATAAGTCCGACTCTCACTTAGTCGATTTTTTTTACATTCATTTGATGTCTTTAAACCAAAAGTGATTAGGAATTTGTTGGATTTTTTTTTACATTAATTTGACTTTTTTAGTACAAAAGTGAATAGGAATTTGTTGGAAAAACGTGTTTCATCTTCAACCATATTTACCTTCCACCAGGTGTGATTGAGGGTCATGTTTGCCTGTGAATCATAAAAACATGTAAAACTCGCTCCATAATATATTAAAATGAATCCTGATAATCAATTCCACTTTTAGTTGGCTCACTTTGATACTCTCTTTAGACTTGTTCCTAGCTTGGGAGCTGGCCGACGACTGACTATTCAAGCTCGCGGTAGCGATATATAAGGGCAAAGAAATAGGGTGGCCATCTAAAAAGTTCTCTTTAACGTCAAGACAACGATTAGTGTTGCCATTTTAACAACGAGCGTAACAAACACCTTTTACATTAATTTGACTTCTTTAGTACAAAAGTGAATAGGAATTTGTTGGAAAAACGTGTTCCATCTTCAACCTTATTTACCTTCCACCAGGTGTGATTGAGGGTCAAGTTTGCCTGTGAATCATAAAAACACCTTTTACATTAATTTGACTTCTTTAGTACAAAAGTGAATAGGAATTTGTTGGAAAAACGTGTTCCATCTTCAACCTTATTTACCTTCCACCAGGTGTGATTGAGGGTCAAGTTTGCCTGTGAATCATAAAAACACCTTTTACATTAATTTGACTTCTTTAGTACAAAAGTGAATAGGAATTTGTTGGAAAAACGTGTTCCATCTTCAACCTTATTTACCTTCCACCAGGTGTGATTGAGGGTCAAGTTTGCCTGTGAATCATAAAAACACCTTTTACATTAATTTGACTTCTTTAGTACAAAAGTGAATAGGAATATGTTGGAAAAACGTGTTCCATCTTCAACCTTATTTACCTTTCACCAGGTGTGATTGAGGGTCAAGTTTGCCTGTGAATCATAAAAACACCTTTTCAGTCGAACGGGGAGTACAGATGCGAGGTGTGCACCCTCCGTTTCGCATCACAAGCGGTTCTGAGAGCCCATAGGTTGGTCCACGCGCGAGGGTTTAAATCTACCCGCGTCAAAGTAGAAAGAGAAAGAAATACCCCGTGCCATCTATGTGGTCGAGTGTTTAGGTGAGTTCTTTTAACTATGTCATAGTAGGATTTATTCCGATGGGTTGTGGCTACTCAATGAGGGGACCTGAAAAGGCGAAGCGTTGTAGCGCGCTCTGCTGAAGTACACCAATTAGTATCAGGGGCGGCGTCTCACCCCGAAAGCACACCAGTCAGGCGCGGCAGGGCTATTACGAATTGATGACTGGACTTATATTCTCCACCAATCCGCTATAGTAGTAACCTTGGGGTTTTTAGCCGGTACAAGTCAGGCACACCTTGAACGCCACTCTGATGTTCGGACGAGACGATCCTTTGAGAATGTCCTCAAGTAAAAAAGGCTATTCTTCCGGTAAAGTGATGCCAATGGCGTAGGATTTTTTGACCCTATGGAAATGTGTGTTTTTGGTGCCCGAACTGGGTCACAACCACAGTACATAAGTGTAAAGTCCGTCATAATGACTCGCTTTGACCTATCATGGTCCGGGATCAGCTTGTGTATATCCAGTAACTCATATACTTAGAGACCTTAAGTCGTGGTATATATATGGGCCGACATGACGACGGAGACTATCAGTGACGGCGACGCGAATGTTCGTAGGTTCGAATCCCGGCACGTACCTTTGGATTTTTCCAGATTAAATACTGATTTAGGCACCAAATGCTCATCGATGATGGAAAACATCATCAGGAAATCACCATGGCGTCTAATAAGAATGTATTGTTGTGTGCTAGTGCTGTGAGAACTACGATTAAGTGTGCTACTGGTCACGTTGGGCACGACATAAGTGCAAAGTGGATACAGGGATAAATGTATCTCTGCTACTCTGAAAGGAACATAGCGTAACGATATATTTTTTTTTTAGCTGAAGCTTAACACTAGATCCATTAACTGTTAGGCTATACAAAGTTTGCCGAGACAGCTAGTAAATTATAATTTATTCATCTTATTATAGGGATGCCAGCGGCTTGCAGCAGCATTTGAAACGATTCCACCATTCGAAGACCAGCAGCAGAACATACCCGTGTAGCGTCTGCGGCAAGGTTTATAACAACCAGGCGGCTGTCCGGACACATCTCATGTAAGTATGAGTTGTTGAAGTTAAGAGTGTACCGGTGCTATCGTCAATTATTGTGAGCAACACCCGCCAATAGATAAGCCTCCACCATTCAAACATACAATATAAAGGTCGCACGCACTGCGACGGTTGTCAATGGTTGCCCGGTTCTCGTGTTGCAAAGTAATTGTTTACAGTGTTCATTTTATATCTTCCTTTTGTTAAATTACAGTACTTAATTGAGGCGTCTAATTTCAAAACCCGATAAAACGATTTTTAGTACAAAAATACTTATTAGTCCTAATAGTAATTTGTAATGTTTAAATCAAAGCAAATATTATATATGATTTTTTTCTTTTTTGCTTTTTCACTCTAGAATAATAATTTAAACACTTTATAAGAATATGATTGTTAAGTCAAAGATTAATTATAAGTTTATAAATTTATGGGATTTGAAAAAAATATGCTATAGTGGGTTTTGAAATTAGACTCCTCAATTGGCTAGCTATAGAATTCGATAATTACTACTTACCTTGACATTAATTCAATAATATAATTTGTAATGTTTAAGTAAAAGCTAAGCAAAGGGAAAGTAGCGTATATAAATCTCAAGCTTAGCACTCGGTACTGACTGTTCGTTTGTCCGCAGTAAGCATATAAATAGAAAGTTTGTCTGCGAGCAGTGCAACAGCACATTCAGCAGCCCGTACACGCTCAACCAGCACAAGAAGCGGCATGAAGAGGCCTCGCAGGAGCAGCACTACTGTGACGTCTGCCAGATCAGCTACAGCACCAGGAAAAGCCTCTTAGCCCACAAGAGGAACGCTCTCGTACATCAGCAGACCGTGTGAGTTAAATCAAAACTTTTTTTAACGGTGCTCGTAATTTGCATTTCATAATATATCGTTACGCTGGAGAGATAAATGGCGTGAAAATAGAAAAGATATGCTTATAAATGTTCCCTTTTTTTTTGTTTAACTTTAAGTAATTTATTGCAAACTTATTTATCGTCAGAGCATGCAGTGATTTCATGCATCTATGGAATGACCGCTACTGAGTTATTAGGAGCTTTTTCCATTTTTGTAACTCGACGAAAATCTTGCACAAGAGCATCAGGGTCGTTGTGAGGGCAGCGACCCCGGTGTGTCAGACTCTTACTGACTAAAAGCCCCCGGGGTGTCCCTCTAATCGCTCCACCCGAGCCTGGGAAATCAAATTCATCCAGACGCCTAGACTCTTTCAAGTCTACTGCCCGGAGTCATTAGGAGCCATTGGGACACAACCCCAGTCGATACCCTTTTGGTTGATAAATGAAACTCTTCAATGTCGGAACGTAATATATCGATGATACTTGTAAAACAAGGACTTATACACCGGTTGCCGGATGACTGCGTGCGGCGGTGTGTCGTTCGTCGCTTAGCTAGCGCGGGCTCTGCGGTGCGCGGGAGCAGCGCGCGGGGGTGTGGCCCGCATGGTTCACGCGGCGAGTTGGAGATCCGCTGAGCTAATATAAAAGACGCTATGGGTTCTCTACGCCCTCATGGCGACGAGGAAGACCTGTGAATGATTTTCCCCTAGTAAAAAAATAGGAACGCTTTTTTTATACAGGCTGATTTTATAGACGAGGGAGATATTCAAGGAGGATATTCAGCATTCGATTCTAATTGCAAATATATAGGAATAGTGATATGTTAATATTTCCATTAAAACAAAGTGATTTATAGTCAACATATTAAGGGGCAATTACACACATGATATAATAAATAACAAATCATTATTAAGTAGGTATTTTGTCTGTCCTAAGCCAGGATAAAGTACGAAAGGGTAACAAGTCAATTACCTGTTTACCTAAAATTACGTAAAAGGAATTTTATCTACATGTCATTCAATCGTGCTCCACACGCGCTGCGGTGTCCAAACTTTTAACGGTTCAATTCTCATTTGTTCATCAATGTTTCTTTATGATTTGTTGGGGAATATTGTTATTTACATTTTTATTAGTTATAAGAAGTTACAAGTTATTGTATTCAGAAATATCTCTGTTGGCGACGCGCTCTGTTATTGTTAGACATTATAACCCTAGTATAAAAATGTATGTATGTGTTCAAATATTATATAGTGTTCGGAGGCGAAGCGTACGCGCCACGGCCCGCGACCCACTGTGGCATCAATGTTTTTTTAAAAATCAGTTCGGATAAGGTCACCGACAGGGTGGGTCCCGTCGCGTGCGTACCGCCCCTGCAAATAAGTCGTGCTTGTATTCTGCCTTACTTCCAATATACGTGTTAAAATCGTGCACCTCTTGTTTATTTTTGGCTGCGTCAAGCGTCCACAGCGGCTACAATCTCCCTCGTCTATAAAATCACCCTGTATATTGGTATGTTTAGAATGTGAATATTTCAGCTTCGAGTGCCCTGTGTGCGGGCGCGTGTGCCCCAACCAGCGGTCCCTGAGCTCGCATATAACGACTGTGCACTCGGCCACGAAGGAGCACTCGTGCCACCTGTGCCGCGCGCGCTACACCAGCCGCAAGTCGCTCGTGCGGCACGTAGCGGGCCACGGCAAGCCGCAGCCGAGGGACGTGCTCGTCTGCCATCGGTGTCCGAGGACCTTCAAGGTATTATTATTTATTTTATGGCTTTATTCCAAGGACTGGTCCTTTGTGACTTCGCCAATGTCAGTTTAATGATTAAAAAACGAGGAAAGTTGGCCGGTTATGCTGTTTCAAATGTGCTTAAGTAGTTGGACGGTTGTCAAATTGTACTATTTATCTTGAGATTGTCCGGTACCTAGAACGACCTTCAAGGTACATTGTGCTCGACTACGTTGATGACGTACTGAAAAGTTTTTTTTTTATCCTGACTCGTGTAAGGATATAAAAATTACTAAATTTAAAATAAAATAAAATTACTAAATTAATAAATCAGGCTGAACCGAATAACTGTATTTTTAATATTAACTATGTTTTTCACAGACTAGGAGCAAACTGAACAGGCATTTGAGGGAGGTGTGTGAAAAGGATAAATTAGAGGAGGAATTATCTATTTACTATCAAGAATGAATCATATGATGTTGGAGGAATAAGTCCAAAGTATCCAAAATCAGCTAGAGTATGAACGATTGATATATTAAAAAGGAGAGAGAGAGAGATCTGCAAAACTAGAGGGATGTGTAACGTGACCATAAGTCCCGCTTTCAGGCAACATTGTCCCTCCTTTGCAAACAGACCAAACGATAATTAAAATATATTAAATATACAGGTTGATTTTATAGACGAGGAAGATATTAAAGGAGGATATTCATTATTCAAATCTAAATACAAACATGTAAAAATAGTGATATATTTATATCTCTATTAAAACATAGTAAATTATAATCAACATATTTAGGGACAATTACACACATGAATGAATGAATGAATACCAATTAATTATTAAGTCGGTATTGTGCTTATTCTAAGCCAGGAGAAAGTGCAAAGGGAATACGAGTTAATTCTTGTTTACCTAAAATTAGGAAAATAAACTTTATCTATCAATCAATCAACTAAATCAATCGTGCACAACACGAGCTGCGGCGTCTACATTTTTTTCAGATCAATTCTTATTTTTCATTAATTTTCGGTTATGATATATTAAGAAATATAGTGATTTACATTTTTATTAATTACAAGAAGGTATAAATTAATGTTTCTGAAATATCTCACTTATTTATAAAATCGGCCTGTATTTAAAATATATTTATCCCGCTCGAAATGTGTGACACGGCGCCCCGCACGGGATATATATAATTCCGCAGATGTCCTCTGGTAAAAAAAAAATATGGTCACGTTAGGGATGTGTGACATTCTATTGCATATCTACTCCAATAGGAAATCGATAATATATATTAAATAGTTTAATATTTATAAGTGTTTTATTTAAATTCACTTTGTCTATCATAAGACTTTTTTTTAGTGATTTACTGGCGGACACTTGACCTCAGTCATACCTGTTAGAAGGTGAATCCGGGCAGTAGACTTGAGGGAGTCTGCTGCCCGGATGAGAGGGAGGCGGTGCACGGTGTCCGGCGCGCCGCCTGGGAGAGAGGTTTGGGACTGGTGAGCTTATTTCTACCCCTCCTAGAGAGTTAGCCTCAACAAGGCTTCTTGTTCCCCGGGCATCTGGATGAATTTGGTTTCCCAGGCCCGGGTGGAGCAATCAAAGGGACGGCACCCTCACACCGGGGTCGCTGCCCTCTCAGCGCCCTTGATGGTCCTATTCAGGATTTTCCCCCGGGATACAAAAAAAATGGAAAGTGAAGATAAGTCCGATGATAAACATGTCCGCCCAACAAATGCCTATTCACTCTTCTCTTAAAGGCTTCCAAGTCATAAGATTATGGAAATATGCTCGCTGGAAGCATTCCACTCCTTAGCTGCTAGCATGATGGATTTATAAGCAAACCTGTACGCTTAAAATCGCTCTAACATAAAATAAAACCTGTTCTTTCATGAGAGAATTACAGTCATCGACATAGCTCTAAGGTTTAGCAATCTGAAGCGGCATTGGGTTGATCATATTTGCCAACTAGCTGATCCGGCAAACGTTGTTTTGCTATATAAGTTATTATAATATCTTCTAAGATGTTCATTGAAATTAAGTGCTGTCAAATACAATTTTGTTCACAATTAAATACTCTTAATCAACAACACATTTATTTGGATAAAGATTAATATTATTACGTTGATACAACTCTTAACAAATGATGCATTAATTTCGACCAAATTCCATTACCATAAAAACGGCTCTAGTAAGTGAATCTTAAAAGATAGACATATACTGTCGCAGACATTTTTTAGATCATTTTAAGAGGAATAATTCTTTCATACATATATTTTTGGTATCTTGAACCGTTTTCGCAGCGCACGCAATGGAAGCCTTCAAGAATGAATAATTTTCCCCGTTTTTTTCACATTTTCCATTATTTCTTCGCTCCTAATAGTTGCATCGTAATGTTATATAGCCTAAAACCTTCCTCGATAAATAGTCTATTCAGCACAAAAAGAATTTTTCAATTCGAACCAGTAGTTCCTGAGATTAGCACGTTCAAACAAACAAGCTCTTCAGCTTTATAATATTAGTATAGATGAACTGACTGGGTAGACGTTCTCGAGCAGAGAACACGCCTCGGTAAGTGTAGTGTGGGACGAGATCGGGCTAGTTGGAGCGACGATTTGCGATAAGTGGCAGGCAATTGGATGATAAAAGCCGATAATCAGACTCATCTGGGAAAGGCCTTTTTTTTGTTCTTTGCTGACCCGGGGAAAATCCCTAACGGACCTTCAGGGGGCAGTGAGAGCCACCCTCGGTGTGTCTGACTTGCACCGACTAAAACCCCCGCGGTGTTCCTTCTCCCACCTGCCGAGTGCCAAGGGCAAGGCTTTTTTTTTATTTATTGTTTATAAGGGCTTTTGCCATTTTGGCATATCAGCCCTATTGTACCCAATACGGTGAAATACACCTCAGTTCTGAGAGAGTCGCTGATGAGTGAGTGCGACCATGTCCACCAACAATTCCATAGTACTCCCTGTCGGATCACATAGGATGCCGTGAAAGGCACCTATATCACATAAGCTGACTTAGCATTGGCTCATCAGCGACTCTCTTGTACTTTTATTCCGGTCACACTCCATCAGCAAGTGATGCAAATCCTCCCGTCTTCCACAGGTACTGCAATTAGGCGATTCTATTTTCCTCATAAGATATGCAAAACTTGCCGATGGATAGTAACCGGAACGAAGTCTTAACGCTACCTTGATTTAGTGTCTACTCTGAAGGGCAAGGCTGTGCCATCTTCCTCGGTACCCGGCGACTTCTAGCCTTCTGCAGGCCCCGCCTATCTGAGAAAGGCCTATAAAGGATACGGGTTGATGATAAAGAAAACGTATTCAGAATTATAACATATTAATTTATTCATACAGATTGCAATAAATTGAAACATTTTAAAGCGGAATAAGAAATTAAACTGTAACTTTCCATGCAACTAACGACTAACTTATTCAAAACTTGACTGCATTCCTCTAAGCTGCAATTTTCGATAGCTTTCTTTGGCGGCGCTTCATCGCAACTCGGATTCCATTTACGTCTCCAAATGTCACTTAACGAGCTCTTTTTCAACTTATCGTCATCCTGCGACGTTTGGGGCGTAGGTTGAGATACACCTTTCGTATATTTCATCAAAATTAATTCTAAAATGTAAAGTACATAGCTTAAATTTTCTAATTCATTGATGTTTTTTATTTCGTAAGTCTCTTCATTTTGTATATCATCGAATATTTTTTCTATATATTTTGTTATATTATTTATTGTATATTTTTGTATGTGTTTTGATTTATTTATGAGTAATATTCGTTGAATTTGATCGTCCTTTATTAGTAACTGAAAGTGAAAAATTAATTTCAATAGACTAATTCATAGATTTTATTTAACTAACACTAAATTGTTTTAAAAACCTACAGCGTTATCGTTACTGCTGTCCCCTTCACAGATCTGTCGTAATGATACATCGACAGTCTCTAATAACTCTTCTAAAAATGACGGGTATATTTCGTCTTCATGTAATTTATCAACTAATGTTCCTAAAATCTACAAAAAAGATACATTAATAAACATATCTAAGTACTGAGAAGTTCAAATGCACAGAATTATATTTAACCCTTTAACGTCCATGGGACGAATTTTCAAGCTTCGAGTTTGAGCTGATACCATGCCATGAATTGGAACGGGAAAAATATGAGAATCATTATATCCTATGTTTTCAAGGGTGCTCTTTCGAGTGGTCATATTTAAAAGTCGCTAAAAAGTATAAAACTATGGAAAAATTAGAAGAAAAGAAAGAAAAATGAGATTTGAAAATAAAAACAATTTTTTGTTCATCATCATGCTTCGTTCTCTATAAAAAAAAAAATCAACTTCTAAAGCTGGTTTAGAAGGCGTCCATGGTACCTAAACTACCAATAAAAAATGCACACACATTACAAAATCAATCACTTTTATGCCTATTATAACATGAAAAACGGCTTGGAAGGCGCTTTGAACGGAATTCCGAACTAGTCGTCACTAGTACCTTTTCTAAAACAGCAGCAGATAGGACCCATTAAATGTGACTATCTACGTGTATTGAATCCTTATGATTAATTCCTCTTACTCCATTCAAGCTATGAAAAGTCTATAGACTTAGTGAACACAACGATTGCGTTATTTACTTGACTACTCACACCATCTATTAAAGTAATTCTTTAGCGCTCCCATATAATGATTTAAATGCTGTTTGTTACACAATAATATTAAAATTGTATTCTTCCGTAAGTATAACCCTTCCTCGACATTTAACTCTTACTCATAACCAGATGTCATATTTCACAGGAATATAGGAGCCCATAACAGGCCAAAAAGTTAAAAATATAGAACACTCCTTACCTGTGATATTTCTTTAGTGACGGCTCTCGTGGCGGAGATAAGTGGGCAAGTTTTGAGGTACGTAAACATAGAATGGGCAGATTGGTTCAGCCAGGTTACTGGCATTTGTGAAGCTGTAATATTTACAAGTCATTAACGTGTTACACATATCTATACATGCATAGGGTCCGCTACCTATCTTTGGTCTGACAAATAAAACTAGCCGCTGGAATACTGGATTGCAAAATTATAATAAGTATGTAAATATATTGACGCGTGTAGACTAAACGAGATTAGCTAGGAACGCGTGCACTGTCCATAAAATAGACCCTCGACGCTGCTCGCTTCGCACGCATCCCCGTATGCATCCTAGCTGACAGTCGCACGAATTTACCGCTTTTTGCCCATCCCAAAATAGCTCCGCAGTTTTTACTTTAAAAATATAAGATTTGAAGCGATCTTACCACTCATATGTAACTTCCTCCCTTGGCTATCACTTCTGTATCCTGAATCCAACGAATTCCCATCCAGTCGTTTATCGCCTCTCCTTTTCAAAAACATCTTCACCTTATTTAGTTCCTCGACAACTTTGAACGGGACTGTCTCTTCAGTCATCTCTATTACTTCGTTGCTGCTATTCTGATCTTCGATATTAGAAATAACTTCCTGATTACCTACTTCATTGCTAATTGTATTATTACATTGATTTTCTTCATTATTCAAATTTGTTTTATGATTTACTCCATCGATTTTATCTAAATTCTGATTCTTGTCAATTACATCAGTCACTGTATTATTTTGTGAATGTTTGTTACAATTACCTTGCGAATTATAATTGGTATTATTCCCATTATAGATTTCATTAAAATATAAATCCAAATCTTGTGCATTTTGTGAGAATTCAATAAAAATATTATCATCGTTCGTTTCTCTATTATTAGATTTCTTATTGGTAATGTATTTACCGTCTATTATTACGTTATCAAATTGACTTTGACTATAATGTGTACAATTTTGGGTGAATTCTGGAACTGTATATAACTGAGTTTCTTCCAACTCATTTGTGTTAATATAGGTACTTCTGTCTACAAAAATATCTTTATTTTCAGCATTGAGATTCGTTTTAGTCTTTGCACTAACCGTGTTGTCTTGACTTTCTTCGTAGTAAGTAATTTGTGATAAATTGTGACCTGTAGCAATATTGTTTACCTGAAATACGTGAAATTTTTCCTAAGGTAATTTTAATTTCACCAATTTTGCAAAAGGCCGTCTAGTGAATAAATATTAAAAGTTTATTACGTGTCGTTGATGTATTAACAAGATGACAGTTTCTACGTTGTCTGGTTCAAAAAATTCGTAAGCCAATTTATTTGAAATTTTTACATTTACCTTTTTTTAACCCGGTTCATAAACCGACAGGGCGTTGTGAGGGCAGCGACTCCGATTTGTCGGACTCTGACAGGCAAAAATCCCCGGAGTGTTTCCTCTTTCGTCTGTCAGGGCTAAGAGAAAGGCATGGCCAGCATCCCTAGCTCCTAGCGACGTTTCGCCTTCTTTAGGCTACTCTCTAATACGTTGCAAGAGGATGGTGAAAAATCCCAACCTCTGCTCACCTCATTATTGTCACACCTCCCTTGGTTGAAGTTAAAATGTTTAAAATAATATTAATATTACCTTTTTACTCTTCTCTACTCGTTGTAACTCTTCCAAAATATCAAAACACTCAGTAGTTGCGCTTTGTGCATCAACTAATTGTATTCTAAACACATCACTGTCAAAATTATTCAAAATGCTTATACTGCCGTTCGTTCTCTGTGTGTCACTGATGTCAATGTCATTCTCATGATTGACTTGATCATTAGTCATCGCAGTTTGTGCATCGTTATGAAAGGCCACGTCAGAAATTACATTGTTAGTGACCAATTGTAAGGCGTCATGTTTTATACGGTCATATTCAAAATTTATCGTCGTTTTCTCTATATCGTTGATGTTATTATTCTCATGATTGACTTGGTCATGAGTCGCAGCGGTTACAGGATTGACCACGTCAGAAGCCATATTATCAGTGACCAAATTACAAGTGATATGATTTACGCTGTCATACTTAAAATCATCGCTGCAAATGCTGACATCGATATCAGAATCCATAGTATCGTGGTTTATATTATTTTTTAAACTAGCGATGTACCCTTCGATGGTTAAATTGTCTGGTTTTGATTGTATTACAGCTATAGCTGTAGCCAAACAGTACTTCTCTTTTATATGATTAACTAAAATATTTTAAAAAATGCTTTATTTTTAGGGCTACGACATCAAAAGGAAAACAAAAACACTTATGGCAGGGGTGCTCAAACGGTCGCTCGAGAGAGCTTTGTGAATTGACCTTGACAAATATTGGCCGATATCAATCGATTTACAATTTAATTTGAAGAACACATGATTTGTTCACATTTATATTAGTTCACAGGGAAGCCAGAGTGTCCCTTATTATTTTTTAATATCGGAATACACTCTGCTAGCGGCGAGAGGCGGCTCTAGTATCTAACTGTAACGTGGTTATGGAAAAACTAATAAAGACGTACTATTGGATCTGTTTTTTTTTTGCTAACTTTTTTAGAGAAGTAAAACTTACACTACACTTGTGACCATAGATGGGCAAAATGTAACCAGATTAATGAAAAACGATAATTGCATTTTGCGTTTTTCATTATTAATATAACTGTATTTTGCTCATCTATGTTTTAAACACTATGTTATACTCAATCACATTCACATTATAACTCCTTAATGCTTTGAATTGATTTCATCATGATTACAGAGCAACAAAAGTAAAATATGACTACATTTTGTAATCACATTAAACTTGCCCATCTCTGCCTATGACCTACCTTCGCTATGATAAGCCCTAGCAACCTACACAACAATCCTGTATTACACATACTTGCAGCAACAATATATCTACCTACCTACAGAGACAATCGCTTGTAGAGTAACAATCTTGAGAATAAATGACAACAGTTCAAGCTTAGGCACCCCTGAGCTATAGTATAATTTTATTGGCCGTCTCTGTTAATCAAGATTCTCTTATTCTCGGAAACGCGTGGTGGTATCAATTTGAAATTATTATATTAAGTATGCAACCCCTTAAAGCTTTGAAGTAATTGATAATGCAATACAGCCAAAAGACACATTAATCCCCCTATAACAAAGTAGATTGGTTCCGCATTATAGAAAATCCCGTTGTAGGAGTATTCTCGTATAACGCGCTTGTATGATCTCATATAACGCGTTATGTACAAATTATTCACGTAAAACTTATCTCATTAAAGGGGGTTTAAATCGAATATTAAGAAAAAAACTATGTTATGAACGAAATATGTTCGTTTTATTATAATCAAACTAAGAATATTTTAAATATAAAACTTATGTATATGTGTCTAAAAACAACTAATTGAAATAAATCATTTAATCTCAAAAACAGTTTTATTATAAGCTTATTTTGTCGGAGCTATCTAAATGAATTATGAACTATACACTTCATAATCATTAAAAATTTATGTACAAAAATAAAACGTGGGAAATTCATGCGTTACATGAGGAAATACCCGTGTCATACGAGGAACTGAAATCGCGTATACTGACGATACTGAGGGGATTAGTGTACTTATTTTTAGAGTTAAGAAGATAATATAATTACTAATTGTAATATAACAATGAATTCAACGTTATAAAATAAACATTGTCGAACAAACAAGTTTTATCAAAGAATAATGGAATTTATTGCCCTGTTAATGTAATATAAACTTACCGTAATCGTTAAAACTCATCATTTAAATCAAATAAGTAAAAATAATACACATAATGTCTAAAATACGAGAGATAAAGTTGTGTCATTTCAAATTAGGCGGCTATATTTACGTTTTATAGTAATTTTTGGCATTGGAGATCTTTCTTAAGAAAAAAGCAAAGATTTCACAAACATACTGCCATGTCCACATTATATTAGAATATAAAAGCTGTCAATCTATTTTATGGAATCAGAATTGAAGTTTTATCTGAAATAATTTAAATTGCAAGGCCAAAAATATTATATTCAAATATAAAAATCTTGTTCCAACATGATCTTTCACTACAAACCCTAAAAATGGGACTAATAACCATTAGACTTTTATTTTATAAGTAATAAAAAGATTTCTTATTTGTCTATTATTTTAAATAAAACCTTTTTATTTCTAATTGGTCATGAATTATTTATGTCATATAACTTGATTTTAACATAAATTATTTTTATTGAATGATAGATAAATATTAAAAAATGTCTTTTTATATGCAAATAAATGGCTCTTTATACAATATTATTCGGTATAAGCATATTTATGATAGCATTAGTCATGGCGATTATAAAGAAAATGTTTTTTCATTGGCAAGAGGAACATAAAATCGAAAGGATGACAATGACTTTAACAGAGAGACCAGGTTGGTTTTATGACCCGATTATTATAAAACATTTATTATTCAAAGATCTTATGGTTGTAATTTAAAATCGTTGCATATAATGATTAAACATAACAAAATTCAATATGTGCCAATTTCAGCTGTCAGCATAATGATAAATACAGAAAAGTGTCTTATCAGAAGACGCCGTTACGCGGAGGATATAAATATTTACGACATCATCACCAAAAGTGATGTAAACTTGACGAACGAGAACTTTGAGTCACTCTACAGTTAACTTTTACATAATTTATGATACTTATTAAAAATATTATAATTTTCAAAGAAAAGTTGTATGATTTTTGACTAAAGCAACTTCTACATTAAAACTTTTAAATGGAACATTTCATTGAGTGTTAACTTGGCTCAATATCAACAAATATATAAATATATATCTCTTTCGCACTCATAGTGTTGTCATAATGCCATCTCCGTCTATCTGTGTGATTTTCATTTTTCACTCTTAAATCACCAGTGATTTTACGTATTTCCCATCTCTATTCTTCACCATTATAATCGCAGGCTTATGATATAAAATAAAATAACCATTTGAAATATTAAATATCAATTTAATTTTTGTTTATTCCAGCCTCTTTAGGTACCGACAACTTTCTGGTTGATCTTACTCCGAACTGTGTGGAAGCAATCTGTAGACTGAATTAATTTTCACAATATCTATTTCTGATAGTAACTCTTCATTTTGTCCCAGAGATCTCATAACAGAGCCGTCAGGGTCCTGGAAATAATTTTAAATTAGAATTAACATGAATAGTAACAAATTTTGGTTATGATTTATAATTATCAACTTACATCCAACTTCAGAAACGCTCCTTAGCTCAACAAAATAACTACCTGATTAAAACACTTGCAAACCCGATGGAAAGAACAGTGTAGTTCAAGGAATCAACCACCAAAAGACGAGAATTCATTGACAGTCAGCGTCGTCATGCCTGCCCTCGTAAACCAGGCCTGAAAATCTCTAGGTATCTAGGTGAGTTTAAAATCATTTTTAAGCACTAAAGATTCGTCAACTACATACAAATGCTAGAAGCGTTTCTGAAGGAGGTCGTTTGATTTTAATTCAATAACAGATGGTCCAATAAAAAGTTCCCACTCAGGGTCCACGGAGATTTAGACCAGGAGTCGGCGACCCGCGGCTCGCGAGCCACATGCGGCTCTTTGGACGTTAAGCTACGTCTCTTTAGTTCCATAAATAAATTCTATTTAACACGTTCCCGCCGGTGCATTTTTACATTTGATGCACCACCCGGCGGCGCGTAAATCTATGTCGCGCTTCATCTGGCGGCGCGCTAATTTCGCGTGTTCGGGCTTGCACGCGCTTCTTGTTTCTTCAGTAGTACATTGAGTGCTTACTTTGCAAATTGTGTAACTCGTGTTGTTTTTATATCCTGATCAGAGATCTATGCCGGTAAAAATAACAAAAGGTGTTCAACAAATTACACAAAAAATAATAAATCAATAAGTTACAAATAAAATAATATTGAATTATTTTGTTAATTTTATCGATTTTAAGTTACATTTATAATATTATAAGTTATTGAGCAAAATTTATATTTATAAAACGTTATTAAATAACTTTTATTCAAAATAAACGTTTTTATATATGTACGTTAAATTATCAGTGTCTAATAGCACAATCGAATGCGAAACACCGGTAGTACACGACGCTTGATGAGGCGGTCTAGCGCGAGCCACCGGTGGTACACGCCGGCGTGAACGTGTTAAACAAAAAAAGCATTCAAAAATCGTTCTGAATCGATGAACAAATAGATTCGTTTTTTTTTTATCAAATACTTTATTTATGCAAGTACTATTTATTGCTGACAAGAAAAAAATTTGTGTCTCTTTAAAAACTGAAATTTCGTAAATTGTATTTTTTTACTCTTTCGAGAATCCTGCAGTGCCAGGTGACGCGCTCTTTCTCAATACACTGTGTAATGTCGAAGGAAGAGGGACGTCTCCTTGGAAATCATGCGTATCGGGCACTGCGAGTTGGTGGAGTGGAGATTTGATCCCCTCAATGCGTAAAAAAAATCACGTTGAAGTTCTTATTCGGTAAAAGTACATGACCTCAGCTTTGCAGCCGGGAGGGCCCAATGAAGACCCTTCATATAAAATCATATCACTTAGTCAATTATACAGTTTTAGAAAAGGCAACGTTAGAAATTAATTGTACCGTTATGATCGAGAAATTTACGAGTAACACACACTTTTTGAATTTAGTGGTTTCTTGTATTGATTTCTTCAAACTATATTAAAACTATATTCTTAGATTAATGGTGTAATTTCATTATACAAGTCCTTTTTACAAATACCTGTTGCTTAAACGTGGCGACAGTGGAGATGCCGGTCTTGCCAATCTTCCTCCAGAACTGCCAGGCGGGGTGCGTCGCGCTCCTGTAGTCATACGGCAGGGGCAACGTCGCCTCTTCTCGAATCTTCTCGAAATGGTGAAGCTTGTCTGGCGTTAAAATTAAATAATCAAAAAAATATAGCATATTATTCCGAAAATGTGAAAATATAAATATAGTTCTCGTTTAGTTTATTCCATTTAAATAAATATGTTAAAAAGTATCAAAAGTTAATTAAAATTAGTAAAAAAGTGAAATTATTAGTGATTTAACATTGATAAATAAAAATCACACAGACTGAGATAGCACTACGACAAAACTCAAACTACGCGTTAGAAATAAAAGCTAATAGTAAGGACGCCTTTTTTTTTTTCGGCGTGTCCTACGTTGGTGGCCTGGGAAAGACCTTCACAACAAAACCGGGCTTGGTGGGCGAACGCAGAGGGCGCTCAGCCAGCGAAATTTATGGGTTGGGTGGCTACGCAAGGGCACCCCTATGGGTACGGACCTCGACTTGGGCGGCCGGCCAGTTGAAAAACGAACCTAACGGTGATCTACCAGCGTTTCGGAAGTGACTACCTTGAGAAGAAACGCCGAAAGAAACTCAAGGCTGCGTCGGAGTGAAACTGCGTTATTTAAACAACAATTGACGGACCTATCCTTAATCGTCGTCGTCGGCGCCGCTGGTGTCTCGGAATGTGACGAGTGCTTGTGTGTACCTCGTTGTTGATAGGATCGGCGGTCGCAAGGGCCGCGGCAATTGAATCGATGGGATCCAATAGGACATGACGCGGGCGGCGTAGTTTGCACGCGATGCCGCTTTTCGGTGTGTAATCGCAGGCACTGCGGACTAAAGGATTAGGGTGATGCTGGGCCTTGTCGAAATATCGACGAGATGCATTTTGCATGAAACTGGCGAGCGTTTCCAGCTTAAGGTCGTCATGGAGATCTATGTTGCGCATGTACAGCGGGGCGCCCACTGCTTTACGCAAGAATTTATTTTGGATGACCTGAAGGGAATCCAGAGAAGCGGACTGGCTCTGGGCGAATACTACGCTAGCGTAGGTCATCACCGGTCTTATTACGGTTTTGTAAAGAGTCAACTTATTTCTAAGCGACAGAGTAAGGACGCCCTCTGTTATAATTTGTACCATACTTAACGTTAAAACTACAATTGTGCGATGTGGCCCGGGTTTGAGGATTTTAATTAAAGTAAATTTTAATATAACGACATCTATTGATCATGTCAATAAAAATTAGTAAGCATAAAAATATATCAATCTCATTAGGACATTGAAAAATAATCTCCAATTTCATGAATAGAGGGCGTTTTAGTATACTATTACAGAATCACGTCTTTTAGGATGCATAACAAGCCTACGGCCCTTGCTGTGGGAGTTCATGTAATCCGGGCAGTAGACTTGAAGGAGTCTGCTGCCCGGATGAGAAGGAGGTGGTGCACGGTGTACGGCGCATCGCCTGGGGGGAAAGGTTTTGGAGGGGTGGGCTTTACTCCTTCCCCTCCCAGAGAGGTAGCCTCAACAAAGCTTCTTGTTCCCTGGGCGTCTGGATGAATTTAGCTTCCCAGGCCCGGGTGGAGCAATCAGAGGGACACCCGGGGGGTTTTTAATCAGTAGGAGTCTGACACACCGGGGTCGCTGCCCTTACAGCGTCCCTGATGATCCTATGCAGGATTTCCCCCGGGATACAAAAATGGAGTCCTTGTAATAAAAAAAATAAACTTACATAAGCAGATCCCAAAACGCGACAGGTCGAAGCGAATGCTATGTTGATCTTTAAACTTGTGTACTGAGGTCAAGAGCCAGTTTAGGCAATCACCCTACCAACTCAAATTCCTCACCATACCTCAAACTATGAAAGACATTTAAATAAAGAAATAATACATACCTGGTCGAACATGCCTGGTGTGGACCCGAATATACTGGTCGCGGTCGTGCCTTGCTACTTCAAAGTAGAAACCGAGCATAGCCATCACCATCATAGCGGTATGCTGGCGGTGCTGACCGCCGCGGAGCAGCTCCACGCTGCCAAATACCTGAAGAAGACCACGGAGTAATTTAGAAAGCCGGCAAAGCAGTTGTCTTATACCGGATCTACACGTTTGGCAGCAAAGGCCAAGCCTTTACAAACATGGCTAAATTTGGCAAACTTTCCATACGTAGCTAATGTGTCAGTCAGGGGTGCAAGCATGAAAGCTATCTATTTTATAACAATAAGAAAAATTGAAAAAAGGAAAATCTACAGTCTACGTCAGAGATTCTCAAACTTTTTTAACGTAGACTTCTTTCAAAATTTCACTGACTTTGGTGAAACACCTGCCGTTACGTTTATTTACCCTGACTCGACAGTGACCACGCCACACCTCATAGCAAGTACGGTAGAGTCCAAAACCGACAATATCTATTAACAGTAAAAAACGACAGTCGGAGCGATTATGTAGGCCAGCGCAAATATCTCTTCAGGCTTCATTTAAAGGACCCCATATCATAGGACGGTGGGTACACGCTCGCTGGAATACCGTTTCACAGCCCAACGATTAGACCAAAGAGTTAGAAAACTTCTTAGCATAGCATAGCTTAGTTTAGCTTTCTAGCATAGTTCAAATCTCGTCAAAAACAGTGAACACTAGATCATTAAAGTTTCAACACATTTTTTACCGAAATATAACTGTCAAAATTCACTGACTATGTGACCAAAATCAAATCTGGCTGTGGTGGCTTATCGGATGGAGCGGTTTTCACGTGCGGCAACGCGAATGGTCATAGGTTCGAATCCCGGAAAGTACCTCTGAGTTTTTCCACAATACGTACGCATGTGCTGCCCAAGTCCGTAATAGAAAATTCGTTTGTAAGTGCCTTGGAACGGTGATCACAACTGCGCTACTGATCACGTTGGACGCGCCATATCGGCGCGCAGTTGATAATAGCCACTTATGTATCTCTGCCCACCTCGTAACGGATATAGCATGACGATATATTATTATTAATATAAAAATTACCGATTATTTTTTTTCGATCATTAATTTTTTGTTTCGTGTATTAGCTTACATTGATAGGTAAAAACGAGCCAACGTTTTTATTCTTTACCATCCAAACCAGATAAATCATGAACGCCCACTTACAACTTGCGAACCCCATTTTTTATGTCAACGTAGACCCCTTTGTTTGGTGACCCGGGGTAAATTCCTGCATCGGACCGTCTGGCCCGCTGTAAGGGCAGCAATTTCAGTGTGTCCGACTCCTACTGATTTAAAATCCGTCGGGTGTTCTTCTAATCACTCCACCGGAGCCTGGGAATCCAGATTCTTCTATACGCCCGCGGAGCAAACAGCCTGTTTAGGCTTCATCTTTGGGAGGGGTGGGTGTAAAGACCCCACCCCCAAACCTTTCTCACGGATGGTACGCCGCCTCCCTTTCATCCGGGCAGCGGATTCACTTTAGTCTACTGCCCAACAACTTAGACCCCTGTCATGTGTCCATGGGACCTCTAGGGGTCTACTTGGACCACCTAAGGAAACCACTGTTCTACACTGTACCTTCATGGAAAATGTCACTTTTTCAAGGCAGCATAAAATGTAATCTTCCGTTTTAAGAAATCAGACTGGATGAAATTTTTGATAACCGCTCTGTCTGAGGTGACCTCTGAACTATCTTCAAGGTAACAAGTTCAAAGTCTCATTTATAAAGACACTACATACAGTTGTCCATTGATTTATGTGTCAAAAACAATAGAACAACCTGATCACATCAATAAAATTAATAATAATAAAAAAAATGCACAATTTTATTAATCAATACATTCCAGAATACTTTGAAACATTCTAGAATTTATTACAGCATTTGTATAATTTTCAAAAATCACATTATATCCTGAAATTATAAAAAGTCAAGTATTAGTATAAAAATATTAATAACTTAATTTCTATAGCACATTATGAGAAAATAAAAATATAATACATGTCTCTATTAAATTATTGATTTGTAATTCTATTCTGTTACAAATACGTCATTGGGAAATGTTTTACATTTTTCACAATTTAACAAAATTTAAGGCAAAAACCAGTTGACCCAAATGATTTCGACAAAATAATAGTTACCCAAAATGAATTGGCTAGTCTAGTCTAGTAATAATACATAAAAATTAGAGTATTATAACAATATAAATAACAAGATCTATTATATTCATAGAAAAGCAATGCTAAATTATTCAAGTTTTAAGATTCAAAAAATTTTTCATTTGGGACACTGGGTTCTTGTAGCCTTATCCGTACTAACTTTCATTTCCATGGTAAAATTTATTTAAAAAAAAAACAATCACAGCTTAAAGGATTTTAGAAACATCACCATCAATATGGAGTAGCATGAAAAACTCCTACCTACTTAAGTCGTAAGAATTGTTTGAAAAAGTTTATACTTTAAATTGTCTCATTACTACAGATACATTGTAGCAGGAACATAAAAGCAATTAGCTTTATCTCTTTCGCATCCGTAACTTAGTCATAGTGACACCAGACATCTGTAACTCGATTCACGAGACTTTATCACTTTTAAATTACCAGTGATTTCTTAATTATTCCTATCTTCATACATCAGATCGAATTGAAAAAACGAGCTTCTTAAATAGCTCATTTTTTACACACTGCACAGATAACAGGTATGAAACTTTTGTCGTAGCACAATAAAATTATAAATCACTTGCCATACCTACGTTCATAAAACTCGTTAAATATCACGACTGATAGAAATGTCAATAGCGCGTGCGAAAGAGATAACAGAATCAATGTAAAGTGAATCTCAATTTTATTCCTAAAATTGTAAAACGTTTTAAGTCTAATGTATTCATTATCTAGTGTGGTGATTTTTCACTAGCTTAATAACATTGACAAAGTAATATAATTTAACGACATTGTCGTTAAAAATAGCAGTGAATTCGATTCTACTGCTACAATATTTCACACATGAACTATATACGAAATTACAATCTTATATTAACATTTTGTATGACTTAGATTTTGCTAAGCATCCTTTTGAATTACGTGCTACTCTTATTTCTATGATCAATAAATATTATTTATAAAAATATACAATCACAGCCTGCTTTGGATTTATGGATCATCACTATGGAGTATATAACAAATTGGTACCTACCCATTTATAATTTATGAACCGAGCTTTTTGAAAGAAGTTTCAATTACTCGCGGATAAATATATTCACTATAGCTGTATTAAAAACTGAAACTATAAAGTACTTTAAGCATATAGCAATAACGAACAAAACTCCAACAGTCAAGAAAGAATTGTCAAATTACACTAAGGAAAGAAGCTCAAAAATTTTTCAAGCTAAAAAATTATTGGACTCTTGATGCCAAATTAAATCCTTCATTAATACAATCAATGCACTGAACACTTCAATTGATACAAGAAACACACTGTCACAAATCATTTTCCAAAATAAGCACAACACTCAAAATCACTTTCTTTAATTACACACTATGGTACACTGTACCCACACTTAATAATCACAATAAATGCAACAATATTACTGGAATAATATTCGAGATATAATACTATAAAATAAACAGATTATAAAAAATGAAGTACCAAATATGAGGTAACATTACAAAAAGGGTAACATAAACTGGCATGTTTAATACATAGACTTTTAAAGCCTTTAAATCAAGCACTAGATTCCACAACACTGAATACTGTATTTATCAAAAATATTAAAAACACGAAGATTAAAAATTCTATTATCAAAAATGATTAAATGAGAAGTCACATCTACATTGAATGAATCTAAAATGGTACCTATTCAATAATATAGATATTCAGTTTAAAAACATGAGTTGAACATAAAAAAAGCCACAATAACAAAATCTAAGTCTGAAAGACTAATTATTCCGGAATTTCGATAAAATCTTGAACCGCTTCTATTGCATTTAACTCCTCGTACATTTCAGAGTTAGTTTCAGTCCTTTGTCTCTTCGCTCGATGTCCTAAAGGTAGTTGATAAAACTTCTTCATCACAACCGACCATTGCCTCATCAACTCTGTCAATTTCCTCTCAAATTCCTCCGTCAAACAATCAGGATTCTCTTCCAGCCATTCCATAGCCTTTTCACATTCTTTAATCATGTCTATCTTCTCCTCCTGCGACAGTTTCTCTCCACTCTCCAGAACAGTGTTCTTCACGTCGTAAATGTAAGTTTCTAATTGATTTCTAGACTCTAGTCGCTTTTTGTTCTCTTTGTCTTCCTGGCGGTATCTCTCAGCATTAGCGATCATTATCGATATATCCTTTTGCGTCAGTCGTTGTTCGTTTGTGATTGTGATTCCGTTTCGAAGTCCGGTAACTCTATCCTGAGCTGTGACGTTGAGTATTCCATTGGAATCGACGTCAAATGTTACGTCAACCTTTGCGACACCTCTAGGAGCTGGAGGTATGCCATTAAGGTCGAAGAATCCAAGCAGATTATTGTCTTTAGTCAATGTTCGTTCGCCTTCGAAGACCTCTATAGTCATAGCGTTCTGGTAATCTTCTAACGTTGTTAGATCCTTTGTCTGCTTGCAAGGTATTGCTGTATTCCGTTCAATAATTTTATACATCACACCCCTTACAGTTTCAACACCTAGTGACAAAGGAATAACATCTACCAGTGACAAATCTTTGATTTCTTCATGTTTCTCCCCATCTAAAATAGCTGCTTGGATAGCTGCTCCATGTGCAACTGCCTCATCAGGATTCAAACATGAAGTCACTTTTCCCTCAAAGTATGCGTACAGCATTTTCTGTATCTTCGGAATCCGTGTGCTCCCTCCCACTAATATTACCTTTTGAATATCTGCTTTTGTTAGCTTAGCATCAAGCAGAACCTGTTCGATTGGTTTTAAAGTATCTTCGAACAAATCCGAGCATAAGTCTTCGAACAAATCTCTGGATATTTTGCCTTTGTAATCTATACCGTCGTATAAATTATCCACTTGGACTGTCACCTCGGTGGCTGAAGTTAGCAATTTTTTGGCTCTCTCTGCAGCAGTTTTCAGTCTGCTCACTGCTTTGACGTTAGCGGATATGTTAATGTTGTAGCGCTTGCGGAAATCGTCACTAAAATAGGCAACTAGGCGATTGTCAAAGTCCTCTCCGCCGAGCCTAGTGTTTCCTGCCGTGGCTTTGACTTCATGGACCGAACCGCCGCCGACCCTCAGGACTGAAACGTCGAAAGTGCCTCCGCCCAGATCGTAAACCAAGACATTCGTGCCTTCCCGATGTTTGTTAAGGCCATAGGCGAGAGCGGCAGCTGACGGATCATTGCTCACTCTTAAGACGTCCAAACCTGCTATCATTCCTGCCGCCCTGGTAGCTTGACGCTGCGAATCTGTAAAATACGCTGGAACCGTTATCACTGCCTTGACCACCTTCTCTCCCAAATATTCCTCTGCCATCTCTTTCACCCTGAAAAGAATCATACCACTTATCTCTTCAGGTGCGAATTGTTTCTTTTGGTCTTTGTAAGTAACAGTGATAAGAGGCTTACCGTTTGCGTTGACAATCCTGAAAGGCCAGTGGCGCAAGTCCATTTGGACTCCGACATCGTCGTACCGCCGACCTATCAACCGCTTGGTACCGAAAACCGTATTCCTCGGGTTCAAAGCGGCTTGGTTTCGCGCTGACTCACCTATTAGCCTTTCAGATTTGGTGAAAGAGACGTAAGAAGGTGTCGTCCTGTTTCCTTGTTCATTTGATATCACTTCCACACAACCTCGTCGCCAGACAGCAACACAAGTCGACGTGGTTCCCAAATCAATACCGATGGCGACCATTTTGACGCGTTTCTGTTTTAAACTAGTTTGTTTTGCCGCGCACAAACCCTATATATACCTTCGGCCAATCGGTATCGCGTATTTTCTAGAACGTAAAAGTTCCAGCCAATCATAGCGCGCAATTTATAGAACTTTCTCGAAATGGGTTACCAGGTGTTTGAATCAATTTTACCGTAATTTATTTTTGAAAAAATAATGTATTTGAATGGTCATTGTTATTTTGTAACAAGATGATTGTATTAATAAAAATTTCAATGATGATTATTTATTGAAAGTAGTATAGATGCCAAATATTTGAAAATAATATTGGAAGTTATCGTTATGATTTTTGTTTAACACACTTATATAATATTATTCCATCAAGAACAAAATTAAACATATGAATAAAAAAAACAATAAATGTATAATTTTTATTCTCGACGTGCGGAATATTTACTATATTTAAAAATAAATTAGTAAATAACAGAATTTCCGACTTTACTGGCCACCCAATGTGACGTTGTTTTGTATAACGTCACTATCTCTGTCCTTCACTTTCTTACAGCCTTGGCTGGCAATTTTATCTTATCTCGCTCACTCATTGAGACTGGTGCACTGCAGCTGCAGCCCTACTATATTATTACATGAATTAAATTGGTTCACGAAAATACTTCAATAAGAGTTTATACTGTAAACATAAATATGCGAAAACAAATCCTTACCAAACAAATATACGCTTTCATTGGTTGGTTTAGGGTTGAACTTTGGGGTCAAGCACACTGAGTTGGGGGAAATGTGTGCAGGGAGTGGGTCCACAGGCGAATCAGTGTTCCACTCTTTGAGAGGGACCCTAGCCTGCCACTCCAAGACCGTCGGTGCGTGGTGAAGAGCCACACCCTACGCGAGGTGACCCTGTTTTCGCAGAACACCGCGGATCTAGGCTGGAGAGCCGATAAACACTCCTGAATGTGGTATGTGCGCAGCGCATTCAGTATCGGGTTGGGGCGGATGAGGAAATCTTGCAGATTCCCAACGGCCCAGTTCCGAACAGCGGCTGGCGGGTCGGCTGTATTATACCGACCCGGCGGGCGTACTGCAAACGCAATGAAGTAAAAGAAAAATGAGCGCAAAATCCAAAAGTGTATTACCCCAGGAGGGTACCGGTTCTACCGGAGAATCCCTCCCCGAGTCATCTGGCTCGGGCTGCCCCACGTTCTCTGGGGGGGGCAGAATTTTGCGATCCAGTACAACAAACACGACCACTGCAAGAAACAAGGATTCCGATTTGACGCAGGTTTTGGACCAGGATGTTCAACCTTTTAAAGTGCCGCTGGTGCCCGTACAAGTGCGGACTCCGTCACGCGGTCGTAGAGGCAGACCCAAGAGTGTCCCTCAAAGCAGGTCAAAGGGCCGTAGTGATGACGAGGACAGTGACGCCTCTGTCACATCGATGGCTTCCTTCTCCGCTGCCTCGACCTGCTCCAGTGGAGTTAGGCCTTCTAAGAGGGCAATCGAGCCACCACAAGAAGGTGATACCGGACCTCCTAGCCGTAAGTTTGCGGCTCTTCCCGGGGATTCGAGTGAAGATGTTGTCACTGACACTGAAGTTGAAGAACTACTCAGTGACACCGGTAGCACCAAAGTGACACGAGCGATGTCGACTCTTCCTCAGCCGGAACAGTTAGCCCGTGAGATGCAGGAAAAACCCACGGAGGCCTTGGTCACCTTCATGGGAGAGAGCCTCGACGCAGTCGGTCTAGTTGCGGACAAGTCCCGTAACTTGAAGGGACCATTTGTCCGCTGCCTCCGTTTGGCGGCCCGCAGGATAAAAGCAGCCACAAATGAACTGGCCCACCGTCTGTCAAAGTCCGACGCGCAAGTGCTCTATAAGGAGATTGCTGAACTGCGGTCAGACTTAAGAAAGGAGCGTGAAGAAAGGCAGCGCATGGAGGAAGAAGTTGTAGCTCTTCGTCTTCAGGTCACAAACACTGAGATTCTTCCTAGGACGGAGAGTGCAATATTGCCTTCGTCTATGTCACCGACGGCATCTGCAAGGACGGCCTCTCCGCCGTCACCACCAGATGCCGAGATGCCGTCTGTTCAGCCGGCCAAGAGACCACAGAGAGAAACAACGTTGGAGGATGTTTGTGTGGAGATAGGCCGGCTAGCAGCTGCTATCAAGGTAATCGAGGCACGAACATTGCGACCACCGCTTGGTCAGTTACCGGCGGTAACGTTTGAAACCGTGCCGGAACAACCAGTGCCTCCTCAAAAGCGCAAAAAGAAAAGCCGAAAAGCCAAGGAAAAGGAGAAAGCACCTGATCTCTGCGCTTCCCAATGGCCCCCGTTGCCGGCCACTCAGCCGAATGACGTGACAGCGCCTTTACTGGCGCCGTCAGCAGGGTCTGAGGTGCCATGGACTAATGTCGTCAAGAGAAAATCTAAGAAGGCTACTCCACAGGCAATCCCACCCACACGGAGCAACAAAAAGAAAGGGGGTAAAAAGGATGTGGTACAGAAAGTGCCAAAAGCGTCCACGGTCGCAGTTGTCACGGTATCTCTAGCTGAGGGTTCAGAGGCGACCTACAGCCAAGTGATGACTGCCGCCCGCCAGAGGATCAAGCTACCTGACCTAGGTATAGAGTCGGTCCAACAGCGCAAAGCGCTGTCAGGTGCCCTTCTGATGGAGATTTCTGGTGACGATCGAGATACGAAAGCTGACAGCTTGGCCCGAAAACTCCAAGAAGTGTTGGAGGAATTCAACGTCCGGGTATCACGCCCAATTAAAACAGCAGAGATCCGAGTGCGGGACCTAGATGAGTCCATAACAGCCGATGAAGTGGCGAGGGCGGTCGCTAATGCAGGCGGTTGCGGGATAGACACAGTGAAAGTGGGAGAGATACACCAGGCGCGTAACCGCCTGGGCTCAGTATGGGTTCGGTGCCCAGTCATAGCGGCGCGCACACTTGGGTTAGCCAAGCGCCTTTGTGTCGGCTGGGCATCGGTACGCGTCGAGGTATTAGGGCGGCGACCGCTGCGCTGCTATCGATGCCTCGAGTTAGGGCATATTAAAAGTCAATGCTCCAACCAGGTGGATAGGAGCGTCTGTTGCTACAGGTGTAGTGACTCGACCCACCGAGTCCGAGACTGCACTTCTCAGATGCTCCGCTGCCCCGTCTGTGCGGATCTAGGTTGCTCAGCGGATCATCGGTTGGGGAGTAAGAATTGTTCCCCGCCTAGAAAGAGCAAAACGGGGTCGGGGGTCCAGCAGGTGGCTCCAGTCCCAGTGTCTAGAGAGCGGGAAGCGACCACCGTCGCCACGCCGGCTTCCGAGAGCCAGCAACAGGGGGAGAACATGGAAATATAACAATTATGATCCTCCCCCTAAAAGTTCTCCAAAGCAACCTAAACCACTGCCGCGACGCGCAGAACCTGCTACTGCAAGCCGTCGCGGAGTGGTCAGTTGCCTTAGCCGTGGTGGCGGAGCCCTATCGGGTTCCATCAGATCACCCTCGCTGGTTCGCTGATGCAGGGGGCCTCGTCGCCATTCACTGGAATGATGGGCCTCCCTGCTCTCTATTAGAGAGAGGACAGGGCTATGTAGCCGTAGAGTGGGGCCCCCTGGCCATAGTAGGCTGCTACATTTCCCCTAATGTGTCCCTCGCCGACTACGAGGGATACCTCGACGAGGTAGCTGGGTGCATTCGTAGATACCTGCCTCGTCGTGTGGTTGCTCTCGGCGACTTCAACGCCCGTTCGAGGTTCTGGGGCGATCGCTTGGACAACCAAAGAGGGGAGACGCTTCTGGAGTGGTCTGCTGGCCTGGACCTTCGGCTTATTAACCAAGGTTCAGTCAGCACATGTGTGCGGTGGCAGGGGGAGTCCATTGTAGATCTCACGTGGGCGACTCCCTCGGCCGTAAGCATGTTATCGGGGTGGCGTGTGGCGGATGAAGTAGTCACCTTGTCTGATCACCGCCACATAATTTTCAATATAGGCCACCCGGAAATCACCAGGAGCCAAAGTAGCAGCTCACCGCGACGTTGGTCCCTCAAAAAGCTCGACAGGGACTTTCTTGTGGCAGCCGCTAACGTCGCGGCATGGCCAGAAAGAGGAGAAGTGTCCGATCCAGAAGCAGAAGCAACCTGGTTCCGGGATGAAATGACGTCTATTTGTGACTCGTCCATGCCCCGGACCAGGTGCCCCAAGCACCGGGCCGCTTACTGGTGGTCGGAGGACCTAGCTTCGCTACGTGCGGAGTGCCTTCGAACCCGACGCCAGTTCCAACGTGCCCGGCGAAGGCGAGCAACAGCCGACGAAACAACCACAGCCTACGTCGTTTATCAGGCGGCTCAGTGGGCGTTCCGAAACGCAATCACGGACGCCAAAGCTCGGTCCTGGAATGAACTACTCGAGGGTCTGAGTAGGGACCCTTGGGGGCGTCCTTATAGGATTGTCATGGGCAAACTCCGCCCATGGGTTCCCCCCTTGACGCAGACCATGGACCCGCACTTAGTTGCAGAGACTGTCAACTGTCTGTTTCCGCTGGTCCATGGTGGTCCCTCAAGCTTCTCGGCCACCCACATGTCACCATCCGACTGGTGTGACGAGTACAGAGTGACCGAAGGGGAACTGGACCGAGCTGTCAGCCGCCTGAAGGCCAAAAACACGGCGCCAGGCCCAGATGGTATACCGGGCCTGGCCTTGGCCTTGGCTATGGTTGCCCTGGGTGACAGGATGAGGGAACTTTTTAATAGCTGCCTCCAAACCGGAACCTTCCCCAGGGCATGGAAGTCGGCTGAGTTGGTCCTAATTAAGAAGGATGGCAGGGCTGCGGAGTCTCCCTCAGCATACCGACCCATATGCCTGCTGAACGAGATTGGCAAGCTCTTTGAGCGGGTGATTGCCTCTCGTCTCAGCCGGCATCTGTCGCGTGTCGGCCCCGACTTGCATGATATGCAGTTCGGGTTTCGACAGGGCCGCTCAACGATAGACGCTATTCTAAGCGTTCGGTCCCTGTCGCAACAAGCCGTCTCTCAGGGCAGGGTGGTCCTAGGCGTCAGCTTGGATATTTCCAATGCGTTCAACACTCTGCCCTGGGCTGCGATCACGGGGGCACTTGACCATCACAACGTGCCCCTCTATCTGCGCTGTATCATCGGGGCGTACCTACGCGACAGGTACATTTCGTACATGGGTCGAAACGATATTCGTTATACGAGGGAGGTGTACTGCGGGGTTCCACAGGGGTCAGTTTTGGGCCCACTTTTATGGAATCTCGCGTACGACGCGGTCCTGCGTGCTGAACTTCCCGACGGTGTCAGCGTCGTCTGTTATGCAGACGATACGCTAGTACTTGCCGTCGGGGAATCCTTCGCAGGGACCACCGAGCTCGCCGAGCATGGGGTAGCACGGGTCGTTTCCAAGATCCACGAATTGGGCCTCCGGGTAGCGCCTCATAAGTGCGAGGCGCTATGGTTCCATAAACTGCCGCGAACCAGGGAACCTCCCGATTCGTCGATCCGAGTAGGTGACGTAAATATAAGGGTGGGTCGGTTCATTAGGTACCTTGGGCTCACCCTTGACGGCCGCTGGGGCTTCGAGGAACACATCGAGCGCCTCGTCCCCCGGGTACAGAGGGTAGTGGGTGCTTTGCATCGACTCCTACCCAATCTCGGGGGACCCTCTGAGGGAGTTCGCCGCCTCTATGCCGGTGTCGTGCGGTCCGTGGCCCTCTACGGGGCCCCAGTCTGGGGTCATAGGTTGCGCGTCCGCCGCTGCAGGCAGAAGTTACACAGCTTGCAGCGGTTGATGGCTATACGGATCGCACGCGGCTACAGAACCATCTCATATGAGGCGGCGACGATCTTGGCACGCTTTCTGCCCTTTAGTATTCAGGCGGAAGTGGACTCGGCAGTGTTCAACCGAGTCCGCGAATTCCGTCTGAGAGGCGAAAGCGTGGCTCCCGTGGTGCTCGAGAGGCTGAAGGCAGAAGAACGCCGATCAGCCCTGAGAATTTGGCGAGTTCAGCTGGATGAGGTGCGGTGCATGCGCCAGCGCGTGGTCGGTGCCATTCTGCCGAACCTCGAAGCCTGGCTCAGTAGTCGAAATCACGTCACCTACCACCTGACACAGGTACTTACGGGACACGGATGTTTCCCTGAGTACTTGTGCAGGTTTGGACGAGAAGTAACGACCCAGTGCTACCACTGCTGTTCGGACCTGGATTCCGCCCAACATACGCTCGCACATTGCCCGGCGTGGGGCAATGAGCGGCGGGACCTGGTCCGAAGGATCGGACACGACCTCTCCCTGCCAGCAGTTGTGTCGGCAATGCTGGCAGGGTATGACAACTGGAGGGCCGTGGTCTCCTTCTGTGAAGATGTCATGTCCCAGAAGGAGGCCGCAGAGCGAGAACGGCAGAAGGCCGTTCGAAGGAGACACCAGGGTGCCGGCAACCGCCCTGGCACATCAGTCCCAGCCGACCGGTCGATCCACGACCAGTTGGCTGATGTCTTTGGGGTCGTGGCTGCTCAGGGTGGGGGCCCTGAGCAACTGGTTTAGCGGCCCCCGAGAAGTTGGCAGGGCATTGTGGCGTGCTCTGCCTAAATACAACGAGCAGTATCGGGAAGCGTATCATCTTCCCCCGAGTTTGTGCCCATCGGGCGCGGCGCGACGGGGCTGTGGCGAATTGATTACAGGACCCACAGTCCCCGCCAATGCGCAGAAGTAGTCACCTTGGGGTTTTTAGTCGGTACAAGTCCGACACACCTCGGCAGCGCAACCCCCCTGTGCGGCTGAGACGGTCCTATGAGGATTTTCCCCAAGTAAAAAAAAAAAAAAAAAAAAAAAAAAAAGGGTTGAACTTTGTTTAACAAAAATGTAAAAACAATTTAGAAACCTTATTACGTATTTGAAGGGCATTTCAAGTGTGGTAATAATAAATATGAATAACTGGCCAAGTGTAAGTTAGACCGAGCGCCTAAAGTTCCATACAGATAAGCTATGAAAGCACGAAATATTGATCTAACGAATAGATAAACTGAATTGAAGGACACATTTAAAACTTTACTGTTAGAAAGCTAGTGTTCCCATACATCGATTGACATGGGTCGCGGTCAGTTTACTAAAGGGCACCCCCGTAGATACGAACCTGACTTGGGTAGCCAGCCAGGAAACGAACCTAAATGTTATCTACTAGCATTTCAGAAACGACTACCTTGAGAAGAAATGCCGAAAGAAACTCAAGGCTGCATCGGAGTGGAATCCAAAACCCTTCAACCAGTAACGTGCATACGTTTTTTGAACAAGGATGGTAGTGTTCGCATAATTAATTTAAATATTGTATTACTTTGAAAAACATTATATTGTTCTCATAACTGTTTTTTTGTTCATCGTTAAGTAGTTTATTCCAGATTTTATTTTAAGGGCATGCAATGCTTTCATGCATCTATGGAATGAACGCTACCGACTTCTACTCCAAAACGACTATAATTTTACCAGAAATATTTAGGTAGTTCGTTATCCCATATTGATAAATTTACCCTGGACGATGCTGACCGGGTCTCTATGATAAGAGTAGTGTCTGACCGAAGCTTCAGTTCTAGTCAAAATGAGCCGAAGCCGGAGCTGAAAATTTATAATAAGGGCCGAAATTGAACGAAATATTACCAACATGTGCATTCTTTCGAAACTATAGAACTAAGGCAGAGATTTATAGACGCTGTTTTGAATCTATTTAAACTTTGCATAGAAAATTCGTCGGTTCGATTTTAACAAAATAATGAATATATTGTTACGTGCGCGGGTTAATAAGACTCCGGTGCTGACGAACAATCGACTTAGTAATCGAGGAGAGTATACAATATTAACACGCAAACCCAGAAAAGTATCAATACGCAAACTTCAAATGATCCCGATGTCAAATCGCCGAAGGTTCCAGAAATCAATCGACGAAAGCTCGCAACGTGCGGTCGTCAAAAAGACTAGTTGTCAAAAGTCCAAGTTCTCGTAATCCAGTCGCAAAAGCCAGTTGAAACATTCGAAGACCTTGAAAGAGCACCTCGAGACAATCTATGCGTTTTAAAATTAAAGCCGTGTGATACCTAGAAGCCTAGAAATCTACGGTTCAAGTTTCACCATAGTTTCATCGTAACAATATAAAAGGAACTTTAAAATAGGTGAAGTATTTGCAGAGGCAATACAAGTAAAAAAAAAATCTGTAATCTACCATATATGTTACATTCATAGATGGGCAAAATGTAATCAGATTAATGAAAAATATTAACGACTAGCTGTCCCGGCAGACCTTGTTCTGCCCTATTTCTTTAAAACAAACTAACTTTTTTTTTTTTATTTTAATAGCTTCCCGTCAGATTTTTTTGTAAATTGTTTGAAGGAACCTGGCCTTATTGCTATATGTATAAAAATTGACAAATACTGACATTAATATTTATACGTCACTCGATTGTTTTGCCTTCCCGGAACCCGTCCACTGACATTTAAACTTTATGGTATGGTGTTAAAGTTCAAAATGACTTATAACGAATTTTTTGTATGAGAATATAGAAAAGTGGTGTTTTTAGACATTTTTTCTCTCCGTAATAACCTTCCCCAGACTTCAACAAACACAAGAAAAAAGAAATCAGCCAAATCGGTTCAGCCGTTCTCGAGTTTCGCGCTTATCAAGACATTTTGCGATTCATTTTTATATATAAGATTACATTTTACGTTTTTTACCATTAATATGACTGCATTTTGCTCATTTATGTTTTAAACACTACAAAATCCCAGATTATATACACTTTCATGATTTTTTCATGTTTTAAATGGATTTAATCATGATTACAGAACAAGAAAATTAAAATTACGACTACATTTTGTAATCGTTCATCATTAATCAGATTTGCCCATCTCTGGTTACATTGACATTAATAAAGTAATAGAACTTGTAATGTTTTAGTAAAGGCGAAGCAAAGTACAATGTTACAAGTTAACTTTAATCATTTCATATAAGTTGTTTTTATGCAATCACCATAAACATTTTAAAATCATTTCACTACTAACCTTTAGTCAATTTTAATTACTTAGGACACTAGATATTATAGATTGTACTCACCTGTCTACCGCCAACTCTTCCCGTAACGTAATCAGGGCTGGCGTCTATCACGAGATAGTCCTCGTATCTCTTTGTCTCTTCTTCCATGATCTCCTGTATTCTCACACAGGTTTTCGCCTTTAGAATTGAGTTCACTTCTTCTAAACGGCTTCGCAGGTTTTCAATATCATCTGCAAGAAGTTATTTTATTACGAGAGACTCGCCTTTACACTAGTCCGTTTTTTTTATAAACGATCATGTAATGCTATAATAAATATTAGAAAATGTTAACATAATAAATAAATACACTAGCCGCATTAACCAAAGTATATAAAAAAGTCCCAAATAGGTAATTTTCAAAAGGCTGTTATTTTGACGAAAATGGTCGTACAATTGTTTAAAAAAAGAAGGTAGTAGCTTCAAGTTTCTTATTATCTGTTTTAAGCGGTATCATTATTTCAAATTTAGGATTTTTGAGTAATCGTAAGAAAATACAGGTGAAAATTTTCCAATATTTTCCTCGTTTTCAAAATTATCTATGGACTTTAATTTTTTAATTTAATAATTTTATCTTAAAATTCTTTTATATAATCTAATTCTCTTTCACTTGACTTACCTACGAGCCTTCTACGATGATTTAATCCTGATTTATTGTTGATCAAAGCAAAAAAGTCCTTATTAACTTTGAAAATCGATTACTTGGGTAATAATGATTGAACAGAGAATAGAAACAGGGTTTTGTTAACTACGAAATATTCTCTATAAGACGAAATTATTATTTTTTTGATAAAACATTACTTTTTCAAAGAAAATGGTAACTAAAAATAAGGTAAAAAATCGCCTATACAAGGACATTTGGATAACTTGTAATAACTTTGCATATAATGAGTTAAGGAAGAATTCCGTCCATAAGTTTTAAACCCTAAGGTGTCCTGAAAAAACTCTTTGGAGATTCGAAGAGATGCGATTTTCTTCTCTTCTTTACCGAAAAGTTTATTTAAAGATTTCGTGGAAAATCAACATAATGGACCATTATTCATTGTTTATTGATTTATTTAAGTTTAAAGTGTTTTCGTAAATAATGTTCATGGTTTTAAAACCATCCCCTTAATGATGATGATTAATCCCCTGTAATTACAAGGGATTAATCACCTTTGGTTTCGATCAGAAATCAGCTTTCGGTCGCATTCTACTTGATTAAAAACTATCTTTCAGAATCTCGCGCTTACGTCTCGCAAATAATGTTCCAGTACTGCTTTTGTTTTTTCTAAAATATTCTAGCAACGAACGTCTGGCCCGAATTTATTACTACCATATCTTACTAAAGCAAATTCAACTCACATTTCCTGTCCTTGTCTATGACGTAGAAAACAACCCCACGAGGCCATATCCTTTCTCCATAAAACTCTTTGTTGCCCTTCGATAACTGAACTATGTTAGCTACGTTGACTTTATTCCTTTTCTGAAGTTTTTCTGTATCCTTACCCATCTTCTTTTGTTTCTTCTTCTGAGGTCTTTAATTAGTGTAAACAAAGCCCAGTTTCAGAAACGGTTTTCAAATTTTTTATTTTTTTTTTTACACTGGCTCGACTTAGTGACTACAGAGTACCTGATGGTAAGTACAGTGTAGTCCAAAAACGAAAGCGACTATCAAAGGATTAAAATCCATTGATAGTCTACATCGTCATGTCGGCCCTCGTATACCACGACTGAAGGTCTCTAGGTATATGAGCTACTGGATATACATAAGCTGATCCCGAAACGCGACAAGCCGAAACTGGTCACTATGACGGGCTTTACACCCATGTACTGTGATCGCGATCCAGACGGGCACCGACGCCCTACCACCTCGCTGCTGCTCGTTTAGCACCACCCAGGAGCCACGTGTAGGGAAACTAGAGTAAAGCCTACGGACGCGAGCAGCTTCGACTCCCAAATTTACGAAGCATTTAAACACTAATGACATATATTATATGCAAATGATTACTCATTAATTTTTAACTCTTTCAGACTTCATAGACTATAGTTTCGTAAAATGTACCGCTAGTAGAAAGTAAAAATTATGGAATTCACATAAACTTTCCGAATATCGATTTTATATATTTTGCACCTTTCCTTATCGAACGCCTAAGCATCATGAATTATTTTTCTTCTTGTACTAGTGCAATTTAATTTTTAGGGTTAATATGGACTAAAATTAGTGTTGTAGGACGAACATAGGTCATAGGCGACGGTTGCGGCCGTTGGATTACGTTGAGGGCCTCGACTTTATGTTTTGCGGAATTCCCCTTCTGATAATGAACTGTGATTGGTCGACTGAAATAGCGTTAGGGACTTCCCTTTCTTATTTATCGATCACGTGACCGGGATCACGTGAGGATTGCGCAGGAGCGCGGGTCGGTACGTTAGCTGCGCGTCACGTCAGTCCGCTAGAAGCTCCGCTCGAACACACCCGCGCTACAGACTGTCGCCCACTCGTGGCGCGATCTTACGTCCTGTATAAAGAGTCTCTCTGTAGGAATGTTAGTTAGCCGGATTAAAAAGTGAAAAATCACTAATCGTGACCCTAGTGAAAATTGTGGGTGTAGTGTGTTTAATTGTGCTTGTGCTATTAATCGAAATAAGGGGATCTTTCAAAATGCCCCGTATCAGAAAAAGCCGTAGTGCTGAAGACGCAGAGGAAATTAATAACTCTAGTGGGTTTATGCCTGGAGGGCAGCTCTCGTCGTTCTTGGAGGCGTTCGCGAAGGCTCAAGCGGAATCCAACCGTCTACTGGTTGAGAGCCTCGTCGCTGCGTCGGCCGTCAACGCCAGAGGGCCCCCGGCATCGCCAGTCGCGCCTTTGACAGCACCAGGGGGGAATTTTTCGGCTTGCACCGCACGATTCAGCGGAGTTCCGCGTGACGCGGAAGTGCTAGAAGCTTTCTTGGACTCAATCGAGATATACAAAGAATGTATGAATATCACGGACGAACATGCCTTGCGAGGCCTGGCCATGCTTCTCGAGGGTGAAGCTGCTGTATGGTTCCGAGGGGTTAAATCTACCATCAAAACATGGCAAGATGCGATCATGAGGCTGCGTGCCATGTATGGGAAGCCCCGTCCAGCACATAAGATTTTTCGAGATATTTTTGTCGCTGAACAGGCCGAAGCGGATCGTTCTGAAGTGTTCATTGGAAGAATACGAGCATTATTAGCAAGACTACCATACGTCTTACAAGAAGAAGTTTGCATTGACATAATTTATGGATTGCTGCATAAACGTATTCGCAAGCGTTTGTCAAGGGACAGCGTACAGACTATTGATGAGCTCGTGGAGAAAGCTCGCAATATGGAGGAAATGTTTCAAGAGTCGTCGAGCGTCTTCCAGGCCGGTGAACGTCAACCAGATAGTGTGTGTGACGTCACATCGAGCGCGCGAAACGTGAACAGTGCGCGTGCTACGCCTTTGAACGTGCCGGCGGCATCAAACGTGCATGCGACGAGCGACGCGTCCAGCTTACCATCGCGCGTCCAGACGCCGTTTCGTGTTTCCCCTATGTCCCGTACCATTGTCCCGCGTACGCCGGTAAGATCGACTGATTCACCGAGTTCCGGTAAGCTGTTTTGTACTTACTGTAAAAAGACTGGACACTCTCGTGATCAGTGTTTTAAACTGAAAGTTAAAAGTGAAAAACCATCGGTTTCTTGTTTCGGTTGTGGCACGTTGGGTGTTATTCGTGCTAATTGTGTAACTTGTAAAGCTAAGAACTCGAACGACACGTTCTGTTCATGTGATTTTGATTTATGTACCCATAGTAGGGGTTTAGATAACGATCTTTGTTCGCATACCAAGGGGTCGCGAACTCAAAAATGTTTCGATGTTAATTTGAATAAGAATATTTTGTGTAATTGTAATTCGTGTAATAATTGTTTTCACAGGAGTCATAATTTAAAGGACAAGATGATTTTATGTAATTCTTTTTGTAATATTGATACCGATGTTTCTTGTGTTTGTAAAAATAATTCTAAGAGTTCTGTAAGCAATTATCATTGTAAAACGGTACCTGACGCGCGGTTAACGGACAGCCCTCGCCCCGATATTACGCGTTCGGACAAGTGTACTAGAGGCCGTCCTATTTTAGAAATCGAGATTTGTGGATACCGCGGTACCGGTCTTATAGACACTGCTGCTAAACGTAGCGTTGCCGGATCTACGCTCTACACATTGCTGCTTAAGTTAGGACATCCGATGCATAGTAGTGTCATGTCTGTTAAACTTGCGGATGGTGTAATGCGAGATGTTAAGGTTCAACTCGCTGACGTCGTAGTTAAACTCAAAGGAGCGTCCATACCTATTGTTTTTGTCATTTTTCCGGATTCTATTAATAACGAAACGTTGCTCGGTATCGATTTCTTACGTAAAGCTCGTGTATGTATTGATATTAGTAATGAAAAGTGGTTTACAGCTGACCGACCTCAGGTCATTCACCCCTTGCGTTGCGAAACGTCTCGTAACTTTATCGGATGCGCCTCAACGGACATTTTGCGCCCCGATGAGGGTTCGATGCTGTCACCACAGGAGAGGATCTGTCTTGCTGAGACGCTGCAGGAGTACGAGGACATCTTTAGAGAAGGGGGAGAAGCGACTCCGCATGCAGAGCACCGCATCGACACAGGTACTCACCCGCCTATCGCTGTGCCACCGTATCGTCTCACGCCTGCCAGGAAGGACATTATGGAGGCTGAGATTGAAAAGATGTTGTCCGCCGGCATAATTGAAGAATGCGAGTCCCCGTGGGCAGCACCAGCACTACTCGTCCCTAAGAAGGACGGATCCTATAGGTTTTGTGTTGATTATCGTAAATTGAATGCCGTAACGAAGGCTGACTCTTATCCACTCCCAGTGATCGAGGATTTGCTGCAGTATACTGGTAAAAGTTGTTTCATGAGTACGATAGATCTTAAAGCAGGTTACTGGCAGGTTGGAGTTCGGGAGGAGGATCAGGATAAAACTGCGTTTGTCACTCCGTTCGGTATATTTAGGTTCAAGCGTATGCCATTTGGATTACGCAACGCTCCGGCGACCTTTCAGCGACTAATTGATAGGTTTCGCTCGGGTTCATCGTTAAAAGGAATTACGATTTTAGGATACATCGATGATTTGATAGTGATCTCGGAAAACTTTGCCCAACACATTAGGGATCTGCGGGCTGTTTTCGATCGCTTACGTGTATTTCAACTTCACGCTAATCGAGCTAAATGCGTTTTTGCCAGGGAAAGTGTCAAGTACCTAGGTCACGTGATTTCGTCTCGAGGTATATCGCCTGACCCGGATAAGGTCAGTGCTATTGTTAATATGAACGAGCCTACGAATGTAAAGCATCTGAAGTCCTTTTTACAGACATGCTCGTGGTTTAGAAAGTTCGTTCCAGACTTTGCCCGTATCGCACAGCCGTTGACTTTGCTTACAAAGAAAGATCAGTCTTGGGTGTGGGGTGAAGCTCAGGTTGTTGCATTCAACGAACTTAAGGGATTGCTTACTTCGCTATCCGATTTGAGACGGTATCATTCGCGAGAAGGTGAATGTCCTGATGTACGAAAGCTTGTCGCCTCTAAGCGCCGTCGAGGACGACCGCGTAAGTTTTGTTTGACCGAACGTCAGGGGACATATTCGGTCAAAAGGGGGAGGGTGTAGGACGAACATAGGTCATAGGCGACGGTTGCGGCCGTTGGATTACGTTGAGGGCCTCGACTTTATGTTTTGCGGAATTCCCCTTCTGATAATGAACTGTGATTGGTCGACTGAAATAGCGTTAGGGACTTCCCTTTCTTATTTATCGATCACGTGACCGGGATCACGTGAGGATTGCGCAGGAGCGCGGGTCGGTACGTTAGCTGCGCGTCACGTCAGTCCGCTAGAAGCTCCGCTCGAACACACCCGCGCTACAGTGTACATTAAAAAAAAATCTTAATAGCATATTGGATCAATTATATCATGTGCAAATCAAGGGAACGGTTTTTCTGATATGAATTAATTAGATGCCTGGTCTGAAAGGGTTAAACGCTTTTGAATTTAAGACATATTTTTGAAACTGGGCGTTAGTTTATCTCAAAGTGAACAATAATGTTCTCTTGCAAGCGCTGCAAGCTTACGAAAGGACGATAAAGGAAACTGTGAAAATTAGATTATGTTGAAGCAATTTAGGGGAATTGAAGGGAATTTGGTATAAAACAATACAGTGTCAGCCCTTCCATTCCCCATGGTTTAGTAATAGCGTACAGAGTAGACACTACATCAAGGTAGCGTTAAGACTGCGTTCCGGTCACTATCCATCGGCAAGTTTTGCATATCTTATGAGGAAAATAGAATCGCCTAATTGCAGTACCTGTGGAAGACGGGAGGATTTGCATCACTTGCTGATTGCACGTATTGGGTACAATAGGGCTGATATGCCAAAATGGCAAAAGCCCTTATAAACAATAAATAAAAAAAAATTAGGGGAATTGTAGCTAGTTTGTGGTTTTCTAATATTCTTAACTAAAATTGACATCTACTTAAGTAGATTAACTGACTGATGGGAGTTTTTTAATAAAAGCGAATAAACGCAACTTTCTAAATACTAATTAGAAACCTTACAACACTAACAGAAAAGTTAGAAGGAAATAAAAACAGTAGTCCATTCTCACCTCTCTTCTATTTCCTCTTCATCATCAAGCTCCGTCTTGTTTATTCCTTTTTTCTTTATAAATTCACTCTTCTTTGAAACTTCATCTGATGGACGATTGGATTCTTCAGACTCTTCGATGTTTTTTAATTTCTCATGTTTCGGCCTATGATCAAAATCTAGATGTAATGGAACTAACTTACCTAGCTTTTGTAATATCTATTACTGATAAATACGAGCATTTTTATACTATAGTTGAAAGTATCATGGCTTTCATAAAAATTAGGTTTTGTCGAATAAAATATATTTGATGTGGTAAAAATATTGTGATTATAACTTTGAATCAATTGTAAGTAAATGATTTAATGGAAGTGACTTTCTAGAAGAAAACATAAGTCTTGATCATAGATGGGCAAAATGTATTCAGATTAATAAAAATGATTAACGATTACATTTTCGTTTTTTACCATTTATATGACTGCATTTTGCTTATTTATGTTTTAAACACTACAAAATTTCAGATTGTATACACATTTGTCATTTCTTAATATTTTAAATGGATTTAATCATGATTGCAGAGGAAGAAAATTAAAATTTCGACTACATTTTGAAATCGTTCATCATTAATCAGATTACATTTTGCCCATCTCTGGTCTTAATTGACTAACTGCTAGTCGGTCAGGTGATTTAGCTATAGCAGCGACCAACAACTAGTAAAGAAAAGAAGACAAATTTATTGTAAGCCATAACGTACTTTTACGTATAGATTTGAGATTTAGTTGAAGTTTAAGTTTTACATTGTTGCTGCAAATTTGTATTTATACCGCTGACTAAACATAATCTCTACATATGATGACACTTTATAATATGGTCATACTTAGTGATGAAAATGCCCGGGAATTTTCCCAAAGTGCCCAAAACTCCCGAGAACATTCCGTTAATTTCCGGGAATATTCCCATGGAACGTGTAAACAGAAATATACGTTTATTTCTTAAAGTTTCTTTCCGAAATAAAATAATGGCCTGTGGGTCGATTGTAAACATGGTTACATATGATATCAAAACGAGACTTTTATATTGCAGTTTATTTTCTTACTTAAAATTTAAATATAAAAAATAAATTACCTTTGCTATTTCATTCCCAATGAAGGCATAACTATTTTGAAATAATCAAAAAAGTTTTTATTTATACTTATTTAAGGATGGTGTCTTTATTATATAGGAAAGTTACACGAGTGTAGTGTATAAATTGTGTGTGTATGAAGAGGTCAAACTTTTCAAAATGATTTGAGACGTAATAAACCACAAAATATTTCAAAATAGATATATTTGTATATTATTATTTAAAATATTTTTATTGTTGAACAATAAAAAAAAATCATGATAAATACTAATATATCGTCACACTATAATCCGGGGTAACCAGAGATACAGTAATAGTTTTATCCGAGACGGTGCACGGTGTTCGGCGCGCCGCCTGAGAGACAGGTTTTGGAGGGGTGGGCTTTACTCCTACCCCTCACAGAGACGTAGCCTCAACAAGGATTTCTGTACCCTGGACGTCTGGACGAATTTGGTTTCCGAGGCCCGGGTGGAGCAATCAGAGGGACACCCCGGGGGTTTTTAGTCAGTAGGAGTCTGACACACCGGGGTCACTGCCCTCACGGCGTCCCTGATGGCCCTATGCTGGATTTTCCTCGGGATAAAAAAAAGTAGTTTTATCCAATTAGCGCTTATATGTTGTGCCTAACGTGACCAGAAGTACAGCTGATCGCCGTTGTCAAGGCACTTACACATGATATTTCTATCAGATGCCATGTAGGTTGACTCACGTTGTTTTCATTCGCCGGTAAACATGTAATGCCTAAATCCGTATTTAATCTGAAAAAAAACCAGAAGTACGTACCGGGATTCGAACCTACGACCATTCACACTGTAGCGCATAGAAACCGGTCCCTTATCAACTAGGCCACCACCGCTATACTACGAAATATTTTTGACGGATTTTATTCGTATTCTGCGATATGTTTACCAACTGTGGACCGACAAAGCGGCAAGATGCGCGGAGGCAAACAACGCATGCGACGACATTATACAGATTGTGAGCGTGTGAGTGAGAGCGCAGCAAAACGTTCCCGCTGACACTTTTATGTCACCGCTCAAAAATGCCGCACAGATGAGAGTCTTAGTAATTAATTAAAGAATTAATTTATTTTATTTTTGTGTACTTTTCTTTTAAGATCTTCATGATTCTAGATGAACAGAAAATATCCTTTAAAATTTGATTCCTTTGTGAAAACGTCATAAACTGTAAAATATGCGACATAAAAGGGCACATGTTTTGTTAGTATTATCTTAAAAGTAAAATTAGAGGTACAAGGAATTGCTAATATCAGTATTTGATTTTAATTTCAGCTTAATACCTCTGGGCGTTTTTGAGAAAAAGTGTCAGACAGACAGACAAGGAATTGGTTCTATAAAGGTTCTCTTTTCTTTTCAAATAACGACTTCTAAAAAGTAATGCGGTGGTCATGTGTAATTATATTTTTGTACCTACATATACATTATGTAAAAAGACACAGAAAATATTATTATAGCAGAGAGTGAATATAGCTCTGGTAAATAATCACTAAACGCCAGTCAAACATTTAAAGAACTACCTGAAACACCGCCATTAGGAGATTGTCACCTGCAGTGGATCTAAAAACTTGTACTCCGGATTTATTTATACTATAAAATATTATAAAAATTAAATATATAATAAATATCATTAAAAAATACACAAATATGGAGTAATTCGTGTACATACATAAAAAACATTACACACTAGCTGTGTGTCCCGGCGTTGCTCGGGAAGAAATAATTTACTCACTTCGCCATGTTTTTCAAAAACGACGAAACACGTATTCTTTTATTTCTAACTAAAAAACTAAATATCAATTTTTATAGGGCTTACTTAAATTGACGGATTTTAAGCAAACAAACAAACTTTTCACCCTTATTTTATCTTCTTAGGGATTGATTTTCCAATAAGGTCGAAACATTTTTTTTTTCTAATTTCCAACCAATAGTGGAAATACTGGTTTTGATAGTGCTTACTTCAAAATTGGCAGATTTTTCAAACATTTTTCCAACCATAGTTTCAACACCCTCATAGCGATGGAATCACAAAAACTCTGCGTTTTGTGGATACCTACATCATAACAATTAGTAGAAAAAACCAATTTCCAAATTTCATGTTTCTGGCTGTTGTAGTTTGAGCTTAACGATGATAAGTATGTCATGAATGTTAAGACAAGTGATTTTATATACATATGTATATAGATTTTTGAACATAGGTTAAAACTAAATAAATATTATTTATTTAACTCATGAATAATATCGGCTTCCTTTGTTTATAAAATTCATACGTGAAATTAAAAAAAACACATGGGTTCGGCTTGCCGGAAGGTACGAATGTCATAGTTTCCCTTTACCTTTAAATTTAATCACATAGTTAATAATAATTTCATTGTAATGTAATATATTACCGAGGTTTATTAGTACTAAGTATAAATTACACCTTAAAAACAACCTCAAGAAAGCACAAATCGAGAAAATTATGATTGACAAAATCGATGAGATTTGGGAATTTTGGAAGCATTCAGGGAATATTCCCCAATTTTCCCGGGAATAAAGGGAAGATTCCCGGAAACTTTCCGAAACTTTCGGGCATTTTCATCTCTAGTCATACTATTACCTAAGTAAGCGCTTCTGAAAAACCCTTTTTAAATCTTGATATTTCTTCCCTATCACGGGCGCTATAGTCTTCATTCTTAATGCTTCTTTAGAAGGATTAATTGCCATATCTATGGTCTTCTCTTCTGTCTTAACATCTTTTGGGCTTACATAAATTTTTTCTACATATTTTTGCACGATCTTAGTCTTTGAATCATTTCTATTTATTCGTCTATTATTCCTGTTTCTCCCATTCCTGAATATAGCTACGTTAGGATCAGATTCCAAGTGTCTCTTTCTTCTATCGATTTGTTTCTTTTCATCTAAATATTTTATTGTATAATCTTTAAGTTCACTTTTATTGGATTTTTTTGTATCAGTATCATTGCTTTGATCATCCATATTATTGCCACTTCGACCGCCTAAATGAACGAATTGCGAATGGAGTACACGTCCCTTGTGCTTAGTTGATTGGTAAAATGTTGGCCTATGTTGTGTGGATGGTCTAACGTACCACGATTTTGTTGATCTGTATGACTGTTGCTTGCAACTTCCAGCTTGGTCGTAATATGCACAACTATAACGTAGATATCTTTCAAAACTTTCTGAAGTCTCGCAAAATGTTGTCAAATTAGACAGAGCATGGTCCACAACGCTTTTAGCGTAATCAGCAATCACTTCCACGATTCCTAATACATCAGAAGTTTTATTCAAGTTATTCCAATCAACACTTCTTAAATTACTTTTTGTATCGTTACAATATTTTTCTCTAGCGTTCGTTAATGCGTGAAATGACACCTTGTTAACTTTGTCAATTATATCTTGGACTTCATTTTCGATGCCCAATTCTTTAATAGTATCGTTTAAAGCTGTCGACACATTGGTGTCTGGTGGCGGCGTGATTTCAGGATTGACTCTCAAGCTCCGCTTGATAGTTGTCAGTTCCCGTTTCTTTCTCGCGACTCCTGGGTAGGATTGACAAAGTTCTATCTTCTCCTGACGATCTCGTTTAAGACACTCAGGCCCGTACACTATTTCAATTTTACGCAGATCTGTTTCAGTTAAGCCAATACGATTTTGTTGGATCTTGTGATCCTGAAAACAAGCTATTGTTAGTTGAAAAAGTAATGGTTTATGTAAATGTTATTTAGGAGGTTTATCAAAGTAGCAGTAGAACACTACAAGCCAGCCAATTGCATCCTTTTTGGGAAAACTATGAAGAGTAACTTACATTTTTTTTTATTTCACCAGGAATTATAGAAGAGCAACTGCTCCCACTTTAATTGTATTGATTTAATCAAATAAATAAAGGAGATGTGTAATATCTTACCGAAGCTTTGGGCGTGGCTTCGGACATAGCAACATTTTAACTAGTTGAAGGTCTTATTAATATTCTCTACACGTTGTTTATGTAAATCAAAATAACCTTACATTTGCTATTTTATTTATTATATCCATGTATTATATAAGATTATAAGTATGATAAGGAAGATTAAAAGAAAAAGTGCAAGTTTAAAAAATAAAAAAAGTCTTATATTTGCATGTTTTAAAAACCATTATATTATTAACTTTTAGTATTTAGTAAATATTGACTTGAATCATTTAGGATTACCCGAGGTCGGACGTTAGGGATGTCCTCAGGGCTATCAAAAAAAAAAAAATATCGGCCTGCAATTGAATATTTATTAAAAACAATTCAACAATCACAATTAGATCAATAAATCTCAGTTTGACGCTTGCTAGAAACTAGGTAGTAATTGGAAAACTATACAGTGAGTGTCGAGATGGATGTATCACTAAAACTGTACTTCATAACCTAACCCGCAAAGTTCTGCTACAGAAGAGGGAAGGTGAGATCAGAAGGGTTCGACAAAGCAACATTCGATCAGCGATAGAGATACCAAAACAGTGTAAAATTTAAGTGTATATATATATAACGTGTCAAAATAACATTTTGAAAGCTTAAGACCATCCAATATATTTTGCACTTTCTATTAGCGCTATCTCAGATCGAATGTCACTTTGCCCAGTGCCTTTAAAATTACCTTAAACAAGATAGTCCGGTGCCCATTTTTGCTGTAATCTCTACTGCCAAAGTGCATCACGCTGTTAATATCGTAAGGAAGGGATCGCAGCTCCAAGGGCAGTTTTGCTTCTTTTGTGAATAGCTCGACTGCGCCTAAGTATTAAACAATTTTAGGGCCTTTTCAGGATTTAATCAATCTTTTTTTTGTATCCCGCGGGTAATTCCTGCATAGGACCATCAGTGACGCTGTGAGAGCAGCGACCCCGGTGTGTCAGGCTCTTACTGACTAAAAACCCCCGGGTGTCCCGCTGATTGCTCCACGCTGGCCTGGGAAACCAAATTCGTCCAGACGCCCAGGGAACAAAAGGCCTTGTGGAGGCTACCTCTCTGGGGGAGGGGTGGGAGTATAATCTATCTATATATTATAATTACGCCGAACCCCTATTAGCGAAGGCAGAGAGAATGAACGCCACTTCTTTAAAAATTTATGTTTTCTTTTCATATATATATATAATTAAATGTAAGCATGTTGTAATTATGATGAATAAATGATAATAATATATAAGCATTTGTTATAGAATAACTTAAATACTAAACTAAATTAAGGATGCCTATTTAGGCCCATCGCACACCGGTCGTGACAGAGTGCAGAGTATCCAGGGATTTTTTAGTCGGTAGGAGTCCGACACACCAGGGTAGTGGGCATCACCGCTGCCATGAAAGTCCTAAGTACAATTATTCTCCTTATAAAAAAAACACAACAAGTAAATGCGCTATGGCAGGGGTCGGCAACCTGCGGCTCGCAAGCAGCATGCGGCTCTTTGGATGTGAAGCCGCGGTTCTTTAGTTCCATACGCAAAATTATTTAAATATAAAAAAAATATATACTACACTAATAGTTTTCTTAAGAATAAATAGATTAGTATTTTTAACAAAACAACTTTATTTATGCAACTTCCAAGTATTTTTTATTGTTGGCAAGAAAAATTTTATGGCTCTTTAAAAATTTTGAAATTTTGTAAATTGTTACTTTTGACTCTTCCGACTCAAAAGGTTCAAGGGACTTAAAGGCTGACTCTTGCGCTAAAGGGTTATATTCATTTGTCATGAAAATAAGAGCATTTTCAATAATTATATTCTCCAACTAATAAAGGTTTAGATCAACCGAACAAAAACAGTTTACTAGAAGATATATGGAGGTTGTCGTACAATTTTTTTCACTAGTTTTTGATGAAAACTAGCAGAACTACGGCCGTCGTACAAAAATACCTTTTTAACATTATTACTTTGCGGTGAGCCTGATATATTGGGAACAGCTCATCTGAAATAAGAGATTCAAACAGATTTCTATAAATAAACTCAAAACTAACCCCTTAAACTATGGGTCGGCAATCTTTTCTCTTTTAATGGCCACAAATATTATGAGTATATTGGTGCGGGCCACATTTCATCTAATAAACACTTTTTTTTTTTAGATAAAACTATTTTGTGCATTTTTAACCATATTTATTGTTACTCTCATTTTACTGACTGTGGTCGCTTGAACTGAATTTCCGGCTTCCGCGCACAAAAAACAATGAAATAGAAACTTATTTTTATAACTGTTTTATAATTTATTGCCTGTGGTGCGGCGTTCTGTGGAACGGCTCTAACTTGCACGGGCCGCACCGCAGTGACGGGCTGCATACGGCCCGCGGGCCGCTGGTTGCCGACCCCTGCCTTAAGCTATTATTGTTTCTAATTTACTTGTTCTACTTGTCGCTGTTGAGCGGCGTCTGTCAGAATGCAAAGTCTGCCTTTAAGTTTAACTGAAGTTACACTGATTCTAAATAAGCTTGCTAAATTCGAAGTCTAGAAGAAATGAAAATGTAATGTCAGAATTTTGTTATATTCCTACAGTCTACATACATACAATGATTCCAAATTATATGTATTTCACACTAAAATTATTGTCTTTATCAATTGCGTAACAATATATTTGTTATTGCGGCAATCTCATGTAATTATCTAGTTATTTGATAAGATTGGACAGGTATCTAACGAAGCTAGATTATAAATAGATCTTTTTATACTGGTCTAGAAAATATCTACTCCATTATATGTCCAACTGAATCATACCGTCCAAAAACTTGATAGGAAATCAAATTAGAGGCTAGAAATTCGTTATTAGGAAGCTATTCACTACCCCAAAATGGGATTTCAACCCGTTATCATCATCAATCGTGCGGATTCTATCGCCTCCTTGAGCTTGTGTGCAGCATGCCCAGATTTAGCAAGATTCTTTGACCTCACTCTGGTAAAGATCCTAATAATATACATTGGTTAACTAATTTCTTTGTTGTTCATATTTCAAGGTTAATATAAAATGGACAACAAGTATATCGTCGGGTGAAAGGCTATTTGGTTTAAGCGACATTTTTTGGTGATATAGTTATATATATATATTTGGAATTGGTAAAAAACGCTAATTCCGAATATATATATCACCAAAAAATGTCGCTTAAACCAAATAGCTTTTCACCCCTCGATATATATACCCAGTAGAGTTATAATAAAGAGTTTTGTCTCACTCAGGTCACAAACTTTTACAAAATCTGGTCAATTATTAACATTCGGATCATATATCTCAAGGGTAAAACCTACGAACATAAATTAGACAAGTCTTAAAACTCCTAAAATCATTCTATTTCAAGAAAAACAATCCATTCGTAAATTATATTTTCAAAGATATACATATGTAGGTAACGAAAATGATGACTTGAAATAAACAATAAAAAACTGTCATTTAAATGGTATATTTGTTGAAATGCATTTAGAATCCTTGCTTAGAAAAATAAATTAAAAAGATTTGAAATCTGTTGAAGTAACAATAAAAAACCATTTCAAATAAAAATAACAATTTTGTTGAATGGCTATCTAGCCTCTAATATTATAAAATGATACACATTGTTTAAATAATTAATATGATTATAAATTTGAAATCACATAAAAACTTTGTGAACATGACATAATGACAGAATTGGAACAGCTGTCGGTTCCGATGGTGGTGAGCCAGCCCCACCAGCTATATCCAAGTGGGTATACTTTACATTCTTGTCTTCCAATCCACTGACTTTAATCAAAAACCCAGCAGCAAGTTGGTGATGACGGGATTTCGTCTCCATATCCACCTGAAGCAAGTCATCTCCTTTACATTTTCCAACATTTACAGCCAAGTCTTCTGGCCTCACATAAGACACTTCAATAGGTTCAGATATCCTGGATCCACTGAACTGAAGCTTGCTGGAATGGTTTGTCGCTTTAGCGCTATAGTTATCCATAGCTGCGGAGTAGTTCCCGTAGCTGGCACGAGCGTGGCCAGTTAAAGTTGCTATTGTATATAAATGAGGGTTTAACTCATTGCTGGCAAGTTCGCCTAACTTAAACAATGCATCAGCCATTGCAAATCTCCCTTCTGCGTCAGTATTCGTAACTCTTACGGTTTTCCCACTTTTTGCCACCAGTAATTCATCGGCGACGTAAGATTCCTCTCCAACCGAGTTCCTACAGAGGCAAAGGACGCCAATAACTTTCAAATGTGGAGGTTTTAATATAGAACAGGCCTTAAGGAACCCTGCTACAGCCGCAGCGCCACATTTATCACGAGACATTCCTGCCATTTTGCCAGAAATCTTGATATCAGCTCCACCTGTATCATATGTTACTCCTTTTCCAACAAGCATGAGAGTTTCAGATACCCTAGATAGGTCGGAAGGCTTGTATTCAATCTCGACGACCCTAGGCTTGTGTCTCTCAACACGACTGGAGGCTCTAGCTACTGCAGCTAGTAATGGATAATCTTTAGCTAAGATATCTTCGCTATCAATTACATTTACTGTAATGTTAATGTCACCACTGAATGATTCTCTGACGTATTCCACGATTCTTCCTGGAGCCATTCTCTCTGGATCACCTCCTCCAATATCTCTAGCAAACACTCGTGCCCTTTCTAAAGCTATAGCATTCCGAAGGACCCTCTCAAAAGCTTCCGTTCTCTTTTCTTCTGCGTGGAAACCTATCCTCAAGAAATTTCTCGTGTTGTCTCTTTCTCTCATTTGAATCGGGACGTATAATGCTTCTAACGCCCCAAGAATTGATACCAGTTGGCCATCTGGGAAGGAGACGACGTTTGGAACAACCAATAAGGGTTTTTTCGCTCCCGCATCAAGAGCTCTGGTCATGCCCTTAAAAGCAGCTTCTTTAACGACTCTAGCATCGTGATATGGGGTGATCCTCCCCGTTGGAGCCAGGATAAGTCTTCCACCAGAAACATAGTCGCAATTCCAGACTGTAGCAGTTTTAAATATATGCTTATCAAGTTTGGAGATACCGTCTACGAAGCTCCCGATGTGTCTCGGATGCGGCACGCTCAAATCTTCAGGATATAGTATTAACACCACTGCATCATAGTCAGGTGATTGTAAATTTGTTTCGATAAATATATTATCATATAATTTAAATTCCTTCGCAGACATGTTTGCAATATGAACTGTGGGTACTGTATGATAGAAATGGCTAAGGATGTGAATAGTGTTGTAGCAATAATCTGAGTAAAACGAAAAATTATTTAATGCAACTTAATTGCTATTAAAATCTCAAATACCTTGTCTTTTTAATTCTTTATAAAATAATACTTATTGTTGTCAAATTATTTTCCGTGTTGCGTAAAGAATGAAAATTAATTATTTAGTAAGTTTTTCGATTGTCCTACGCCAGTATAAAGTACACGAAAACGAGGAAACGAGTCAATACCTGTTTACTTAAAATTACGTAAAATGAACTTTATCTAATTACCGAGCAATCATGAGCCACACACGCTGCGATGTTCAAACTTTTTACAGATCAATTATCATTTGTTCGCCAATATTTCTTTATGATTTGTTAGGGAATATCGTTATTTACATTTTATTAGTTCCAAGAAGGACCTAATTGTATCCTAAAATATCTCCTTCGTCTATAAGATCAATCTACAATACAAGCTGACAAGGACAAATTTAGCTGTCCTTGTGGCACTAGTACATACTGGGCGGCGCACTTAAGGGTTCCGTGGCCCAACAAATCCAGGCCTGATATGTTCCTGCGTACAGCTCCAATACAATGATTTGAGTAGGGGGTGGCCTTTTACGCCACCCCCCCCTTTGCAACGCAGTAGAGAGTGACCTGAAGGAGGCCAGACGTCGCCGGGAGCTGAGGATGCTGGCCCCGCCTTCCCCTTAGCCTCGGCAGACGAGAGAAAAAACAGCCCCGGGGTTTTAGCCGGTAATAGCGCGGCACACCGGGGCCGCTGCCCACACGGCCCCCTGACAATGCATGAGGAGTTCCCCCGGGTTGACAAAAAAAAACTAGTATATGTGATTGATTTAACCTAGACCACGGAATATATCGATAGATTTCTGTGTCGATACAACAAATGGAAAACATGACGTTGTTGAGCGACAATGCGTAACTCGAGCCCGAATTCGGCAGCAATGTCGCATCACTACACTTGAAACTATATTTATTTATCATGCGGTTACTGTTGACACCCGTAGTATCGTTCATATCAGCATTATAATTATAAATTATCAACATGATTTATTTTATCGCGAACAAATGACGGATCTACACATTCCTTGGACCTTTGGCCATATCACATGCTCAGAGGCGTGCCGTGAACGCGCAAAAAGGAAGCTGGTAGTGTCGGAATAGTTAGGCAGTAGTGTGAGTTTGTATTGTCGTTAATTTTTAAACTTAAGAGAATTTCCATCTAGGTAGAATTTAAGTATTTAGGTAGGTAGGATGTGGTCAACTTGGGGTTTTTAGTCGGTAAAACTCCAGCACCCCCCGGTTACCATCCCCCATGTGTAGCCGGGACGGTCCAACGAGGATTATCCACAAATAAAAAAAAAAAGAATTTGTCAAATCTGTCAAATGTAAGTCGGATTATCGCATCGAGGGTTTCGTACGAATAAACTATGAAACACTGAATATTACTGTAATGAAAAGATAAACTGAATTGAATGGCAAACTTAACTTTGCTATTGGCAAATAGCTGTGTTCCCCCCCCCCCCTTAAATCAATATAGATCACAGTCATGGATGGGTAAAATATAATCAGATTAATGAAAAACGATTACGATTACATTTTTCATCATTAATAAGACGGCATTTTGCTCATTTATGTTTTAAACACTACGGAATCTTCAATTGCATACACATTCATGACTTCTTAATGTTTTGAAATGATTTAATCATGATTACAGAGCAACAAAATTAAAATTACGATTACTTTTTGTAATCGTTAATATTTAATCAGATTACATTTTGCCCATCTCTAGCCACAGTCCTTTTATCCACTGCTAATACATTTTTAATCACAAGAAAAAAAGAAAAAAAAGAAGTTTTTTTTTAGCATTGGCTGAGGTGACTTCCCTTTGGCGCATCATCACAACATAGGGTGTTTACATTTTTGTTTTCTGTCTTTAATAACCTATTTTGCTGTGTTGTTTGTTGTGTTGTGTGCCAAATAAATGTTTTATTATTATTATTAAAAAACTTTTTTTTAATGTAACTATTAATTTTCAGCTGTCGGACATTTCTATGTACTTGTGATATAAGACCTTGCTTTTTGACAAATTCCATGATTCTAGAGCAAGAGAAAGTACCCGATAGGTTAATTCCCCGGCGAAAACGGCAAAAACCTTTCAAAATACAATATAAACGGGCATATCTTTTGATTGCGTTCGCTTAGAAGTTTGACTTTTTCAGAGCTACAAAGGACCGTATTACGCAATGTTTGATATTAATTTTAACTTTATATGGCCACGTGCTTCTGAGCAAATGAGCCCAAACAAACAGACAGGCGAGAAAGAGATCCTATAAGGGCTCCGTGTTTACTTTTAAGGTAGTTGATCTTAAATAAAATCAATTCTCTTTGCCATATCGCTATCAAAAGTAAACTTCATGATCTTACTAGATTCAATATTCTCCACGAGCACATCAATGTAGAGGTCTCTGTCTTCTCTATTGTGCTCGAAGGTGAAGCCCAGCGCCTTCATAATCATCATGTCTATGTTGGGCGACTGGAGGCATTCATATCCCAGGATAACCTCCTAGGAAATTAATGTTTTATTAGGTTCCCAAAGTTTACTTTTCTAGTAGACTACTTTTACTATTTTACTGGCTACATTGGACTCCTGCTAAAACTAAAAAAAGAATACTGACTCGAAAAACTTTTAATGGTGGTAGAACGATTGCCCGAACTGGGTAGTGACCACAGTACACGAGCGTAAAGACCCTCAGCTTGTGTATATCCAGTAACTACACCTAGACCAGGGATGTTACGGAGCTTCGACTCCGATTCCGATAAGTCGGAACTTCCGATTGATATTATACCTTCGGTTCCGAAACTTTTTAATCGGAAGTATTCATTGGAGGTCACCACCACTATTGTAGTCAATTTATTTGATTTCATTTTATATGTAATCAAACAATCAGTGTTACTTAATTTAAAGAACTCATTTTTAAAAGTGTAGATTAAAAAATATGATTAAAATTATTAAATTTAGAACTAAATGTATATTTTAATTTATTACTAAAAGATGATTAATATTTTACATTTACATTAAATTAAATTAAATAGAAATTAACACAGAAACAACCCTGGAGCAAATTTGATTTAATTTGTGCATTCTTAATAGAAAAATGTTAATAAAAATCACAGCAATTTTTATTTTCATTGTCTGTGTATGTGTAAATTTATCACTTTCTAATTAAAAAGGTTCACTGAATAATATTTTTATTTGTCCCTTAATAAAACTATTTTATTCTGCCGTCACTTGTGACTGACATTGCCTCCGACTCAAATTCCGACTTCGGTTCCGACTTCGGTTCCGACTTCGGTTCCGACTTCGGTTCCGACTCCGATAAATCAAATTTAAAAACTCCGACTCCGACTTCGGTTCCGATAAAACTGCCTCCGTTACATCCCTAACCTAGACACCTTCAGTCTTGGTATATGTGGACCGACATGACGACGGAGACTACCAATGGATTTTGGTCCTTTAATAATCGCTATTTAGCAAAGAGATCTTGACAAATGGCTATACAGCCAGGCAACATAGTGATTCTATAAAAGTTCCGTTTTCATTTGGAGGTACGAAATCATTAAAATGTTATGATTCTCGATTTATAAACTCACGTGTGGCGCAAAAACGGAGTGGCCCTCAGTGTTGAAGTCACAGCGTCTCCTGCCTTCAGGATTGATGATCGCGAGGACATGCTGCGAGTCAGACGGTGGCGCCATCACTGGAGCGAACTTGAGGCAGGTTTTGAAAGAGAACATGGCAAGCGCAGTCATTATTGTCAACGACTGGCTATGGTCTGCAAAGAAAGAGGTTTTATTGTGATTGCCGGACAATAATAATAGCGCGAGTTGAGTGCAGTCGGGAGCTGAGGTAATAGGGTGGGTATATCACCCCCCGCTATCCATACCGCTCGCCTCCCACGCCTGTAGTGTAATGTTGTGCCTGATAAAGTTAACACTCAATTTAAATTATTTTTTATTAATATGTTTTAAAAATAACTCCATCGAAACCATGTTTCAGTTGCAATAAATATTTTTATATAAGCAATTAATTTGCTTTTTAAAATAAAAAAAAAAAACATTTGAATCACAAAAACGGTAAGATTTAAAGTTGTAAGAAATAAAATTGTCAACGACCATGCTCTTTTTAATTAAAAAAAAGGAAATATCGAACTAAACAATTTCCACTTAAAATCAAGATGGCGTCTAATGCATCGGCGGAATGTGTTCGCTGATGCTTATTATTATTGATTGAACATTGAACGTATATCAATAATACTCCTATTTATTTGGTGTAATTTATCGACACAATTATTTATTCATCGATATTTTTCTTAGCTCAATAACAGTACATTACTGAACTCTGCATTCAACTCGCGTTATGACTATTGATCGTAAACAATGTCAAAATTTCAAAGAGCGTCAAAGGTATACTAGCTTCAATCTGTCGCGTACAGGAATGAGCTTGTATACATCCAGCCGTTGCGAATGCAGAAAGAAATAACCTTTTTTGGTAACCCGGGGAAAATCTTGCAATGCACCGTTAGAGCCGCCGTAGGGTCAGCGACCCCGGTGTCCCAGTCTCCGTACTGGCTAAAAACCCCTGGGGTATTCCGCGATCCGCTGCCATTCAGGCATGGAGAACCGTATTTCTCCAACAACCCGAATAGCCTTTACCAAGCTTCATCTCTGAAAGAGGTAGTTGTAAAGAGTCAACCCCTCAGGATTTCTCTGTCAGGTAGCGCGCAGGATACATACACACCGCGCCCACCTCATCCGAGCATCGATCTATTGCCTACCTTAGGGTCTTCTAACGTGTGTATCATGCCGAGTGTTCTACTAAGTTTTACAACCTATTTTCATCTTTAGACTTTCACAATAAAACCACGCGGGCTAGTTTAGCTAGCTATAGTTTAAACGATACTTCCATCTTGACACGCATTGAAAAGTTTTCCATTTCTTACTTCTGCCATGTCATATGGCTATTAAATGACCTTCCAACCAGTGTATAAATTCCCAAAGGGCTAAATTATTTTTACTCGAGCAACGCAGAGTCACCACAATTGGTTTCCTCTATAAAGTATCTCTTGTAATAACAACATCTTTAAAATTAGTCAAAATCGTATAAAAATTACTGTTCTAAAGTTAATTTTTCAGTTAATATCTTCATTGTTTTTACTATACTTACCAAAATGATCGGGATTTATGTAAAACGGCACTGTGGCATTGGGCCAAAACATATAGCTTTTGACATTCAAACCTGTAATCAAATATCTATTAACACTGAAGAACAAAAATATTGCAATTTTTTTATTTTTTCGTGCTTTTTATTTAGATTTCTCGGTTACTGAAGGTCCTAAGCATAATTTGCCAAAGATTTGAAATTAGGATCATAGTGCTATAAAATACTTTTAATTTGCCGGCACGACCAATTTCTTCGCCCTTGTGAAGTGTAAAGGCCTTTCCCGACCAACAAAAAATTGTCCTACCACAAACAACGACCAATTTTCATTTAGACACAGCAGAATCAAAAATCAGCGATAAATTTCAAATTTTTCTTAAAAATCTAATTTTAAGTCATTTATTCAAGTTGTCTGTTTGTTTTAGCTCAAGGTACAAACTATATATACAAGTTTACTCGAAAAATATGATATTAGTAGGTTTTATTTTATCAAGGTAAAGGTTAAAGGCTATACGTATGACGTTATTGTCTGTTTTTTTTTTGTTACTATTTCAAAATATACAATAAATATATTAAAAAAAAAAAAACCTATAGGTAACCCGTAATAATTGTTATTTTTTTGGTGTAGAGGCTTTATCATTTTCATGTGTTAGAAATTACTGAATCGGATAGGAATTACTGGATCGCAACTTCAGTAAATATAAAGTCCTGCATAGTGACTCGTCTTGACCTGTCACTTTTAGGTATCACCCTATATATGCCTAGTAAGTTTCTTTTTCTCTTCATATCTTCCAATGTCATCAGCATCATACAGGTATCTCTGATATTACATTCGACTACTGGCGATAGTATTCACTATTCCATCAGATACTTTCAGCTCATTTGCCACCTTTCAGTATAATTTTTTTTTTTTGGAATTGGAGAAAAGTTTTAATTAAAAAAAAATTGGCAACTCAATAAAAACGCTTTTCGTGTTACAATTGTGTACAGGCGGCGGTAACCTCTTTTCATCAGAGAAGGCAACAGCCTCCAGTAAATAGTTTAAATATTAGGTCCTTACATATGAAATTGGCGTTTTGTATGGGAGGAACAAAAAGTCGAATATTTTTTAATATAATATATTTAATTAATCAAAGTATGAACCATTATTTTCTATGCACTTTTGCCATCTCATAGGTAGTTCATTGATCCCTTTACTAAAAAAACCAGTCGGACGGGAATCAATAAAATCTTTGAAGGCGATTTGGACTGCCCCATCGGAGTTGAAATTTTTTCCCTTGCAAGAAGTTATCCAAATTTCGAAAAAAATGGTAATCTGTTGGAGCAAGGTCCGGGGAGTACGGAGGATGTCTTAGACTTTCCAATTGAAGCTCTTCTAATTTAGTAGCCGTCTGTTGCGCAGTGTGTGGTCTAGCGTTGTCGTGAAGCAGCAGTGGCGTGGAGCGATTGACCAGCCTAGGTTGTTTAGCCGCTAGCTTTTCCATCATGGTTTGCAATTGCTGACAATAGACATCAGCCGTAATAGTCTGGCCAGATTTGAGAAAACTGTAATGAACAATACCGGCACTAGTCCACCAAACGCTTACAAGTAACTTTTTTGGGGTTAATTTTCGCTTGGGGCAGGATTTGGCTGGCTGGCCAGGATCCAACCATTGCGCTGAGCGCTTCCGATTATCGTAAAGAACCCATTTTTCATCACAGGTAATGATTCGGTTTAAAATACCTTCATTATTGTGCCGGTTTAGTAATGTAACGCAGCAGTCGACGCGCGTTTGCCGGTTTGCTTCAGTCAATTCGTGAGGTACCCACCTTTCAAGCTTTTTAATCTTCCCAATTTGCTTCAAGTGAATTAAAACAGTTTTATCACTAACATCGCAGCCTGCAGCTAACTCGGACGTGGTTTGCGATGGATCCGCTTCCACAATAGCCTTCAACTCTTCATTATCAACTTGAGTGTCAGGCCGTCCACGGGGCTTGTTCTGCAGGTCGAAATTTCCAGAACGAAAACGTTGGAACCAAAAACGAACTGTGTTTTCTTTTGCAACACGACCGCCATACACATCATTCACCTTTCGAGTTGTTTCCGCAGCACTAGTGCCACGGCGGAACTCGTACTCGTAAATAATGCGATATTTTAAGTTTTCCATTTTGTAAAATGAGTGACGCAAACAGAAAAAAACAGAAGAAAAAAACAAATGAATGACGATCATCGAAGCACAAATACATGAGTCTATAGCTGTACAAATTTGAATTTGGAATTCCTTACCAAAGAGGAGAAATTTGTGATTAAAGTGGCCAGTACGAAAAACGCCAATTTCATATGTAAGGACCTAATATATATATGTATTTACCATGCTGATTAATAATATCCGTTATAGTATTAGAATTAACGAATATATTTATATTCACAAGAAATAAACATTTTAAAACAGTTTCCATTTTCACTATTATAATAAAAAAGGAAAAAATATTGCGAAAGTTGATAACAGATTTTACAGCGTACTTCGTAACATAAAATTTATTTGAGTGAAAATTTAAACAGATATTTGTGACAGAGATGGATTTTCAATATAATTTAAAGAGTACGGCCCCCCTTATTTTTATTCTTGGTACTATTATATTAATTACAATAATTAATACACTATATGAACTAGTTTCATTCCAAGTAGTGTACGAGCGAAATTTCGGCTGCGGTTTCAAATTTAACCACCTTAATATAATAGTTAGATAAGTTGGAAGATCGTTTTAATAACCACAACAGTTGTTTATATGTCAAAAAAAAACCTTAAATTTAAATAAAAAAAAAACATTTCAATCACATCAACAAAGTATAAGGCTGAGATTTTATAGACGCTATTTCAACTTTGCTTAGCAAAGTTCTCAAACAATAAATTCGTTTACCAAAAAGCTTAATATATGTATAATAGGAAGTCGAGTATAGCCATAGTATTCGCTGAGCCAAATCCATGTTGACAAAATCGGTGCTTACATTGCTGACTGACATTCTTTGTGATACATAAATTGTAATATTTTAGTAATCTAAGCAAACTTAAAGTTGTGTCTATAATGAACCTAGATTTTAAAAAACGAGTCGAGAAAAAAAAACTACAACATACAATCTATAATTTATTAACCCATCCTAAACTACATTTCTGATTGGTAAACCTAATAATTTTCTAACTGCTACTCCGTAATTCTTCACTGTATGCTCACTTTCTCCATCATTCATTAGATCATAGACTGCTTTCTTATATTCCTCACCATGCGGTATATCTGATATATCATAATCCTTATACTCTTCATCACTTAGCGTTTTATTTTGATTCGTAACCCTCAAATGCCAGTTAATCAAACTCTTTTTAGATTGATTCCTATCCCAATTGTAATACTCCATATCTTCTTCCATTTTCTCCTTCTCCCATTCCTCAAAATTCCACGATTCGTGATAGCTAGCAGTTAGGAGATAGTTTACATAGTCCAAATTCTGTACTCTCACAGGACAACGGTCTGCTGTGATGGTTACAAGATCTGTTTCCTTGTCATATCTGTCACCGACTAACCGTATAAACTTATCTTTGGACACTTCACTTAGATTTAAAGAGGACAGCTTAATGCGTAAAGTAACAATTCTTGCTAGAGGGTTACGTATTGATGGACTAGCATGACAGTAATCAGATGTAATAACTTCTACTGGATAGTGTTTTTCTATGCTCTCTTCTGAGTTCAAAAGCTTTGGCCACTCAGTGCAGTATTTCTTTATGCTCTCGCACTGGCTTTTGACCACAGGTGGTGTTAAGTGGAGGAAGTTGGGTATTTTCATGAGTTCCGCATTCGCTTTCCTGCCTGGTGGTGCTTGTCCTTTGGGAACATAACCTTGTCTTAGTGGTAGAGGTACTGATGAAGGATGGTAGCTTCTTGGACCAGGCCATACATTACCCCAGTTCTGAAAAAAATTACATTTGTTCATATAATTGTATGATTTAATTACATTCAGGCTCACGCTTGACCTCAATCTTACCTGATGGAAAGTGATGATGAGGTCAATGATAGGATAGAAGCTTCCCAAACAAATACCAATACAATTTTGAAGATTCCCTCAAGTCTTATCCTCGGTTAATGCCAAGGAGTGACGGAAATATGTCCCTTGCCCCCATGTCAGTACCACAAATATCAAGGGTGAAGTGTTTTAGTGCTTTGCACTAAATCTAAGCTAAAATAACTATATGGTACTTGAAGTTAAGAAAAATGGTTTCTATATAACTATATAAATTGTACGTAAACTACTGTACACAACTATTGATGTGGTGACTGTCAGTGATCATGCCAATCTGCCCAAATCTTCTTTTAAAGCATTGAGTACCATAAGAGGTACACATTATTTGAAACATCATTACACTGTTCCTTGTCGTGTATTTTTTTATACTGGCACAAAAAAAAAACAAACAACAAAGTGACTATAGCACATTTGATGGAAAGTACAGCGCAGTCCAAGAAAAGCATTGACTACCAAGGACATCAAAATCTAATCTTTCGTTATATATGCCCAAATATCCCACGACAAAAGGTACATCAACAACTGGACGTAAACATGCTGATCTCTAAATGTGACAAAACAAAGCAAATGACTATAACGGTCACTTGTGTATTGTTGTCACGACCCAGTTCCAGCAATCGCCTTACCACCCCAAAATCATGCCAGCTGAGCACCTCAGTGTTCGCCCTCTCGCCCGGTTTAGTTGGGAAGGTCTATCCCGGCCATCAAAATATAGACCAATTCGAAAAAAAAACAAAATTAGAATTTGACCATATTAAGCTATAATAACCTGATCTAAGGCCATTCTGTCAGCTCTATCTGGCTGTACGTCCATTTTTTTGGCGGTTCTCCTTTGGATTTTATCCCTTTTCTTCATAATATCTAAGACCCTGAATTCTTCATCTTCCTCTGTTTTGACGGCACTTTCCGACGTGGTTGAGTTTAATCTCCATATTTTAGAATTATGCACCACAGATAAGGTACTGGGGCGATAGTGTTTAATTAAAACACTCATATTTTGTAATTTTTATTAATAAATAAATCAAATCGCTTCCATTTTTAGGTTATTGGATACTAGGGATGAGCAATAATCATCAATATACTGAAACTAAAATCTAGATAAATGAAAAAATTGGTATTAAAAAATCTACGGCAATAAAAAAATGCTTCGTATTTCACATACAAAAAAAAACTATATGTACAAAACATCTATGGAACTTTCTCATATATTTAAAAACATTTTTCTCCTTACAATTTAACAAATGTTTCGTTTGTATACATAAATCCGAAACGGGGAAAAAAGAGTTTTATATTAATAATAAAAATATCTATTTTAATTAGATTATTATCAACAAGATTTCAATAATGCTATAACGTTATGGAAATTAGTATTCACATCAATAAGTTTTTAATAACACTCATCCGTATTGAAATTTTTGCTACGTTCCATTTTACGTAAGCAAAGATAAAATAGGATATAATAAAATTAGATCAGTTTTATATGCCTTGCACAAATAAATGAAAAAAAAAAACATCTAAACGACTTCGTAGCCTTATTTATTAGTCTGTGTTCGTAGCCTCTTTTACACTAATTTGGTACAGGCGCAAATTTGAACATTATTATATTAAATTGATCATTAAACATAATAGATTCGACGTAGTATTTATAGTTGCATATAGTATACTCAGTTGTTGTTTTGGCTTTTCTTTCTCTAAAAGTAACAGGTTCCCAACATTAACAATTACATATTCTAAGATTATTAATATGTTTAAACTTAGTCCGTTTCTACATCGAATTTGAAATTTCCGTGTCAGAATATGTAGATCTTACTATATACACAGACACACAGGCATGGCCACGAGATTATGGCCTACCAATTAACAAGTTAGAGTTGCCACAGGTCAGTATACACCCTAAAAATTGATAAAATGATGATAAATAAAATAATAATAATAATAAATTAGTTAATGTTAAAATACGGAATAGTACTAATCTTGTGTAAAACATATTATTTTTACATTCGACTTGTCTTGAAGAGAATTAAAAGTAATTTATGTAAATAGTATACGTAACTTCCAACGATATGTTAGACGCTATTTTGAATTTAGGTTTTTTAAATAAACTATTCATAGTTTCATGCTTAGCATGATATGATGAAATGCCTCAGTAACAACTGACGTTAATGCGAAGCGTTGGATTTATATATCCATCCAATTCATTGAACATCTGCGTGGTTAAAGTTACATCTAAACAGCTCTTTATCTTTGGTACAACTATTTATTTTCGTAAAAATTTTCATAACCAGTTAAGTATTTGTTGTTATTACAACTTACAAATTATATCTAAATTTTAAACTCCATAAAACATTTTTTAATTAGCAAATGATTCATATCTTTTAAAATACGCTTTATCAATACAAAATACTGAGTATTTCTTTTTATCTTAATTAAGCAACAAATAAGAGCTTCCAACAAGCAGTATTTCGATTGAAATGTTTAGTATAATCAGTTTCTATAAAATTTTGAATAATTTTAAAGATTTTTATTTAATTATTTTCAGAAATAAATGTCACGACTACCCGACAAATATGTAGAATATAGTCCTATGAAATGAAGATAGCCTTTACATTATTTCCATCACACTCTTACTGCTGATATACTTCTTTTAAATGAAAGAGACAAAAGATACCGCTCTTACTTTAAAAGGCTGATATATGCCAGAACACGAATTTACAGCATCGAGGAGGAAAGAATATGCTTTATTTTTTTTTGTTTTGTTTGGTATTTGTAGTGTAATTTATTTTAATTTGTGTCCAAATGTGTGATTATTATTTATTAGCATGTCTCAAAGCAGTAAGCCGAGATCTAGGAAATCAAAATTAATACCACGACGAAGTTTAGATTCGGAAGATGAAAATATTTACGAATTGCAGGTAGGCCACCATCTTGATGTAATTTATTTTAATTATTTTATAGATTTTAAATTCAATGATAATATATCTGGATTCCTGCAAACTTTAATTACTGATTTGAATATTTCTGTATCTTAATATATTTGTTTTCAAAAACCACCAAAATTACTTTGTACTTTCGCTGAGTGGGTAGGTGGTGTTTTTCTGATTATGTCAAATTGATGTACAACTTAGCGAAATACATGATTGTTTCACCGGAATTTTCAGTTTAAACTATGATTATTTTCTAAAACATAATTTGAGACACGTATTAAGAACGCTATTTTAATTTCTACCGATTTTATATTGCGCACAGAGTTGATTTAGATAACAAATAATGACGCCACGTGGACTTGCCCTCAAACTTTGTAGAAAAGTATCTAGTTTTCATTAATTTATTATAATTATTTAAAAGTAATTTCAGGCATATGGTATTGTTAAATATCCGTTAAAATTAAATAACATTTATAATTCTGAAATTAATTTAAAATAATGTTGGCACTAATCAAATAGAAGTTATAATAAACCTTTCTATTTTAATTATACTCATAAATATGGTGCCTACTATTAGATATTTGTGTTTACAAATGAACAAAAAGGTGCATGGTCTCTATTAATTCATCTAATCTTCATAAATATTTGCTTATTTTTACAATAATAAATAATTGTTATAAACATTGACCCTGTCCCAAACTAGAGTTCCTAATTCAGTATGGGTCAAAAATATACATAATTAAATACATGTGATATACACCCATGATTTTTTAAAAAACGAATCTGCTCATCGTAGGTATGTATGCCCTTACTGGAATTCAAACCCAAGACACTCAGCGTTGCATTTGAATTAACAAGCGTTGAACTATTAGATTGTCAATAATAAAACAAATGATTGTATTAATATACTCGATGTTAATTCATTATAATGTGAATTTAATTAAGAATAATTGTATTTTTGGTAACATAAACTTTGTCTATAGTTTTGGTAGGTTTCTGAGACCATGTTGTGTGTAATTAAAAAAATTAAATAATATTCCCATTATATAAGTATCACAAGATAATTTGTTGTTATTAGACTGTATCATTGCAAACCTTAAGTCTAAAAGGGGAAGTATGAATGATTTTATTACAATATATTAGGTTACGATGGGGTTGATATAACATTATTAAAAACTAGCTTTTGCCCGCGGCTTCACTTGCGTTAAGAAGTATTATTATTAATAAGGTATAGTTTTTGCGGCTTTTCTTTTGTTTAGCGTGTGTAAAAAATTAGGGCCTACAAAACTTTTTGTACACAATATTTTTAACTAATCTGTCATTAGGTGCTAAAACTATCAAACTATTGGATGAACTTATACAAACTTTCATCCCCTATTTTATCCCCTTGGGGGTAGAATTGACCAAAATCCTTTCTTAGCGGATGCCTACGTCATAACATCTACCAGCATGCCAAATTTCAGCTCGATCCATCCAGTGGTTTGGGCTGTGCATTGATAGATCACTATGTCAGTCAGTCAGTCATCTTTGAGTTATATATATTTAGATAAATTAAAAAAAAACTTTGAGAGTAATAGTAATAATATATTGTCATGCTATGTCCCTTTCGGGGTGAGCAGAGATACATTACCAGTGGTAGCTATTCATCATTAATTGTTTATAAATGTGTTTTGATTAAATTTGTTTATATATGAGTGTACTAATGTTATGGTTGTGTGAGTAGAAGATGATTTTAAATCCCTAGAATGTCCTCAAAGTATTCCCCTATGATATAATTTGGTGGTTAATGAATAAATTCTTAATTTATGAATGTAAAAAAGTGTTTTGTTATTTTATTATTATTTCTTTCATTTCGTTAACACATATCTCTATCTCCAATTATTATTTGAGTTAATTAGTTTTCAGAAAATATTAGGAGAATATTTACTGACCTTGACAATCCAATGTATCAAAATTAAAAAAAAATATATGTGAAGGGTGCAACTTGATAACAGTTTCCTCAAAATATTTTCCTTATACAGCAAGAATGTGCTTTATGTGGTATTCAATACAGACAATACTTAGTACATATTTCCCACACTTGCTCTTAGTGGGATTAGACCAGTGGCAATCAAGTCTTCTGGCATCAATATGAAGTTAAATAAATAGGGTAGCAAAAATAGAAGTTAGAAAAAGGAGTAATACCTAATTCATCTGGAATATTAATAGCCAAAGAAGTTATTTTGATCTATATAAATCCAATAGTAATGATTTAGTTTAATTGAATACATTCTAGGGACCATCAGATTTATACATGTTTCTAAAAATTTGCATATGTTTACTATACCATTGATACCTTTTTATATAGTTTATTAGATAGGCATGTTTATCCAGTGTCTTGCATATTTTGTGTTCATAGTATGTTTTGTAAGTAAATATTTTCAGTAATCTGTGTGTGTGTGATGCGACATAACTATAAATGTGATGAGAGTTTTGAAATTATTTGTAGGTGTAATAGGTTAGTCAATGCATCAGCTATCCAAATTGTTCCAGTACAATCAGTTTAATTTTCTTTTTTCTATTTAGATTAATTTTGAAATCAGACATAACTTAAAAATTTTAATAACTCGAAAAATATTGAATTTCGTCTGTAAATTGGGGTGCCTTAAATTGCATTTTAGATTTTCTATCACAGGCTTCTAATGATATGCCAAATTCTTATTAGCCCTACCTTTACCCTGGCCATTCGGCGCCAGCACACAGGTCGCAGCGGGGGGCGTTCGTGCGCTACGACCTGCTAATCCCCCCGCCATGACATTTTTTTTTTATTACATACAGGCTTGCGCTTGACCTCAATCTCACCTGATGGAAAGTGATGATGAGGCCGACAATGGAGCGCGCTCACCCAGCAAATACCGATTCACTCGACGTTTGAAGATTCCCATGTCATAAGACGCCGGAAACACTGACGTAGGAAGCGAGTTCCACTCCTTCGCGGTACGCAGCAAAAAGGAGGAGGCAAATTGCTTAGTGCGAGCAGCAGGAATGTCAACCACAAAAGGGTGCAAACCAGCACGGCGTCTCGTCAATTTATGGTATGACATTGATGCGGGCAAGGTGGGAGTCCACTGACTGTAAATGAGGGTGGCGGTGTGTATGTAAAACTAAACTCCTAAACATCGCCCATTTCTGAGTATGACAGGGACGAGATTTCTCCGACCTGTCCCATGTTCTGAGGAGGCCTAACAAGGTCCATCATGCGCCGATCGTGGCAGATTGCGAACTCGCGCCCACGACCTGCATCTGTGTGGTGGAAGGAGTACCCAGGAGTTTTTTAGTCGCTGAGAGTCCGACACACCGGGGGGCGGCCCTCACCACTTCTTGACGGTCCATAACGAATTTTTCTCTTGGTTAAAAAAAGTTTTATTACCTCTACATAGTGTACAATTAATAGATTAAGGAATTTTTTAAAAAATGTTCATAAAGGCTCTTTCTATTAATAATTATTATTTTTTATATTTCAGAATGATATTGATATGGAAATTAGACGAATGAAAACTGAAATACTTGATGTTGAATATGAACAGGAATTTAATGTTAAAATAGAGCCGAATTTTTCTGAAAATATTTGTGATACAGAATTTACTATTGAACCAGAATTAAATTTATCTGAAAATGTTTATGACAATGAATTTACCATTGAACCACAATTAAATTCACCTAGTTCAGTAGAACTTATTGATGATAAAGATTTTACTGTAGAGTCGCCATATTTATCTAGAGATGTTGATGACAAAGAATTTGATAATCAACCTCCATCAAATTTGTCTGACAGTATTTATGATCAACAATCAACTGTTGAGCCACAGTTGAAATTCTCCATAAAAGTAGAAGTAGAAGAGTTTGATGATTATAGAGTTAAAATCGAGAATGAAAATGAAGAAGTTAGAGTAAATAAGCAACTTATTGAAGAAAATAGTTCTATAGAACCCCATGATTCAGATACTCATGAAGAACTAAAAGAGATAGAGGATAATCAATCAGAAATATCTGTAGACGATGTAATAGTTACATTTGATGATGATGCTCTGTATACTTTTCTAGGAGATGCAACTGATATATCTTCAGAAGCAGATCGTATATTTAAAAACGGAAATTATGGGGATAAGTTTTTGGCTATGGAAATGAAAAACCGTTGTGGTATGCTAGGCAAAGCTCAGGAAAGTACTATATTTAATCAAGATTTGTGTGCCATTTTCAAGCAATGGAAAGTTTGGAACGCATCAAGAAACTACAGTCAAGAACCTCTTTTTTATAAATGCTACATATGCTCCTTATCCTGGTGGTATTTGGGGCCATTCGTAGAACACGCAAAGGAACATGATACGGCAAAGAATGTGATGTATCTTGAGAAATGTTCCTTTAGATGCAGCATTGTTTTGGCAAATTTTAGGGGGGAAGCAGAAAAGTTTATCGATACTCCAGGGAATTGCTGGAGGTGTGACAGACCATTCGAGTTTCATGTAATGAAAGACACAGATCGTGGTTACAAATGCGTGGGCTGTAAAAAAACGTATCACACGTGCAGCAGATTAGCGGAGCACGAGAAAACATGTTTAGAAATGCGGGAACCGGAATCTGATCTTGTGTGTAGTATTTGTAAACGCACATTTAAGCTTCGTAAGGACTTAAACCGTCATCGTATTTTAAGCCATACAGTTAGATCGGACCTGCCAATCATCCCTACATATAAAATTTGCAATGGATGTTACAAGAAATACCATTTTCGCGTCTGGCATCATTGCCCAAAGTTTGGATACTTTCGATATATTTGCAAAACATGCTTAACAGGTTTTCCAGTCAGGTCTTTGTATAACAGTCACATATCAAAGGCTCAGCATAAAGTGAAATGTAAATTGTGCAATACTAAGATAAAGCAACATTGTCAGGAGATACCTCATTATGTGAGTCACTCGAAAGATATCGTATCGGCTCATAAATGTACAAAATGTACGGAAGTGTTTTTAGTTTTTACGAAAGAGTCTATGCAACGGCATATGATGCTTTGGCATAAACAGAAGTACAATGTAAAAAAACATAGTTTTGAATTGGTGAGTAAGGTACCTTTGCTATTATTAATCTTAATCTACGGGATTGTTCAGTGGCGTGCATTCTATGAGAACATAAAAAGCATTACCATTGTCGGTCTGATAGCGCAGTTTGTAACGACCCTACTTACGATGCTAAGGTCCTGGGTTCAAGTCCCGGTAGTGGTAAACTTTCCTGTGATGAGTTTATCGCGAGTCATGGTTGTATATTTTTATTTAAGTATGTATATCTTTGTCCAGTACCTATAGTACAAGCGCAAGCTTAATTTGGGACAATGTGTGTAATTGTTAGTAAATATAATTATTACCTTGGTATATTCAATAAACATATTGACTTAAAATGTGGTAATTACTGAAATATATCAATATATGTTTTAAATAAGACTATTAAGATTTGTTGAGGAGAATTAATTTTAAAATAAACACCAAAACTACTAGACAGCCGAACATGTTCGCCTTGCCGATAATACATCACAATTACGCAAAGAACTCTGTAATACACAGATGCCTCAATGCGTACAATAAGGACTTTCGCACTATTGACACATTTTCCTAAAATAGAAACAAATTCATAGCCTCGGCTTTAGCTTTGCTAAAGTTAAAACGCCAATAGGAGGGTACAGACGCCACACTGCATTCATATACATATCATATACAGGGTGAACGGTAATGCGATACATTCCTTGATAGACGTTGTAGTACAGCTTATTTGGAGTCATTTAAGTCATAAGACACCGTGTCCGAAACTTGTTAATTTCTGAGATATTCAAGATATAAGTATTTTTTTTAAAAACTCCAGTTTTTATGTTGAAATGTTCCCTTGTAGTGACGAATACAAAATAATGTTTTTGTTTATGCTGTATTCGTATAGCTAAATAATAATAATCTCATTTTAAATTAAAATTTGTAAGAAGGAATCGTCATTACTTAAGTAAAAGCTAAAAAACCAAGTATCATTTTGCAAAAAAAAATTGATATAGCTATAGAGTATAGCTTTCTTACACTCGCCTTGTCACAACAAACACACACACGCACACACATCTATTTCTAATTGTTGCGAGTTCACCGTTATTTGATTTTCCTTTTCTTTGTTAGTTTTTTAAATATTATCATTGTGTAATTGGCACAGCTTGTCAACTGTACCGTATGTAAAATGTTTATATGTTCTGTTCAATGATAGTGAATAAATAAATAAATAAATGCCATCTATACCAAGATAATACTTTCTTAAGCTTCTTAGGGATACACACCACTGGGATTGAAATAAGCGAAGGGGCTCAGAGTTTTCATTGGAGAAATATGGATTCCCAAGCCCGGCTAGGAATGATGTAAAAGACATCCCGGGAGAGTTTAGTCAATAGGAATCTGGCGATCCGGGACCACCGGCCTCACAGCGGCCTTGATATTCCTTGCAGGATTTTCCCCCAGGTTACCAAAAAAGGGTGGCACAGACTTGAACTGCTGGTGATCTCCTTTTTTATACTGTCGGCATAAGTGACAAAATCACAACTGATGGAAAGTATAGTTTAGTTCAAAAACGTAAGCGACCATTGACGGAAATTAATCCATGACAGTAGCTTTCGTCATGCCGACCCGCGTATACCGCAGGCTAACCTAAGCTACTATGACGCTATTTTTGTGTACTGTGGTCACGCTGCAGCTTAGCCAATCGCCCTGCCACCTTTTTTTGGTAACCTGGGGAAAATCCCTAACAGACCTACAGGAGGCAGTGAGGGCCGCCCCCCGGTGTGTCGGACTTGCACCAACTAAAACCCCCGGGGTGTTCCTTCTGCCTGCCGAATGCCAAGGGCAAGGCTGAGCCATCTTCCTTGACACACAGCGAAGTCTGGCCTTCTGCAGGCCCTATCTGAATCGCCGTGCCACCTCAAAATTTACTATTTCATACATAATTCGACTTTTTGCTAACAGTATTCCCAACAAAAAGTTGCTTTTTCCAGTATAATTTTATAGTTATTTACAGGTATTGCTTCCCGTAAAATGTATGAAGTTTCTCAAGAAAATTGATGTCAAGCTTATTGATTTGGGTGAGTGAATATTTTTTTTTTTATATCTCTTATTTATTTACCTATTTATTTAATTTAAAATATTGGAAAGAAATCAACCATCGCTCCCTAAACAACGACGTCACTCCTCTGGACTCCACTGCTCCATTGTAGGCGTCCAGAGGATCGCCCACTTTAAAAAAGACTAAAATAAAATCTTTTTCAATATGAATCAATCGTTAGTGTCGGTATACACGATCCGTTGCCACAACGTTAAGCCGCAGTGGGACTGCTCAATGCAGTCTGTTATTAAAAATGTATTGGAAAAAGATTACGGAACCGTACCACTCCGGCATCGCAGCGCGTGCACCCCCTTGCCTCGTCTCGCGAAGCACAAGTCCGGTGCATGTGTGAAGTGACACATAGTATATCTATTTATATGTACGTTATCATAAAGTAATTTTTAAACATTTATCGTTAGGAAAGAAAGAAATTGAGATGGTAGGGAGATTGCCTGAGCTGGGTCTTGACCACAGTACACAAGTGCAAGAACCATCATAGTGACTCGCTTTGGCCTGTCGCGATTCGGGATCAGCTTGTGTATATCCAGTAACTCATATACCTAGAGACCTTCAGTAGTGGTGTATGTGGGCCCACATGGCGATGGAGACTATCATTGGATTCTCGTCCCTTGATAATCACTATCCGTCTTTGCACTACTCTCCATAAACTGCGCCATATCCACATTGTTGGGGCCAATATAAAGACAAATTCGTGAGTAAAATCCTGTGGTTTCTCCCGTTTTATTTATTTATGATTTACAGGCGGACGCTCGACCTCAACCACACCTGGTGAAAAATGAAGATGAGTCCGACGATAAACCGCGTCCTCCCAACAAATGCCTAGTCACTCTTCTCTTACAGACTCCCAAGGTCGTGAAAATTTGCTCACTAGAAGCATATTCCACTCCTTAACTGTTCGCATGATGAATGTAGAAACGGATCTTTTCGCGCGGATATAAGGAACATCCACCACATACGGATGGTATCAGACACAGTGTCTAGTGGTTTTGTGCTGGATAGGGCTGACGGAATTAGAGAATGAAGCCTCTGAGAACACTCCACTGTCGCATATACTTGTCCATAACCTTAAAATGTTATCCATTAAAAATAAAATAAAATAAGCCTTTATTTATTTTAAAGGGAAACATACAGCAATATAAAAATGATAACAAAATACACAAAAATGTTACATAAGCCAGCAAAGTTTCCACAAAAATTAGTACAAAAATAAAAATCAAGCTAATAAATAACAACAAAAGAAAATCAATCAAATATACATACATATAATTGTTACATAAAAATAGTACCTATATAAAAAATACAGTATAGAACAAAATTGAACTTGGGCTAATATTTTCTCTCTCACCATACGTTTAAAGGGCCCAAAGGCACAGGACTGGTGATGAAAATGCCTGGGAATTTTCCCAAAGTGCCCAAAAACTTCCTTGGGAATATTACCGGGAATTTACAAAATGTTCTCGGAAGTTTTGGGCACTTTGGGAAAATTCCCGGGCATTTTCATCACTACACAGGACACGACTACTTTTTTTATACATCTTATCCTATGTTATTCATCTATTAGTAATATAAATTAATGTTCCATAGTAGTCGCCTCCGCGGCGTAGGCCTCCCCCATCATGTTCTATTGGTCTCTATTTCTGGCTATTCTCATTCAAGAAGATCCTGCTTTCTCTACAAATATGTCTGCCCACTCGCTCTAGGTGTCCACTCTGATACTTTCTTTGTCCACCGGCTGTTTTGCATTCTACACAAAATTTTATCCATTAGCGAATTTTAAATAAAATGGATAAAAAAAATTTTTAGGGTCCCCGGAGAGTAATGAAGATGATTGTAAAGAAAATTGTAAAAAGAAAGAGCTGACAAATGAAATTACAAGTTTCAAAAACGATAAAATATTGGAGGAAGCCGTTATGGATACCACTGAGATAAAAATAGAAGTGGACGATAGTTTTGACGATTTAAGGAATCAATCGGAAAGTATGAATCTCTCTGAAGAAAATATGGCAGTTTATAATAGGTTCTTGGCAAATATTTTAGGGGTAAGTATTTTTTAACAGGAGGGCTATTTCAGCTTGTGGTTTTAACAGAGATACCTACGCTATAGCTACATATTATAAAACTAATATATCACATTTTACTCTAGTTTGTTTTGATAGTTGGGCAATTGCCCGAACTGGGTCATGACCACAGTACACAAGGGTGAAGACCATGATAGTGACTCGTTTTGGCCTGTCGCGTTTCGGGCTCATCTTGTGTATATCCAGTGACTAATATACCTACAGACTTTCTGTTGTGGTATATGTGGGCCGACATGACGACGGAGCCTATTAATGTATTTTCATCCTATGATAGTCACTTTCGTTTTTGGACTACACTGTACTTACCCTCAGGTACTCTGTAGTCACTATGTCGAGCCAGTGTAAAAAAATATTCCACCGCATCGGCTTGTCTGTCTGCGATTAATTAAAAAGCGACTAAACCAATTTTCATGCTATTTTACCAACACAAAGTGTGACATGAGGAATTTTTGGTCTCGGTGGTAATTTACTCGCTGTTTAAAGACTCCCATGTTTTATGATGTTGGAAAAAAAAACGCAGGAAGCGAATTCCACTCCTTGGCAATGGCTGATGAATCAACACAGTTTAGAATAATAACGTTTTTATACAAATCTTCACGTATTGCCTAGGGGTGCTGTAATTTTCACTCAAAACAATATAATATTCGTCACTTTATAAACTTGTAATTACATAAATCCATGCTTATCCTGCAAACAGTATAGCATAATGGTATTATTATCATCCAGGAACCATCGGAATCCGGCAGCCAAATAAACTTCAAGATTACAGCAGAAGTGCAGGATCACAATGATGATGTCAAATTGTCACCAAATGACTGCAGTGACGATGATGACAGGCTTGTAATCGACACGCAAGAACAACAGAGTGATGATGAAGGAAACTCTATGGAGCCGGAGGTGATACTAAAGCCAAGTGCGCGATTTCCAAGGATCTACAAGTGCAATAAGTGTGATTACGAGGGAGTTCACAGGTAATATTTTGTTCATTTGCTGGTATCCCATAGCCAATGTTCTGTAGAGATATTGGTCCTAATTCCATTTTTTTTTGTTGTGCATTTTGGAGTATTTAAATGGGCTGCCTGGTACAGTTTTCCTCAAAACTATCAGCACAGTTTGCAGATGATTTCTTTCTTTACCAGTTTTGGTAAAGTGCAAATATAATTTATTTCATAGGAAGCAAGATATTCAAGAAAAATTAAACGTGCATTTTTACCCTAAATGACTTAATCAGCAACAACAACATCTTATGAGACTTTTGAGTTCACTTTTGCAATGTCAGAATAAAGGTTTTGATGGTAATATGACTGGACTCTGTAAATATCGAGTTAGTATATTCCTGCGAAACGTTAAAGTGTTCTTATAATCATAACATATATCTCGTCACGCTGTATTCCTTTCGGGGTGAGTAGAGGTACAGTACCTGTGTGTAATTTACACTTGTCGTGCCCAACGTGACCAATAGCACAGATGATCGCCGTTCCCACAGCACTAGTACACATAACATTTCTATTAGATGCCATGCGGGTTTCCTCTCCTCTCTCCCAGGCGATGCGCCGGACACCGTGCACCGCCTCCCTCTCATCCGGGCAGCAGACTCCCTCAAGTCTACTGCCCGGAAACCAGAAGCACATGCCGAGATTCGAACTAACGAACATACGCAATGCCGCGAATGAGTGCCGGTACATTACCACCAGAGATGGGCAAAATGTAATCTGATTAATGATAAACGATTACAAAATGTAGTCGTAATTTTAATTTTCTTGCTTTGTAATCATGATTAAATCCATTTAAAACATTAAGAAGTGATAAATGTGTTTGCAATCTGGGATTCTGTAGTGTTTAAAACATAAATGAGAAAAATGCAGTCATATTAATGTTAAAAAACGTAAAATGTAATCGTTAATCATTTTTATTAATTTGATTACATTTTGCCCATCTATGATTACCACCGGCCACCGCAGCCACTTTTCTTAATAATATTTGTGACTATTTTTAGGGAGTATCGGGAACACAGGTCGTTCTTCTGCAGCATGATGAACAATCTCAAAGGACGGGAAGTTCCAAAAACGGTCACATGCAACGATTGCACACACTCGTTCTCGTCGAACAAGGCTTTTATACTACACTTACGGAAACACGGGTACGAGCAGTTCCAATGTCCGCTGTGCCTCTTAAACTTCGATCGACTGCAAAAGCTGATGGGGCATATGAACCATCACATTGTTAGGGGATACCTCAAATTCAAGGTAAGTTTTTTGTACTACATCAGGCTGTAGCAGAGTTGGGCAAAATGTAATCTATGACCGGTGGTAGTGGGTGTGGTTGTAGGTAGACACGGATTTTGGCGTTTTACTGTTTATTTGCACTTTAAAGCACACCGAACTGCGACGGACACGCACGTACAGTAGCCTTGCGTCTCGGTAGTCGACTAACTTAGCTAGAGTATCCCTTGCGCGCGCGCTCCCCTTACCCCGCACGTCTTGTATCATCTTAATGACCCTTAGGGCGTGTAATACAATTACATATCGGGCGGCGTCTACATGCTATAAATCTGATTAATGATTAACGATTACAAACTGTAGTCGTAATTTTAATTTTGTTACTCTGTAATTATGAATTAATCCATTGAAAACATTAAGAAATCATAAATGTGTATGCAATCTGGGATTCTGTAGTGTTTAAAACATGAATGAGCAAGACGCAGTCATATTAATGGTAAAAAACATAAAATATAATCATAATCATTTTTATTAATCTGATTACATTTTGCTCATCCATGGGCTGTAGACATGAGGAAGTCTCCTGCCAGGTGGAGACGGAAGCGATGCATATATGTCCTGTAGTTTCTGACAGATGGGTTGCTTAAACTCACCCTTCCCTAAGCCTGAGAAAGGCTTTACGCTCATTTTTTTTTCATTACACTGGGTCGACATAGTAACTACAGCGCATCTGATGGTAAGTACAATGTAGTCCAAAAACGAAAGCGACTATCAAAGGATGAAAATCCATTGATAGTCTACATCGTCATGTCGGCCCACATATACCACGACTGAAGATCTATGAAGGTATATGAGTTACTGGATATACACAAGCTGATCCCGAAACGCGACAGGCCGAAGCGAGTCACTATGACGGGCTTTACACCCGTGTACTGTGGTCTCGATCCAGGCGGGCACCGACGCTCTACCACCTCGCTGCTACTCGTTTAGCACCACCCAGGAGTCACGTGTAGGGAAACTAGGGTAAAGCCTACGGACGCGAGCAGCTTCTACTCCCAAATATAATAGATGAAATAACGGATATCATTTTTACAATGCTAATCCACTTCTTTCAGACAATAAATAGCCACAATGCATCAAAGAAAATTGGTGTAAAATTGAAATGCAAAGAATGTCAGAAAACGGTGCCCGAATGTGAGATGTTTAGCCACTGGGTACTACATTTCAAGGTGAGGGGACCCAAGTATGAAGAGAAGAATAAAATCAAAATGAATAATGCAGTTGACCGCTCGTCTCTCGTCCCTGGAAGGCTCCTGAAGGACAACACAAGAGATGAACTTATATGTAAGTGCATTTTTGCAACACAAATACAGTTACAACTTGTCACCCATCCATCTGTTCCCCTCATGAATATCCTGTATATTTTCCTGTATGATTTTATAGACAAGATTTTAATAATTTGTACTTTCTTATAACTAATAAAAATGTAAATATTAATATTCCCTAACAAATCATAAAGAAACATTGATGAACAAATGAGAATTGATCCGTATAAAGTTTGGACACCGCAGCGCGTGTGGTGCACACTTGAATGGCATGTAGATAAAATTCCTTTTATGTAATTTTAGGTAAACAGGTAATTGTCTTGTTACCCTTTCGTACTCCTGGCTTAGGAGAGACAAAATACCTACTTAATAATTAATAGTTATTTCTTCTATCATGTGTGTAATTGCCCCTTAATATGTTGACTATAAATTACTTTGTTTTAATGGAAATATTAAGATATCACTATTCCTATATATATGCAATTAGAATCGAATGCTGAATATCCTCCTTAAATATCTCACTCGTCTATGAAATCAGCCTGTATACTAGCGCCGGCTTATTCGTAACAGTCGTATCGAAGTAAAGGCGGAGAGAAAGCGTGGTGTGGTTGGACTTTTGACGGCTAAACTTCGCAAACTTTCTTCGAATAGATTTCTAGAACCTTCGGCGATTGGACTTTGGGGTCATTTGACGACTATGCTTCGAGACATTTCTGTGACTGTGTGCTTTATATTGCACACTCTCTTATCAATAAATCGATTGTTCGTCAACACCGGTTGTTTACTACCCCACGCTGGTAACAATCGAATCGACATTTCAATTTTAAATAAAACTAGCAAACCCGGCTAACTTCGTTTCGCCACCAGATGGCTTCGTTTTGGTTTTCAGTAAGCGTTTGTAAGAACATGCGCATAATCAATGTCACATGAAATTAACTGAGCAGAGTACAATGAGTAGCTGTCAAACAATGTATAAAGCATCGGCGCCATCTACTTAAAATTCTGGTGCGATCTGCTCCACCACCATGCAAAACCATATTGGTTTGTAGTACATGCTATGTATCAGAGATGGCGCTGTATGTGAAAAATGATTTTCCCCGTTTTCCTGCTTTTCTATTGAAAATTTTCCTGAATTTTGATTGCTATAAACCTCACGGAGCCCGAGACCTTTCCAACGAATGCAAAACCGTGCAAATCGGTTCGTGCGTGCTGGAGTTATAGCGTCAGGAAGGAAAACCGGACTTATTTTTATATAATAGATAAAACTGAATCTTTTATTATTATTTTTTTTAAATTATTGGTTCTAAATTAAAAAAACAACAGTTTACAATATAAAGACTGCGAAACTATAAATCAGGCTTATGAGCAGCCAGTGACTTCGAGCAAACAATTTTACAAGAATAAATGACTTAATTAATAAAGTTGATACGATTAGCTTTAGTCAATCGTATAGCGTTGTTATAACATATAATCGTGACGACATAGTTTACAATAATATTGTTTTATTTTAGTGAAGGTGATATAATTATAGCCTATTACTTATAATTATATATTAAATATCGTGAACACAAATAAAAGATGTTAGTTCCATTTGTAAGTTTTATAATGACAGCCTTCAAATCGGCTGCTCCGCGCATGCTCCTGAAACTATCTACACGGCGCTCCGTAACATACACATCAGAAGGGTTTAGGGGCGTGGAGGCGACCGTCCTGCATGTCGCGAGGCAAACTGTTAATTAATTTAGGTAACATATATTTATACAAATCATGCAATATGACAATCTTTTAGAATTGTCGTCCGTTTTCAGGCAGGTTGATGTGGATAGGTCCGCACCAAGCCGACCAGAAGACATGCATCGTGTGCAACCGAGCCTTTGGTAGACTCAGCGATAGCAAAAGACATCTCATAGAACACTTGCTCGTGGACGCTTTCGCTACAAAGGTGTGCTACAATGGTCTAAGGTAGGCATACATTAACAAATTAACCTTTACCACCCTCTTATAAGGAACCTAGAAGGTATGATAAGGATGTTGACCTACCTACCAGATGATCGAGCAGGGGTCTACGCTCCAAGAACACATTTCTAGGAGCAGCAGACTAGTATATCGAGGGGTGGAAGGCTATTTGGTTTAAGCGACATTTTTTGGTGATATAGTAATATATATAACGTAGGTAACTGGGGGGAATGTGGGCGTTCTTCGTCTCCCGGCTCCATCGTGTTTTCAGGATATAAGGCTTTTCGGGAACGCGGCGAAGTTGGACGTATGTTGGCTACACTTTTCACTGCTGTGTCTGCCTCCGAATCATAATGCCGTTCACAGCTTCACGTGCGCTTATTTAACCATTCATCATCTGACAACCGTCCGCTGTCCACTTCCGTATTGCCACCTATCTAACCGACTGCGTTTTTTTTTTTCGGCGTGTCCTACGTTGGTGGCCTGGGAAAGACCTTCACAACAAAACCGGGCTTGGTGGGCGAACGCAAAGGGCGCTCAGCCAGCGAAATTTATGGGTTGGGCGGCTACGCAAGGGCACCCCTGTGGGTACGGATCTCGACTTGGGAGCCGGCCAGTTGAAAAACGAACCTAACGGTGATCTACCAGCGTTTCGGAAGCGACTGCCTTGAGAGGAAAGGCCGAAAAACCTCAGGGCTGCGTCGGAGTAAAACTGCGTTATTTAAACAACAGTTGACGCAACTATCCTTAATCGTCGTCGTCGGCGACGCTGGTGTCTCGGAATGTGACGAGTGCTCGTGTGTACCTCGTTGTTGATAGGATCGGCGACCGATTACGTCCCAAATCGATTTAGATTTGACGTTCCGTTTTCTAATCTCCGACATATATATTTTTGGAATCGGTAAAAAAACGCTGATTCCGTATATATATCACCAAAAAATGTCACTTAAACCAAATAGCCTTTCACCCCTCATTCTTTTTTATAATTTACAGACAAACGCTTGACCTCAAACACACCTGGTGGAAGGTGAAGATGAGTTCGATGATGAAACGTTATCGCCTAGCAAATGCCTACTCATTCTTCTCTTAAAGACTCCCAGGTCATAAGATCGCGGAAATATGGCCGCTGGAAGCATATTCCACTCCTTAGCCATTCGCATGATAAATGTAGAAGCGAATATATCGATATATTACAATTGATATCTATACTAATATTATAAAGCTGAAGAGTTTGTTTGTTTGAACGCGCTAATCTCAGGAACTACTAGTTCGAATTGAAAAATTCTTTTTGAGTTGAATAGACCATTTATCGAGAAAGGCTTTAGGCTATATAACATCACGATGCAATTATTAGGAGCGAAGAAATAAAGGAAAATGTGAAAAAAACGGGGAAAATTATTCATCCTTGAGGGCTTCCATTGCGTGCGCTGCGAAAACGGTTCAAGATACCAAAAATATATGTATGAAAGAATTATTCCTCTTGAAATGATCTAAAAAAATGTCCGTGACAGTCAGTATATGTCTATCTTTTAAGATTAAGTCACTAGAACCGTTTTTATGGTAAACAAATTTAGTCGAAATTAATGCATTATTTGTTAAGAGTTGTATCAGCGTAATAATATTAATCTTTATCCAAATAAATGTGTTATTGATTAAGAGTATTTAATTGTGAACAAAATTGTCTTTGACATCACTTAATTTCAATGACCATCTTAGAAGATATTACAATAACTTATATAGCAAAACAACGTTTGCCGGATCACCTAGTAACGGATAAAATACAAAGTAAAAAATGCGAATTTCCAATGCTATTTGGTTGTTTTAAACTTCCTAAAGCCTTCACGTAAGTAAAATTTTCTTTATCCCGATTAGATGCCAAATATGCGGCGAGCTGTTGCCGAAAGTGGAGAAGTACAAGCGACATATGCGGGAGCACGCCTCGCTACCGATATACAAGTGCGAGCTCTGCGACAAGACGTTCAGCGACTCGAGCAACTTCGTTAAGCACAAGAAGGTGCACAACCTCGAAGCTGTCGTCTGTGACATCTGCAAGAAGAAGTTCCAGATGAAGTCTTCGCTGGAGAAGCACATCCAGGTGAGCGAAGATCTTACCAGGTACTACATTCTCCACTGCTTGAAAGCACGCTTGCTCGAGATCTCTCGCTCGCACACTCTTAACGTGCTTTGAGCAACGAGTGCGCCTGAGACTTCGATAATCATGTCCTATTGGATCCCGACTATCCAATTACCGCGGCCTTAGAAGCCGCAGGTTTTTCCGAAAAACAATAAGGTTTTGGGAGTGACTATATGGTTCAGTATTGATGTCGCATTCGTTGGAACTTGTGAAGTTTAGTGTCGACTCGTTGCTAGCCCGGAACGTACTGTGTAGCAGTTTCTTTTATCACAGGATTTGGTCGGACTCCGCTGGTGTGCACGCAGGTGCGTTGTCGGGAAAACTCATAGCAATTGCTTGTACAAAAGAATTTGTCACCGTGACAGATTGACTATTGCGTTCTTGCTAAAATGGTCTTACGGTTTAGAAACTTGACAAAGGAACGCAATTGACAACAGCAATTCTATAGCGTAGTAAACCCAAATGCATTACAATAAAAGTACAAAGAGTTTTGTTTAGCTACAAGGTAAATACACGCACTAGATTCATTCCACGACACAGATGAAGTAGATTCAGTGAATTGTCGCTAGCCCTGTGCGTTTACTTTACGTGGCGCAGTTCCCCTCCGTCATAGCCTTGAGTATCTTTCGGCGTTTCTTCTCAAGGTAGTCGCTTCCGAAACGCTAGTAGATCACCGTTACATTCTTTCCCGGGCTGGCGGCCCAAATTGTGTTTCGTACCTTTTTCAACTGGCTCTGTGAATACTATTGCTATACCCGAGTTCCTATTATATATCGTCGGGTGAAAGGCTATTTGGTTTAAGCGACATTTTTTGGAGATATAGTAATATATATATATATATATATATATATATATATATATATATATTTGGAATCAGCGTTTTTTACTGATTTCTAATATATATATATATATTACTATATCACCAAAAAATGTCGCTTAAACTAAATAGCCTTTCACCCCACGATATTAACTTTTTTGTCAAAACGAATTAATTTTTTGATAGCTTTGCTAAGCAAAGTCGAAAAACAGCGTCCATAAATCTCAGCCTTAGTGTGTCGAATGACTTTTCTACTGTAGCAGTGGAAAAAGGAATTGGGGCAGTAGTAGTAGAAAGGTATGCGAATGCTCCGTAGTAAATTTCACGAGCTGATATAGAAAGTTAAGCGTTTTGTATTCCCTTTCGACGTATTTGTTAATTGAATGCCACAGATGCACGCCGAGACGGAACCGATCCCGTGCAAATTATGCAAGAAGACCTTCTTCACGGAGTCAGCATACAAAAAGCACCACAAGAGCAAGCACGAGAAGCGCACATCGCAGTTCCGCTGCCAGATATGCGGCCTGTACTTCGTCAAGCTGAAGGACAAGTGGGACCACCTCTGGCTTGCCCACAACGAGCGCAGGCAGAAGGTACTCTATCCCTACCTTCATTGTAACCAGACGTTTATAAGGTTAAAGGAACTGTAGTGACTGGTCTCCGCTTGTGGGGGGCTTGTGAATCAAAAGCATTCTTAGCATGAATTCCCCTTTATTTGGCGTGCGTTATATATAATGCGCATGACATAGATATTGTACATTGAATCATAAATATCTTCACGTTTTTTTTATCCCGGGGGAAAATCTTGCATAGAACCATCAGGGATACTGTGAGGGCAGCGACCCTGATGTGTCAGACTCCTGCTGACTAAAAACCCCCGGGAGTCCTTCCAATCGCTCCACCTGGGCCTGGAGAGCCAAATTCATCCAGACACCCAGAGAACAAGAAGCCTTGTAGAGGCTACCTCTCAGGGAGGGGAAGCAGTAAAGCCCACCCCTCCAAAACCTCTCTCCCGGCGATGCGCCGGACACCGTGCACCTCCTCCCTCTCATCCGGGCAGCAGACTCCCTCAAGTCTACTGCCCGGTAAATATCTTTACATTGCATTAAGTGCATTTAACTTCCATTAGCCTTACTCAGCATATACGTCACCCACAGAACCCTCACAGAAATCTTTCTTGTCTTTAAATAACGTTTGAACGTTTACGCAATGTATCGGAACAGAATCTGAGAATATATGTCCTGGGAACTGTGGAACTATTTCTATAGTAGCTTACGCACTACATCCGTCCTCCGTTGTTTTCTGATTCAGATTAGAATGATAATGGTGATAATTATGTCCTAGCCGAATTCGGCCACGGCGACTGTTTCAATACTGATTAAGATAATCGAGGTCCAGTTTTCGGAAACAGTCAATTGCGCAGGAGATATTTAAGTGCATAACTGGACGCGCAGCCAGAAAAACACTCTCTCGTCCGAGCTCCCCCAGGTCCGATGGAATGGAGAACCAGTACAATCGGGAGGGAGCCGGATGCAGGTTTGGTCGAGTTTTCCTTCTCTGTAAACCTGGTTGAATTGCAGTGTTAAAGAGATACCTTAGTCGCTTTTTACGACACCTCAGCAAGAAGATGGGGGGGGGGCTATTCTACTCTGCCGGCAGCCACCACGGCACAATACACGGCACGGCAGATTAGAATATCGACTAATGGAAGTATAATTTATACGAACGCTCTCGCTCTGCGACGGATAAAATGGTATATGTCGTTTACAGGCCGACTGCCCGGTCTGCACGCAGAAGTTCAGGAAGATGCACGACTTGAAGAGTCACCTTCGAGAGGAGCACGACCCGCTGGAGCTGAAGCAGTGGCAGCTCACCTCCCGGGACGGTGGAGATGTGTACGAGTTCATCAAGAAGAACTCTGGCTCGACCTTGGGCGAGAGCAAGGAATTCCGTCTCAACGCTCTGTGAATAGTCATCTTTTTTTTAATCCTGCATAAGACAGGGCAGCCGTGAAGGTGGCTATCCCAGTGTACCAGACTCATTGCTACCGCTGTGAATAGAGCTGTGTCTGACACATTATGACAGCTGGTGTCACGCCTCGCTAGAGAGCGATACACAGGTAATGGAAGAGTTAATGGATTTGATTATACTTCACTCTATTTCTGGGTGCTTGGGGGAACCCCTGCGCAGGGCCGTCAGGATAGCTGGGAGGGCGATGTCCCGGGGCGGTGGAATGCTTGACTCCTACTGGCTAAACACATACATTGTATGTGGACCTACCTTGTATGTGGAAGCCACTGTGACCAAAATTGTATATTATAATACAGAAGATATTCACTAGAAATCATTTATATGGCAAAACAACGTTTGCCGGGTCAGCTAGTACATATGTGAGGCATCTAGTTTCAAAACCCGCTATAACATTTTTTTTTTCCAAATCCCAATTATTTATAAAAACCTATAATTAATCTTTGATTCACAATCACATTCTTAGAAGGTATTTAAATTATTATTCTAGAGTGAAAAAGCAAAAAAGAAAAAAAATCATTTATAATGTTTGCTTTGATTTAAACATTTCAAATTACTATTAGGGCTATTAAATCATTTTGTACGAAAAATCGTTTTAGCGGGTTTTGATTTTAGACGCCACATATATTATAGTACAGAAATTGGAAAAATTCAAAGATATGTTATGTGATGTCATAACAAACATATTTTTGAGCGTTAAAATAGCAAGCGCTGGTCAAACCTTACAAGATAGATCAAAATTAAAGTACTACGGAATTGTATATCTTCAAGAGATCGATAAACAAGTCCGCGATGGTATATAGTTCTCTCCAAAAGATAACCCACAGTAAAATAGTTTATATAGCATAACAGTGTTTGCCGGATCTGCTAGTTGATAATAAATTTTGAATGTTAGGCATTCGTTTAGTTGGGCTTAACCTCAAATCTCCTCAGATAGCGACCTTTAGTCTTTCTTTTTCTTGTTAAAAAATTGATAACTACTCTGAAATATCTTTCTACTAGGCATGAAGACGGAATAGTATTGATGCCAGAATAACTATAACCCTTTTCTATATTGTCCTTATCCTTGATTCCCGTTCGCATCTCATCGACCCATTTTTTTTTTCGCCCTTAGGGTCGGTATAGATCATCCTGGAAATCAATTGTTTATCGTCTAAATTTTACTGTTTCATGTAAAAAGTAAATAAACTCGCATGTCGACTGTACAAGTGCAGTACGTCGCCATTCTAACCGTATTCTTTATCTGAAGGCATTGTAAGGGTTTATGTGCCAACAGAGACATAAAATTTGTGAAAAAGTCTGGATTAGTATCCTTTGAGTTTCGCTCTGCATCTGGTCCACATCCCACATCATTTCATTGTAAGCGACTGCGTGGCGCTGTCAACTGTCACGACCCGTTTGACAGCGCTGCGTAGCCATCTTCAGGGCGGTGCATCGCGACCTGACAACAACTCTCAGGCTGAGATTTATAGTCGCAACTTTAAGTTTGCTTAGACTTTACAAAAACATTACAATTTATATCACTCAATGAATGTCAAATGGTTCGGTTAATCACCGATTTTTTTGTCAAAACGAATATATTTTTGCAAGCTTTGTTGAGCAAAGTCGAAATATCGTCTGTAAATCTCAGCCCTAGAAGCCGAACCGCACATTAACCGTTCTAATACGTTACTCGAAAAAGACGGGTGGAGCTCCGAGAGCTGGACAAATAAATTGTATTTTTTTAATATTTGTTATTGTTTATAAAAGACTAATAATGAAATTGTTCCTTCGAAGAACTTGTTTCTGTGAAATTACATTATTTATAGATTTAGATATTTGTACGTATTTTTTATAGTTGGTTTAGAAATTGTATAAATTTCTTTAAAATTATTTACTTTGTGTAATAATAAGCCGAATGTATGAACTTTGAAATATTGTCGATAGACCTTGACATTGATTATTAATAGACATAAATTGTTTCATTTACTATAAGTTATTTAAGTTAAAAATGTTTATCTTCTTTCGATGTTTAATACAAATACTCCAAATTAATATTGCAATGTATTTATTTTGGAATTTTCTTGACATTTATATTTTGTGAGAATAAATTTTGTATTAAAACCATCTGTTTTATTTCTAGTCTATATTTGAAAACAGAACTTGTTATACACCTACCTTCTTTCTAATAAGTCTAGTCTTGAAATTGATAACCTGGTAAAGGCCGAAACCGAAAACTAGAGGAATTGTCTCTATTAGTTCACGAAGTAACCGACATGTGGGTTATGGCATCAAATGAAGTCATTCCTGTTGTAATTTCTACCAGAATCTCGATTCCAGTTAGCCTCCATACCACCTTGAGAGTTTAGGTTTCAGGGACAAATAGATGATGGCGCGTTTGCGAAAAGCAGTCGTTCTTGATACTGCGCGAATAGTGCATGAGTTTCTCTTTGGACTTCTGATCTGATGCCATTTGTGCTTATGCTAGCGATGTACCATCTCTCACTTAATGCTAGAGCTAGCCGGGTGAGTGGGTGGGTAGTTTGTAACAATAATCTTTATTTGGTAACAATAACCAATGAAATAGTATTATTTGCCGCCGCCATTATAACTTCTGGCACACTTCCATATCCTTTGTCACTTCACATGCTTGCCAACGTAAAATATAATTATTACGAATTATAAATTAATTGTTAAGTGTTTACAATATTTAGCATTTAATAATTATTATTTATATTATATCCATCATAGTTTATTCGTGATATTTCCTGTTGTGCTTCTCTAATATTGTAAACACTACACAAGTTTACAGAAAGGGATTTTTTACTTTAAAATCAATCCTATTAATGAGGCTTCAGTGCATCCTTGATGAATATGCCAGGCTCGTAAGGTATATCTTGTTTAAAATAATTTCTGGAGAAGTAACATTTGTGTAAATCTATATACTTTTTGCGTTAACCGAGGTTGATTCTCCAAATCATAGATGGGCAAAATGTAATCAGATTAATGAAAATGATTACATTTTAAGTTTTTTACCATTAATATGACTGCATTTTGCTCATTTATGTTTTAAACACTACCAAATCCAAGATTGTATTCACATTTATGATTTCTTAATGTTTTAAATGGATTTAATCATGATTACAGAGCAAGAAAATTAAAATTACATTTTGTAATCGTTCATCATTAATCAGATTACATTTTGCTCATCTCTGCTCCAAATACAATGTTAAACCCTTCGCTAGTCTTGAGAAAGAAGTCTTCTAAACTTTTCATAGCAACTACATTCACGAAGATGATAAAAGTCATCAACCACCTTGCAGCGCTCACAAATTCGTGAAGTTTTCTTTTTTATAAGAAAACAATAACTAAAGGAAAGAAAGGGTATTTAAAATGCAAATAAAACAAAAACTAATTTTATATCTTTATTTCCTGCTTATATTACGTTACTTAGCCGCTGGCTTGGCCTTCTTCGCACCCGGCTTGGCTTCCTTGGCCGCCTTCTTCTTCGGCGGCGGAGGAGTTTTCTTCGCCACCGGTTTCTTCGGCTTCTTCGCCAGTGCAGCCTTGATCGACTTGCGTCTCTTCTCCCTCAATTTCTCCGCCCTCACTGCTGGATCGTCATCGGGTAGTTTGATCTGCAAAACGGAGGGTAGAGTTAGAAAAATACAGTCATTCGGACCATTTAATGATAGATTATTGATCATCAGTCATTGTCAACGTGATTGAGTAATCATTGTTTATCATAACCCAATGCTCTGAATGAGAGAATCATCATTTTAGGTTTTTCTTACCCTGGCTTGACAGTGACTACATCGCACCTGATGGTAAGTACAGTGTAGCCACAGCAACCACTCATCATGTCCACCCATATATACCGCGAATAAAAGTCTGGTATATGAATAACTAGATATACACAAGCGAATACCGACATGCGATAGGCCAAAGCGAGTCACTATGGCGAGCTTTATACACTTGTAGACTATGGACATGATCCAATTAAGGCAAGGTAATTAATTAAGGGAGGAGATATCTCCCTACCACTACAAAAAATAAAATGGTAATATTTATTAATATAACAACTCCATTATAATTACATTCAATTTAATTAAAATAAATAATAATAATTTAATTATGTAATATAAAATGATTACAAGAATTTGTTCCAAAGTATAAATGTTGTCACTACGATTTTTATTTTTCAATAATTTAAAGACCGATACCGATGCGCGACAACGCAAATGGTCACCGATTCGCATCCCCGGCACGTCTCGCGTGGTTTTTTTTTTTAGGTTAAGTACAGCTTTAAGCAGCACAAGCTCACCGGTGTAGGCAAACATCGTGAGGAAACCCGCATGGCAACTAATAGGAATGTCACGTATATCAGTGCTGTGAGAATGGTGATCAAATGTGCTACTGGTCTCACTGAGCAGGACACATAAGCGTAAAGTGGGTTTAACACGTTCCCGCCGGCATGTACCATTAATGGTACATTGAGGACTGTTCCATCGGTCGGCATGTACCACTTATGGTACATACACAACTGTCCCATCGGGCAGCGTGTACCCATTTATGGTACAATGAAAGAAATCTATTTAATTTGTATTTTTTGTTAATAAAAAGAAAAAAGTTTGCAAATGAACGCAGGCATAGTCGGCAGAAGCAGTAATGAGAGATATGCGATTACGTGCAAACGGCGCCGCCCGATGAGACAAATTTGATTTTGCGGAGCCGTCAGATGCCGAAGACAGCGAATTCAGCCGCCGGCGGAAACGTGTTAAAGAATTAATGTTTTTCTTAATTATTTTGAATTAACAGAGATCTAAACACAACGAACCATAAAAAAAAAGGATGCAACTTACACCACGTTTCTCTGCTAGAGCCAGCGACCTCAGGTTATTCCTCCGGACCTGGTCGAGCACGGCCTTCCTGCGGAGCACCGCTGCGTACGGGTTCAGCTTCAGCATCGCCTTGGTGTTCGTCAGCGGGTTCAGCTTGCGGGTCGCTCTGATCACGCGCTTGCTGCGATACGAAATCATCATGTCAGCAATGATCATCTGCTAGTCTCATTGGATGGGGGCACTCAATCAGATTCAGTATTGAAGTCAACGTGATTTGAGTAATCATGGTTTGTCATAACCCAATGCTCTGTTTGAGAATGTCATCATTAAAAGCCTGTTATTAGATGACCAACCGAAACCCCTTTTTTTAACCCGGTGGAAATTCTTTCAGACCGTCGGGGGAGTGATGATGGCCATTCCCCCGGAGTGTCGGACTTGCACCGGCTAAAACCACCGGGGTGCCAGCACTGCCTACTCTTCGCCTTCGCCGGGCCTGGGAATCCAGATACTTCCGAGGGAACCGAAACCTTTGCTTCCGACAAAATGAGCCGAAGGTTTCAAGCAAGCGCCAAAATTTAAGGAACTATTGCGTATGCGGAACGCGTACTTCTTTTTAACAAGCTGCAAGGTCTCTTTAATAATCCCTAGAAGTTGCTTTAATAGAGTGTAAACCTAAAAACCTTACCTTTAAAAGACCTACCTTTTTAAGAGTGAAACCTTTAAAAGTTTTACAGTTTATAAGGGCCATTTTATTAACCCAGACGCTAAAATAGAAGAGAGGTAGGAGGGAGAGTTAATGGATGTATGTGCGTTTATATATCTATCTGTGGCACCATAGTTCCTAAACAGATCGAGAGCTTTCTTAGCTGTGATCAAAGAAAATCAGCTTGTTCTAGTTCTTAAAGGAATGTAAACAATTTATACTGGTTTAATTGATTCAAAAAACCCTATTCTTTCAATGATATTACAACAACATAGTATCTTGAACCAGATGCCGTAGCAACATCTGGAAGCAAAAGGATGCCCAACTCTTCACTGACTTACAGCAGAAGTACCGTGTTTGAGCTCATTAAATGTGTTACAAAAAAAAAACATAGAGTTGAGGGTTGTTTCAAATTATTAATCGAATGGTTATATAAAATGGATGTATTAGATCGACTTACTTGGGCGCTCGCAGAACCTTGCGGATCTCGTCCGACTTGAGCAGCCGGCTGAGGTCAGTGTTGGCCATCTTCGGCTGAGGCAGATTGAAGTTTGCCTTCTCCTTCGATGGAGTCTTCCATGAGCCGAACAGAGCGTCTGTACAACAACATAATAATCAACATTTACTAATTATCAGGAAGGCAATTAAAACAACTTATGAATACCTATTTCCTACTATTCCACAATTTCTTAATATTTTGTAGTAAAAAAAATCGTCATGATATATACATCCCTTTCTCGGTGAGTAGAGATATATTAACGGCTCCATTCACTTTGTGCGTACATGTTGTGCTCAAAATGACTGGTATCACAGTTGATTGCCATTTTCAGGGCACTTCTATATTACATTTTTGAGATTGAGAAGATATTTGTCCTAAGGGCCTAGAAAACGTAACATTCGAAAAGCAAAAGAGATAGTAGAAAAGTTTAAAATATATACTATTGTCATAAAGTGTCGACGTGATATTTCGAAAGATTATATCAATTCCACAATTACTGCACATGCTATACGTTTTCAAAAGATATTGTATTATATGGATATGCGCTATACTTATAAAAATAACCATATAAATATGTAAAGTATTTTTTAAACTGGCTCTACAGATTAATTACAGGACTACTGATGGAAAGTATGGTACCATACATTTTGGACTATAGTCCAAAAACGGGAAAGACGATCAAAGTACGAGAATATATTGACAGTCGCTACTGACTACATTATCCGTATATTTTTCAGTTTTTTTTTTGGTAAACTAATTAATATGTCACCTGATGGAAAGTGGTTATCGCTGCCATTGCATAAATGTTGAACTGTGTTCCTCACGTCGACACACCAGCAATCAGTTGGCAATTGCAGATGTTTCCTAGTGGGAACTATTCACTTTACCCCACGACTTAGTAACTCGAACTGTATGATACAGAACAAGTAAGGCTAGGAGGGGAAACTCTTGACCTGGCAGTAGACTTGATGGAATCTTTTTTATTATACTGGGTCGAATAATTGAATACATTACACCCGATGTAAAGTACAGTGTAGCCATGAACGACAACGACCGCCAAGGGATGAAAATCTGTGGACAGTCGCCATTTCTATGCTGGCCCATATATACCAACCACAACGGAAGTTTTCTAGGTATATGAACAAAAGATATAGAGGGGTGAAAGGCTATTTGGTTTAAGCGACATTTTTGGGTGACATATTAATATATATTTTCGGGATCAGCGTTTTTTACCGATTCCTAATATATATATATATATATATATATATATATATATATATATATTACTATATCACCAAAAAATGTCACTTAAACCAAATAGCCTTTCACCCCTTGATATATACAAGCTAATCCCGAAACACGACAGGACGACGCAAGCTACTACCTGAGAGAGATCGCCTGAAGAGTGGGCTCTTTGCTCTTCTTATATCAGAGATGGAACCTGAAAAAGGCTATCCGCTTGCTGGGTCGTTGGAGAAATAAGAATCCCCAGGCTCAGCTAGCAGTAAAATGAGCGATACCACAGGGGGTTTAGCCAGCAGGAGTCTGGCAGAACCAGGCCACTGCCCTCGCAGTCCTATGCAGGACTTACCCCTTAGTTACCAAAAAAAAAATGGGGGGAACTCTTTAATTCACTCAAAGATCATTAATAAAAACTAACTTAAAGCTAACTTTCATTAAAAATATCTCATTTAATGTCAAGCGCAGTACTAGCCGACATCGTTCACTGGTGCTAACAAAAGACATACATATTCTTGAAGAATACGTAAATCAAACTTCAATCACACTTTGGATATTAGATGGAATAATACAATTAGTAATGTCAGAGTTAATTGTAAGTAAATTCAAAATATGCTCTATAAATCTTAGCTTGGCTCAGGGTTTCCATTCGCGGCATCGCGAATTGTCGTTGATTCGAATACCGGCGCGTACCTCTGTGTTTTTTTAGATTACGTACAGATTTAAGCACCACATGGTCACCGGTGAAGGAAAAATCGTAAGGAAACCCGCATGGCAATTAATAGTTATGTCATGTGTACTAGTGCTGTGAGAACGGCGATCAGCTGCGCTACTGGTCACGTTGGGCACGACATATAAGCGCAAAGTGGATACGGCCAGTAGAGTATCACTGCTCATCACGAAAGGGGAATGGCGTGACGATATATTATTATTATTAAATCTGAGATTAACACGTTCCCGCCGGCGGCTGAATTCGCTGTCTTCGGCACCTGACAGCTATGTAAAATCAAAGTTGTCACATCGGGCGGCGCCGTTTGCACGTAATCACATATCCCTCATTACTATGCCCGCGTTCATTTGCAAACTTTTTTTTTTTTATTAGCAAAAAATACCAATTAAATTGATTTCTTTCATTGTACCATTAATGGGTACACGCCGCCCGATGGGACAATTGTGCATGTATCAGAAATGGTACACGCCGACCGATGGAGCAGTCCTCAATTACCATTAATGGTACATGCCGGCGGGAACGTGTTAAATATATCGCAATTTTAAAATGGTTAGTGTTCCGTATTCGAATAAATGTGCGGACAACTTCGATTATGCTCTGGCAACACCGTACGGGTTGTCAATTGAGTTTTGCTCTCGCTCGAACCGATCCGCCGAGTAACGACATAAAACATACAAATATACATAAAATTCAACAAATTATCCGATTCCAAAGTGTATAAGTGTGCTTGGAAGATCCTCAAAGACACCAGTATCCTGGAGGAGAAGCAGGGGCCCCTGAGGCGTTGGCGAACTGGTGATCGCGGTAAGTGAGATTCTTTAGGCAGCCCGTGCCACTTGCGGAGCTATCGAAGTACCGTACAGTTAGTGTTTTTGAAGTAACATCAACTGAGATGTGTGTCCGTTGTGTGTACTCACCGAGCCTGTCGAACGCGGACTGGGTCCAGATGATGAACCTGCCGATGTGACCGCCCGGGGCGAGCTTCAGCAGGTTCAGCTTGTTCACGTTGAGCATCTCAACGCCGGGGATGTTGCGGAACGAACGGGTCAAACCCTGGACACCGTAGCAAAACATGATTTATCACTGTACATTTTAACTGTGAGGATGATTTGTTAACTTTATCTAATGATTCATTTATTTTAATATAATTAGCGGTGCCTGACATTGATTCATTGTTGCTCCTTGTGTAATGTCTGCTGAAAACTTATGAATTCCTCACCATGACTGTAACAATGGTTTATGATACTCTATATCTATAAGAGTGATCTAAAGCTACATTGGTAATGGTGATTGTTTACCATAATCATCACAGTGATATATAACTACATCTGTCACGGTGATTTATCACTACAACAGACAGTTACACAGCCACAAAAGTCACAGTGATATATCATAACACCCCCGGTGAATTATAATTGTCACGATAGTTTTGCATAATTGGATCTGTCAATTTTTTTAATTTAGTTGACGGTGTCTGTAGTTGTTTTCTATTAACACCTTATATATTCTCTACTGAAGACTTATAAATCGCCATAACTATACAAATAATTTATCACTATATAATGGTGATTTACCACTATAAGTATCACCGTTATTAATTATTATCACTATAACAAACCATTATTCAATTATTGTTGAGCTCTTACCTGATCCTTGTTGTAAATAATGAGGGGTCCCTTACGCTGGACGCGACGGCGGTTTCGCATCTTTCCTTTGCCAGCTCGGAGGCGTTGTGATTTGTACACCTGGTTCACAAACAACATCAGAACTAGAGATTTTTTTTTTGCATTTCATCAACTTTTGACTACATGTTAGTGCTATTAGTTTTGTCTCTTTAGCTCATGTAGATCGGTTATAATGCAATCTGAGTCACGGTCCCTGTGATTTTCATTTATAACTGTTAAATTACTAGTGATTTCACGTTTTCACATCTTTATCAGGTGCGGTGTAATCACGTCCGCATTTGTTTTATACATTATATTTAATCTGTATACTGTCTTTTTTACATTCATTTTAAAAAAAATCAGTAAAATTATCATAAGAATATGATGATATAAAGCTATATCTCTTCCAGGGTGTCTAGTAGCGCAGTTGATCGCCTTTCTCACAGCACTAGTACACATGGCATTTCTATTAAATGTCATGCGGGTTTCCTCACTATATTTTCCTTCAATGGCAAATGTCTAAATCTGACTTAATCTGGAAGAAAACCGATAGATACACAACGGGATTTGATTCTGTGAATCCCAGTCCTTTATCTACTAAGCAATCACAGGGAAAGACAAATTTATATATAACAAACCCAACACGCTGAAAGGTTAATACGTACATGTAAGTAAATATATGACAGAATTACCTTAAGTACATCAGACCATGCCTTGACGCGTCTCAGGAAGATGACGGCTTGTTTGGTCTTGTTGATCTCCTGTACTTTATCTGAAACCACCAGAGGTAGTTCTGGCACCTTCTCTACTATGTGACCTGAATGGGACCAAAAAATATCATGTTATAAAATATTGTTTGTCTATTTTTTACTTTTTTAGTCAGTTTGATTACAAGCTTAAGTAAGCTTTTTAAAATATCCTTGAATGTAGTTATCGGACTAATAGACTTATATGTTATTAGGCAAGTACTATGTTCAGAAATGAACTAGCGTGAGCTGATGATATCTTGACTATCATAATCTATACTAATATTATACAGCTGAAGAGTGTGTTTGTTTGAACGGGCTAATCTCAGGAACTACTGGTTCGAATTGAATAATTATTTTTGTGTTGAATAGACCATTTATCGAGGAAGGCTTTATGCTATATAACATCACGATGCAACTATTAGGAGCGAAGAAATAATGGAAAATGTGAAAAAAACGGGGAAAATTATTCATCCTTTAGGGCTTCCATTGCGTGCGCTGCGAAAACGGTTCAAGATACTAAAAATATATGTATGAAAGAATTATTCCTCTTGAAATAATCTAAAAAAATGACAGTATATGTCTATCTATTAAGATTAACTCACTAGAACCGTTTTTATGGTAATCAAATTTGATCGAAATTAATGCATTATTTGTTAAGAGTTGTATCAACGTAATAATATTAATCTTTATCCACATAAATGTGTTGTTGATTAAGAGTATTTAATTGTGAACAAAATTGTCTTTGACATCACTTAATTTCAATGAACATCTTAGAAGATATTACAATTTTAAAATAAATAACTAACTAAAATGCCCAAAATAACTATTCCACGCGGACGAAGTCGCTGACACAGCTAGTGATTTATAACTGTAATAGTCACAGTGAATTGTCATTGTGCCTGTCAATGATCTATCTATAATTGTCAGTGGTTTATTCACGTTAACTAGTCCGAGAGACCTGTGCCCAGCAGTGTACTAGGGTGAGATGATTATGATATTCTTACATGGACGTCTTTATTTGTATGGATGTATGTGTGTGTGTGTGCGCGCTTTGAGAACTATGAACATATGGTGTGTCCTGACCTCTGGCCTGCACGAGCGCCGGCACGCCAGAGGCGGCCACCGCGGCGGCTACGGCAGCGCGCCTCTGCCTTAGGTTAACGCGCCGGTGCCAACGGCGCCAGGGCTTCGTCGGAGCGAACATGCGCCCGCCGCGGCACATGTTTCCGAACGCACCTTGACCGGACCTACAAACATTATATACTATAATCATTTTTATATCACAATGTTAATACACCCATCCCCCGATTTACACGGTAGATACGTTCCTGAAAAAAACGTGTAAATCGAAAATTAAAAATTTTCAAGTCAAAACCGTGTAAATCGAAAAGCTTGCAGAAAATGCATAATTTTGCTATTTAACAGTTGTGATTTTTTTCAATATTTTTAGGTGTACACAGAAATAAAAATAAAATGCATTGACAGGTTAAAATATGTAATATATTACGGAAACACTGTTTTTTTATTTAATTACAATACATTAAACAGAAGAACAAAAAATAAAACCAAAGGTGTTTTATTATCCTTCATCATGTGCAGCAAGTCAGCACATAAGCTCGGGATTCCCCGTGAGATGTGTACACAGCGTACGTGTTCAAACACAGTAGCATTTAGTAGAGTGCGATAAAAACAAAAAAAAACTTATTTGGAAAACCGTGTAAAAGCGAAAACGTGTAAAACAAGTACCGTGTAATTCGGGGGATAGGTGTATTTATTACAAGTTGCAAGGTAATATCAATTATCTTTAGAAGTTTTGTTTTTTATACCCACCACAAAATGAGGTGTTGTAAGTTTCAACATATATATATAATTTTACGACTGTCTGTGATGTAGCTACTAAATGGATGAATTAAATATACAATTCATTTGAAAAGTGACTTCATAGAGTATTCTTAGCTATGCTTGAAGCTAATCAGCTGTATTAAGATCATTAGCTTTTTTTTAGTTGTTTAAGTTATGTAAACAACTTCTATACTCAACTTGCAGCAGTGATATTGTGTTTGGGCTCAAGTGACGTCTAAGGAATAAGTTATAAATGGATGTATAGTTGAGTATTATTAGCATTTTTAATTTAATAATTATTATAGTCAAAATGAATCTCTATTTTAAACGTTTTTAAAGTCATTAGGTTACTCATTTTTAGCACATCTTGAAATTAATTACTTAACCCTTTCGTTACCGCGGTCCATTACGCCGAAGCGGTGCTACTGAACCCGGCAGCACGTCGAAAAGTGTGCACATTGCATGATGGCCAGTTGACGTTCAAATTTATATTTGTGTTTCAATTGAACTGTGCTACAGTAATGATTTCTTATTATATTTTTTTTACTTTCCAAATACGAAATTCACTTTAAAATAATTGCTTTCTGGAAAATGAGTGCCGGCTAAAGTCGGCGCTGGTGCACACGGGGCGTTTTGTGAATGCCGGCTAAAGCTGGCGCTTGTAACGAAAGGGTTAAGGTACACTAGTGTAAAGACCGTCATAACGACACGCTTATTAAGCCTGTCGCGTTTCGGGATCAGTTTGTAAATATCCAATTGTCCATATACTTAAATATCTTCCGTCGTGGTATATGTGGGACGACATTGCGATGGCGACTATCAAAGAATTTTCGTCCCTAGGCAGTTGTTGCCGTTTTGAACTGCACTGAACTTTCCATAAAATACAGTCAAGTGACTATGCTGAACCAGTATAAGAAAAGGCGTTTCCTTTGACTTTGGCTTGATATTTGTATATCTGCCATTGTTCATAAAAACAATTTTAACATACGACTACAAACAAGCTATACTTTGTAATAAGGCGATACAAGTTAAATCATAGTCTAATTTTAATTGTCCCTTGTAGTGATGGCGTTGCACCCGTCTCCACCAAGGTAGTGAATCCGGAACGCCATGCCGCCACGTCAGTTTAGCACTATACCGCAGCGTACACTCAGAGTCATTGTGACTCTCAATGTGGACATTTAGTGCAACTTTGCGTATATCATGGGGGAAAGCCGAAACCCTGAACAATTATAGTGGAAAGATTGAATATTTTATAATTTGCCAAGTGCGCCCAGAACAAAGCGAAGAGTCATGGATGAGTACTTTAAATATTCACAATAGGGATGTAACGGAGACAGTTTTATCGGAACCGAAGTCGGAGACAATGTCAGTCACAAGTGACGGCAGAATGATATAGTTTTATTAAGGGACAAATAAAAACATTATTCAGTGAACCTTTTTATTTAGAAAGTGATAAATTTACAAATACACAGACAATAAAAATTTCTGTGTTTCTTATTAACTTTTTCCCATTAACAGTGAACAAATTAAATCAAATTTGCTGCAGGGTTGTTTTTGTGTTAATTTCTATTTTAGTTAATTTAATGTAAATGTAAAAGAAAAAAACCTTTTAGTAATAAATTTAAATGTACATTTAGTTTTAAATTTAATAATTTAATCATATTTGTTTAATCTAAATTTAAAAAAATGTCTTCTACAAATTAAGTAGCACTGATTGTTTGATTAATTGATATTATGTTTCAACAACATATAAAATGAAATCAAATGAATTGTCTACAACAGTGGTGGTGACCTCCGATGAATACTTCCAATTAAAAAGTTTCGGAACCGAAGGTGTAATAACAATCGGAAGTTCCTACTTATTGGAGTCGCAGTCGAAGCTCCGTAACATCCCTGATTCACAACCATGCTATTGGAACATGTGATTGCATTTTGGCAAATATTTTACCCAGTGATGCCAGAATACTGTGCCAGACTGTGATGTTGACTCATTGATAACTCTCCTAGTATGTAATACTCCACAGTTTAAGGTACAATTTGGCTGGTATGTTCCATAGAACAAAAAAAAATGCAACTCTTAAAAAGTGCAATTTCTTTAAAATGATATTTATTGATATAAGTGTCATGATCCCAAATTTCTAAATCCACTACAGGATGAATACTCCCATACTCCCGTATATTCCAACATGAATTTCTTGTGGTTGAGGCGGAGTAGGGAATGATACTGGACCACATGCTCAGCATTGAAGGAAAACATTGTAAAGAAACCCGCGTGGCAACTAATAATGAAGTCATGTGTAGATGCCTTGAGAACAGACATCAGTTGCACTACTGTTCACATTGGGCACAACACAAACAAAAAGTGGATACAGCCACTGTTGCATGTTTGCTTATCCTTGAAAATCTTATTTTCTAGCTTGGTAAGACATAGTTTAAAATAGATTCCAAAGTTTGTATAATACCAAAGAGATAAGAATTTAGAGAAGACAATCCAAATCATTAAAATATGATTAAAAAAAATCTTGAATCATCTCACCTGTGGGTACCACCACCACGCACACGTGGGATACGAGCTACAGCTCGACCGGTTCCCCAGGATTCAGCGCTGGTTTGGTGACCTGGTCAAGAAAATATAAATCACTTATTCAACAAAATTTTACATAAAAAAAATTTTATACCTAGACATTATTTATAGAAGTCAAAAAGTACACTACAAAAATTTTTCCTGTCATACAGAAGCTGATTAAGGGCTATTCTAAATAAGTAATTACTTGTAGTGATAACCTTGCACCCGTCTCCACCAAGGTAGTGAATCCGGAACGCCATGCCACCACATCAGTTTAGCACTATACCGCAGCATACACTCAGAGTCATTGTGACTCTCAATGTGGACATTTAGTGCACATTTCTATCAAAATTATTTTAATTCATAAATAAAGATATTTGTTATTCAAGGCTTGATATCAAATATTTTATACTCCTTCCTAACATATTTAAAGAAGTTTAAAGAAGGAGTTTTGTGACAGATTTGTAAATTATCAAGAATATTTCTTACCAGCTTCCTTGCTAACGCAGTATGGTTGACGGGCATTCTTAGACATAGACACATGGACGCTGTTCACCAGGTCAGGTCTAATGGGAGCCTTGAAGACATACGGAAGTGGAAGTGAAGTGCCAGACACCACTTCACTCTTCTCTGAATACACCGACACAAGAGGTCGGGCTACTGATAAACTCTGAAATAAATTTATAATAAAGTCCAGTAATAAAGTTATTATCAGGTCCTACAACTAAGTTATAGTTACGACTGGCATAAAGTTTGCAATAAAATCTTGTTAAAACATTCTTGTTTTAGGAGATGAAACCTTTTTTTAATATTTATAATTTTTTTAACAATAATAAAATCAATGCTGACACCCAAAGAAAATATAAAAAAGGTAGTTAAACAAGAAAAGATAGTAAGATATCTTTATATGGTTTATTAGGCATGTTTGACTTGAATAATACAGGACAGAGGAGATTAAATCCTTATCAGGATGCACTGATACAATAATTAACAGAAATGAATAACGTAAAAAAAATCCTTGCAAGTCAATTTTAAAAATTAACATATACAATATTTTTTTATTTCATAACCACCCAACTTTCCTCCTTTTTAATCATCACACTGACATTGGCGAAGTCACAAAGGACCTGTCCTTGGATAAAACAATAAAAAAATAATAATTTTTTTGTAAACAATTTTAAGACAATACAATCATATAACATTGATTATTTCATAATTTCATATAGACAAATTTATTGATTTGATCTTATAGTTTAGTAGTTTTTTTATCTGAACTTATAGTTTAGTAAATGTAATGTAAAGTCTGAGATCTAAAAATGTTTTAGATTTTATTAAACATATTAGAATGTTTTGTTGTTATTGAATTCTATATATTCAGATAAAGATTGCATGTCTTGTGTTCCACACGTCGACACACGGCCAGTCAGGAAGACTTGGCAATGTTTCCTAAGGGAACTGTTTTATATACCCCTGAAATGTACCTGGAAGACTATGTATTAGACAACCAGGAAGAGTTTGGGGAATAAGGAGCAGTCACACTCTAATGCTGTCACTGGTAATCACTTTGAAGGCTATTTGCTAGTTATAGCAAATAATGCAGTTTCTATTAAACTGGAAATTTATTCCTTTTTTTTCCAAATTTAAGTAATCTTTAAACTAGGTATCATTATTAAACTCTTTATATTTCCATATTATAACCTCAAAAACTTCTTAGATTGCAGTATCAAATTGATATAATTTCAAAAATCATATTATTTTAATACAAATTATTATCATTTAATACTAAAATTGTGAAATATTACGAAAATAAAATAAAAATTTATAAGACTAAGAGATAGGTAAAAATGTTAGTCAAAGCAACCGGAAACCAATGGAATATTTTATTTTATATATATATATATATATATATATATATATATAATAGAGAATATACTGCGGAAATAAGCGTTCGTGATAATAATAATAACGTTAGGAACTAAGCAGCTCAAAATAAGTATAATTTGTATAAAATATAAAATTGTTGTTCACAAAAATTCTAACCTATAAAATAATAACTCATTTTCCATGGTATATATTTAAAAACAATGACATTTAATCATTGTAGCAATGATTTATTTAGGTTTTTCATGTTTCTTTTTAGATTATGTACCGTAATTATCAAACGTGATAGAGATGTTGGCATGTATTTACAACCATACATAATCTTGAAGCATGCATTTTAAGTTGTGTTCTTTAGATTAAATTATCCAAATATCCTTCCGACGACTACATAAAAGAAAAAAACTTACATTTGTATATAACATTCAACGTTATTTCTATGATTTTCTAAATAAACACGTGTTCCCTAGGGTCAGTAATTGCAGCAAAATAAGCACTTTCACTGCATATAATACTCACACTTCATATGATTTTGATAAATATATTCACATTAAATTATCGTAAACTTACCATTTCGCTATATTAGCGAACTTATTCCTCCAAAAAACCACTATAGGCGGCGGTAAAGACCATCCGCCATGCCACGGAGGTGTGAAAAGACCGGAAATCAAAGTGGTTTTTTGACAGCAGTAAAGGGCAGTTGCCATACAAATAAAAAAAATATCTATTTATTTTATCGAAATATAAAAATCTTATATTTATATAATAAGAACTATAGCATAAAAATAGACTATAAAACTCATTAGCGTCAACTACTCACATCAAATATTTATTATTAGTGTTTTCCATTTTAATGCGGGCACCAGACGCTGAATTTTCGGATGTTGATATTTTTAATTGATGTCCACTTTCTTTCCATGGATTCGTGTCTCTTGAAACAATTTTTTTCGTAAATTTCAAAAAATGTTTTATATCTAGTCATATAACTAGGTACCATGTGAATCGAGTAAACAGCGCGACATGTAATTTACGTAGCAAATAAAATATCTCCACAAACAGCAAAATATATAAAATTATGCCAACACTTCTCATGTCACGTTGGCAGTACCTACATTGGCTTACCTGGGACTGAATTGTGGACTAAGTTCAATCAAAAATGAAATGGTTGGATGTGGAATTACCTTTGGTTTAAAAATAAGAATAATTATTCACCTTCTACAGCTTAAGAATAAAAAATCAAATATCAGTTAATGACAACACAAATTACCTGACATTCGAATTTGCCGTAAAGTACATTTGGCTAAAAAGCCCTATTTTTTATATTATTGTTAATGATAATTACTGTTCTTCACTATTAACCCCAAAAAATGTGATATATCTGGATGGAAATTGTGACTTTGTATGAATGTAGGTTCTTATAATTCATAGTTATTTAAGAAATTATATTTATTGATATTAATATATCAGATTGTCATTATACATACTCATGTATAATATAAATGATATTATTTTGCCATACTATTTATTCATACATCCCTAATAGAGTAGCTAGCTATAAATGTGTATAGTAGTGACTATAATTTATAAATACAGCTTGATGTTATATTAAATATTATGATTTATCGGTTTTATTCCAGAATATGGAATCCGATAAATTTGAACACAATACAGATCAAAATAATGAACCACAATTCTTACAAGAAGGAACACTAAGAATAGAATTGTCTATAGCCACAAAAGATTCAAGTGACGAAACTAATCATGTTCTCCCTCAGCCTTTTGTATTAGAATCAAATTCTAATATAACACGATCATGCGGTATAACAGAAAGTGTATCTCAGTCGTTTTCCGAATCAAACCCGACTGTAATTACATCTCAGCCAATATCAGCCTTGATGACGCCAAAATCAATGATATATACTCAGCCGCAATCTTTATTCATTCAAGCCCTATCAAAACTAAATGAGAATTCATTAAATTATGCTGTAATCAATCATTTAAAGACAATGGCTGGACAACCACAGATTAATATAAATAAAATGGATTATAAAGGTTTGAAATCGGGAGAGCTGACACCTCCAGATTCGTTAGCAAGCGCTCCACCGTCGTATTCGTTTGTATTGCGACAAATGTCAGTAAGACGCCGTCCCCGTTTAATGGGCACCTTTATACCATCACCTTCTTTTGTTCAGCATACACCACCACCGAATTACGCAACGGCCTTTGATATCTACGTTGATAATCCTATGCCTCCACCACCTCCCAGAGTCTATAATTTCAGTTTTACATCGACGCTAGTCATGTGCCCAGACTGTGGTTACACAGGCATGACAACAGTTATTAGTAAGGTGACCATGTGCACACATCTTTGTGCATTTATTTTATGCTTATTTCTTTGCTGGATCTGTGTGCCTTTGCCGTATGTATTACGGTCTTGTAAAAATGTTTACCACTATTGTGGAAATTGTAGGAATTTTTTAGGCATGTATTGCCCTACAAGCCCTGATAACAATTATCGTTAACTGAGTAAAACGACGTTGCTGATGATAATATAAAATGTAATAATTATGAATATCAAATATATGCAAATAATATTGTAATAGGAATGATTACCATGCATATTATGTATATTTTATTTTTGTAGGTATTTCAAATAATATATTTTGTTATTATTATACCATACAGCCATACACAAGTTTTAATTTAATTTTTTTTTCGTATCTCATATAGGTTAACAGGGAATATTTATTGTAAATCCAACAATATTAGAAAAAATAATATTTTTTAACATAATAATTTATTCTAATTTTTAATTCATTTAATTTATATTTTCAAAATTTCACAACATTTTTCAATAGGTAATATGTTGCCAACTATCGGTGATTTTGCATTCATTTCGTAAATTAAAAAAAATGTGATTTCTCATAGTAATGCGTTCAGATTTTTGAGTGAAGATAATAACATTATAGACAGTATTTCGTTCAATGCAGACGTAATTCATTTTAAAATATTATTTCCTTTAAAACACATTATGCATCATTATGGACAATGTAATATTGTGTATTAGTTTTCATAAAATGGATAGTTTTTTTTTTTTGTTAAAAACGAATTATTAAGAACGCGTTGACAAATGAAACGTTTCAATGCCCTCTATCGGTGAAATGTCCTCCGTGTAAATTTAGAAGTCACAGCCTTCCGCAAGTTCCGTGTGTGTTGCGGAAAAATCCCTTTTTGGGCGTCCGACCACATGTGTGATTTGTGAACAAAATATGGTTGTATTGTGATTTTATGTCGTAATATACAGTTTTTGGCTTGGCCAGAACACGCTACTGTTAGACAGGGCACGTGTGGCTCTCTAAGTGTCGATAAATCGTTGAAACGAGGCGACGGAAGTGAATTTTTTCGATGTAAATACGGCGCGACCAGGTTCAGTGTGGTGTGCTCGTGATTTCGCGCATATTTCACCATAATCGTATGATATTGTGTTCTGTTTGTGTTTTTGACCTTCGCACGGAGTTACCGGTACGTCTATTATCAGTTCAGTGCTTAATAGAAATTGTTGGGATAACCCCCAACATGGCTTGTTGAGGCATGGAAGCGCGCTCGTGATCGTCTCACGGCGCGGAGCGCGCGCCCAGTCTTACATAAGCGACAGCGGCGGTGTTATGGCCGCGCGCGTGTCTGCAGAGGGGGCTGGACCCTCATACGCGTCAGTGCTCAACTTTAAAGGTGCTGAGAGTAACAAGGAGAACATAGAGGCGCCTTCAGAGGAGCCGATGGACGTTCCGCAGAGACAGGACGATGAGGAGGAAGAGGGTTTCGTGCCCGTGATATCCCACGCGCGCCGTCCTGGCAAGACCCGTAGGGACAGAGAGCGCAAAGCACCTCCCAGGGCTCACAAAACAGCGGCGGTGCACACAGACCCTCAGCCAACAGCGGAACAGCAACAACAAGCTGCGGAAGCTCAGCCCAAGAAGTTTGTGGAGGCTCCTATACCTAAAGTCAATCCTTGGCAGGTTAGTTGAAACATTTCGAAATTCCATCTCTCTTTTACATGTGTATTGTAATTTATTTAAAACATTATGCATTACATATGATGTGCAAATTGAGATTTTTACATTGATTATACTTCAAAATATGAACACACGCTGAAACATGAATGTGTACAACTAAGTAGGATAAAACAGAACTTAAATATGAAATTACTGTAATGTTCATTGGTTTATCATTTTCCACATAATGACTGGGCATGAGCATAAACTATACAAATATTTTTAGGTGGGTAAGCGTAACCATTTTAAGTCAAATTGTCTTGCACATGTTATTTTACACATATTTTTAAGTTTTTTTTTCTCTATCATACAATCTGTCATTGTTACCATTGATATCTTTTTGAATTTGCAGCATTCTTGACAACTGCAGCTGTTAAAAATTTGAAACAGCATTAGTTAGTCAGCTACTCTGTAATAAAAATCTTTATAATTACTTACTCATATGGTGATTTTCATCTAACAAACACTAACTGAGCATAGTTATTGATGACCTCTAATCAAATAACAGTTTTAAACATGCTGATTTCATTTAAAACATATTCAGTGGATGCTTTACATCCAGACTGGTGATTGAAATGATTATTTTAAAAGTTATTGTAGCCACTGATGTCCAAGTTGGTATAATCTTACTTCAGCAACAAAAATCAAGTTCACTGTCCAAAATAACATGAGATAATGACACTCTGTGGGTGTTATTCCTTGTTTGTGACATTATATCTGTGTATCAACATTTCAATATTCTCAATAAATTAACCTGGAAATGTTAGAGAGAAAACAAGATTATTTGATGGTCTCCAACATGCTCTAAAATTAAAGTGGAAATGGGCTGGCCACATAGCACCATGCAAGAGTAATCAATGGGAATGTGTATCAACTAGATGGACAGATCCAAAGGGTAAAAGAGAAAAAGGCAGACCATTAAATAATCTAATGATATAATTGAGATATCAGGTATGGTCTGGATGAAAATAGTACTGGAAGGAGACATATGAAATGAATTGGAGGATGCTCTCACCCAAGCGGATCAATAAAAATTAATAAAAAAAAAGTAGTCATTAAGTTAATGAACTTTCTATTACTGTTTTCTAAACTATAAAGAATACTCTTACATTTTATGGAACACAGGGCTATAAATATGGCTAGTTATTATAAATTATGATTAGAATTGATAACTGATAGGCTGCCCAAATGCTATAATTAAACAGGGACACAATTTTGTGAAATCATTTGATAGGTTAGGTTGCTTGTGTTGGTGGAAAATTACATTAATTTGTATAATTACCTATAAGTCAACAATAAGCTGCTGGGAAGGTTTTGTGTATATTTAACATCATTTCTGTGTGCATTGTAATGTCACATTTTAAACTTTGAATTTAATACCCAGGTTGAATTTATTAAAGGAAATGATGACTTATTTGTGATTTGACTAAAATATTATTTAGTTTGGCATAAATATTCCAAGCATAATGCATTTCTTTTACACTTTGGTTAACTGTTGATGTAATGCATGCACTGATGCCTGTATGTGCCTTATTATACCTTTTGATTAAATACGAACTATGTAAGATATCAAGGTTAACTTGAAGTCACACAAAAACTAAATTCTAGTTTGTCTGTGAGACAAAAAACAAAAGAATAATTAAACATACACTTAAGAAATTTTATTTATGTAGCTTCAATTTTAGCAGTCTCAGCCAGCTGATGCAGGGCTTTTGCTAGGTATGGTAGAATTTTGGAACAATCTATCCCCATAATAATTTGTAACCTCCAACACTACATAGCTGCCACCTGAGGCACCCTAGTACCCTAGCAGTATGCAAATGGTACTAAATGCTCTCTACAGACATGGTTATTAAATAATAATAGTAATTTGTACTTCAAACTAACATTTAATACATTACATATATTAAATAGTTGGTAACAGTTACCCTGACATTTATTTTATTTAATTTTTTTACTATAATTTTTAAAAATCTCATTTGTAATATTGTTTTTGTTGTCTGATTGTTTCTCTCTGCACTAAAACATTTGATGCCGCCCAATTTGTGTTATAAAAAAGAAAATATTACCTTTTTTTAAGGATAATCAGATTATCCTGGCTGTACACAGAAACTAATGAACTGAACAAGACCGGTCATTCCGATTACTAATACATATTTTTCAACTTAAAACATGGAATATGATTGAATGATTGGCGGGTAGAATCACAGATATAGTCTCAACATAGTGTAATAAAAACCATAACTCATGACAGTAAAATATATGTTTGAAAATTCCTGTTTTATTTATTATCATGCATATATTATACCACATTTTTTAATATTTTTTTCTGGGAGTTCATTCCACGCTCTGACAATCCTGGTGCTAAGAATGTGTTTGCGTGCATTCTTGTTTGACAAAATGGCACAGCGCTAAAGCTGATGGCCTGTGATATTGGTTCTGCTACTGAGTTATTATTTTTTCTAAACCAAAAAGTATAATCTTGATCCCAACAACACTTGAATTGATATTAGTAATTCTCTTTCAATGTTCAATACTGAATTTAGAAGAAGTATGTTGTATATGTGGAAACTGTGTTACTATACCTACAGCTGTTTTGGATTGATAGAACTATAAGCAAGCAAGCAAACAAAGTTGGCAATTATATTATTCATTATAGCTTATTGTACTCTAGGTCCAGCTGACAGTGTTTATTCAGATGCAGGGTAACATATTTTGTATGGTGTCCAATGTGAATGGTTAACAATTGCAATTTTATACACAGTACCAAGGTCATTACAGTTTCTATTAAAATACTTATTCTGTACCTGATTATGAGTAGTATAAAACAAATTTATCTCTCTCTCTCTCTTCTTGAAAAACAATTGGAGTGAAAATATTATTGACTCTCCTAATACTACAAATTAGTATCAATATACTTTGCCTATTTTAATTAAACAAATTAGTATCAAAACTTATTTGTCTCTTGTAATGAAACAAATTAGTATTTGAATATATATTTTTATGTTATAGCTATTCTCCTTTACTTTGAAGTTTTTTAGTTACTAAAGCAATTTTTAAGTTTTTATATTATAATTTTCTAATATTACAGTTAAATCTCTTTCTAGGTCAAATTTTATTACATTTATTTTAACAGCACAGCACTTTCTGTGTACTGGTTAATTTTTAAAGTGTGCTTGAGTGTTTGTTTGCTTTAATAGAATCAGCATTTATATTTATTCAATAGCAGTTAACTTATATTATCGTCTGTTTATTCATTTGCAATAATTATATTCTTTTCATTCTTTTTTTTTTGTACAAATTTATACTAATGTTATAGAGATCTATGCAGTGTTCTTTACCTTGCAGTGATTGAGTACTACGGAGACCATTATTGAATGTTGATTTTACAAATCATGACTTGCATGTGTTAGATCTGGACATAGCACATCAAAATTAGTTCAGTAGTTTTGTGTAATGTTTAAATAAAAATCCAAATCAAAATATTTTTTCCTAACTTGTGGCTTTTCGACTAGTGTGTGACAAATGTAATTTTGCCAATGATCAAAATATTTAAATATAATAATCAAAATTGATTTGCTATTTATTCCTTTATGTAATAATTTAGCAGTAATGGCTAAATGTCTGGTGTAAATATTTTTATGTAGTCCTACATAAAGCATATACAATAATGTACATTAAAATACACAGAAATAGATAAATACAGAAGGTAAACTTAGTTAAAATATAATTGAAACCTAAATATTGATAATTGTTTAAAAGTGCAACCTACTATTGTTCTAGCCAACTGTTGATTGCAGTAATTATACAATTACTCACTTAAGCATTAATTTGTGTAAAAAAGTAGTATTTGTTGCTGTGCTAAGGTTTCTAGCTTGATTTCAACTTGTGATTGTTTTTTTTTTAATATATTCTTATAATATGTATAGGCTGCTCCTACCAATAAATCTAATCTAGTTTAAGGTTTTATAAGTTTGAAGCAGTTTAATTTTACCTTAATGATGATTTAAATTTAACAATGGTTAAAATTGAGTAATGTTTCTGTACAAAAAAGTAAGTACAGTTATACACTAAAAATAGCTTTAATATGAGTTTAAAGCAGATTTAATTTACTGATGCAAGCCACCGCTATGCTGCTCATAGCCTGAGACAACATCAAGTTCTATTATAAATAAGTCAAGGTTGCCAAAAGAAACTTAGGTAATCTGTTAAAATTATGTCTCAGGTAAAGTATGAAATTAATTAGAAAATAGTTTTTGTTTTATATAAATAGAGCTGCACTACTTTATACCAAGTTTTTACTGTAAAATCAAATTAATTTTACAAACAAATAAAACCTATTCTTCAACAAATTGTGATGTGTGAATTTAAGTTAATAGCAATCAGTTTATTGTATCAATTTTGAAGCAGAAACATTTTCCATACTTCATTAATATACAGAACTATACCATGCCTGTGACAATGTAAATAACATCAAAGATGGAATCTGTCATTTATTTTATTAAGATGCTATTATGCCCAGGCCCATGCCAGCCCCGTGGTAGCCCCATGGTACTAAAGTAAATACTACTATTCCTAGTAACAAGCAGGTTGAATAATCCTTTCGCGTCAGCTGTAGATGGATTTGTTAATCTCTTGCAAAACACACCCACATTTAGCTTGTTGAGATTAAAGGTTCTCACTAGGTTCATCAGCAAATGTTGTACATTATACAGATATTTAGGGTCACCAGTATCATAACAAGGCAAGGCTATTTCAACAGATGTTTCTTGTATAGATTGTGCCTTGAGTTAGTCTCCATCTTAAGATACTTTATTTTCAAGTTTTGGCTGGCAACCTTATATGTTACCTATCTATTCCAAACAGTGACTGTGTATATTTGTACTTTGTCATTTAATCACATTGCAAATCAAACTTGTAATTCTTGTGCAATAGGAGATAAAGGAAATCTTTGTTTGATTGTAAGGTTAGTGCTCTTGAATCTTTTTTTTATCTTTCATAAAACCATAAAGGTATCTTGGTTTTTTAAATAACAATACCTCACAGTAGTATTAAGTCTTTGTGTTTTATGTGTATTTATATGCACATTTTACACACACACTCCACAACACCATTTCAAATGCACACTATTCCCTATTGATCGTCAGCACTTCCCCGCAGTTTCAAGCCTTACAGAACTGCGGCAACACAGCGGGTCTCTAGAACATTTTAGTTGCATATTTTGAAGTTGTAGAATAGGGCGCCGTGTACTATTTTTCTCCAGAGCTATGATATAGGATTCTTCAAAAGAGCAAGGACCCACATCCTTCTGGGTCGGCAATGCGATAACAACGCTCCTTGCACAACAGTTGTCCATAGGCGACGGTAAGTACTTACTATCAGGTGGGCCATCAGCCTGTTTGCCGATGAAAGTTTAAAAAAAAGTTATGAACGAGAATTACGTCTAAGGGTGGTCGCGAACTGCAGTCGACTCGAATCTGTGAATATACGGTCCAGACTATTACGGACTCGATCCGATATTCGTCATCAGTAAATCTCCAATTCGGATCAGAATATTGAAGGTCCAAAGTAGATATGTAGTATTAAATATTTTGTGAACACTTGTGTATTGCTTCCGAAACTAAACAAATTTTCTCCTCAGAAATTCCTTTCAAGTTTACGTACTATTTACTTTTTTTTTAATTCTGATCTAGAACAATGGCTGCACCGTACCTAATTGAAAGTATAGTGCAATCCATAAACCAAGTACGACTATCGAGAGAAATTCGCCTGCTAATAATCGCCGCGATAATGCCGCTTAGAGAACCCAGTATAATAGGACGAAGGGATCATGCTCTCCGGAAGACAGTTCCATAATCCAATGACCTGGCAAAGGTAAGAGAGAACTTCTTGGACCCAGCTGAAATAAAGGTATCCTTATGACTGTGGCACCGCATCCAGCCAGTTTGGTTTCTGTTATTAGAAAGAGAGGGCATTTTCACGTATTCAAATCAAAGGCAGTCCGAAATGCAATATCCGAACTCGGGCTGAATGTCCTACGTTAGTTTTCTGACGGATTCTAATCAGAGTACTCGCTTTTGGAACGGTAGTAGATCACCGTTAAGTATTTTCCCTGGCTGGCAGCTAAAATTGAACTTCATACTCACGAGGGTGGTCTTACGTTGCCATCTAACCCACCATTCTCACTGGCTAAAGTGCCGGCACTTTTGTCACGTCGAAAGAAAAGCTATTTCTATGATCACTAGCTCTAGATCCATATTTTTACAGATTTGGTAGCAGTCCTTAACTGCTCATAAGGAATAGAGCAAACAAGCGAAATTTCGAAGGCCTGGTTTGATTCTCCTTGCGTGCGTGCTTTTGAGTCTAAACTCGTCCGACATCTTTGTGTCAGTAGATCAATGATTTACACAGAAAAAAGAATCGAATAGCGTTTGTAACATGATTGTGTTACTTTCGTAAGATATTAACATATATTGTGTAATAATATTGCTCAATCATAAATTCAGCGGTTTTGTCAAGTAGAATTATTTAAATACATGAATTCCAAGATTTGCTTTTGATTTTATCAGGTGATTTATTTTTAGTTTAAACCAGGGGTCGGCAACCTGCGGCCCGTAAGCCATTACGGTGCGGCCCGCGCATGTAAGAGCCGTTTCACAGAATGCCGCACCGCAGGGAATAAATTAATAACACTTTTAGAAATAAGTTCCTATTTTATTGTTTTGTGTGCGAGGAAGCTGGAAATTCAGTTCAAGCAATTGCAGTCAGTAAAATGAGAGTAACAATAAATATAGTTAAAAACGCAAAAAATCGTTTTATCTAAAAAAAATGTGTTAATTAGATTAAATGTGGCCCGCACCAATATACTCATAATATTTGTGGCCCTTATATAAGAAAACGTTGCCGACCAATGGTTTAAACTATAGCTTGATACCTAACCTTAGGGAGGAATTAAATTAGACTGTAAAAAACCCTACAACTTAAATCCCTTTATCTGCTTTAATAGTGAAGGGCTGTGTGTATAAGGGTGACATAAAACTTCCCATTTCAAAAGCTTCAATGATCTATTCGTAGTTGCTTCGACCTGGTGAAGACAATTAATTATATTTATTTTATCACTTGAATGGTGGTAGTTTGGAATCCCAGTATGAACCTCCGGTTTTTTCTAGATTACGTACGAATTTACGCACTACATGCTCACCGGTGGAAGAAAACATCATGAGGAAACCCGCATGGTATCTGGTAGAAATGTCATGTGTACTAGTGCTGTGAGAACGGCGATCAGCTGCGCTACTGGTCATGCTGGGCACGACGTATAAGCGCAAAGTGGATGTACCCACTAATGTATCTCTGCTTACTCCGTAACGGATGTAGCCTGAAAATATATTATTTTCTATCAAACTAAAAAAATAATAAATACGACGCAAAATTTGCTTTGTCAGTCCAATGATATCATGGTCGAAGTTTCAAGTTTGATTCCTGTTATATTTATAGATGTTATTTGTCAGTTTTAATTAGATTCTTGACAAGGTTTTTTGTGGTATTTCCTTGGTAAATTATTGTATTGAAAAGGGTAATTGGTACTGTGTAAGCTGGAAACAATGGCAACCGCAAGACGCGGGAATATTTTGACACTTGCCATTCTAATGCCGTCTTGAATGCACCACGAGCCCAAAATAGAAAGTCTCTTAAGTATTTTTGTGTATATGTACCAAACAGTAGGAAATAATCTAATTTACCATCAGATTATAAGTGCTTGTGGTGGCCTAGTTGATAAAAGACCGGTATCCGGTACGTACATCTTAGTTTTTCTGTATTACGTTCGGATTTAGGCACCACATGCTCACCCATGAAGGAATAAACATGGTGAGGAAACCTGCATGGCATCTAATAGAATTGTCATATGTGAGCGATGTGAGAACGGCGATCAGCTGCGCTACAGGTCAAGTTGGGCACGACATTGAAGCGTAAAGAGGCTACGGCCAGTATTCTATCCTGCTTAACCCGTAGGGTATATAGCGAGTCGGTATATTACTATTTTGAGTGCCCGCTGTAGCCTATAAACGATTACATGAAATATAGTTAATAAGTGTTTATTAGATAACCTTAACTGACAATAAGGAAATCTAAAAAAAAATTAACACCACACGCATCGATTTATTTAGCACATTTAAAAGTCCTAAATTATTAGAGACATGCTGGTTTATGTAGCAACGGTTTTTTTTTTGCACCTATACTGTAAAATGAATCTGTACTTGTGTGTCAATAAATGCTAGTTCACGACTAGTCGAGTGGAGATTATTATTGCGGACGTCAAAGTGGTCGGACGTGTCGTTATAGCTTTACTGTTGTTTTATTGTTCCAAGTATTCCAGATGTCACCAGCAGATGATACTATCACCTAAACGGACAGTTCACCATTTTTTATAGTGACTCGACAAAGTGACTACACCGTACCTGATAGAAAGCACAATGTAGTCTAAGAATGGTAGTGATCTCCAAGAGACGGGAATCTTTTGTCAGAGGATATCACCATGCCGGTCCAGATATACCACGACTGAAAGTCTCCAGGTATATGTAAAACTGGACGTATGCAAGCTGATCCCAAAATGTGACAGGCCAGAGCGAGACACTGAACTGACACTGAGAAGGTGTAATAGAGGTCAAGCCTAAGCCTAATAAATTAAAAAAAAAACATTATATGTAAAACTGTTTAGGGAAAGTATATTTGTAGCAATTTTAACATAATCAACTATAGCTCCCTAAACAGTTGTAGATTGAAAATAGCGATGGCAGAAGTGTCGTTTTTAACCGCACCGTAAATACATCCAGAGATGGGCAAAATGTAATCTGATTAATGATGAACGATTACAAAATGTATTCGTAATTTTAATTTTCATGCTTTGTAATCATGATTAAATCCATTTAAAACATTATGTAATCATAAATATGTATACAATCTGGGATTTTGTAGTGTTTAAAACATAAATGAGCAAAATGCAGCCATATTAATGGTAAAAAACGTAAAATGTAATCGTTAATCATTTTCATTAATCTGATTACATTTTGCCCATCTATGAATACATCTTACATATTGTTATTCAAGTCTAGACCGGGCTTAATAGAAACGTGGTAATTATATCAGTGTGATGTCAGAAATGTCAGAATGCGTTGGTTGCCACGTCGCTGCCGCCGTCACCAGCAGTCCATGGTGACACGTACGGCTGTGACACGTGACAAGCTGTGAGGTTATGCCCATTATCAATGGCCGCGTTATCAACCGTTATCAATTCGGATTTCATAATCGTGGCGCGAGTGTTGTAAGATTAGATAATTTACATCTTTTTTTACTACACTCAGTGTTGGCTAATTTTATACTATTTTAATATTGCATTACATTTGTAATTTAAATCAATCATAGATATGTGTATTATAGACTGCCCATGTCGTTAAATTAAACAGAGGACCTGGTCAAAGAAACAATCTATCTGCGGTAGTGCTAATAAAAAAAATAAAAAACGCAGAATGGATTCGATAATTTTTAATGATTTACAGGTGGACGCTTGCCCGTAATTACACCTGATGGAAGGCCAAGATGAGGTCGACGATGGACCGCTTCCGCCCTGCAAATGCCTATTCGCACTTCGCTTAAAGGTTCCCAAGTCTTAAGATAGTGCAAATAAGCTCGCTGGAAGCATATTTCACTTCTTAGCCGTTCGCGTGACAAATGTAGAAGCGAATCTCTTGCGGAATAGCTATCGAAATATCACGTCGACACTTTGTCACATCCATTTATTCTAGACTTTTCTAGGAGTTGTCGCTGATCAAATATTACTTTTTCATAAGGCTGATGTTCGGATAGGACTAAAAAGCTTTCTAACTCCTTCTTTTGCCGTGTCGTTGGGCTGTGGAATGGTCTTCCGGCAAGCGTGTTCCCACCATCCTATGATATGGGATCCTTTAAGCGTAGCGTGAAGAGATATTTGTGTAGGCCGGTATGATTGCTGCGACTACCGATGGGTTTTTTCTTACCTTTCGATAGTCGTTGGCGTTTTTTGGACTACACCATGCTTACCATCAGGTATGGTGCAGTCACTGTGTCGTGTCAGTTAATATATATATATGGTGGTGGTTTATCTACTTCGACTAGAACAGCCGATTGAATCGTACCTTTACTTTTGGCGGGTCATTGGATTGTGAAATGGTCTCTCGTCGAGCGAATTCCCATCTTCCTGTGACATTACATTGCACTGAACTTTCTATAAAATGTAGTGTCCAATTCAATCCACCGACACACATACAAACGGATGGGTAATCTTAGTTGCTACGTCTGACCTAATTCGTATTTTTTTTAGCAGCCGTTGCAATTGTCATTTGTACAATTTTACCAAGTTTTATCGCATTTTTGGACATTATCGATGAATTTTTTAAACCAAATTGCTACCAGCATTTATTTAATACTGTATCAAATCGAATCTCGATTAGATATAACGCTTAAAACAAAAGTAATCGATAGGGAAATCCATTTATGTCTCTTTCGGCCTTGGCTTACCGTCATCGGTCTTCACTTTTGGCGCCCAATCAGTCCTAATTAAACATGGAATTTATTGCTTTTTTAATAATGTTCAACTGTTATATCACAGTTAAATAAATATGTAATCTCTACATACGCGCCGATCTTTTTTTTTTTCTGTTTTCACTGTAGCTTTTAATGATATTACCAAAAATTATATTAATTTAGACTTTACCAAATAAAATATCAAAGGTGACTGACTGATTGACATAGTGATCTATCAACGCACAGCCCAAACCACTGGACGGATCGGGTTGAAATTTGGCATGCAGGTAGATGTTATGACGTAGGCATCCGCTAAGAAAGGACTTTGATGAATTCCGCCCCCAAGGGGATAAAATAGGGGATGAAAGTTTGTATAAATATTCTTAGATTTTCGACTATAATATAATAGCGTGATAGTTTTAGCGCCTAATGACAGATTAGGCCCTAATTTTTTACACACGCTAAACAAAAGTAAAGCCACAAAAACTATATCTAATTAATTATAATACTTCTTAACGCGAGCGAAGCCGCGGGTAAAAGCTAGTAAAATATAAGTTGCGTTCTCTGACAGCTTTTGAAGCGGCTCGGCATTATTACTCGTCATACATTGGGACACCATTGCACATAAATGACTAAAAAGCAGTTTATTACGACCTGGCAGCAGAGACGGTCAAAATGTAATCTGATTAACGATTATAAAATATAGTCGTAATTTTAATTTTCTTGCTCTGTAATCATGATTAAATCCATTTAAAACATTAAGAAATCATAAATGCGGATGCAATCCGGGATTCTGTAGTGTTTAAAACATAGATAAGCAAAATGTAGTCATAATAATGATGAAATATGTAAAATGTAATCGTAATCATTTTTATTAATCTGATTACATTTTGCTCACCTATGCATGGCAGCCGCTGTTGAATCACAGCTGCCCAGTCGCTATTGCCAGAATCCAACGGCCGCCTTAAGACACTCGCTGCCGAGGGGCTGGCCTATTGTCGGCGGTGGACAACTCCGCCGAGAGGAACTGGATCAAACGTTACGCAATGTCGATATTGGGCTGGTAATGTTATGACAGAGCGCTACTATGTGTGCCGAGGTTTCGCACTTTCACTCAATTCGAACCGCTGCTAATGATGCTTAATAATTAATTAACACGTTCCTGCGTTAATATCGTGCGTAATAGGTTAGTGCGCACGCGCTAGTGCACGCATTATTTTATATACGTTACAGGAAACCATTTGTGCCAAAAAAAACCTGCCTAAGACCAAATGGATCGCGGTGAGGGCGACGTCCCTGGTGTGTTAGACTCCTGCTAACTAAAAACCTACATAGTGTCTCTTACATCACTGCCAGCCGGGCCTAGGGATCCGTATTTTTTTTGTATCCCGCGGGTAAATCCTGCATAGGACCATCAGGGTCGCTGTGAGGGCAGCAACCCCGGTGCGTCAGACGCTCACTGACTAAAAACCCCCCCCCGGGGTATCTCTCTGATTGCTCCTTCCGGGCCTGGGGAATCAAATTCGTCCAGACGCCCTGGGAACAAAAAGCCTTGTTGAGGCTACCTCTCTGGGAAAGGGTAGGAGTACAAGCCCACCCCTCCAAAACCTCTCTCTCAGACGGTACGCCGGACACCGTGCACCGCCTCCCTCTCATCCGGGCAGCAGACTCCCTCAAGTCTACTGCCCGGATAGGGATCCGTACTTTGTCAACGGCTTTCTACCTTGAACAATTTATTTATCATTGTTGTATGCTATGTAGCAAATAAATGTTTTTTTTTAACTATAGAACTCGATTGTCCTTGCGCGGCAGAATTCCCTGCAAAGCCCCCCCTTCACGCACTATTACCCGAAATAAACAGCGATGACCATCAAAGACCTTGTGGTGCGGCACACGCCACGGAGGCGTTGACATTACGTGACGTTAGCGTTTGGACACCAGCCAGACTTGATATCGATGATAAATCATTTCAGCATCTAGATTATCTGGTCAAAACAGCTTGTATGACAGTAATACACTTACTAAACACTGTGTTTACGCATGTCACTCATTTATAGACAATTAACCCCTTTCTTGATCGTGTATCCGTGGAGATACATCAGAATTTGCAAAACCTAATTCCATAAGTTTTTAGCGCAAACTTAATATTTTTATATGAATATTTAGGTAATTTCTCAGTTTTTGAATGCACGCTTAGTTTCTGTTAGACATCCTTGGAACATAAGGGTTAAACGGCATGAATATTATTTTGATATTGAAAGAAAGAACATTCTGCCAAGTTAAGGGTTAATAGTAAAATTTGAAGGCATCAAAAAGTGTTCTTAGCAAATGAAGATACAGTGCATTCTATTCGCGGTTTAGTGACGCCCAAGGAACGGGAAGCCATTGGCATTCTTCGTCGTCATGCTTTCCCGCATATACCATGGCTGGCGGTCGCTAGGTGTCGCTAGGAACACCTGGATGTTTAAGTCTGGACTTGTGTGCTGGGGTCACGATTAGTGATGTAAATGCCCGGGAATTTTCCCAAAGTGCGCAAAACTTCCGAGAACATTTCGTAAATTCCCGGGAATATTCCCAAAGAAGTTTTGGACACTTTGGGAAAATTCCCGGGCATTTTCATCACTAGTCACGATCCAATTCCGGCAATCACTCTACAAACAACAATTCAATCGGATATAGTGTATTCAAATGTCCAACAGATTTATGTTCAGCTCAACCTTATGACTTCGTTAGCTATGAAAAAAAAACAGTCCACAGAATATTATAATAGTTTTATTATTTATTTTGTATTCATACCGTTTCTGTTATTTAAATGATATTATAAAAAAACTTTAATACAGTCACTAATGTATCTCTACCCATCCCGAAAGGGAAGAAAGTTTGAATTATGATTCGCATCGACTTGAGTTCGTGGTCACTAGCAGACTGGAGCAAGTTTATTCGCGCATAAGACCCGATTCGCGGTAATGAGTACAAAACGTGAAAATTTAAATATTACAACTATTGTGTTAAACTATTATCTTCTTTATTTTTCTTACATCTTACTCTGTACATGTACCGTTGCGTGAGACAGGCGTTATGATAATAACAAAGGCTGAGAATTCAGTCGCAGAGTGTATTGCCTGATAAGACTTATCATCATGCGAGGTTGCTTCGCCGTGTTAATTTTTTTGGTACACAAACCCTCACCGTTTTGTCAGGGGTTGGACTCTGTCCAATTGTTATTCTTAACTGTCCGTACAGCTCCCACCGTGTGGCCGATACTTTTAACCGGTCTCTTAAGGCACTGTTACACGTAACTTGTGCCTTTTTTTATTCTGACTTTGCACAATGACTGAAGCGTACGTGTTGGGAGGTACAGTGCAATCCAAAAACCGACTACGACCATTAAAAGAACCGCCTGTCACGATCATGCCAGCCTACATGAATATTTTATCGCTCTTCGCTTTTTTGATCCCCTGATATAAAAAGAGGGGTGTTATAAGTTTACCAAGTGTATTTGTAGATCTGTATGTTTGCATTTCTGCGTCGTAAAGCCTGAACAGATGAATCATTTTTTTTTTATTTGTAAGGCGACCTAATCGTGTAGTTTTAGATATGATTAAAGGAAATCTGATAAACTGTTTGAAGTTCATCAATTTTTTTATTTTTTTTATTTTGAAGTTATGTAATATTATATCTACTAGTCAATTTGAGATTTAGAATCTTGTGACTTCAGTAATGTTATAGCAACGTGGTAGCTTTGGCCTTATGCCGCAGCACCATCAGGAAACAGCAGGACACTCTTCTGAAATTTACGGCAGAAATCTTGTGTTGCAGCTTTTTATTTGTATAGACTCAATGAGTAGGTTACAAATTGGTAGATAATAATAGAGTCGAGATGTCTTTTAAATTCTTAATTTCATTATTATTTATCTATCTAATCAAATTGTGGTTCATACCATAGAAGCATAAAACATATTACATTATAGTCGGATTTTTAATAATACTAGTGATCGCCCAGTGGTCGAAATTAGACCATAATTAATTTAAATTATAAGTTTGAACATTGTTAAGGTTTTATTGTCAAAGAGTATACTTCTACATTCAGTAAGACTATAGACAAATAATATTAAAGACAAACAATATTAGTCTATTCTCAATATTACCACAGACTTTAACCATAAACAAAAAAGTATATATACGCGCGCGCGTGTGTGTGTGTATCAAATGCATGGTAGCGTGTCTAAGGTTTTTTATTGATGTAATATACTTTTTATGCATTATTTTAAAAAAATATTAGCTTTCTGCGCTCCATTTCTAAGATAAACTCAACGACTTGGCAAAATAAGAACAAATTCGCTTCTCGTCTAGCCTAATGGATTATAGTTTAGAGAGTATATAAGATCCTTTATCGTGTACGAATATGTGTGGATTTAGTTCTGTTTGACCCTGCACAAGGTCGTGAAAATTGGAAAAGGCATTTGATAAGTTACAGTTTACGTTCTTTAGTTAATATTTTCAAAATCGTTTTCCAGAAGTCGTATTTCAGTACATTGTTGTTGATTCATTTTAATATTATTATAAACGTTTCTTGAAAATGTTTTCAATGTAATATTTTATTTACTTTGTTCTTGTGAGATTTCTAAAATTATAAATATGATTTAGTTTAGGAAGGGTTACTTGATACGTTAAAAAGGTTATGAATTAGAAGGTCGCTGAAAGAGAGAGGGAGAAACCTCTCCCCTCGAAATTCGATGGCCATAGGCATCGTCGCGGGAGGGATGCTTTCGCAAACGTCGAGAGAGGCATTCCTTCCTGATATTGGCCGGGCAGTAGACTTGAGTCTGGAGTCTTGGAGGCCTACGCACCGCTGTAGAGGAAGGTTCTGAGAGATGGACTTTATCCACCTACCCCTCAAAGAGATGAAGCCTATACAGAACTATTCGTTCGCCAGATCGTTGGAAGAATACGGATCTCTAGGTTTGGCTAGCAGCGACTTGAGGAACGCCCCGAGGACGTTATCCAGTAGGCGTCTGGACTACCAGGGTCACCCGCCCGGGGCATGTGTCATGCCATACCGAAAACTTTGGTTCTCTGTCCGATAATCTCATTTCATATAGCTCGTTTGATCACATACTGACCGACTTTAAACTAAGTTTAAATTAAGACTATATTATACGTAACAGGAAATAAAGATGGTAGTTGCGAATTGCATTCTTTGGCAGTACGTAATATAAAGGAGGAGGTGAATTGCTTAATGTGAATAGTTCGTACTGAAACACAGACTTATGCTATCCCGCAATGCGAAAATCGATTAGAGATGCGCGATGACAAGTCGTTTAAATCCATACCATCGATTGTACAAACCTCTCAATGACAATCCATGGATTTCAAGAGCAGTCGATTGTGGCGAGTCTATAATCACCGATCAGAGGCGACGTAAGTGTAATTAATGGCTTTGTATTAAATGCGCTAGGTTGCGATTATCCGATGCTGCTAATTTTGAAGGTTTTAGCTCTTCGTGTCGATGGCATGACTCATATTCTATTTGTCCAGTAAGAGGCCACCTCGAGAAAGACATCGGTGGTCTCAATGAAATCCCTAGCCGAGCATGGCTGTAACTCTGTCTGAATATGTGTCCTCCAGTTGTATTTAGTACTAGCTGATCCGGCAAACGTTGTTTTGCTATATAAGGTTTTGTAATATCTTCTAAGATGTTCATTGAAATTAAGTGATGTTAAAGACAATTTTGTTCACAATAAAATACTCTTAATCAACAACGCATTTATTTGGATAAAGATTAATATTATTACGTTGATACAACTCTTAACAAATAATGCATTAATTTCGACCAAATTTGTTTACCATAAAAACGGTTCTAGTGACTTAATCTTAAAAGATAGACATATACTGTCACGGACATTTTTTTAGATCATTTCAAGAGGAATAATTCTTTCTTACATATATTTTTGGTATCTTGAACCGTTTTTGCAGCGCACGCAATGGAAGCCCTCAAGGATGAATAATTTACCCCGTTTTTTTCACATTTTCCATTATTTCTTCGCTCCTAATAATTGCATTGTGATTTTATATAGCCTAAAGCCTTCCTCGATAAATGGTCTATCCAACTCAAAAAGAATTTTTCAATTCGACCAGTAGTTCCTGAGATTAGCGCGTTCAAACAAACAAACAAACTCGACAGCTTTATAATATTAGTATAGATGGGACGGATGGATAATGCCTCATTTCGCTAAGTTGTTTCTGCAGTGGCCCACTTGGATACGCTTTACACTTTGGGGAGAGGGGTTAGAGGGGCTAATAACAATTATGCAATCTGATAATATAACGATGGGTCACTCGATGAATTAATGATGAGTTGTTTACTCACTTGAAAATATAGCCGACTACGAATCATTCAATTGTTGAAATCTCTCGCAATCGCAAATCGTTAAAATCGATGTGATTTTGTTCCGAAAAGGCTGTATAACGCTTATCAGCCCGTCTGGTTTATTTACGACGTTCGTTCCAAAATTAGCGCGTAGAGTAAGGATGACGTATGTACCAAGGTCATAGCCGCTGACATAATACTACTGTTACGTCTTCGTAAAGTCACTTATTTTGGGTCAAGGACGCTGGTCGTCTGATATTTTTACATGATGAGTGTCAGTGTCAAACCCTTGATCAAGGTCATTTTTATTATATTTTGAAATAGTGACTACATCACACCTGATCCAAAGAATTGTGCAATCCGAAATAATACTCTTCGCTTAGTGGAACCATGTCATAAGAATATAGGAAAACACTTGACCTGGTTGATCATTAAACAGCAAGCACATAGTACAAGTTACAGAACTTCTTAGTTGTAGCTTAAATGGAAAAGCCGCAGAACTGTGGCTTCGTGTTCTACCTAGAAATATGTACATGGTAAAAAAAATGATGCCGCGGGGATTAGTATAATAATAATAATAATATGTCGTCATGATATGTATGTCCCTTCCGGGATGTGCCGAGATACATTAGTGGCAGTATCCACTTGAAGCTTATATGTCGTGCGCAATGTGACCGGCAGCGCAGCTGATCGCCGTTCTCACAGCGCTACACATGACATTTCTATTAGAAGCCATGCGAGTTTGCTCACGATGTTTGCTGTCACTGGTGAGTATGATATGTCTAAATCCGTATTTAATCTGCAAAAATCTGGAGGTACGTCCTGGGATTCAACCCTGTGATCATTATTGTCTTTGCACATGGATATCGGTCTTTTATTCTATAAACCACACGTCATACTTACGCTTTACGCTTAGTAATTAGGAAAATTTGGAAGAAATGAGTCATTGTAATAGACTTTGATCCATGAACCTTCAAACAATGACTAAATCAATATTTGTTGGCCGAGCTCGCTCTATCATCTTTTATCCTGTACTTCAAGATCGCTTTTATTCAGATATGATTTACAAATGTAGGCTTGCAATTAAACAAACTGACCGTACCCCGGTCCGATAGAGACGAGTTACCACCTCACTGCTCTTCTTTTTTATGATTTAAAAACCAACGCTTGCATTTAATCACACCTGGTGTTAGGTGAATATCAGGCTGATGATGTTTGATGATGATGTGATGCTTAGGTTGTAAGATCCTGGTAAAACAGACGCAGGGAGCGTATTTTAAACCTTCGTAATTCGCATTATGCATGAAAAAGTAAATTAACAAGGATATATGGAATATCCACCACGTAATAATGGTATCCCTCACGGCGTCTAGTGGTTTTAGTGTAAAAATGGGATGATGGAATCAGAGAATGTACCTCTAGGTCACACTTCAGTGTACAGCCGGTTGTTTCCACCTTTTTTTTTGTTAACCCGTTGGAAACCCATTACGGGCCGTCAAGGGGGCTATGAGGGCCGCCCCTCCGGTGTGTCGGACTCTCACCGACTAAAACCACCGGGGTGATCCTCCGAGCGCATCGTGCACCGGGCTACGGGACGGAACAGGCTTTAAGCCCTTAAACCGCGGCCCGGCGCGCGCTTTGCCCAAAGACGGGCTCGCCACAGAATGTAGAGGAGGCAGATGGTAGCCTTCCCACCGCCAAGTGGTGCGTGGGATCACGCACGACACCAACGGAGTATGGTCTAGGTGGTAGTCCTCTCAGGCTTACCACCTGACACTCCGTAGGAGGACCCAGCTGTAAAATTCGGTGGGGCCAAAGCTGGGTTCTCCTCCCGCGGGACAACAGTGATGACGGAGATATCATGCTGTGTCACTTGTGCCGCTAGGGTGGCATTCTGGGTATTAGCCCGCCTCTTCTTCAAAAGAAAGAAAGAAAGAAAACGTTTTATTAGCAGCACCCAGACAGAAGTGACAATATGATACAATAGATTACATGAAAATAAACATAAAAACATAAAATAAAATAAAAAATCACAAACAATACATAACTAAAGTCTAGGCCGCCGCCAATAAGGACCCTGTCTCAGCTTGTGCTACAGAGCACTAGACTCTGCAGCGCTGGTATTCTGACAGGACCTTGCGGACGACACAGCCACAGCCAAAGCTGTTTGGCGGCTGCGCAGGTGGATCCGCGGACGCGATGGTCGGCCGGTTGTTTCATCTTGATTAACCCATTCTTCTGTGTTGAAAGTTATGTTATTTTTCTTTCTTCTTTTTTTTCAAACATGTGAATATTAAGATAAGAGGAAAATAAAAAAGAATGTATTGAATACAACAGATTGTGGCCTTGTAATGTTTAACGCCCAAACAATATCCCACTTACATAGTGACACATTTATTCTTTCCTACAACACATTTTTTTATTGTTTACCGTTTTCTTATTTGGACAAGTGATAATTCAGTCACGCTTTGCGTCAAGGCAGTCAATGTTTTATTTCAGAAGTACTGCTAATTTATTTTAAATTTTTATTTATTATATAAACAAGTAATTACCTTGTGGGGTAGGTAGGAAGAATGCATTGCTACTTCTCTCTATAAACCTCTTTCACTTTTGAATGGAAACTTACCCTTTTTTTTAACCCGGGGGAAATCCCTAACGGACCTCAGGGGGCGATGACGGTTCCCCCCGGTGTGTCGGACTTGCACCGACTAAAACCCCCGGGGTGCTCCTTCTCCCGCCTGCCGAGTGCCAAGGGCAAGGCTGAGCCATCTTCCTCGGCACCCGGCGACATCTAGCCTTCTGCAGGCCCCGCCTACTTGGCAGGGGTAATGGAAACTTACCCCCTATAATGCAAGAATAGCATGTATTGTTTAAATTATGTACATTATATATTCATTTAATTTTATTGCTTTCAATGTGAAAAAAATGATCGGCTTAAGAGACCGGAAAACCGTGCCTGACAAAAAGAAACATTTTCACTATAGTCAATCCCAATGAATTAAAAAATAAACTCGACTTACCTGTCTGTCTATAACTTATTCCTTCAGATACTTTCAATGAGTTGAATGAGACAAATAATATTATTTCGACGTTTGTGTCAAGTGTAACCGTTATTGTGTATCCCAAGCAGTGATTTGCGGAGACAAGCGATATTCGTCTCGACGTTTTGGTCGAGTGTCTTCGCTTATACAGTTCTTTACTTTATATTTGGTACTTGGTAGCAAATGACACAAAATTCGACATTTGTGTCCAGTGTGTTTTCGTCTTTCCGAAGCTACTTCTATTTGGTGGCAAGTGGGACAAGTTACGACATTCGTGTCGAATGTGTTTTCGTATATACTACACCTAAATAGGACCGCGCATAGACGGGCAAAATGGAATCAGATTAATGAAAATGATTAACGATTACATTTTACGTTTTTTACCATTAATATGACTGCATTTTGCTCATTTATGTTTTAAACACTACAAAACCCCGATTTTATACATATTTATGATTTCTTAATGTTTTAAATGAATTTAATCATGATTACAGAGCAAGAAAATTAAAATTACGACTACATTTTGTAATCGTTCATCATTAATCAGATTACATTTTGCCCATCTCTGAGACCGCGGACCCCAACTTGAGAAACAGTTATAGAGAATACAGACTGCATCGCCTTCGATTCATCATGCAATTATGTAAATAGTCTTATCAGGGACATGTTCAGCTTTTGTTACAACTAGAAACGCTCTTATCGGGTAGTCTAAGGTATGCCATATTACACAGCCCTATAATAGCGAAATCTATGTAACTATGTTTATGAGTCATAGACAAATACAATAGACTGCCCGTCGGGTAATAAAACAGAGCGATTAGTCTATCAAAAGATTCTTTGCATTATGTTAGTAGAAACCTTGGAAGTTAATGAATCTAATTATCTATGACTAGCTTTAGCCAGCGACTTTGTTTGCTGAGATTTAATATATACGGTAGCCTATTTTTACCTTCAAACAAAATTCCCTTCGCGGCAAACGCAGGGGCTTGGCTGGTTAGACGCGCGCTTTCTCCTTCTTCTACCCCCTTTTCACTTCGTTAAGTGATAAGTTCGAATATAAAAACTATTCTCAGGATGTCATACTATCACTATGCAAAGTGTCATATGAATCGATTTAGCGGTTTAAGCGTGGAAAAGTAACATACAGACAGAGTTACTTTCGTATTTATAATATTATTACATATATTATTGTATTTATTGTCGCCGTGGTGGCAGAATAGAATAGCACCCCCCTCTTCTTGCTGAGGTGTCGTAAAAGGCGACTAAGGTATCTCTTAAACACCGCAATTCAACCAGGTGTTCAGAGAAGGGAAACTCGACCAAACCTGCATCCCGCTCCCTCCCGATCGTACTGGTTCTCCTTTCCATCGGGCCTGAGGGAGCTCGGACGAGAGAGTGCTTTTCTGGCTGCACGTCCAGTTATGCACTTAAATATCTCCTGCGCAATTGACTGTTTCCGAAAACTGGACCTCGATTTTCTTAACCGGTGTTGAAACAGTCGCCGTGGCCGAAACCGGCTAGGACATCATCATTATTAATATATGAATAGAACTCTCCTCAAAAGATACATTAACTTTTGTCTTATAACTCATAACATAATATCTTGAACAGTGTTCCACCATGCCAAGACCTGCAGGCAGTACAACGCACTCTTGCAATTTCATGACGCGGACCTGGCTGCTTTTCTCTCGGAATTTAGAACGGAATGTGGAAAGTGGCTGTATTTCTTTTTTTTTTTGTATTTTCTATGACATCATTTAGTGAATTTCGTTTATTTTTATTAGTTACGTATGTATATTCCTTTTTTTATGTGCTTGCATGCACACACATACATAAGTCGCGAAAAATATTCTGTTTATCACAGTGAAGTTTGCCGGTACCGGGACTCGAACCCAGGACTTTTAACATAGCAGATTGTAGCGTGGTAACATGGATACATGCTGCGATATCCCCATCGCTGTTTAGCTGTAGTATTATTTTCATTTACAACCACCTAACTACCCAAGTTACCCCAAAACTGGCGAGAACAATTTGGGTATGGTATCCCTGCCCAGTTTAGGCTCCTGCTAAGTCTTTTGTTTCTCTATCCATTCCTGGAGAGGACTGATCTGCGCTGCCGTCGAACCACAAGCACATTATATTCAACACAATTTAGGTGTATTAAAAAAAAATGTAACAAGGGCTAATGACCTATTCCGTAACCTTATTACAAGGTTAAATCACTACAAATTTTGTTTCAGATCGTCTCTGTTTTAAACATTCGAATTGAAATATTATTTAACTTCACAATCTAAAGCCAATCGACGCCTTCGAGCCGTAGCGAATCCAAATCTGCTGTAACAGTAAAATTGTAACATTTTTATGAATAACTAACCTCCGCCCGTGACTTCGTCTGAGTTAACAATGATGAAACTTGTTTGATTTTGTCGAATAATATTAACACATTTTAAACGTTCGCTCTTTATACTCATTATAAATACTTTAACTTGTCTTATGAACGATTTCATTTACTTTTTATTAAAGCTCGGCTTTTCGATTTGGTTACACAAGCCATGATCACGAGCAGTAGCGTTCATTCCATAGATTCATGAAAACATTGCATGCCCTTACAATAAATAAGTTTGGAATAAATTACTTAAAGATGTAGAAATATCTACCTACATACGTATTCTATTTTTAATGCATGTTTCTTTCGTATACCACTTATATTATATTTACTATAACAATATAATATTCAAATCAATAACTCGACACTGCTTACCTTGTTAAAATACCCTATGCACGTCACTGGTCACGAGCATAGAGTGGAAAGTTACTTCCTCTACCAGATTTTGTTCTTGATAATTTTAATAGTCACGTCACACAATACTCACAGTATCAGCATGTTTATAAGGCGACATAAAACGAGGTTCTTCAGTCTACTGCGTGACTATGGCTTGTTTAACGGGCTGATCGCCACGCTTATTTCTATGACAATCCTGTTCAGGCCACGCGCGCCGCTTCTACTGTGGTACGCTGGTACTGTGGGGCCGGTGTTTCCGATCGCAGTAGGAGATCGTTTACGTTTGAAAAGTGATACCTATAGACATTCATGCCTATAGATATCACTTCAAAAATGTAAAAAAATAAGGTAGAGTGATGGCAAGGAGAAATACAAAGCGTGTTATATATAACATATTGTAATATTTGTGAAGGAGAACCATTTTTATGTTTGCCATGTTTTAATAAATCCCAATAATACTGTAGTGATACCAAATTTTAAATAAATTTTCTGTGATTCCATAAAATAGTGTAAATTTTATAGTTCTCATGTTACACGCTGTCAGCCAACGATGGCTGACGCGGCCTAAATGGAAAGTCTAGTGTCAGATACCGATGTCTGACGTGGCGCTCAACGTGTTAACTAAGTAGAAACATTGTGCCATAGTTGAATGTAAGTTAATTCGCACACAAGACTCGTTAAAGTATTTATAGCCGAATAAATATTAGAGCTGTGATGAATTGGGTACCGATATCCATACGCGGCAACGCGAATGATCCTAGGCATGAATCCCAGCCCTTGCCTCTGGCTTTTCTAGATCAAGTATGGATTTAGGCAGCACATGCTCACTGGTGACAGAAAACTCGTGAGTTTCTTTCGGCGTTTCTTAAAATAGTCGCTTCCGAAACGCTAATAGTTCATCGTTTGGTTCGTACCCTGGCTGGTCGTCTAACTCGGAGGTTTAACACACAGGGGTGTGCCTTTACGTAGCCACCCAATCTATGAAAACGGTTAATGAGCAACCGAAGTGCTCGCCTCTCATGCTGTGTAGAGTTGTACTGGTCTTTCTAGCCTAACACCTTTTTCTCCCGACGAAAAAAAAAACAAGTTGAAGTTCTGATTTTGCCTAATCTGTTTTAACCAAAAATAGCCCATGTTGTAAGTTAAGTTATGAAGTATGTATAAAAATGGTAGAGCGATTGCCCGAATTGGGTCATGACCACAGTACATAAGTCTAAAGACCGTCATAGCGACTCGCTTTGGCCTGTCGTGTTTCGGGATCAGCTTGTGTATATCCAGTAACTCATACCTAGAGACCTTCAGTCGTGGTAAACGTGGGTCGAAAAGACGACGGCAACTGTCTATGGATTTTCATCCTTTGATGGTCGCTTTCGTTTTTGGAGTACACTGTACTTACCATCAGGTACTCTGTAGTCACTATATCGAGCTAGTGTAAAAAAAGTGGCATAAGTCCCATCAGAATCAATTTAGTAGTTCCTAAGCGACGGCTGGACAAACATACTAATGGCGATTTTGTAATAGTAGAGGCAGCATGATCGATGAGGTGTAGCCACGGGCCGTTATCGCTAAAACCGTTATCACCCCAAGGACCGTCTTAATCTGCTATCTACGCCTTGCGCACGCCCGTGCTTGCAACGGTTTTGTAAACTTGCTTACAAAATCTATTAGAAATTATCTAATTTCATCAAAGATGTTTCATGTAAAAATTTACCTTCACCCTAAATTATTACTAAAACTAGCTGTTGCTTTTGTTAGTATTCGAGATACGAGTACTTTTGAGCCCGTTGCTAATAATTTGTAATATTCACAAGTCTTCGATTAACGTCAAGACCAACGACCCAAGCGACGCGCACTCCATTCCATGCCTTCAGTAAAATCACCAATTCCTCGCAGCACTTTGCCATTTGCGCTACTTGTTGCTGTCCAGACCCACCACCAACCCAAAAAACAAGAAGAACACGCCCAGAAGGCCACAGCAACGGCAAATGAGCAATTCTTCTATAAAAGAAACAGAAGACAATCACTTGCGTTCGAAGCTTAGACGTTAATCGTAACTGGCTTTTTTTACTTGGGGAAAATCCTCATAGGACCGTCTCAGCTGCACAGGGTGGGTTGCGCAGCCGAGGTGTGTCGGACTTGTACCGACTAAAAACCCCAAGGTGACTACTGCGCATTGGCGGGGACTGCGGGTCCCGCAATCAATTCGCCGTGCCTGACAGGCACAGTCACGGGGGCGGGGGGGGGGGAACGCCGCCTCCCTCGATACCAGCTAGTGTACTTCGGCAGAGCGCGTCACGACTTCTGGGGGGTCGCTAAACGGTCGCTCAGAGCCCCCACCCTGAGCGGCCACAACCCCTAAGGCATTATCTGTCCGGCCGTGGAGCGACCGATCAGCTGGGACTGATGCGCCGGAGCGGTTGCCGACAGTCCGGCGTCTTCTTCGATCGGCTTTCTGGGATATGACGTTCTAACAGAAGAAAGCCGTGGTCCAATCTTAACTGGCTATGGTAACCCGTCGCCCGAGTAGGAATGAAAGTACATTACATAACTATAGTGACCAAGCGATGCCCAAACAAATGATCTTTCCTTGTTTTGTACCCTTGGGATTGATTTTTCAGAAACATCGCAGCACGTTTTTTTAATATTTAACACACAATCTAAGTACCAGTTTTCATAGAGTTTATTTTAAAATTTGAGTATTTTTAAACAAATTTCATCCCCTATTCACCCGCTGAGGTATGGGATATAAAACATTTGCCTATATCATAAAAATAACCTAATGGGAAAGTTTAATGTTTCCAGATTCAGTAGTTTAGGCTTTACGCGACGTCAGGATAAATCTTTATATATACATATATATATATATATATAAGAAAATAGATAATAAATATGAAATTGTAATAAAATGTTAAATCCGCTCAAGTTGAGCCACCGGTTGGCAACCCTTGAGATGTCTAGTCGGCGGAGCGTCGTTACACGCTGTGATTGAATAAATAGTGTAGAGTTCGGGGAGGCTGCGTGTAGGAGCAATGGGGCATGGGGGTAGCCCCATCTCCCCCTAGGCTATCTTTCAACTAAAAACAATCAGCTTATTTTCCGCTTGAATGATCATAGGCTGTCGGCTTGCGCGATAGACAAGATTTTTTTTAGTGTAGTCCAAAAACAGCAACGATGCTAAGGGGCGAAAATCCGCTATAGCTATGTCAGTCCACACATACCACGACAGAAGGTCTCTAGGTATATGAACAATGGTGTATAACCTAACTGATCTCGAAAAATGACAAGCCGAAGTGAGTCACTATGACGGCTTTAACACTTGTATTGTGGTCTCGACCCGGTTAGGGAAAATCGAATTACCATCTCAAAAAATCAAGTAGTTTACGAATATAAACTTTATTTAGGGATGTTTTGACGTAATGTTTATGGTACTGGCACTATCCAACTCTAGGGCAGTTGAGTATGGAATCCGTTAAAATAAGAGCCTAGAAATGTATTTACGGATATTGCATTGTACTCTGCTTTTGATACACAAATCCGTGTAAATATGAATTTAGGAGCACATTACAATTGGGCGACGCACTTAAGGAAGTGAAATGAAATATATTTATTTTCACCACAAACTAACAAAATACTAGAAATTCAAAAGCAGTAACATTTCTGTTACAAGACAACAACATACAGAAACAAAAGAAAAAACAAAACATATTAACATGGCGAAAATAGGACCCCCATCAGCTTAAAGCCACAGAGGAAGTCTGCAGCGCTGATTTTCCTGTAGGGCCCATATAGTATAAGAGTAAGTGCGCGATATGGTCCCGTGCACCACTACAGGACAAGGAGATGAGCTAGGGGATCATTCGAAAATGCATAAGAGAGGAGGCCTGCAAAATACTTGACGTCGCCGGGTGTTAAGGAAGCTGACAGAGTCGTACCCTTTGCCCCGACAGATGGATAGAAGGATCACCCCGGTGATTTTAGTCGGCAAGAGTCCGGCACTCTGTAGCGCCGCCTTCACGGCGGTCTGACATTCCATTAGAATTTCCACCGGGTTAAAAATATATAATGCGCACCTTACAATCCCCACTAAGCCTTACGTCAATACGACAAGAAATTCTGCAAAATTCAGACTACCCTGGCGAAGGCGAAGAGAGGGCAGTGCTGGCACCCCGGTGGTTTTAGTCGGTGCAAGTTCAACACACCGGGGGAGTGGCCATTACCACTCCCCTGACGGTCCGAAGGGATTTCCACCGGGATAACAAAAAAAAAAGCCTCACCCTCTATAATGCTGGAGTGTAAAAGGCCACCCCTTACTCGCCATTGGAACAGTGTCCGACAACACATCACACACTACTCACGCCAGAATATGTTGGACGGTGCTCTCCTTCAAATGCGACCTAAATTAAGGTCTACGGAAACGTGCAACATTATAACACCATTTCCCTTCTGTATACAATGTTACGTTATTTGTCATGATTGACAGAGTGGCTGTGTCTCCGTTTATTGCAGTATCTGGTAAAAATCCTCTAGAATGTTCCACGTGCTCTGTCTCCAGACCAATAAACGGCAATGACCACCGCTTTATTGATAAGTAAAAAATTGTCAGCCATGTTGAAATTTGTACTTTGTAGTCAAATCATTTGGGTCGTATTTAGGTAGATTTGGGGCCGTGAAGTTAGCGTTTTATTCAAACCTATATTAGCGATGTAATTCTTGTGTTCGATGTTAGTATCACGCTCAACAAAATAGTTGTGGAGATTAGTTCAGTACTAAAAGCCTTGCCTTGTGAGAATGCCTTAAGAATATAACTTTAAGGCTTTTCAGGCGAGACTTCTTAAATTACCCTTTCTATAATAATAATATAGTGTCACGCTATATCCAATTTGGGATGAACAGAGATACAATATTAGCTGTATCCCCTTGTTCATATACTGATAATTAACGTGACCAGCAAGGCCACTGTGCCGCTCTTTGGGAGTTGAATAAATAATATATATCATTTTGATTAAATTACATGCATAGGTTGTTAATAACAAATCATAAGTTTTGTAGTCAGCGTCTTTGCAGGATGGTTTAGGAAACAAACTCCATTCAATTTGAAGTGTAAGAACGTGTACTCAACGCAACTTAAAATCCTGAAGAAGATCTTATAAAGTCTTACACTATGACTTTTGATGTTTCACTAAAGCGAATGCTATAATGGTCTTTGAAATTAATGGTATTTCTGTGCACCACCCTCTGCAATAAATGCAGTTATTCGCCAATGCATTGCAACTCGGAAATTAATAGGGCGAGGGGCGGTTAGATTCAAGGTCAAAGGGGTTGGACCGTCGACGTAATAACACGCATGCTGTTGGAGAGGGTTGATGTAATCTCAGAGTTTTTACGTTTTAAATTAATATCCAGATTTTATTAAAATGTCAGTTGTGCTAAAATCTCTTAGCTCAAAATATGTCTATTATAGATTATAATTGAAGACAGCATAATTTTACAGCTGCAATTTTTTTTTTCTGTTATAAAATTGACAACAATTTTATCATCTTGTATTTTTGTTCAAATTGAAGAGTTGAATGTGAAGAAAATAAGTGAAAAGAAGTACAGGGATTGATTAACTTAAAGTGTATTTAAAGGATTACACGTATGTATCGCATTATATCTGTGTTGTTTTTTTGTAAAAAAAAAATTACATGTTGTGGCGATGTGAGGTAGTGTTTATACTAAGTATGATGATGTCCTAGCCGGATTCGGCCACGGCGACTGTTTCAACGCCGATTAAGAAAATTAAGGCCCAGTTTTCGGAAACAGTCAATTGCGCAGGAGATATTTAAGTGCATAACTGGACGCACTCCCAGAGAAGCACTCTCTCGTCCGAGCTCCCTCAGGCCCGATGGAAAGGAGAACCAGTACGATCGGAAGGGAGCAGGATGCAGGTTTGGTCGAGTTTTCCTTCTCTGAACACCTGGTTGAATTACGGTGTTAAAGAGATACCTTAGTCGCCTTTTACGACAACTCAGCAAGAAGAGGAGCGTGCTATTCTATTCTGCCGGCAGCCACCACGGCTCAACCAACTATTACTAAGTATACCAAGTATTGTAATTCCCTTCTGGTTTGTTTACACGCAAACTATCCAAAGGCTAAATATTCTCTCCAATTTTTTTTTATACTTATTAGGAGCAGTGAAGGTACTAACCTGTTGGAAAGCACAGTCCAGTCTAAAAACCGAGTACGACTAACGAGGGGCTACTACCTGCCGATCGTTATATTTACAATAAAGATTTTCAAAATCTTTGCCAAATTTTGACAGAGAATTTGAAACCACGATCACTGAACGCATTACACAATTTTTATTTAATGTCAATCTAAGTAAGATATCAATACATGTAAATTAAAGATATCTTCTATTATATACTCGATATAAATTGTCTTATTGATGTATATTTTTTATAGAAATTGTAAATTACAAATGGAATATACGAAATCACGAAATAATTGACTAATTTTGAATAAGCGGATCTGTAGATTCTTTTATAAATGATAAAATTTGGCATATCTTTCATATATTGATTTAAAAACGATGTTGTTTTACTTCGTGATATCTCAAAGTGACTCATTTCTTCTCGCCGCCGTTGCATTTCGTTATTAAACTATGTTCGCTTAGTTGCCATATACAGTGAGTCCATAAAGTATTTGTACACCTCGTAATTTCGTAGGAATCTCGCTGGTCCAGCACTATTTTACATACGGGACCCAAAAATAACCTATTACAGTATAGTACAAGCCATTCATTGCGTAGAAAAAATTGCAGAACGTAAATAAACCAATTTTGAGGTCCAAACAAGTGTTCGTACAGTTTTTGTTTTTGCAACAGATTGTTACTTTCGGAGTCTATATTCACAATTCTATATTTGTATAAATTATTTGTATTTGTTTTAATTTATATATTTTGTTGTTGTGATTTTTTCGCAATAAATGGCCTATTACATACTGTAGCAGGTAGTATTTTTATTTGGACCACGCATGTAAAATAGCGCTGTCCTAGCGAGATTCTTAGAAAATTGCAAAGTGTACAAATGCTTTGTGGACTCACTGTACCTAGAGTTTTTGCGTCGTAATGGCCAACATCAATAGCGACGACTCACAATAGAGTTTCGTCTCATAATGGTCGCTGCTGTTCTTTTACTTTCAGGTAGATTGTAGTCATTAACCCAGGCCAGTATAAAAAAAAAACGTTTGTTAAAGTACTCTTGTCAGAGCGTTAAGTGTGAGTTTTTTTTATTTATACTTTTCGAATTAGACTAAGTTTTTAAACGTCAAAATATGTGTTTCTCAAACTATCCGACAATGCCTCTTCATACAATTTGAAAATTCAAAACGTAAGCGCTTTCGAATAGTAATAATAATAATTACATATATCGTCATGATATATTCCTTTCATTGTAAGCAGAGATACATTCGTGGCTGTATCCACTTTGCTCTTATATGTGTCCAAAGTGAACAGCAGCGCAGCTGATCACCGTTCTCAGGACATTTACTTATAGGTGACATTTCTATTAGATGTCATGCGGGTTTCCACATGATTTTTTCCTTTACCGGTGTGCATGTGGTGCCTAAAAACCGTACTTAATCTAGAAAAACCCAGAGGTTTCGTGTCGTGGTTTGAACCGACGACTATTCGCGTTGTAGCAAATGAATACCAGTCCCTTATTCACTAGACCACCATAGCCACTTCGAAATGTCTAAAAAATTAACACTTGTAATAGAGTAAAAAAATCGCCACATCTCATGAAGTCGCTCTTTTGACGGCCCCCACATATAAACCGGCAAAAACTGATGAGTGTCCGATCGCGCTTTTTGTTGTATATACAGCGACGGCGAGTTGTCTGAGCGAAAAAAACTTTATGTGTTTTATTCATGAATGGTGTCATCTCTCTCTCTTGTATGCGATTGTCTCGTTCCCTCACGAAAGTTTATGTTGCCACGGTTAGTGATCCGTAAAGTTTGTCATTTTAAGTTAATATGCACTTCGGTTCGTTAATAATTATTATTTATATCTGTCCGCTGTGTAACTTTTGAGGCTAGTAAGGTTATATAATTAGTATCGATTTGAAATATATTGATTTTAGAGCAAAGACAAAATAGCATTCTAACAACGATAATGCTCGTACAAAGTTCAAAAATATTTGGGATTGTATAATGGAGAGCAAAAATATGACTCTTTTAACACATATATCCGAGAGAGATACATCTGTCTACGTAAGCATTAAAGCTCAGATTTATAGTCGCAACATTAAGTTTGCTTAGACTTTATAAAAACATTACAATTTATATTACTCGATGAATGTCAAAGGATTTGGTAAGTCACCGATTTTGTCAACATGGTCTTGGCTCTGCGGATCTATGGCTATATGTACACAAGTTCCTATTATATGTTCAATTTTTTGTCAAAACGAATTAATTTTTTGTGAACTCTGCTTTGCTTTCAATATTTAAAGTATTTTTATTTATTATTTATATTAAAGATTTTTTTTAAAGGGTCGGTACAGTGTCAACTATTTGAAGTATATCTCAGGCTAACAATGTACTATATAGACCTTCATGATATAGATAATAATTTTTTTCGTATTATTATTCCATCCCAAGTGTTTATGTCGAGTAGTTTTTATGGCTTATTATTATGATTTCCTAGTCTTTAATAAGTAATTTATTTTTCTTTATAATTTAGAACTAATAAAAAAAGATCATGATATCCCTAATTGAAGCGAGATGTTAGTCGTCGATAGCGTTTATTTTTCGATTGGATATTAGTTGATGTCTGGGACAGACCTATACAACTAAACCAGACGAGAGGGGTTGTTGATGACTGTGGAGGTAAATAACCTATTAGTTGAGGTAAACATGCTCCGTCTATTCCGATTATTGATAATTAGCGACGATAAGTGCTTATGATAAGGATACAGTGGTAAAAAATACAAACGTTGGAAAATACGCTATTTGCGTTCAGGGCAGTGTTTCCCAATCTTTGCATTTAATCTTATTATAAGTCAGTTTCATGTCACTGCGGGGCAAAGGCCTTCCATTCCTTTTTGTACTCGGAGATGGTCAAAATGTAATATGATTAATAATGAACGATTACAAAATGTAGTCGTAATTTTAATTTTCTTACTCAATAATCATTATTAAATCCATTTAAAACATTAAGAAATGATAAGTGTGTATACAATCTGGGATTTTATAGTGTTTAAAACATAAATGAGCAAAATGCAGTCATATCAATGGTAAAAAACGTAAAATGTAATCTTAATCATTTTTATAAATCAGATTACATTTTGCCCATCTATGTTTGTACTATATTTCTAGAATCAATGGAAAAAGGTTTTGACATTATCCAGCACGTTTGTCCAGTGCTGGTTGGCGGGTGTGCACTTTATGCAAAGAAGGTACATGCAGCAGCAATCTGCGAGCAAATTAGCATACTGTATACCTTAGTCGACTCTTACGACACCTCAGTATGAGGAAGAGGGAGGCACTATTCTATTCTGTCGGTAAACCACGGCTTACCTCTCTTAGGAGTCAAAATTGGTTAATTATCGCTAAGTTTTTGATTTAACTAAAATAAAACAAAAAGAAACATTTAATCGACGACAAAGCTATAATAAAATGAACAAAAGACAAGAAAGTAAAAACTAGAAATACAAAAAAATATATTAACGCAGACGATACCCCATTCCACCGACATAGCCACATCTATAATACAATAAGCAGAGGGGAAAATGTCCTAACTCTAAAATATTCAAAATCTAGTTTAGATGAAATGTTAGTCTGGAAAAATATTTCAAATAGATTTCGGATACTTGCAGTCACTGTATGACGGCACTACGACTACGTATATATTCGTAGGACGAAAAGATCACATTTTCGCAAGAATAATTCTGAAGAGAAGAAGAGAATAAGAAGCTTCTTCAGACATACACAGGCTTCGGTGCGGTTCATATAAACACTCTGTGCACGTCTATTAGCGCTGTTTGCGTCATATTTATGTTTACAGTTATTTGTCAGGACATTATAATCGGAATGGCACTAAAACTTTCTTCAAATTACTGCTGTTCCTCTCTAGTATAACAATATATATGATGAGATCCTTAATATTGGCGGAAAAAAACAATGCTGGAGCAGTGAATAAAATGCTGCCGCAATAAACTTGTAACTTACAAATTTTCATATGTGTCACTGTTTCTAGTAGCTTCGTTGGGTAGGAAATTCCGTATTACAACAAATTATATACTTTAACATCTAGTTTTCTAAAATATTGGACGCTAAAGGGGTGGAAGAACTTTAAGATGGCAGTCCATCTTAATGGCTTCGATCGAATACGCGAGATTTGAACAAAAAATTACACGATGCTTTCCACGATGCCAAGAACGGAATGAAGTGGCATACCGTCATACCACGGACTCCATCTTAGGGGGATTCGCGATCTTTAGCAATAAGGAATATGAAACGATGAGGAGCTGTATTATAAATTATTCTTTTCCTATTCTTTTTAGTTTTTATTTTGCCTTACCTACTTCGGTTGACCACAGTTTGAGAGTCGCTGATTTAGGGGATTTCTCCGTCACCCGCATGATTTAAATGCGCGAATAATTTAGTTCACTGTTCCTCAAAGTAAAAAAATTCTAACCCTTTGTGTAGTTCGTATATATAGCATTCATTTTTTTTTAAATATAAATAAAAGCAAACCTTTGACATCAATCACACCTGGTGGAAAGTGAACAAGGGGCCGATGAGGGACGCGCTTGGTCCACAAACGCCCGTTCACTCTTCTACTTAAGGTTCCAAAATGTTAGGAACGTGGAAATATGGTCGCAGGGAGCACTCCTTTGCTGTTCGCATTATGGATGGAGACGCGATTGTTATCTCTGGAATTTTTAATGTAATAATATTAACAAATTGTTCATTAATTTTTCCTGAATAAATCTACTAAACGGTGGTGACCACCGCATGATCATCTGTTTTGTAATTTAGATGTAAACGAACACACATACCCAAAAATATAAGTTTTTAATCATCTATATGTAAAGTTATATTAATGTCCTATGGCCCTTTTCTGGCGCAGAAGGCGTCCACAATGCATCGCTTCTTCCACATGACCTGCACATCACAAGATATTACCTGACTGAACATTTTCTACCGTCTATATCATGGCGAGTCTTCTGAAAAGTTATTTAACATCTTTCCACCCTCTCCCTTTCATAGTAGAACAACGCGCGCGGATTTACTGAGTAACGGCTATACAGTATCTCACATCCCGGCTTAGGACCTTAGTCCTAGAAGTTCTAGAACTCTTACTTTTGCCAAGTCGTTGGGCTGTGGAATGGTCTGGCGGCGGGCGTGATCCCGCCGTCGTACGATATGGGCTCCTTTAAACGAAGCGTGAAGAGATATTTGTGCAGCCCGAAGTGATCGCTGCGACTATGGATACGTTTTTTTACTGTCGATAGTCGTCGTTTTTTGGACTGCACCATGCTTACCATCAGGTGTGGTGTAGTCACTGTGTCAAGTCAAGGTTTGAAAGGCTAATCCAAGGCCTGGGTATATGAACGTTGTCCTTACGGAGCGTGTGGATCATGTAAAGTAGTTAGAAGGTATTATCGCTTGTTAACATTAGTAAACAATATATCAATAATGACTTTTACAATATTTAGGCCATTAGCTTAATGTTCTTATAATAATACTGTTTAAGACGTCATACTTAAGTCTTCGCACGTACTGAGGTATTTCCCGTGTTACATTCGTTTTCCTTAATACTACACTCGGCGATCACGAGTTTGTTTAAAAGGAAGACTCCAGACCGCGGCTACGGCGCGTCGCGGCAAATGACTCATTTATTGACGAGTGCGCGGAACGTATTGAATCAAAGCACTAAACAATCTTAGCACACCAGCGTCGTGCGATGACTGTACGAAATGGAAACCGGTATAGTTAAATATGATGCTTCAAGAACGAGAATGACACGAGTGATGTCAAAATGATAGGGATCCGAATTAAGTGTTATTATGGTGTAGTCTATCTATAAAAAGTTAATCCTATTAAAAAAACTACATTGTTTTTGATAACCCGGGGAAAAATCCTGGCCACTGTGAGAGCAGCGATCTCGGTGTGTCAGACTACTACTGACTAAAACCCCCAGTGTGTCCTTCTAAGCACTCCACTCGGGCCTGGGGTATCAAATTCGTCCAGTAACCAGGCGAGCGAATAGCCTATTCAAAGCTTCCTCTCTGGAAGGGATGGGTGTAAAAGGTCCACACCACCAAACCTTTCCCATGGGCCTTCTCACTCTCATCCGGATAGCTGACTCCCTCCACTCTACTGCCCGGATAATAATTATAGTTGTGGTTATCCGGCATTGCTCGGGTAGGAATAGTTTTTCGTCCTTGGGTTTATTGATTCTTCTAAAATGTCGAAACACGTATTATTTTATAAGTAAACTAAAAGATAAATATCGATTTTCATATTGCTTACTTCAAAGGGTTGCACAGTTTTGCTTTAATCATAGTTAGCCTCAACCATAGATGGGCAAAATGTAATCAGATAAATGTAATACGATTACGATTACATTTTGCGTTTTTCATCATTAATATGACTGCATTTTCTCATTTCACACTACGGAATCCTCAATTCCATATACATTTTTTTTTTACATTTTTTACTCCTTAATGTTTTAAATTACGACTACATTTTATAATCGTTAATTAGATTACATTTTGCCCATCTCTGGTCTCAGTCCATACACATTTAAAATAAAAAAAAAGGAATCAAAATTTGTTCATCCGTGTAAGACCTATGATGTCACAGACAGAAAACCAATACACAGATGCATGTGTGAAACTCATACATCTCTTTTCAACGATGCTAAGAAGTGTATTTTGTTATACAGGTGAGGGGTGGGAGTACGGGTGTTCCGCCACCGGCGCCTCCAGCGGTCATCGAGCAGGAGAAGCGGTCGCCGCTCCAGCCTCAACAACAGGGCAATGTACAGCCGGCACCAGGTACCAAAGACCTTCTCTTTGTTCTCTTTGTTTTAGTACTAGTAGCAGAAATCTGTTGGATAGTAGATGTATATATGTATAAAAAAAAATGTGCCTGTGTGTCCACAGAGCCAGCGGTCGTTCCACCGGCAGCTCCGAAGCCGGTGATCGTGAAGCCGCCAAAGAACGTCAAGATCAACCACAAGGTTAGCATCTTTCTCTTTCCACACGGTTCCCAGTCACTTTTACACGAGGACCTTGAGCGGAAAAGGGGTCTCGTTGGCGCATTGTTTGGATTTTTGCTCGAGAATTGCGTTATTGAAAAGGGTTTGAATAATATCGGTAAAAAGATTTTGTAGAAAAAAATACATTAGTATAGAGTTAGTATTATTTAACACTAGAGTGCCAAGAGCAGTCATTTTGACTGTTTTTAAAGTTTAGTTATATAAAAAATATATATGTATATTCATAAGGAACCAATTTTTTAAAATATTATGACTTTTTATATATTATAGCATTTATTAATAGTTGTACTTACCTCCTCCCTCTCTTTATTCCCTATATACGTATGCGCTATACCTATATTCAGTCTTTCTAGTGTTAAATATGACATCGTTCAGTTTCAGAAACATTCTTTTAATTTTAAGACTCTTTTGAAAACTACTTCAGCTTTCATCTGTGAACATCTAGTTGTTTATATACCTAGAGAATTTGTGTCGTGGTATTGTAGGCTGACATGACGACAGCGACAGTGGATTGTCGTCACTTGGCTTCGCTGCCCCTCTTTGACTATAATGTACTTTTCAGTACATTCAGATACGTAGCACTTATTTTGTCGAGCAAGTATAAAAAATACCTCCGAGTCGTACAAAGCTATATCTCTTTCGGGTTGAGCAGATGTACATTAGTGGCTGTATCCACTCTGGGCTTATATGTAGTGCTCAACGTGACCAGATGGCGCGGCTGATCGCCGTTCTCACAGCACTAGAACACATGACATTTATATTAGATTCCACGCGGGGTTTCCTCATGATATATCCCGTCGCTGGTGAGCATGTGGTACCTAAGCCCGTACTTAATTTGGAAAAACAAAGAGGTACACACTGTGATTCGAACCGACGATCATTTGCGTTACCGCGTATGAATACCGGTCCCTTATCCACAAGGCCACCACAGCCACTAAAACAATTGACGATATATTAAAGGCATTTTTAAATTTAAAGAGCGTCTCTGAAACTGCTCATGTACTACTTACTCGTAACAAAGATAGTTATTTGCACATTAGCAGAAGATCTGAGAAGCACACGCAGTGTCTCTAAGAAAGACTGTGATGGAAGCGTCTCGCAAAAGCCGCGAGCAACTATATAGACGATCCACGAACACCACTCCTCAAGGAGTTTATGACTAAGTAGAAGAAGTTTTAGAAAGAGTTTATTAGTATTTTTAGTAGAAGTTTTAAATGAATCATTGTTTCAACCTTGATGTATCAGTAGATCGATTGAGAATATTAGTCAAATATATTCATTATTTCCAAGATATAAAACGAGTATAAATAAGATTTTAAATCTTATTAAGTGTTAGATATAACAATGGCAAATATGTTTTATAACTGCTTATTAATATTAGAAATGCATACATTATTTTATAAATCGGAATAAACGTCACGGTCAATAACGAAATAAATATATTATATTGCAGTTAAAACAAATCATAATCGTAACAATCCATTTAAACAGAATTCATAAAATGTCGTAATAAATATAACTTACATTATTATTTGACACGCTACTGAACTGCTATGATTATCCGTGAAATTAAACTGTATATTATAAAATCAAACAATACAGTGTAAAGATTGTGCACATAGAATTAGGAAATATAGTCAAAACCGTTTATGGCAACGTCGTTTAGAACATACCTGTTAAAGTGACCCAGAACAAAGGTACCGGCAAAAATATGGACTCGAGGACTTCGTATCCCGAAAACATACCCAGTTGTTATGACAAATATGAATAGTCCCTTCGATGTCGTTATAACAGATTTTGACTGTATAAAAAATCTATACACAAGCGCCAAAAGTAATATCACATTATGTCGACTCTATATCGAACTTGTATCTAGAAATGCATAAGAGTTAAAGACGGTAGAACAAGATTAGCATGAATAAGCTTATGAAAACAGGAAATATGTGATTTTTTTTTTATACTGGCTCGTCATAGTGACTACAGAGTACCTGATGATAAGTACAGTGCAGTCCAAAAACGAAAGCGGTCTTCAAAGGATGAAAATCCATCGATAGTCTACATCGTCATGTCGGCCCACGTATACCACGACTGAAGGTCTTTAGGTATATGAGCTACTGGATATACACAAGCTGGTCCTGAAACGCGACAGGTAAAAGCGTGTCGCTATGACGGTCTTTGCACTTGTGTACTGTGTACCTGACCCAGTTCGGGCAAGACGCTATATCCCGTACAGCAGGATAAATTTGTGGCTGTATCCACTTTGCACTTACATGTCGTGCCCAACGTGACCAGTACCGCAGATGATCGCAGTTCTCACAGCACTAGTAGACATGACATTTTTATTAGATGCCATGCGGGGTTAACCGATGAGCACGTGGTCCCTAAACCCATACGTAATCTGGAAAAATCCTGAGGCACATGCCTGAATACTAAACTACGACCATTGGCGTTGCCGCTTATGGAAATCGGTTCGTCATCCACTAATGGCCAAAATTAATAACCTATCCAATCCCCTATCTTAGATTTGTTACTGTAGCAACTATAGCACATCTCTTTTCGCGTACACAGGTTTGAAAAGGAGAGGCATATCTATCTATCTACGAATTGAAGATAGATTATTAATTTCGGCAGTACGTCGGCAGGTTGATCCGCCTTTCTGTACTTGATTATTATTCCGTATATGTCTTAATTCTAAGATTTGGCCGTAGTACCCGATAAGTTGTACTTGATATAACTACTAAGATATTTGTACAAGAAAAATATAAAATAAAACTAATCAAAATCACTTTCATGAAGCCTTAATTCGGCACATTCTTTATAATACTCTGGAGAGTGTGCGGCCGAGTTTTATGATATGGTTCCCCCCTCTCCTTCTACCATAAATTGACAAGACGCCGCGCGGGTTTGCACCCTTATGTGGTTGATATTCCAACTGCTCGCACGAAGCGATTCGCCTCCTCCTTTTTGCTGCGAACCGCCAAGGAGTGGAATTCACTTCCTGCGTCTGTGTTTCCATGTTCTTATGACATGGGAATCTTCAAACGTCGAGTGAATCAGTATTTGCTGGGCGAGCGCGCTCCATCGTCGGCCTCATCATAGCTTTCCATCAGGTGAGATTGAGGTCAAGCGCAAGTCTATCAGTAATAAAAAAAACATGAGACAAAAAAAAATTAAGTCTAATTCCCAAGTTATAGTATTATTTGGAAGAGGTTTCTTTAACTAGAACTTACATTATGTGATCATATGCTATTATTACAAAGAAAAAAAAACATTTATTTGCCACACAATCCAGAATGATAGAGTGACAATTATATTTCAGCTATAGATAGAGTGATTAATGAAGAAGTCTTATATATATAATATATGTGTACGGTACTTCGATAGCTCCGCAAGTGGCACGGGCTGCCTAAAGAGTCTCACTTACCGCGATCACCAGTTCGCCAACTCCTCAAGGAGTTTATCCCTGCTTCTCCTCCAGGATACTGGTGTCTTTGAGAATCTTCCAAGCACACTTATACACTTTGGAATCGGATAATTTGTTGAATTTTATGTATATTTGTATGTTTTATGTCGTTACTCGGCGGATCGGTTCGAGCGAGAGCAAAACTCAATTGACAACCCGTACGGTGTTGCCAGAGCTGTCGAAAATTACCCGCACATAAATTCGAATACGGAACAATATGTATATTATAATACAGAAAATATTCACTAGAAATAATTTATATGAAAGAACAACGTTTGCCGATCAGCTAGTATATAATAAATATATATGAAAAAGTATATAAATAGCGTATAATACAGTTTATGTGTATTGGCTAACGATCCTCAAAATTACTTTAGAAGTTTATCGGTAATTCAGAAACCAATATCTAAATTCCTCTTTTATCATATTAGAGAGAAATCGTATTGAAACGAGAGTAATTGGTTGAAGTATGTTTGTGAACATATTTGTTATGATTCAATGAACCGCCACCATCACTAGCAACCGCCGGGCGAGCTGCCGCTGCCATGGAAACGCTTGCGCCGGGGCGGGCGGGGGCTTTTCTAGCAGGCTGATCGGCCTACCGTACTACGAAACGTACGCTGTATTGTGTAGACACTAGACTATGAATCCCGGTATTTATAGTTTTTGCTAAAAATAAATAAAATATTTGATTCAACGTTGTTTTGAAAAGAGTTGAAACGTTCTACAATAATCCTTCAATTTTGAAGTAAGCAATAATAAAATGATATTTATCTTTTGGTAAGAAGTTAAAATATGCATGCTTCGACTATTTTGGAAAAATCAATCCTCAAAGTGGTACATTACTTCTACCCGGGCAACGCTGGGTCACCACAGCTAGTAGACTATAAAAAGACTTGTCCTGAGTTAAGTCATCGTAAAGTGTAAACTATTGAAGCTAGAAACAAGACATTTGGACATTTGATTCTTTTATGATGTAGGCTCCCATGAAATGCGGATCTTTTGATAATTCACCCAAGTCAACCCACAAAAGGACAAAATTAAGGAAGAAAGTTTGTTTGAAAACTGCTTATTATTTATTTCTACATCGACGGATCACTATAATTAATATTTGAATAAATAATGTCTAGGTACATTGAAAAGCGATAACATTCCGTAGGAAAGAGGCGAGCTCTCCGTCTGCTGTGTGGTGTGGGGCCAAACAACGCTGATATTGAACCCGCCCCCCCTTCTCTGATATAACTATACTATCGACTCATATAAATGTGTAGCCGCTGCACATCTTTGTTGTACCCGCGAGTACTATAAATGCAAGTACAAACCCGTGTATGCGAAATAAATTTTTTGTCGATGGAAAACATCTAGACATTCGTGCTGCCACCTCAAATATAACTTAATCAAATTTTTACTAAAATAAATAATATCTGAAATAAAAATAAAGGTAAATGTGCTATGAATTTTTTTTTTATAACTTATAGGCGAACGCTTGACCTCAATCACACCTGGTGGAAGGTGAAGATGAGTCCGATGATGAACCGCGTCCGCCTAACAAATGCCTATTCACTCTTCTTTTAAAGACTCCCAGGTCATAAGATCGCGGAAATATGGCCGCTGGTAGCACATTCCACTCCTTAGCTGTTCGCATGATGAATGTAGAAGCGAATCTTCTCGTGCGGATATAAGGAACATCCACCACATACGGATGGTATCCGACACGATGTCTTGTGGTTTTGTGGTGGAATGGGGCTGGTATTTATTGGAATAGTTAAGTCCATATACAGTGCAAACACACAAACAGCATACACAAGTATACAATACTTCGTACGGGACACAAGTATAAAGAAATACCTTCATATTGACTCGCTTTGGCCTGTCACGTTTCTGGATCAGTTTGTGTGTATCCAGTTGCAAGCATTTTTTGCATTCCTAGTTAGTTCGAGTCTCCGGCCCAAGTGACACTTTTTTACATTTTTCAACAAGATTAATATCGTTTTAATAAAATATTTCTTTTAAGCGAAATTTGTTCCTTTTTCATTATTTAATGTACTTTTGCTCCACGGTCCGTTAATATTTTCCACATTGTATAGTACAGTACGGTCGAGTTGTTCTTGTGTTCCCTACTTACAATATTATCGACTACAAACATAATACAATTTTTTGTTTACGGTTTGAATATTACCAAACGTTTCAATGCGCAGAAACTAGTCCCCGATCGCCGTAGTTCTACCTACGTGTCTTTATTGTTTCGCTTCGAGCTCTAGTGATGGGCTATGTCGATGACAAGATCTGAAACCCATTGTCCATTATTTAGCATAATAACAGATGTTTGCTGTATTTGGTATGGAGTACAAAGTAATAATAATAATATTTATTTATTTATTCCTCACAAACCAAAACTAAATCACATAGTAGTAGAAAATAATTATAATAAAAATGTTTGTGAGGAACTGGTGTCTGCTGTAGGTTTTATACCTGCAGTACAGATCACCAGGTCCCCACACCCGCTCCTCCAAAGCATTATAACTAAAATACAAATAACATCATTGAGGTCATAGTGTTTGTGTGTGCGTGTGTATGTGCGTGCTTCAACATAGGTTCATATACTCATTTGTTTATTTTGTCATACGTTCATTTTTTATTTTGAAAAATCACATGTTTAATTGATAGACTGACATCTTTAAAGTGATATTGACTCGACTCAACTAGACCACAAATTTTTTATAGACATCGTATTAGGACTATATTATAATACTTTTTTTTTTAATATTTTGTAAATAGGCTTTAAGGGTAGTTTCTAGTGACTCTACCTGCGCTGCTGAGGATCCTGCTTTCATGCCCCAATACCGGAAAACTGTACTGTAATGAGCAAAGTAGTTTGTCGCGAGTCGTGGATGTTTTTAAATATGTATATTTTTGAGACTCGGTCAATGTATGAAATTATTCGTAAATATAACGTTATATTAAATTACGAAATTTCTTCCAGAGAGGCTAGTTAAGATCAGGACGGTTCTCTCCTAAAGAAATAGGACTTCATGCCACGGGAAAGACAAAAATGTCTTTCTAAACTTTTGCCAAAATAGTTTTAAACGTTATTCGACCTTTTAACTACCGTAATTATAGCTAGTTAATAATACAATACGTATTCGATGTAAGTCAAGTCAAGCACCGAAGGTCTCTCATATACGAAATCAAAAACCATTTACGGCATATATCCGGTGAATGTGACAGATTGAGTAAGCACTTAATTGGTTTCTAACGAGACATTGCGTTGAGGCTGCGTGCGTGTGAGACACTCCGGCTAGTTTGACCGCAGGCAATTAATTTTATTTGTTTGTATGTCTTACGCTGTACCCACATTTTTAGTGAGTCAAATATTTATCGTCAAACTTTCCGCCGTTTGGGTGTCGTCGCGTGCAATAAGCTTATCATTCACGACGCAATAATTCCATAACTAACTCAGCACTATGGTAATTCATTACCATCTGGTGTGAAGTGAAGGGAAATAAAAACTCCCTTAAAATACGTTTTTATTTTGAGACATTATCCCTCGATCTTTTCGTCTGAAAGCAATTGTATGCCGCGACAACAAATGTTTCGTATAATTATGTAAACAGTATTACTTTCCCGGGCCACATCTTTATGTCAACTGTTTAGGGTTGATAAATTCAATATATGTCAATATTATATTCTCTATTTTTTATTACCGAATATGTGGGTACCTTCAAATGACAAGTTTTTTACCGCGTGCTTACGACTACATCAATTTTAGAAGACTAAACATTCCTAATGCGCATTAGTGTTTGTCATTTAAACATAGTGTACAGCACCGCGACGAGTCTGTTTGATTGGTCACCTACAGTAGAAGCTGTTTTAAACGTGGTCGTCTTTTCTGGATGCGTTTATTTGAGGGATAAAAACACATTATCGTGATCTGATGATTGTTTAAATTTCATATACAATCTAGGGTACATCCTTATGAAACTAGATCTGGTTGATATGTACAAAAAAATTAAAGCAATCTCGAGATAATAATAATTAATTAATACCACCCCGAATCCCTATTGGAGTAGGCAGAGTGAATCACTTCTCTCTATTCTTGTAAAACTCTTTCGCTTCCTTAACACTTAGGAATTCCTCGTGATGATAGATATCATTAGTAGCAGAGATGGGCAAAATCTAATCTGATTAATGATGAACGATGACAGATAATAGTCGTAATTTTAATTTTCTTGCTCTGTAATCATGATTAAATGATTAAATCCATTTAAAACATTATGAAATCATAAATGTGTATACAATCTGGGATTTTGTAGTGTTTAAACCATAAATGAGCAAAATGCAGTCATATTAATGGTAAAAAATGTAAAATGTGATCGTTAATAATTTTTATTAATCTGATTACATTTTGCCCATTTAGGATTAGTAGTGTAATAATATTAATGTCTCATGCTATATTCTTATCGTATAAAGCAGAGATATGTCAGTGGTAACGACCAACATAATAAGTAACGCATGTGGTCCCCATTTATAAAGCATTGCGTATGACAATTTTGTTAAATGCCACAGATTTCTATAAGGTCAAAGGTATTTTTTTTATTGCCTTTACTATTTATTGCATTTTTTTTAAATACCTAACTGTTTATGCGACCTATTTTTAATATTTTTTTCACTGGTTAAGAAATATTTCGCGTATCCAAGTTACATTATTTATCTATGCGTAGAAAGTGAAAGGAATTCGCTTGATACTATACTAATATGGAAACTGGATTTAAATAATATTGTCACTATGTATAGAATGGTAATCATAATGATAATGGTATTAAAAGTCGATTTGTTAAGTCGTTAAGCGCGTCCCAACACTACGGCAGTTGTTGGCAACGCGGCGTCGCGAACGGTCGTCCTGTGTCGATCGCAAATCGAGCCATAGTTTTGGAAATACGTGTTCTAATTTTGAATAAATTTAAAATTTGAATCCTTAAAAAATAATAGTGCTCTCTGGTGCGTGTAGACTAAATAAGGTTTGAGTATAAGGCTTTTACTCGAATACTGAAGAAACTCGGGGTTTTTGCGTGGTTTGTTTGTTACAGTGGTGCTCATTTTTATCGGAATGCGTATAGTTATGAAGCTAAATTTGTTCTGGTGATACGTACGGTGTTGAGCTGGATTGTTTTTTTTTTTCCTCAACAATATGTAATTAGGTGGTAAATTACTGCATACCAGTGTTTTCAGGTTTAAATTGAATTCAGTTGACGACGACAGTATGGTTCGGTTTATTTTTTAATATAATTTTACCAGGTGTTCATATAGCTCCTAATTTGGTCCGTTTATTGCTAGATTATACTAATTTCATTATATTACATCTCGGTGGTCATATATCTTTAAATTATCGATATACTTGTAATAATAGTAATACTAATAGATTGATAAATGTAATTAGTGTTAGGATGAGCCGCAGTTGAGAAACACTCCACGTAACCATGTAGAGGTGGAGTTCACACAACACAGGAAGGAGAATTAAGAAACTTGAGACGTTGATATGTATATATTAATAATATTAACAGTTTTTCTTAATAGTTATAAAGCGCACCGTTCGACGTCACAAATTCAATTCTTATTCTCATTTCTTGACATATTGACATTTGAAAAAAAGTATAATTTAAAATATAAAAAGGTGTGAATAAAGAGGTAGCCTACAACTCCTCTTCGATGCAGCCTTGAGTTTCTTTCGGCGTTTATTTTAAAGTTAGTCGCTCCTTAAATGCTAGTAGATCATCGTTAGATTCATTTTTATTGGCTGGCTGCCTGGTCGATGTCCGTACCCACAGGGGTGTCTTCGCGTTGCCACTAACCCATAAATCGCTGGCAGAGCAACTGAAGTGCTCACCCTCTTTAAGCCCGGTGAAGTTGTAGAGGTCTTTCCCGGTCAACAAAGTAATGTCCCGCCGAAAAAATTAAATTAATTATAAAGTAAATATTACTTACCCTTTTTTTGTGATTTGTAATTTTAAAATATTAAATAAATGCCATAGGTTAAAAGCTGCTTGTGTAGAATAAATCAGTGCCCTGGGAACGGCGATCAGCTGCGGTACTGATTACGCTGGGCGCGAATTACAAGTGCGAAGTTGACACAGCCGTTAATGGTAGACCTTCTGAAAACGTTTCGTGTTTTATAAAACATTTTCATTTCTCTAATATTCTAATTTTCTTTCTCTAATATTTGTAATTTTTTTTTTTACTTTATTACTTTATATATTTTTTACTTTAAATGATTTGTTTATATACGCAAAGCATTGCGAGAAAGTGATAAATAATCACTGAATGTCTGCAAATTCGGCACTCCTTTGACAAGTTTTGGGGTAAAAATTAATAAATTCTTTACATTGTTTATATATGTCAGTATAAACCATAAAATTTTATATTATTGACCTTATGGTAATTTTGAACTGATTTTTACAATTTTACCAAAATCTGGGCGGCCAAGAACATCAAGAAAAGCCGAAAACGTGGACAGTGTTACTCAGTCTATTCGAGATGATCCATACCTCTCGATTCGGAAGCGTGCTGTTGCTTTAAATGTTCACAGATCTTCATTATGCCGCATTTTACACAAAGATTTAAAGCTGCACCCGTACAAAATTCAGTTGTGCAAGAACTGAAGCCTTAAGATGCTGGTCAGAGGCTTGCCTTTGTAAATCAGATGATTGAGCGCTTTCCAACGTTCACCAACATCTTGTTTTCCGATGAAGCCCATTTTTACCTGAATGGGCATGTTAAAAAAAGGCAAAAGCAAATATTGTACGAAACACGAAACACTTGCCTCGGACGTACCATAAGACTTCCCTGTACACTTTGTAAGGGCCATAGTATGATGATATTATTTTTTTTTATTGATTCAATCGTCCTTGATTGTGACCTTGAGGCTGTAAGAGGTTAAATACGTACGCATTACGGAATGCTATTTTATTTATAGCGTAAAGTTGATATTTTGAAAGTCCCAATCGCCGTTGCGCGATATCGGAGCGGTTCATAAATCTCCGAGAACGGTTTATCAAGGTTTTTCGTCGAGCTATACGGTCTCATAACTATGTCATAATATCATTAAATTTCCCAAGAGATGATTTTATTTAACATTCCAAATGTAAGCGGCATCTGTCGGGTAAACCTCTGGCCTACATCTAAAAAAAGCATTACCCTGATATAGTTGGACATTTCATAAATAAATTAACACGTTAGGTGGTAGGGCGATTGCGGGAACTGGGTCATGACCTCAGTATACAGATGTAAAGACTGTCATAGTGACTCGCTTTGGCCTGTCGGGTTCCGGGATCAGTTTGTATATATCCAGCTGTTAATATACCTAGAGATCTTCAGTTGTGGTATATGTGGCTACATGGCGATGGCGGCTGTCGATGGATTTTCATCCCTTTTTTTTGGAAACCCGGGGGGAATCCGTGGGCCTTCAGGGGGCAGTGAGTGCGGTGTGTCGGACTTGCACCGACTAAAACCCCCAGGGTGCTCCTTCTCCCGCCTGCCGAGTGCCAAGGGCAAGGCTGAACCATATTCCTCGACACCCGGCGACGTCTAGTCTTCTGCAGGCCTCCTTTGGCGGTCGTTGTGGTTTTTGGACTACACTCTACTTTCTATCAGGTGATATGTAGTCACTGTGTTAAGCCAGTATAAAAAAGAACTTAGAATTTAGTAATTACCAGTATAGGAGTCTCAGAATCCATGGTGAATTGCTAGAGTTTCAGATCATAGGTTTAACCCTTTTCGGACGTATTAAATTTGGACACGGGTATCGTACTGGTCGGAATTAATTTCCGTCGAAAGAGCACAGGGATACATAACACGTAAGATTGCGATGGATAAACAAGATTTGGTAATTCTTTTGTGAACTTTAGATATCTATTTATTTAATACAGTCATCCATCCATCCATTTTGTTTCGAAAAAGTGTAAACTGATACATTGTTGCATACAGTATAGAATTCGTATGGTTCCTCGCTGTGATGGCTGGCAGTAGACGTACGACCGCAAAGGGTTAATAAGGCAGTGATTTTGACACGTTGAACAAAAACATTCTGTATGTAGTTATGATTGTACAGTTTTCACGTAGTTGATAATGCATTGATTGGTCGCCCCTAACGAGCTCCTTATCGGTGGCGCGTCAATAAAACTATAATAATATGTACACGATGATAACAGAGTTATGTAAGCTGAATCTCTCGGTCACTGGGACTCGATTGTTTTTGGTGACGAAGCACCAAAAAAACGAGTTGTCACGGTCACGATATTTGAAACACTACCTTCATATGTTCCTGAGAAATGGGTCACGACAGATTGACTGACAGACTTACAATCAAGAGGTCCTATAAAGGTTTCATTTTGAGCTGTGGTTCCCTAAAAAGCGAATCGTTTATTGCAAAAAAGCTTAAAAAAGATATTACTTTGAGTTTGCCCCCTACCTGGTGCGATGGGGGTGTGGAAAATTGATTACAGGATCCAATGCGCGGAAGTAGTTGCTTCTGGGTTTTTGACCCAAGTTCAGCACACCTAGGGTGCCATCCCACTATGTGCGTTGGGATGATTCTATGAGGATTTGCCCCAAGTATAAAAAGGACTCAAGGGCCTAGGCGGTAATAGTTTTAAACAATACAAACTGAATCGCGAACGTGAAAGGTTGGGCCCGGGAGAAGATAAAATGTTTACCCACGCGTAACGCTGGTATAATAAACATCCGCGACGAGTCAAGGCCTTGTTATGGCGGCAGCTCTAATTGATGCCGTAACAAAATTGGGCGACATATTCGTTGTGCTATCGGAAACATGTACTGCCGGGCAACATTACTGCTTCATCGGAATATGTTACAAAAAATTCTAAAACATCTAATCATTTTGCTTGCTGCTATAGTTGCTCCATCGACATACAACCTTAATACTATATCAGACAGGCTATAAGTTTTGAAAATGGAAGTGGCCGGGCCACATATATCTTAAGCTGAGAACTATGGACACAACTTTGTTTGTTTAGAATTTATTAAAAAATTACAATTGATATTATTCAATTAATGTCAAAGGATTTGGTACGTCATCGCTTTTGTCAACATGGACTTGACTTAGCAAATATTGTGGCTATACTCAAGTTCCAATTTATAACAACCAATTTATTTTTTTGATAATCTTGCTAAGCAAAGTCGAAATAGCGTCTTAGCCTTAGACACGATACTAGGAGGGTAAAGAAAGTTCCAGAGTTGAGACTGCAAACCGATCATAGGAATGTGGGGACACAGCCGGTTATGTGGACCGATGATTTGGTGTACATGGCTGGAAGAAACTGGCCACAGCTCGCGACAGACATGAATTGAAAATAATAGAAAAGATCTTCATTCGGCATTGGCTGACTGAAGGTCGAAAGAAAAAGAGAAAGTTCTGGTTTTGGTATCCTCATGTAATGATGCGGCTGATTTCCGCTATCGCACTGTTTTTAATTATTTAGTACTGGTATTATTTGGTTATATAGGTAGTAATTAATACTAGAAGAGATGTAACTTAACCAAATCCTTATTATGTTGTATAAGGGTAGGGAAAACAATGCTACTTGCTCACTTCTTCTTGCCTCTGTGCTGGGGTAGGATTAAAAAACTACGTAATTTGTATGTTTCCCAATCGGAATATAAACGTGTCCCTTCGAAATTCCACTTATTAATCTTGAATTTCTTTCGGCGTTTCTTCTCAAGGTATTCGCTTCCGAAAAGCTAGTAATTTACTGTTGGTGGATTTTTCTTGGTTGGACGCCCAAGGCGGAGTCCGTGACTACAGAGATATACCAGAGCTGCTCCCAACTCATAAAATTCGCTGGTTGAGCGCCTTAAATGATCGCCTCTCTCACCTAGTAGAGTTCATCAGGCTCCAGACTCGGAGTTCAAAGCAATAATATTTTTTGCATAATTTACAAACAAATAAATATACAAATTAAAAGGAGCTTCGAATTAAGATGTCCTTAAAAGACTTCAAATGGCTTTTGAGAATTATTTTTAATGAACAGTTAAATTGCTATATAGCGATGTTGTAACGTTGCTGTAGCTTGTATAAAGAAATACCTAAGATAAGGTCATTCGATAGACGAAATGCCTAAAACAACTTTTATCGCATAGTTTTATATCTTACCCATTAATTTCTTTAAATACAAAAACATTAATTTTATTTTCGTGTCTAAAAATCGAGTTTTAAATGACTCGGAAAGAGATAGATAAAACTATACGAATGAACGAGTGCGAACGGGACAGCAACACGCAATAATGTACCACGTGTAATTAACTCAAAACAGGTTTGGCGACTATACAATTACATTGTCTCTGAACGAGAATAATACATAGCGGTAGACATAGGGATACGCAGTTTCGATCGGTTTCGGCTTCGGTGAAGGTACGTGTTGAAACGAACGGAGAATTCATTCGGGATTGTAAGCACTCCCTTCATCGTTCCCTAACTGCTGAGAATCGTGGCTACAATTCCATCGTGAAACTAGTTGCCGCTATAGGTTCTTCAAAAATCAAATTATTGGTTTTCTTTAACCATGGCCTAAGAACACTCTCGATCAAGTCACCTAGCAAACAAAAATAAAACATAATTCAAAATCGATTCACTCGATAAAATAATACGGTGCAATATAAAGGCTTACATAACATTGTATGATACTTCGATAGCTCTGTAAAAATGGCACGGGCTGCCTAAAGAAGTTCACTCAAGGTGTTGACTAGTTCGCCACCTCCTCAGGGGCCCCTGCTTCTCATTTAGGGAACTAGTGTCTTCAGGAATATTTCCTGTTGTACACTTTAATGCATTTTAGAATCAGATAGAAACGATATGTGTATGTCGTTATTTGGCGGGTGGATCAAGCGAGTGAATTCAATTGACAGCCTGTGCGGTGTTGTCAGATCTAAATTTAAATTACCCGTTCACATATTTGAATACAGATCACATACGTTAGACTTACTTGTAACAGCCCTTTTTGCATCGGGGGCTATAAATAGCATAAGTTATGGATGATACTTCTATCTGGCAATACCGGCTTTCCTTTTTTATTACAGCACAACATCACTGACCAAATGAGCTGTATTTATTAATATGCTATTATATTTGAATCACAGCAGTTCACACGTTTACTACATTCTCATTATCGTAAATTAGGGTAATTTTTGTTGTAAGTGTCGGGGACAATGGGTAATTAAAAAAAATAACTCGCTAATCGCGAAATCCAAATTTCGATCTTTGCGAAATAATGTTTTCGTCTAACAAAGACGTAATAAGCAGAAATGTAGCAATAAACATTTTATTGAAAATTTAAAACACCCCCGACGTCGTTTTCCTGGCTGGCCACCCAAGTCGAGGTCCGTACCCACAGGGGTGCCCTTGCGTTTGTCACTGAACTCATAACTCGCTGGCTGAGCACCTTATATGTTCGCTCTCTTCGCCCGATAAAGTTCTAAAGGTCTTTCCCGGCCTCGGACACGATTATTTATATCTATTTCTATAATCTATTCATGGAGACCATTCCAATGACCTCAAACACGGCACTTCTACTGTAAGTTAGTGAGGAGTTGAGTATCATGTTGCTGCCAGATAATGATGCAGCATCGGGTTCAGGCTATCACGTTATTGTTACGTCATTAAAGTATCAGGATACCAAATTTTGAAGCAATCTGACAGGTAAAAAAAAAATCCATTATATCGCTTCAACAATTGAAAAGAATTGATAATTATGAAGTTAAGTTACAAAAAACAAGTGTCGTGTCGGATACCATCCGTATGTGGTGGATGTTCCTTATATCCATCCGCACGAGAAGATTCGCTTCCACATTCATCATGCGAACGACTAAGGAGTAGAACATGCTTTTGCAACCATATTTTTAACTTTTTATGACGTGGGAGGTTTTAAGAGAAGAGTAAATAGGCAGTTGTTGGGCTGACACAGTACATCGTCGGACTCATCTTTATCTTCCACCAGGTGTGATCGAGCTTATGCGTCCGCTTGTAAATTATAAAAAAAAATATATAATTTTTTTATAGCTCAGAAAACTCTCAATTAATTCTGGTTTCGAACAGAAAAAGCTAAATTAATATGAGTAAATATGTTTAAGAGCAACAAAGCTACAGAGTCAAAAATAAACAGTCACAAATACACGCAAAATACTTATAATACCGCTCTTTTTTATGGGTGGTTAAAAAACGCAGTTTCGATGTTCTTTTGGGCTGAAATTCGGTTTTGCTTGCAACCCTATCTCTGAATATCGTTTTGTTCGAGAAACAAATATCTCAATCGCACACGACACTTGTCGCTGTGTTGCGGGTTATTCCTTTTTTATCCAATATTTGATCAAACCGCTTAAAATGTTCGTTCCAAGTTTGTAATTAACATGGGAATAAACGTAACTGGCAAGAGTAAAATGTTGTTATTTTTTTCCAATTCTTTACTGCATCATTTCAAAGAAAAACACTAAAAACAAAAAAAAAACGGTCAAATCGATTAATGATGATTAATACTTACGGATTAAGTATCTGTGTCTCAGTCAGAGCTGGGCAAAATGTAATCTGATTAATGATTACAAAATGTTGTCGGAATTTTAATTTTGTTGCTCTGTATTCATGATTAAATCCCTACCTAATGTTTAGGAGTCATAAATGTGTATGCAATTGACGATTCCGTAGTGTTTAAAACCTAGATGAGCAAAATATAGTTTTTTTTTTACACTGGCTCGACATAGTGACTACAGAGTTCCTGATTGTAAGTACAGTGTAGTCCAAAAACGAAAGCGACTATCAAAGGGTGAAAATCCATTGATAGTCTCCATCGCCATGTCGGCTTTCATATAACACGACTGAAGGTCTCTAGGTATATGAGCTACTGGATATACTAAAGCTGATCCCGAAACGCGACAAGCCGAAAATGGTCACTATGACGGCCTTTACAACTATGTACTGTGGTCGCGATCCAGACGGGCACCGACGCCCTACCACCTCGCATAAACCTCGTAGTTATTATAATGTAATCGTTTTTCATTAATCTGATTACATTTTTCCTATCTATGATCTCAATTGAACAAAACTTCATCCTCATGAATCAATTGTATTTTGAGTCAGCTTGTATGTATTGGTATGAGCTAAATGAAACTGACAACTGGAACGAAAAAATAACCGTCCGAATCTCAGATCCGTGAAAGTGGTACTTAATATGGATATTATATACAGGGTTGAGCTCGGTGCATTCTATCAATACTTAACCGAGCCCGGGAGTACCCAGGCACTGTTAATTTACAAATTTGTTAAAAATTAGAACTTAAATCTGTATGTTTACGGGGCTGACATGACTGCGTAGTCAAAAAAGCCTTATTTTTTCTCAAGAAAAAAAATATATATACAGGATTGTCCTTTTTAGTTATATTACAGAATACTATAAACGTTAATAAAATGGTGATAACGTATATGATACTACTGGGAGCGTGCGTAACTCGCGAACGAAGAAAAAAGGATAGCAAAGGGTCATGCTAGTAAGTCATGACGTCAATAGGGTTATGTCCCTGTTGATGCCAAGTGCCATATTTTAATGAAATCTTTTCATTAGTTTTTAAACTGATTTGTGTAAGTAATCTGAACATAGATGTAAAATAATTCAATTTTATATGACAATACTTTTTTAATGTTTAGGAATAATATAATTTTGTGATGTCTTTTGGTAATGTTATTGTGACACCATATCCCTTATGGGTCGGGCAGGGTTTCCATCACATATTGCATAAATTATAAATTTTCTATCTAATTTCTTTTAACACAGTAATACATATACGTAAAAAATGTACTGTTCTTAATTATTGGTAACAATATTGGATGCCATCAATTGCGTGCAAACCAAACATTGGCCTTTGAGCGAATTCTAATTTTATAAACGGTCGCCAGAAGCACCGGCTGCAGTGTTGCCGTTTAATAAAAAAAACTAGTTTTAAAGGTAAAAGGTACGGTTTCGAAGGTGGCTTATTAAATATTAATATTATGGATACATTCATGCATATTTATGATATTACTAAACTAGAAATAATTTGTCGCATGCTCTACAAGTAGGAGATTGGAATACATAATTGATTTCGACGAGAAATTGTTAATTTGTACAGTCTATTTATAAACTATACTTATATAAACGACTATTTTGTGGGTGTGGTGGCGTGGTGCATAAGGGAACGGTAGCTATATGTATCAACACGAGGGGTCGTAGGTTCGTATCCCGATATGTACCTGTGGGCAGTGACTCGCATAGATTATCTGGACAGGGTAGGCAGAAATCGCGTAATTTATTTGAATATTACATTATGATAGTAAATATTATATTGCTTTAATAGGAAATATATATGGCGTGAATATAGAATAGATATGAATATAAATGGTTCCTTTTTTGTTTAACTTTAAACAATTTATGCCAGACTTATTTATCGTCAGGGCACGCAATGCTTTGATGCATCTACGGAATGAACGCTACTGCCTGTGGGTTACTCCAGATTGCTTACGTTACGGTACGTACGCTACATCGGCTCACCGATGTAGCAAAAACAGCTTGTGGAAACCCTTATTCCAACTTCCTCGGCTCCCGGCGACGTCTGGCCTTCGGTAGGCCTCAGCTACTATAATGGATTGGGGTCGGGGGGAGTGGGGGTCGGTTGTAAATAACCACCTCACATCCCTAATGGACTAGACAAAGTAAAATTCTATCAGCAAAATATATGAGATTGATATAAGCTTTCGAAATATAAGGTTTTCACGTTAACGTGCTTTGCCCTCTGGACGTAAGATCGACTAGCTAAATTGTGGAATAGAAAACTCAAATGTCTGTCTGTACTGTCGACAGCATGATTGAATTGGTGAAATGTCGTCTGCCGAGTCCGATTCACACATGGCCGATATTTTTAACATTATATTTCCATGTTAAAACCATAGAAATAGGAAATATAAAAAAAAAACATTTTAGCGTTGAAAGTGAAGTTAAAAATATGTTCTTAAATACAAGAACAAGAAATTTCAACTATCTGTACTGTTTTGACGCGTCGTGTTTATATCAAGACGGGTTATAGAGTTAAATAACAAAATAACCATAAATGTGCTTACGCAGACATAAAATATGTTAATTCGATTTTTGCGCACGTTTTGTGCTAGACTACCCTTCTCCGTATTTCTTAATACAATGGTTAATACCAAATTACCTGGTCAGTACTTGATAATTGCTTTAGGCCAAAGTAACACAAAAAAAAACAATTGTAGTCTTGGAAGTGGTTTTTATCCGTAAAAGGGGTTCCTGCAAAATCACTATAGTTGAAAAAACTAACAAGAAATATTTAAATAGTTTTAGATGACACTAACGTAACCTATAGCCTTGGGGTTTTCCGTCAGATTAGAACAAAGCCCCTCTCTTCATTAAACTGAGATGTAAGAGCGTAAAAGTTGACTAAGGTGTAGAGCATGCGGAATTGCATCCAGGTTGCTAGCTTCTAAACTGCTGCATGCACATACTCTACACATAGTGCGCTCCCGCCAACCCGCATTGGACAAGCGTGTTGGGTTAAATGTCTGAACCCCTTCCCATGGATTCCACAATTATACTGAATGAAGAAAGCGATGTCTTTGCCTTGCAGTGGGACAAAATTACTCAAATAACCTATATTATTGTCCTTTGTAAAATGCGGGATATAAAAGATACTTTAAATTAATTGTTTAAATAATCTACTTCTCTTGTGAGAAAAAGAAGACAATTATAGCAACTCTATTCTGTTGAGGTAATATCGCGGAAACGTCTGCGCCGTCACGTAGGTGAGAAAGTGTTTTTTTTTTGTTGTGTTTTGCATTCAATCACATGGTCAGTGACGAAATGTCTGCGGGACCATTCGTTAGGGTCACGTGTGCTGGTCACGCGCCAATGTATGGTACCGCTTGCGATGAACGTCCATGTCGACAGCCTGTACCGGGTTAAGAAGAGATACATTATAGTAGGGTAGATTTAAACTCAGTTGTCGATTCATAAACGTTAGTGGAGATACACAAAAGGTGGCTATTGTACCTTTATTTTGGATTGCCTTGGCTTTAGAAATGCCTTTGTTAATTGCGTTCCTGTGTCAATAATTTCTAAACTTTAACACTTTGTAATATTCCGAGTGTTGTATCCTCCACTTCTACATTGGTGACCCCGACGTGATCAAAAATAAATGTAGCTAAAGAAGCCGTTTCACAGAAAACTGATATTTTATCCGACACTAGAGATGAAGGTGTGTCGATACAAAACATCGATATTTGTAAAGTCGGCATACGAATACCACCTTTTTAGTCAGAAGAGCCTGAGATATGGTTTACTCAAGTAGAGGGACAATTTACCAACTCAGGAATTAAAGCGACACCACTAAATTCAATCATGTCGTTGGTGTACTTTACAATCAGTTTTTACGGGAGATTAAAGTAATCATTCTCCGCCCACCCTCTACAGTTAGCAATAGGGTAATAATAACTAATCTATCACCGGGACTTGCTATGTAGTTGCTTCCAACACACATCTGGCTTCCAAACCGTTTCAGTGAGACCCAAGCCTGTGAGAAGAGAATCTCATTAAGACAGTACATTTCGAGCTAGTAACGAGTCCACTCTGAACTTCATCAAAGTTCTATCAACAGTTAGAATGCAACATTAATTCCGAGCCATATAATCACTCCCGAATTAGTAACAATAAGGGCTGGGTTAACTACCTGCGAAACGTCGATAATATGGAATGTGTGGTTTTTTTTCTCTAATTCTTTCGTTTAGTTTTACGTAGTCGTTAAGGGTAAATTGCACCTACAAATTAAATCTAATTTAATAGTAATATTGTCACGCTATATCCCTTACGGGGTGAGCAGAGATACAGTAGTGGCCGTATCCACTTAGCGAGTATACTTGTATATCGTCCCCAACGTGACCAGTAGCGCAGCTGATCGCCGTTCTCACAGCGCTAGTACATATGACATTTCTATTAGATGCCATGCGGGTTTCCTCACGATGTTTTCCTTCATCGGTAAGAATATAGTGCCAAATCACTACTTAAGGTAAAAAAAAAACTCGAAATAATTTTATCTGAATACGCACTTATAAGTGCGAATAGCATATATGAATGTAGCATCTGTTCAGAAGACAGGATCTACCTACACGAAACTCTTGTTGTCAAAATTAGTGTGTATTAAAATTTATGACGAACTATCAGCATATAAAAAAACCGGCCAAATGCAAATCTAACTCAAACAGCAAAGGATTCGTACGAACCTATTGGAATTAGTACTTAATCGCAAAAAAGGGGATTTAACTAGAAATTTGCGGTTTTCAGATTATCATCTATACTTGTTCTATTAGACCGTTATTCTTGCCAAATTTCATGATTCTAGGTCAATGGGAAGTACACATAGATGACCAAATGTAATCAGATTAATGAAAAACGATTACGATTACATTTTGCGTTTTTCATCATTAATATGACAGCATTTTGCTCATCTATGTTTTAAACACTACGGAATCCTCAACTGCATACACATTTATGAGTCCTCAAGTTTTGGAGGGATTTATTCATGATTACAGAGCAAGCAGTTAAAATTACGACTACATTTTGTAATCAGATCAGATCAGATTTGGTAATCTTCAAACGTCGAGTGAATTGGTATTTGCTGGGCGAGCGCGCTCCATCGTCGGCCTCATCATCACTTTCCAGCAGGTGAGAATGAGGTCAAGCGCAAACCTGTATGTAATGAAAAAAAGATTACATTTTGCCCATCTTTGGAATTATCCTAGTAGGAGGTTGTAGTTTTTGAATCGTTTACAAATATGTAATTTTTTCACTATATACGACGGTATATTTAAATGTGTTGTTTTAGAAATTTATATTCACAGAACCGTAAGGGACTTGTAGAGCTTGGTGTTCGATATGAATTTCAATGTAAGACCTCCGTTAATTTCTGAGAAAAATGGTCTCGACAGACAGACTGGAGCACATCGAAGTGATGTTATATGAGGAAAGTGACTTTTGAGTAGAGTCCGACCGAAACTGGTTTTCCGGCCGAAACCGAAACCGAAATTTCGGCCGTGGCTTCAGTTTCGGCCGAAACCGAAACCGAAACTCACGTGGTCAAGTATAAAAGTTAACGTGGTCAAGTAAAAAAATGAAACAAAAACTTACATGTAATCAGTTCCATCAAAGCATAACCTCTAAATAATGTTTACGTCGGGTGATAACGCACTGACTAAGCTGTGTTGCTATAGAGCAATGCGAATTAGATCCGTCAACTATCGTCTAAACGACGCAGTTACACTCCGACGCAGCCTTGAGTTTCTTTCGGCGTTTCTTCTCAAGGTAGTCGCTTCCGAAACGCTAGTAGATCACCGTTAGGTTTCGTATTTCTGGCTGGCGGTCCAAGTCGAGGTTCGTACCCACAGGGGTGCCCTTGTATTGCCACCCAACCCATAAATTGCCGGCTGAGCACCCTCAGTGTTCGCCCACCCGGCCGGTTAAGTTGTGAAGACCTTTCCCGGTAAACAAACACGCGTAAATTCGAAAAAAAAAGCAATGCGAACGGCGCACGAATCCCGAACAGGGCCGCCAGCGTCCGTCAAAGCGTTGCCGCGAGAAACGAAGCTAGGCAAGCATGTACGACAACTACCGAAATCAGTTTCGGTTTCGGCAAAAGTTTCGGCCAATTTTGGCCGAAACCGAAACTGCCGCCGAAACTTGATTTTTGGCCGAAACTCGGCCGAAACCGAAACCGAAACCGAACTTTCGGTCGGACACTACTTTTGAGGTACAGAACCCTAAAAATACTGTCACTGCAAGCGGCCACTGAAACTGTAAACTGTCATTTACGTAATTTTCCAACAATTAAAACAATGATAATAACGAAACCAAAAGTCACCTTTTGTTTCGTTGAATTTAATTAATATGTTTTTGTCTCAAAGTCAAAATCATTTATGAGGCAGTCGTTACCGATTTTACGTAATTATCATCACACTGTTAGTAAAATGTGTCTGTAATGGTCTAGCGGATAACCGATTTCCAATCCCAGTTAGGTTAGGTTCGAATCCCGTACGAAAATCGGAAACGTACGTATTTAGACAGCATATATGATCACCGGTGAAGGAAAACAGTGAGGAAACCCGCATGGCATGTAATAGAAATGTCATGTGTACTAGTGCTGTGGGTGCGGCGACCAGCTATGTACCACAAAGTAGATGCAACCACTAATGTATCTCTTTCTGTTCACCCCGAAAAGAATATAACGCAACGATATATCAATATTTATGATTAATTTAATATAGTAATATATGTATATTAAAAAAAGAAATATTGTCAGTTGTCTGACGGACAATTAATTCAAGATTTTAGGATTAAAAAAATCCGAGCCACGCCTTCTAAGCGCGTAAATGTGATCTCGTCTCGTGAACCAGCCAACGTATCCACGAGCCGGTCGCGATTGTGTCGCCGGCAAAGGTCAAGGCTGGCTGGCCAGCTCTATCCGCTTTATATGTTAATATGTCACTAGTTGCGGTGGAATGATATGTGATTATATTATACTGTTACGAGGACGGGCCGCTCGTGAGAATAGGAATAATACCACGGGCATGAGCTATCGAAATATTACGTAGTCTATGATAATCTCATACATTTTTAGACTTATTTTATTAATACTACGTAACATTCGATCGCTTTGAACATAAAAATGTGACCTAATTTCCAGCTTAAACAAGTTCAAAGTACAATACAATAATATCTAAAGACATCTTAAAGTTATCATCACCATTGAAATTAAGAAAAAATGTTAAATATATATTGCTAAAAAAGGGTATATTATTTCATCAATGCTTGTTTAAATAATAAAAGTGCGTGGTCATAATGTATACAATGAATTCTAGGGACATGAAATCCTCTGTGTGGTGTAGGTTTGTACCTCATTATGTTGAAAAGCAACTACCGGAGTTTCTCGCCGGCTCTTCTCGGTGGATTCTGCTTTCCGAACCGGTGGTAGATTTCTACTACTTTTTTTTGTCGATATAAAAGTGCTGGAAAGGACATCTAATTAAGTTGTATATCATTTTTTAGATCAGTTATAAACGCTGATAGAAAAGTGCAGGGACGAGCATATTGTATACACACGGGGCGAGCAAAGAACAAGTGACAATCTCAGTGTCGCAAATAAAAATATAACTCGGAACCGTTCTTTACTAAAGCTAATTTCTTTCAATAGAGCAGTGGCGTATATACCGTCTTTTAATAAATATATTGACTTGAAGTATGGAAATTGCTAAAATAGGAACCTCGGAATCGAATTTGAATTATTAAATGTGGAAGTGTAATAATAAATTGTAACTTTTCACGAAACCTGCGTTACCTGGCAACTCTGTATTCCAGTTAATTGCGACCGATGAATTTTAATTTTTCTTTAAACGTCTGCGTAGTCGTTTCGCAACATGTGAACGAACCCAGCTGGGTCGATGCAATTCGATAAATGCCAACCGTGCGGAATCAATTTTGTAGTTGCCGACAAAACAATTTCCACATATTGCTTTTTTTTTGGCAAAAATGATGTTAAAACTCGCATGTATTAGAATATTTTCGCAATTTCATTATACGATTTTGCAGGGAAACTTAAATACTAAGCTAAGATTTTAAAAAATATGATATGTTTTTGAAATATCATATCTTTTAGTGCAATCACAACATTAACTAATGCTCTTATAAAGTTTTTTCGGACTTTACTACTATTTTGTGTATATGATACTATTTTGCATTTTTTTTTACACTGGCTCGACATAGTGACTACAGAGTACCTGATGGCAAGTACAATGTAGTCCAAAAACGAAAGCGACTATCAAAGGATGAATATCCATTGATAGTCTACATCGTCATGTCGGCCCACATATACCACGACTGAAGGTCTCTAGGTATATGAGTTACTGGATATACACAAGCTGATCCCGAAACGCGACAAGCCGAAACTGGTCACTATGACGGGCTTCACACCCAAGTACTGTGGTCGCGATCCAGACGGGCACCGACGCCCTACCACCACGCTGCTTCTCGTTTAGCGCCACCCAGGAGCCACGTGTAGGGAAACTAGGGTAAAGCCTACGGACGCGAGCAGCTTCGACTCCAAGGAATATAGGAATATATTGCCTATATAAAGGTGAAGACGGCATTTCAATGCGTTGTTCACTTCGACGTAGCCTTGAGTTTTTTCGGCGTTTCTTCTCAAGGTAGTCGCTTCTGAAACGCTAGTATATCACCATTAAGGTCTTTTCTTTGCGGGCCGTCCAAGTCAAGGTTCATACCCACAGGGTTTCCTTTGCGTTGCCACTTAATTCATAACTCGCTGGTTGACCACCCTATGGCTGATATTTATAGGAGCAACTTCAAATTTACTTAGATCTTACTCAAATATTACAATTTATATTAATCAATGAATGTCAAAGGATTTGGCAAGTAACCGATTTTGTCAACATGGACTTGGCTCTCCGTATACTATGGCTATACTCAAGTTCCTAATATATATTCAGTTTTTGTCAAAACGAATTAATTTTTTGAGAACTTTGCTAAGCAAAGTTGAAATAGTTTCTATAAATCTCAGCTTAAGTGCTCGCCCCTCTCGTCCGGTGAAGTTGTAAAGGCCTTTCCAGCCAAAGCAAAATGTCATCCCAAAAAAAAAAACAATCATTGTGTAGTTAAGAAGATATAGCTAACAAAAAAAAACGCAAAAAATAATGAATTTATTCTGTCTAATAGTTACTTTTTTATTATACAACAGTATCCAAACTAAGCAAATCACTGCATAAACTAACTGTAAAAAAACCGGCTAAACGCAAGTCCGACTCGCGCATCGAGAGTGCAAACTTATAATCGCATTTTTGTGATTTAGCAACAAAATTATGGGTTTTCTCTATACTTGTGATATCGGCCCAGAGAGGAATTTTGCCAGATTTCAATATTCAGATCTAAGTACCCTTTAGGTTTCGATTCCGTTGCGAAAATTTACATAAAAACAAAATATCAACAAAAAAAATAAAAATAAATAAATAAAAATATCATATTGCAAAATTAACAGCCGTATTATGTTGACTTGGAAGTATGTTTTTACAGAGCTGCGTTGGAACTACGGTCCTAAGTATTTTATATTAATTTAATCTCAATACCTTTACGTTTTCTTGAAAAAAAAAAGAAGGGTTCTTCACAGAGAGACGGATGGCCGGACAAGGAAGTGATCCTATAATGGTTCCTTTTTTTATTACTCACTGTCCACAACTTAGGGTTATTTACGTGGGTTCGTGACGCGTCTTATCTATTTTTTGTATTAAGTAAAATAAAGAGTAAAAACGTAGGAAATGAATTAAATCATTTATAATAAAGATTATTAAAAAACTACAATATATTAAATATTATTAATTACTTTTGCAAATTTTTTTTTGCAAATTTTCAAGTAATTGTGGCGATTTTTGACTTGCTTTTGAGATAAATACTTTTTGAAAGTCAGTGACATTAAACTGACTATATCGAAGCGCGAGCCTTTGAGTCGACGCAAGGCCATTTTACGCAAATAAATTAAATCCAAACAATACATAGCGACATAATAATGTAACTCTCACTTGACGATAAAGTACGTGTAACATTTTATAAAAGCGATAAGTCCTTTATTAATTAACATTCGGCCTTGAATTCGACGGTAGGTGAACGGTATCACATGCAGCTGTGTCCGCCATTGACACGAGGCTGTGCGAGCGGGACAGCATATACAGATGTTAACGTATCGGACAGAGAGAGATATACCGGCTCACGCGCAACGTGTGAAACACGCGGTCGTTTTATTTTAGGTTATGTTTTATGAAAGTTTTCTATGCGTTTACTTCGACGACTTTATTAGAAAACTAATTTTAACTTTAGTAAAGGTTTAATCAGTGAAAAAAAATGTGTTATTGTTGATATTGTAAACTTATATTTCTAAGAACAGTCCTTTCTTTGTTTATGTGTAACCCATATTAGTATAATTGTTTATTAATGACAGTTTTATTTCGATACAAACGAGTTATAACTACAAACACTCAGTTAATAATTTTATTTTTATCATTTAGTAGATCGAAAAGTCTACTGAAAGCAAAATATGTAAATATAAGGCCGGGTATTACCAAAAAAAAATTCAAACATGGCAATTTTATTTGCGCCGTAATAATTATTATAATTTAGCTGTTTCTTAATACTACTGTATTATAATAATAAGTAAATAATTTATAATGAGATCACGGAAATTTTGAAACGGTTTCCTTAATAAAAATTCATGATATAATTGACATTGAGAATAATCTGAAAATTCTATGCGAAAAAGGTTAAAAGCTTTTCTGAAAAACGATTATACACCTGTAACTATATCTAGATTTTCAGTCATTCGAATACCAAGAACTTAATTTTTTAAATTTATATATTACGGGAAACAAACATCCACATAAAATCAACAAAATAAGATTCATAAACCAGCAAAGTTTCTACAAAAATTATTAGAAAAAACAAACACATTATTTAACACAAATAAGAAATCGAAAATAACAAATTATATTACAAATTTAACTAATAAATACAACAATAACGAGCTTAAAATAAAATATATGTATAACCTTGCCATTCTCTTAAAGGACATTATTGTCACAGAATGTCCACATCACTAACACGAAATATGAAAGTAAACGTTTTGTAAGAAAATATTAATATGACAAATTACGGATGGGTAATTCAATGTTACAATGATGAACAGCGCCATCTACATTGCTATTCGTTAAAAGAAGGTACAAATAATTGTGTTCTGGAATATCTCCCTCGTCTATAAAATAACTTAATATAATAATAAATAAATATATATATATATATATATATTTATATTACAATGACAGCTAGTCTTGTCTGCGAAAAGATATATTTATTTTTTTATTGTGAACAGCTTTTAGCGCAAAACAGTTATCACTTTTATTAAAATAAAAAAAAACATTTCGAAATAAAATGAGTACCGTTTGAACAATCGAAAAGTATTTCAGTGGTATTATTCTGCAAGAATTGATTCGTATTAGAGAAGTGTTAGTGGACTATAAAGTGAGAGTGATGTTGCTGTGAATAGTACAGTGTCCCACACAGTATGACGGCCGGTGTCACCACTCGCAGGAAATCCAGGTCGAGGCGTAGCTGGGCCAAAGTGGAGAGCGATGCACAGGTATTTATTTATTATGCAATGTGGGGCTATGCAGTCTAACTCAGCCTGTATCACTGCGACCTAAAAGATCTATTGTAATCGCCACCTAACCATCTAGAGCTCTCTGTCAAGGCCTATAGTTTTAACGAACTGTAGTACTTTATTGGCAGATATATCTGGAACCTCTCCTGGGTGTAGCGCGTGGCGACCCAGGATACGGTTGCATTTGGGCATTAGTAAGTCACATTCACACAGGAGGTGCTTGGGCGTTTCGTCCGCACTTTCGCAGAATCTGCAATCTCTAGTGCTCCGGCCACCAATGCTGAACAAATGTTTGTTCAGACAGCAGTGGCCAGTCAATGCTCTTACTAATACTAGGAGTTGATTTCTTCTAAGCATCAGAGCTTGATGATGTCAGAGATGCATAGGTAACGGAGGAGTGTTGTGATGGTATAGCGATTGCCCGAACTCGTTCCTAATCACGGTACACACGTAGAAAGGGCGTCATAGTTAGTGATGAAAATGCCCGGGAATTTTCCCATAGTGCCCAAAAACTTCTTTGGGAATATTACCGGGAATTTACGAAATGTTCTCGGAAGTTTTGGGCACTTTGGGAAAATTCCCGGGCATTTTCATCACTAGTCATAGTGGCTCGTTTATGCCTGTTACATTTCGGGATCAGCTTGTGTACTTCCAGGTGGTCATGTACTCCCACAGAGACGAGGCGAGGGGTTTAAATCCCCCTCCACGAGAGAAGGCCTGCCCAAAGGCCAACGCCCGCAGGGCCGTTGGAAGTATTCGGATTCGCAGGCTCAGCGAAGGCGAAGAGAGGGCAGTGCTGGCACCCCGGTGGTTTTAGTCGGGGCAGGTCCGACACACCGGGGGAAGTGGCCCTCACCACTACCCCTGACGGTCCGTAGGGATTTCCACGGGGTTAACAAAAAAAAAGATGGTCATTTACCGTGTTTTGACCCGTATTATTTATAGCGCGTGATAGAGGATCTTAAATGCAATAGTCATCCAGTGTTCGGGCGATATTCAATAGTTTTAGAGATATATTAAATTTAAGATTTTTTCGTTAGTAAGTCCGAATTCAACGCATAAATCCAAACTGTAAAGAAACTTTAAATGGATTTTATTTAAAAGTATTTGAATAGCAGATACATCAGTTGAGTTGTCACATTGGTAAAACTGAAAATTCTATCACAATCTCCAGTTATGACACTTTAAAGTAGCAAATTTAATTTCAAATTATAATTTATGATCTACAAAGCGTTGTCTAGTTTCAAAACATATTATGACAGAGAGTCTGGAAAATACCGGAAAAATATGTTCATCTAATAAGCTATCCAGAAGGGTATCAATATTACAATAAAGATATGTAAATATTTAAAAAAATATAATGTCTAGTGTGGTGTGGCACCTACCAAGCTACGGTGGTGACATGACCTACTTCGGTTATATTTGGATTGCCCTGTGCTTATCATCCGCTGTGGTATGGCTTGTACCGAATAAGGATAAAAAAAATATATATATTTACCTAACTTGAAACAAGTACTCTATTCATTCAAGAAATGATTATTTTTTTATAGTTTTACACGTATTAAGATTGTGTCAATAAACATTGTAGCTAATTGAATTCTTAATTAACTCATTATTTGTTTAATTTCTATTAGCCATTAATATTCTAATGATATACAATTAAGAATAATGATTCTAAGAAATATAATGAGACCTTACAACTTAACCTTACATAAGAATACATTTTATTTGATTCTTTGCCATCGTCATGTTTGTAAGTACAAGGTATTGTTATGGTGAACGTACACTTTTTTTTGTATCCCGGGGGAAAATCCTGCATAGGACTATCAGGGACGCTGTGAGGGCAGTGACCCCGGTGTGTCAAACTACTACTGACTAAAAACCCCCGGGGTGTCCCTCTGATTGCTCCACCCGGGCCTGGGAAGCCAAATTCATCCAGACGATGGTGAACGTACACGGTTTAACTGAGCGCGACGTAACTTCTACAAATACTATGAGAACGGAACTAAGAAATACATGGAAAAAAAAATCTAGTACAAAAAGGGCTAATCAAAGTTAATTTATAATTTTCGTAAGCTCATTCAGAGCCGGTGTATACGATGCGTTGTGACGTCGCAAAGTTGTTATGACACAGATTATTAAAAATGTATCGGATGAGACTATGCTGCTCTGGTATCGCAACGCGTGTACGCTCCTCTGCTTCGTCCTCGTCTCGCGAATAACAATTCCACGTGTAGCGGACGTGCGGCGCCTGAACGCACGTGTTTACATCGTGGATATTGGTGCCCCGTGTCTTACCCATTTTGTTCTATCGTATTTTTTCCTTATAGCCTTAACATAATTATAGTTTTAAAATGTGGAAATCAGTAATACTCTGAAACCGTACCAATGATCAATTTATTATTAAAAAAAAAACATATCATTACGTATATTATATTTCTTTTAACTTTTCCTACGACATAGCATCTTTCATAAAGATAATATAAAATTTAATTCCTTCTATAATAAACACGCAAAAAAGTATAAAATATTCAACGAGACATGTTAATACTAATATTGATGTTCAGAAGTTTAACAAAAACAACTCTTCTCATATATCATTTATTCCCATTTCCTTAGAATAGTTATAATATTAATCAGACTCATATTTTTATTCAATAATTCTTCCTTATATTTTAATAATCTCCTTACAGAGTAACTATGGCCAGACGTACGTCTTTACTGTACGAGTACCACCCTTTTGAATGCCCGTCATCCAGACGACGTTATTCCGTTATGCATTATAATAATAAAAGAAAATAATAAACATACTCTCAATTGATTCTTATAAATATTTAAAATGTAACCAAACCGGATTCGATAATAATTTCAGGATATCATGTTTTAGCTTTGATCACACTAGAGACAGAAACGGAAACTAATGGCACTGTTTGTAAACTATACCTTACAATATACATTACATAAGCCTATTTTGGAGGTTTCATTGCTAAAAAATATATTGTCTTAATTTTCAGGCGTCAGACTTCACCGACATAGGCGACTGGCCGACCTTAGGCGCTGCGGTGGCCGGCTCACGCTGCCACTCCACGCCGCCCCACGATGGAGACTCTTCACATCATAACGGGAACGCGGTAAGGTCCATACATACACAGTTAAACATAGTCCCATACAAACTGTTAGATATGCAACAGCCCTAAAGCCGCGATTCCACCAGTGTGCTGAACTGTGCGGCACTGTATTGCACAGTGTACGATACAAATGTACCCGCTGGTCGACTCACTCGGGCAAACAATAACAAATGTGTGCCACATTGTACGTTTACAAAAGTTACGCACAACCTTGCCGGTGGAGACAGCAGGTAAACGCGATACCAGCTTAGTTTGTGCAATGCTGGAGCAATACACAAAATGTTTGTAAACAAATGTGCTGCACACTATTTTGGTGGAATCGTACCATAACAGCAACAGCACTAAGTGTGTTACTCGAAGTGTACAAGAGCTTGTGTGAGGACAGGCGGTCCTGTCATCGACCGGCATTCTGTCCAACACATTATCGCAGACTGTCCAGTGAGGGATAGCGAGCGGCAGAACTTGGCCCAGTGGATCGGGCACGCTGGCAGTATTCCTGGCAGGTATTCCTTCATAGAAATCATGCCTCAAAAGACCGCCGAGTGAGCTCGGCGAAGGTGCCGAGATGTTGGCTGATACCTTTGGGTTTGTGGCCTCCCATGGCGAGGGCTTTGCGTGACCGTTCAGCAAGAAAAACTGTGACGAATATGGAAAGACTAATCCTCTCCAAGATAGCGTCCAAAGGGTGTGATACGATGAGGTTGCAGAGAATTGATTACGGAAACTACACTCTCCCTCAATGTGCAGATCCTGTGACCTTGGATAGTCACAAACTCTTAGTCCTCCATTACACGATTCCACTAAATTGGCTCCATTGGCTCAAAAAGTTTAAAATGGTTTTAATTTTAATTGTAATTAGCTAGGGATTGTTTGTAATTCTACAGTGCCAATAATATAGCTTGTTTTCAATAAATGTTTCTTTCTTTACTTTTTGATATGTCTCATCAAATGCAGCGTGAGGAACTGTACTTCATGGATGGTTCTTCCTCTTGCAAATCCAAAAGTTTCTTAAAAGTGAGCCTTTTAAAACGAAATGTTTCTTTACTAAAAATGTAGCTGTTGTAGAATTTTGCTAATTCATTCAAACGACCACCAGTTTTTTTTTTTTTAGTAAAATTACGTTTGTTGAATACGTTTTGAAAAGAATAAGAAATATACCAAATCTAAGGTTCCCATTATTTATGATTCCAGGAGCAAGAGCGCAGACCGCTCGAGGAGCAGCCCGTGCAGACGCATCAGAACCAGCCCCGAGTGGAGAAACCAGTGGAGCCGGTGCAGAACCACCACGTGAACAACGACAGGCATCATCTGGATAAAAACAAAAACAGTGGTAAGTACCGTGTGCCAGGGTTGTGGAGAATTTATTACAGGGCTCTGAGTTCTTGCTACTTGCAGAAGTAACTAACTAGTAACAGTAGTAGTAGTAGTAGTAGTAAGTAGTAACTTTGGTGTCGCCGTGGTGGCTGCCGGCAGAATAGAATAGCACACCCCTCTTCTTGCTGAGGTGTCGTAAAAGGCGACTAAGGTATCTCTTGAACACCGCAATTCAACCAGGTGTTTAAAGAAGGAAAACTCGACCATACCTGCATCCCGCTCCCTCCCGATCGTACTGGTTCTCCTTTCCATCGGGCCCGAGGGATCTCGGACGAGAGAGTGCTTTTCTGGCTGCGCGTCCAGTTATGCACTTAAATATCTCCTGCGCAATTGACTGTTTCCGAAAACTGGATCTCGAATTTCTTAACCGGTGTTGAAACAGTCGCCGTGGCCGAAACCGGCTAGGACATCATCATCATCAACTTTGGATTTAATAGCTGGTAAAGTTTGGCTGCTATCCCCCCTATGTGTGGCCTGATGATTGTCCCTCAAGTACCTTGGAGATTTTAGCCGATTTAGCTTAACTGCCCCCCTATGTGTGGCTGAGAGGATTTTCCCAAGTAAGGAAAAAAGCGTTACATCTTTATACGAAGTTTATTTCTGGTACGACACAATGTTGCTGGCTAGGATAGACATTTGCCACTTTACCAGGCGAAATTTGCTAGCGCTGAAGGCATTTAGCGAGTTTTATGGGTTGGTGGTAGATTCCGGCTTGAGCGGCCACAATGTAAAAACAACTGGTAGAAATCTACAGGCGTTGAGCGAAAACTCTGAAAGAAACACAAAACTGCGATGGGGTGGAATTTGTGGATTTTTTGATACTGACTCGACATGGTAACTGCAGCGCTCCTGATGGAATGGATACAGCGTAGTAATAAACCGGTAACGACAGCCAAGAGTCAAGGCAATCGCCATCGACATGTCGGCCCACATATATCACGACTGAAGGCAGAGATGGGCAAAATGTAATCTGATTAATGATGAACGATTACAAAATGTAGTCGTAATTTTAATTTTCTTGCTCTGTAATCATGATTAAATCCATTTAAAACATTAACAAATCATAAACGTGTATACAATCTGGGATATTGTAGTGTTTAAAACATAAAAGAGCAAAATACAGTCATACCAATGATAAAAACGTAAAATGTAATCGTTAATCATTTTCATTAATCTGATTACATTTTGCCCATCTATGACTGAAGGTATATATATGGACAACTTGAAGTACACGATCGGATATCTGTGCGCGGCATTTTAGTTTTATCTTAGTGCTAAATAACCGGTTTAAGTTAGTGTTATTTTCATTTATCACCAGCGATTTCACGGTTTTTTCATCTATAGTTATACGTGATAGTTTTTGCGTCGAGGGTTATATGATGATGAATGTGGTATCACTACATATAAAACAAAGTCGTTTGTTTGTTCGCGATTAGCTCAATAACTACTGAGCGGGTTTTCATACGATTTTCATTAAACGATAATTGATTTACGAGGAAAGTAATAATATGTAATGTGTTAACTTTTTCTGTCAATTGGTTGAAATATGACAATAATTGTTGACAACGTCGGAGAAAAGACAAGCTATATGGAAGCTTTTATAGAAAACGCTGCCAAACCTCTTTGAGATATAACAAAACAATTTACGGTAGGATTATTCTTCTTTTATAGGTCTACAGAAAAGTCCGCGATGGCGTATATCCATCTTGTAAGGATAAATAACTATAGCCATGGTAACTTCTAAAAAAATGGTCGCGTACAATGCGATAATTAGAAAGCTACGTAGACAAACACATTGTTAATCCTTATCAACTTAAATACATTAGTTGCCTTAAGGAGTTTATGTACTTAACGATAATCACGTGTATCATATCATTTAATTCATTTAGTAGGTGTTATTGCAAAATTAAAAATAAACCCACGCAAAAAAAAAAAACAATTTAAGCGTGGGCATCCTCGCGTTGCTTTAGTTTATTTTTTTTTATTCTATTTATTTAAGGGACTTTTACGTGTGTACGTATGTCAGCCCCATCGTACCCTAATATAGAAATACCTAACATATTACATATGGTGCCATTGATCTGAACAGGTCAGACGCCTCATCAGATAATAGTTCTGTTAAGATTTTGTTAAACATCCCGATGTCAAGTCTGTTCAGACCAAATTTAGTTTATTAATACTTTGAAAAGAGGATAGAATATTTATTTTAATAGGCTTTCAAACAGAGTGGATTAATTCAAAAATAACAATAGATAACTTGCCATATACATCGACATTGCACCACTCCAATTACTCGTACATGAAAGCGCAACATGCACTACAAAGTAAATTTTCATACAAACAAAGTGAAATTCGAACGAAAAAATTGCCAGTGGCACAGCGATAGAAAACAAGAGATCCTTTATACACAAACTATACATTTATAATTATACTAGCTGTGTCCGTGACTTCGTCCGCGTGGAATAGTTATTTTGGGCATTTTAGTTAGTTATTTATTTTAAAATTGTAATATCTTCTAAGATGTTCATTGAAATTAAGTGATGTCAAAGACAATTTTGTTCACAATTAAATACTCTTAATCAACAACACATTTATTTGGATAAAGATTAATATTATTACGTTGATACAACTATTAACAAATAATGCATTAATTTCGATCAAATTTGATTACCATAAAAACGGTTCTAGTGAGTTAATCTTAATAGATAGACATATACTGTCCCGGACATTTTTTTAGATTATTTCAAGAGGAATAATTTTTTGATACATATATTTTTAGTATCTTGAACTGTTTTCGCAGCGCACGCAATGGAAGCCCTCAAGGATGAATAATTTTTCCCGTTTTTTTTCACATTTTCCATTATTTCTTCGCTCCTAATAGGTGCATCGTGATGTTATATAGCCTAAAGCCTTCCTCGATAAATGGTCTATTTAACACAAAAATAATTTTTCAATTCGAACCAGTAGTTCCTGAGATTAGCGCGTTCAAACAAACAAACTCTTCAGCTTTATAATATTAGTATAGATTAACAGTGAAAGAATCTTATAATTAACAACAGAGGCGAAGGGGAGTAGGAGAGGCTGAGTAAGTTTTGGTAAAATCAACACAACTATTCATTGACTGTTAGGCGGTACGAAGTTCCCCGATTCAGCTAGTAAATTATGAGAATAAAATGTGTGAATATGACATTGCAGGCGCCGGCAAGGGAGGCAGCAAGGCCGGCAAGCACAAGTGGGTTCCGCTGGACATTGATGTGAAGGCGGCGCGGCCAGGCAAGCACGGGCCGCTGCATCCAAACAGACAGGAGAACGGTACGGTCTAAACCTTTAAATACCATCTCAGGCCGTGTTTAGCATTATCTTGACCGGAACGACTGTTGTCAATCATCAGTAACACCCTAAACATTTTTTTTCTTAACCCGGTAGAAATCCCTTCGGACCGTCAGGGGTGTGGTGAGCGCCATTCCCCCGGTGTGTCGAACTTGTACCGACTAAAACCACCGGGGTGCCAGCACTGCCTACTCTTCGCCTTCGCCGGGCCTGGGAATTCAGATACTTCCGAAGCCTCAAATATATCCGTCCGTATAGTCAGTCTTGACTCGAGCCCTCGGACCTTACTTGCTTAGCCTTTGAACAAACATTACAAATTATTTAATATCAAAGCATATGGAAAATTACCGATTTCGTCAACTTGGTCTTGACTCTGAATATTGAACAAGTTTACGGAAGCGCTTTTGTTCATTTTTGACACCCATAGTTGGCTGCGCTTAAAGCTTTTCCCACTGTCTAAATGTTTGGTAGTAAGCACCGCCTAGTATCACAATCTCGTGTGAGGCATCGTTGCTACGTGCCGCCCGATGAGGCAGACTTGTGCGAGACACTGGTGGTATACACCGCCCAATGAGGCAGAATTGTGCGAGCCACCAGAACTACCAGAAGTGTATGCTGTCCTATAATCGTACATGCCACCAGTGGTACGAGCCGTCTGATGAGGCAATTATCTACGAGCCATCAGTGGTACACGCCGCCTGATGAGAGGCAGACTTGTGCGAGCCACCAGTGGTACGCTTCGGTGTGAACCTGTAAAGCTAGACTCTAGTTCCTGTCGAATATTTTGGTTTTTATCAAAGTGGATCTTATTTCCCGAGCACGGTCTAAGTAAAATCAAAGTATAATATATAAATCTTCGCCTAAATGCGCGAAACCGACTGATGATCAGTGCGTACTGTCCGCAAGGAACGTCAGGGTAAAACAAAACACGGTCTTGGAGCGTATATATAGAAATTAGGCTACCAACGTTTTTAGTCGCTGTAAGCTTAGACAAAGTAATATTCCATCTGTGATGACGTTAGTACAAATGCCTAAAACCTATGGAATGAACATAACGTGACGAATAATATTTCGACAGTAATGTTAATGTATGGGACATTTTGCACTTTATTACTAGCGTCATTGCTGACCGAATATAACTGTTTAGGCCATTGATATAAAATATAGAATTGGTGATCGTATTAAAACCCGTAATTTAGGCCTCGTGCATACTGTAAATAGTTGCTCTGGGTTACGCATTGCGGGGACAGTATTGTATTGTTCCATTAAATGTGGTTAATATCAAGACACGTTCGTGATTGTCTTGATTACATTTCAATGGATACAGTCATTAACTACGGACGAGTTCAGTCGCATAGTCACCGATTTTATTAAATTGTTGTTGATTATGATTAATAATAATAATATACTGTCATACTATATCTATTTCGGGGTGAGCAGAGATACATTAGTGGTTGTATCCTCTTTAAGCTTATAAATCGTGCCCAACGTGTCCAGTAGTGCACTCGTGACATTTTTATTGAATACAACTGTTAATGATGTTATTATAATTAAAATGTTGACATCTTAATAAGATTACGCATGGCAATTTTATTACCGCGCATTTTTACCGCAAATTATTGTAACATTCGTGATTGTATGAAAGTGCGGGTAGACGGTAAAAAATCGCGCCCATTTCAGTTTTCCCCTTGAAAAATAATTCGGATTTGTCTAGCTTTATGAAACTGATAACTTTATGATGACAAAAGCCACGCAAAATTATATCTGAACCGCCATAAACCTTGCTTTCCTAGATGTTTTGTGGGACGTGGGAACGAGTGTTGCGGATGGCTATACACGAAAAGATATAATTAATGATATCTCATGATGAACTTATCTGAAGGGTAATGAATTGATTAAAAAAAAATAGATTTATTCGTTTATTTTATTAATTAATTTTATATATAATATTTTACAGTTTATTCCTCTAATAACGTAATAGTTTCACAGTGCAAACTAGGTGAATCTTCGTTCGCGGATAAATTTCGAGGGTTAAAATTCTTCAGTGCGTTCTAAGCTTAATTAATTTCGATTCAATTCGAAAAATCAAATAATGTATGTATGTCAAACATTTGACCTATAATATTATTAAAAAAATGATGGTCCTATGTCCAATGTAATGAATTCAAAGTCAAAGGAGCATTTATAAATCTCAGCATTACAGTGAGGAACCTCCTAACAGTAAGTGTCATAGCGAGCAATACTACCATCTGTTTGCGGCTCTTGACCCAACATCCGAGTGATGTCCGATGAACCGAGTCTAGTGAGATGAAAATCGAGGCTCATTGCGATCAGCCCATTAGTCGATATGGCTGTCGGAACAATAACCGTTGAAGTGACATTATTATGCTGATATTTAAGCGCTTAAAGGCACTTTGAACCTACGGAGAAACCGGAAATGGCGCTGTGTTTACGCACGTTCTCCAATAGATGGCACTGTGCACTTTCGAAACTGGATAGTGAAGTGTCACAATTTGATACCCGAGTATGTAAGCAAGAGCTGTTGCACGTTGAAATCGGTTCAGTAGTTTTACTATTTTTGCGTGCGCTTCCTGGGTTCTGGCCCAGATATAGCGTTTTATATGCGTTATTAATGTCTAGCGATGGATTTTGCTGGGATTTTAAATCTTCTCTGCGTACCCATCCAACGAATACCGATTCGCTCATCATATCGAGGGGTGAAAGGCTGTTTGGTTTAAGGGACATATTTTGTTGATATAGTAATATACAGTGCAAACTCTATATAACGACCCTCAAGGGACTGTGCATATTTTGACTTTATAGAGACGTGTCGTTAAATGGAGAGAAGAAAAATCTGTATTACAAAAAGAAAAAGTTTTGTCAATACAGAGAGATTTTCTCTTACTTGCCATGTTTGCAGTTTGAAAGTTTGTGAGCAACTATAAATATGATAACGTATAGATAATCCATGACTCCTACTAACAACATACAACACGTGCAAGCAATCCCAATTTGTAAATAAAAGAACGGATTTCTTAGAAAGTTTAGTATGTGTAATGCCGACAATCGAGTTATTACGGGCTAGGATAATAAACCGACAAAAGAACGTACACAGCTACGCAGTTTTTACTAATTTTGGCAACTTAAAAACTCATCTTAGCTTAAAAAGTACTATATATTATTAAATTGCTGTCGTTATTGACAGTGCGTGTAATGGTGTCTTAGAGTGTAATTTTCGGAATTAACGTTCTTTTACCGATTCTAAAAATATATATTTTATTATATCACCAAAAAATGTCGCTTAAACCAAATAGCCTTTCACCCCTCGATTTGAAGATTCCCATCTCGTAAGATGATGGCAAAACGGCCTTGTGCATAAACCCTTGTTGGGAAGGAGTGTGGTGATCAAGTAAACTGAAATATGTTTTTAAGTGTATATTATCACTAGATACGATGTCGCTGAACGGAGAGGAGCGCAGCCGGGCGAGTCGCGCGGTCAGGGGCGGCGGCCGCGGCGGCAGGGGAGGCCGGCGCACCGTCCCGCGTCCGGCTTCCGCGCTGCCCTCGCTGCCTGCGCCGGCGCACCACCACCACGTGTTCCACCACCCGCACGACTTCGCGCACCATGCCGACCTGCAGCAGGTATGATAGACGAAACGATTCAGCTCCTGACGCATTTTAAATATAGACGCGTGTACTTGTTATGAATACTTTAACGGGTCTTATGTGCGAAGAAACTTATAATTTATGGCTTGAAGTCTCGACCTAATTACACGGCCGTAGCTATGCATGTGTGGGCATGGGCTGCTCGTCACCACGGCCTTTTTGTGCTTAGTGCCTTCATAGGCTGTAACACAAACAATTACATTAACGTTAATCGTTATGTAAACCATCTCATTCTGTGGGGTTCTGATATCAGCGCTGTAGAGTATGTTTTAAAAACCCTGTCCGATCCGAGATGGCGTTACTCGATATTCGATTTTATTTACGTTATTGTTTTTAATAGAGTAAAAAGAAAGTTAAATAGAGTACTTTACATAACTATAATGGGTGTGTGAGCTTGTGAACAAAGAAAAAAGAAAGGAATAAATCATGCTAATAAACCATGACATCATAATAGCCACTTCCCCAGGCACAGGTTATAAATTAAATCATTTGATTAGTCTTTGTACTATTTTTTTAACTAATCCGAGCTTAGATTTCATATAAAACAATTGAGTTCCATAAATTTGATATGGCAATAACTCTTTGATGTTCAGGAATAGTATATTTTTTTGATGTATTTTGGTAATATTATGGTGATACCAATATACCCCTTTCGGGTCGGACGCAGTGTTAAAGACATACTGTAATCCGAGATATTTAGAAAAAAAAGCCAATGGCATGCGACTTACTTTTTTGCTGCAATATCTCCTTGGTTTTATTATGGGGAAAAAATATGTGTCATGCGATTCACATTTTTTTTAAGTTTTTCGAAATAGTCGTATAGTGCCACTTTTAGAACCCCTCGGAATAAGGTTTTTTGCATTTAGATTACGTTATCGCAAATGGTTACCCTGAAGTTTCTTGTCATTGCTAACTTCAGTGGTACGGCGTAGATAAGAAAACAATTATGAAATATTGTGCTTTATTGTTTAAGTGTGTTAAAAAAATTTAACGGTTTTTAATTGGGAATTTATTACATACTTATATTTGGGGGTGGAATTTTATTTAAATCCGTATTCCTGGAGTGAATGTATTGGGATGCATGCTTTCATTCCTTAAAGCTTAGACAAGTTAATATTCAATCAGCGAGGGTAATACTAGAAAACTGCAATTGTAGGATATACAGACATGAGCTTTCGAAATGTCAGTTCCTTACATTTTGTACTTTGGTATAAATGATATCGCTGATTAAATATGATTTTGTCTAAGTCCTCTGATGTGCGTATTTCTCTCGTCTCTTTAACGTATGTTCGAAAATACAGCATGCTACAAAACTCATGCATCGATTATACATTATTATGATATTAAAATGAAATGATTTATCGTGGGCTCTTCATTGAAATAAAAATACCTGAACGTCGAATATGCGAACGAAAAAAAAAGTATTTCGTATAATAACACATTTATTTTGTGTTATTATACGAAATACATAGTTTTTTGTGAATACAATTGCTGTTCAGTTTCGTTTGAAATCAATTCATTCTAGTTTTACGTTTTCTCTTCTGGTAATGACAATTCAGCGTACATTCGATATTAATGTATTCGTATTTGAAGAGATTTAGAGAAATACGTATATCGAATTCTCTCCTTAATCCTTTCATTTGGGTCATTTTTGGTGTTGCTTGTTGTGATTGTTTATCGAAATAACTTGGAGTATTGTGTAAATTTTAGAAAACCTCGTAAAAAGTGAATAACTCTATGTGAATACGCTATTACTATAGTTCCCGACAGGGGCTCAGGTAGTTGATTGGTTGATACATTACCTCGTCACCAGCACCCTTCAACTCATATGCAGTGTCGTGTAAAATTTTGTCGAGCTATACCAAAGTTTGAATATGTTTAATCGCTATTACATGATTTTTAAGAAATAATTCTTTTGCCCACCAATGGGACTGGGATTTATATATTTTATTATTATAATTAACATGGGTTTTACATGGAATCATGTGATGTCTGTACGAAAGTGACAAAAATATCGGAACAGGAAATAAAAAGTATAAAACTATAAATATATTATTTCAATAAAATAAAACCAAGTTGTATATTTCTGAAGATAACGAATTATTCCTATAAGGTTACCTTTTTCGGCTGCGATAAAATATAATCGATTGCCATCGAGAGTTTTGAACAATCGAGACAATTTAATTAAACAACTTGCCATTGCCAATGTTCATATTAAGGCACCTATTTGACTAATACTTGAGGGTTATATAACTGATCTAGCTAGGTAACTGGTGATGTGTTCCCTTGCTCACAACACTTGCGCGGCAAAACCTTAATAAGTTCCGATTAAAGTCGCTACGTACGACGTCTCACTCACTCACGTCATAATCGTGGTATTATTAACACGGGACTGGTGTTCTCCCCTTCTCCCCACTCCCTCGTTGTATGTCCCGTCGACCCGGGATTCAGCTAAGAGTGGCGCAGGCGGGCGGGGCCAGCGGTCTCGTGGTGCCGTATCCTGGTTTGGCGTTGGGTGCTGGACTGGGCGCCGGGCTTGCCCAGGCGTATTACTACGGGGCGGCGGCGGCCACGGCGACGCCCTACGGCATGGGATTGGACCACGCCACGCTCAAGGACTTGATCAAGAAGCAGATGTGAGTGAGATTATTTTATTTTTTTGAAGCAGTGAGACCGCATGTTGAATAATTGGACCTAAGTGGTTAACATTGTATAAGTTTGTTGTAATTCGCGATCACGCACTGCGTCCGATTTCAATCCATCATGATATTTGTTGGATGAGCGCGCTCCATCACCGGCTCATCATCACTTTCCATCAGGTGAGATTGAGGTCAAGCGCAAGCTTGTCTGGAATAAAAAAAGACCACCAAGTCCAAGATTTAAATGAAATGAAATGTATTTATTTCGCCACAAACTAACAAAAAACTAAAAATTTAAATGCAGTAACGCACACAACATACAGAAACAAAAGAAAATACAAAAAATATATATAAACATGGCGAAAATGGGATCATCATCAGCTTAAAGCCACAGTGGAAGTTTGCAGCGCTGATTTATTTATTTATTTATTTATTTTTGTGAAAGGCTCCTGTCGTGTTACATCTTATTAGAAATATCTCTATGCAATAAAAATTACAAATACGACCTAGTGTAAGTAACCCATATAACTCGGTCGTTTACTGTATACCTTCGTTTCCTACGCTATTCCCATATATTTTTATTTGATTGGCGTATTTTGGAGGTTAGTTGAAGTAAGAGAATCGACCTTCAGATGTTATTAAGGTCCAGCGCTAATCTGTATATAATTAAAACAGACAGACTGACAACGATATGATCCTATAAGGGTTCCTTTTTTCGTCTTGAGAAACGGAACTCTATAAAGAGATGATGATGTCCTAGCCGGATTCGGCCACAGCGCCTGTTTCAACACCGATTAAAAAAAAATCGAGGTCCATTTTCGGAAACAGTCAATTGCGCAGGAGATATTTAAGTGCATAACTGGACGCGCTGCCAGAAAAGCTGTCCGAGCTCCCTCAGGCCCGATGGAAAGGAGAACCAGTACGATCGGGAGGGAGCAGGATGCAGGTTTGGTCGAGTTTTCCTTCTCTGAACACCTGGTTGAATTGCGGTGTTAAAGGGATACCTTAGTCGCCTTTTACGACACCTCAGCAAGAAGAGGGAGGTGCTATTCTATTCTGCCGGCAGCCACCACGGCTTAAAGAGATAATGATGCATCCACCAGTGTTTTAACCCTTTTCTGATAGTGTATCTGTGGAGATACATCAGAATTTACAAAACCTATTGCCATAAGTTTTTAGCGCAAACTTAATATTTTTAAATGAATATTTAGGTAATTTCTCAATTCTGTGAACGCACGGTTAGTTTCTATTAGACATCCTTGGTACATAAGAGTTAAACGGCATGAATATTATTTTGATATCGAAAAAAAAGAACATTCTGCCAAGTTAAGGGTTAAAGCCCTATTGAGTAATATGTTTAAATCCACAGTGAGTACTACTTCAGTCCGGACAACCTTGCTCGTGATTTCTTCCTGCGGCGCAAGATGGCCGCCGACGGCACGATCCCGGTGACGCTGATCGCGTCGTTCCACCGCGTGCGCGCGCTCACCGCGGACGTGCAGCTCGTGCTCGACGCCATCCGCGATTCCGACAAGCTGGAGCTCATCGACACATTCAAGGTCACTGTTTGCTGATGTACACTATGATGATATGATAATGTCCTAGCCGGTTTCGGCCACGGCGACTGTTTCAACACCGATTAAGAAATTCGAGGTCCAGTTTTCGGAAACAGTCAATTGCGCAGGAGATATTTAAGTGCATAGCTGGACGCGCAGCCAGAAAAGCACTCTCTCATCCGAGCTCCCTCAGGCCCGATGGAAAGGAGAACCAGTACGATCGGGAGGGAGCGGGATGCAGGTTTGGTCGAGTTTTCCTTCTCTGAACACCTGGTTGAATTGCGGTGTTAAAGAGATACCTTAGTCGCCTTTTACGACACCTCAGCAAGAAGAGGGGGATGCTATTCTATTCTGCCGGCAGCCACCACGGCTTGACACGGCACGATGTAGACTATATCGGTACATTAGAGATACAGTTAGCATGGACCTACAGCGTCTGTTAGTGTAAAACTCACCGACAATTTGATGGTATAAATCCTACTAAAGGTACAATCTCTGTCAATATGGACCACATCAGTACCTCGAATGTACGGTACTTGCAGTAGCGTGCATAGGATATTTGGACAAGGTGGGCAGTGTTTTTTTTTACACTGGCTCGACATAGTGACTGCAGAGTACCTGATGGTAAGTACAGTGTAGTCCAAAAACGAAAGCGACTATCTAGGATGAAAGTCCATTGATAGTCTCCGTTGTCATGCCGGCCCACATATATCACGACTGAAGGTGTCTAGGTATATGAGTTACTAGATATACACAAGCTGATCCCGAAACGCTACAAGCCGAAACTGGTCACTATGACGGGCTTGTCACCCGTGTACTGTGGTCGCGATCCAAACGGGCACCGACGCCCTACCACCTCGCTGCTGCTCGTTTAGCACCACCCAGGAGTCATGTGTAGGGAAGCTAGGGTAAAGCGTACGGACGCGAGCAGCTTCGACTCCCGAGTTTGCGTAATTAATTTGAATATTATATTATTATAGTAAATTTTATATAGGTGTTATATGAAAGAAACATGGAGTAAAAATAGAATATGTATGAATGTTTGTAGGTAGGTATTTCTTCATCTTTAAGTAATTTATTCCAGACTCATTTATTTAAGGGCATGCAATGCTTTCATGCATATATAAAATGAACGCTACTGGGTTCCTGTCAGTATGTGTCTCATTACCACATGAAAATAATACTTCTGCGTAGATATCTCATAGAAATCTTGTTGGTACAGTTCCTGGTAATTTGGACCTCATAGGACCATTGTGATAAAGCTTCTGATGAATTGGAAATCATTAGTGTTACAAGATAAAGATTCAGTTAATGTGGACCTCGGTTCCTTAAAGGTATAGCTCCTATTAGTGTAGACATCACCTGTAGGCCTTATTTAAACGTCTTTATCGTTTAGTTCCTTTTAAGCTAAAACTTACCGATACAATCTATACTTATATATAAAAATGAATCGCAAAATGTGTTGCTAAGCGTAGAACTCGAGAACGGCTGAATCGGTTTGGTTGATTTCTTTTTTGTTGTGTTTGATGAAGTCTGGGGAAAGTTGTTATGTAGTGAAAATCTAACTTACCAAACCTAAAAAATACGAGGAAAATAGTAAAAACATCAATTTTCTTTTCCCATACAAACCACTCTGTCCCCAGCTGTCCAACATGTGATGTCAATCAAAACAAAACAAAGATGCGTTAGGATTGTGTTTGATATGCCTTCAAGTTGATTAGAGGTTGCATGTCATCAATGAAAATTATAATTTATACGCCAAGTAATGAAACAAAAAATAACGTGTCTCATAAGGCATTATAATAAAAATATCTCAGATATTAAGTCTTTCAATGCAATATTATTTCTATTAGACTGCGACAGGCCAATAACTTTTGACAGAATGAAATCTGACGGGCTAGCTATTAACATAAAAAAAAAACAATGTAACTTTGTTTTAGAAAAATAGGGCAGAACACGGTCTGTTGGGACAGCTAGTTTTTTTATACAATTGAGAGCGGCTAGTTGTCAACATATAAAAAAAAATAGTCACATAAATACACATGCATAAATGTGGTGTCCCATTTAATGGCACCACATCATGCATCAGAAAATTAAACAATACAAAGACTTAAAACCATAGAATGTAACTTAAATGGAAAAGGTCTGTGGATCTCACTGATGCCTTGAAGTAAAGAGTCGTTCAATCTGGACCTCATCAGTGCGCTCTTTGAGTAGCATAAAAAAAGTTTCCTTGTGCTTCAATCCGCTAAAGGAATATAAAAAACTATCCCCTCTTCGGAAGCTGTCGCGCTGTAGTGTCACGCGAAGGCCACATTTGAGGGGCAGACGGACGCGATGCACCCAAACTGTACGCTTTTGCACGCGTCACAGATCATAAACGTCGCTACATTCTCTACTAATCTTATACAAATCGTTCAGGGATTAATTCTGTTATTTGTAATAATAAATAATAATATCCTCACCCTATATTCCTTTCGGGATGAGTAAAGATACATTGGTGGTTGTATCCATTGTCCGCTTATATGTCGTGCCCAATGAGTACAGAAGAGCAGCTGATCGCCGTTCTCACAGCACTGGCACATATGACATTCTTGTTATTGGACGCAATGCGGGTTTCCTCACGATGTTTTCCTCACCGTTGAGGTTGTGGTGTCTAAGCCATTATTTACTCTGGTAAAGTCAAAGGTACGGGACGCACGACGATTTATAACATAAAAAAACTATATATCTATCAAATTTTCTATGTAAAAAGAAAGAAAAGAAAGAAAAAGTTTATTGAGGCAAAGGAAACAACACACAACAAACATATTTATATAAAAACAACAATGAAAGAATAATAAATAACATCCCATCATGTATCCTGTGTGCTGCTACCCATCTCAAAGAGCACTCAGCTCAGCATATGCTGGGTGACGCTGTATGCTATGTGATACCCAGATAATGGCGATTAGCTGCGCTACTGGTCACGTCAGGCATAACATATAAGCGCAAAGTGTCGATATTGTTGTATCTCTGCTCACACTAAAAGAAATTTGGCGTGATGATATAGTTTTCTTTTTTAATTAACCGGTACGTGTGATCAAATCTGATGCAAATAAATATATTTTTAGGCAGTTTTTAAACATTTACGTTCAACTATCTATCTAGAAACTATCTTTATTTAAGACATGTTTAAATAATTATGGTTAATTAATTTGTATGCGTTTGATTAGTGTTTAAAAGCGTTTTTGAATTTAAGGACCTTTTCTGTAATGAATGTTAATTTCTTAAAAAAAAATTATTACATTTTTAACCTTCCATTCGTAATCACTTTAACAAATATTCAAAGATGAACAAATAAAAATATTAATAAAAGAATTGACTTGCTCTATTATAATAATCAGGACCCGTAGATAAAAAAAAAACAGTCGTTTATCGATAACGCTAATCGAGAAATGTAAATGCGTGGAATTGATATAACTTGTCAACGTGATATTTCGAAAGATTATGCCAATTCAATACATTTTGTATATTCTACTAGCATAATTATTGTTACTCCATATAGGCCGTTAGATATAGAAACAATTGTTTAGGGTTTGCATGTCTGCGTGTAGGGAATTCATGTTTATAAACACAACTAATGCACAGGAGTGGATCTAACTTAACGGTAATTAAAAAAAAATGTAATACACCAGGTGCGGACGGCAATCGAGCCGACGAAATGGCCAATATTGTACCTCGCGTCGACGTGGAACGCGGAGGACAACGACAAAATGAAACCGCCCGAAGCCGACAAACCGAAGGCTGAGGAGGTCTCGCAGGAAAACGACAAAACACAGGTGGAGACTGTAAAAGAAGAAATACCCAAAGAGCAGATCGCAAACAAAAACGTTGAGTCGAAAGTCGAAGCGCCCAGTATAGAACGCGACAATAAGGTTGTCGTGAATGATGTAGTCAAAGAGGAAAAGAAGGTAGAAGAAGTTGACAATAAAGACCAAGTTGCGAATATAGAGAAGGAAGAGGTTTTAGAAAAACAAAATACGACCGAAAAGATAGACGTGGCAGCTGATACTGTTGAAATTAATGAGGTTAGTTTCTTCCATCATTATAAAACAGTCAAAATCTCTCTAAGGCTCTCTTTCCTTTGCCATCACGATCACCTGTGTAATGAAAATTTTGAACGGGATTTTTTTTTTGTAACCCGGAGAAAGTCCTGCATAGGATCGTCAAGGGCTTCCATTAGTTTTTTTGCCGTCTCTTGGCATAAAAAATATACCTGAACATAGAAAACGAGTTTTCTGTTAACTATTATGGATTCGATTATTTTTTATCCTAACTCGACATTTCGACCACATAACGCCTCACGGTAAACATGGTTTAGTCCAGAAATGTCAACGACTGTCAACAGTTAAAAATCTATCGATTAGTCGCAGCGATCATGCCGGCTTGCACGAATATCTCTTCACGCTACGCTTAAAGGACCCCATATCATAGCACGGTGGGAACACGCTCGCCGGAAGACCGTTCCACAGCCCAACGACTCTGCTGCAGTAAGAGTTAGAGAACTTCTCAGTCCTAGCCAGGATGTGAGTTACCGTATTTCTATATATAGCTATATACCGTATATATATAGAGTGTGTGCTGTTTGTTATTTTATAAATATAAACAATAAACCAAGTGGAATAAAATTTGTCACAGAAACAAAAAGATGACATCACAGAAGAGATAAAGACGGAAGCACCAGAGGAGAAAGATGTTAAAGTAGCTGATTCCAATGAAGATCCTCCACTGCAGACGGAGGCAAGCAATGATGAGAAACCGAGTGAGAAACGGTAAGAGAACATTCCCGATGCACTGCGGTGGTAGGGGTAATGCCCGAGCTGGGTGTGACTAGTGATGAAATTGCCCGGGAATTTTCCCAAAGTCCCCAAAAATTCCGAGAAAATTTCGTAAATTCCCGGGAATGTTCCCATGGAAGTTTTTGGGCACTTTGGGAAAAATTCCCGGGCATTTTCAACACTAGTTGTGACCTCAGTAAACAAGAGTCGCTCCGGCTTGTTGCGTTTCGGAATCAACTCATGTATTTCTAGTTGTTTATATTAGATATGCCACGAATATTCAGCTACTATTCGGTATTCGGCCTATTCGGCCACTTTTTTTGCTATTCGGTATTCGCTCACACACATACTAATAAACTTATACCGTTAATATCCATATAAAAACACAAAACACCCTTGAATAACCCGAACGGAAGTGCGAGTCTCACCAGAGACAAGATATACTTAATTGATGAGACTTATCACCCTGTGTATATGTATAAGTTTTTTGTTGAAATACAGATTATTATTATTATTATTACTAAACACGCTCCTTCCAGGAATATTCGGCGGCCGAATATTCGGTATTCGGCCAATGCACTATTCGTGGCATCACTAGTTTATATAGCTAGAGACCTTTCATCGTGCGTTATATGGATGGTGGGTGTCAATGTGTACTCGTCGCTTGGCTATTATTGTTCTTGGAATACAAGTATTGAATTAAATATTAAATTTTTAACTGAAATGGCCATTTGTAATTAATCTAAAATTCCAATACGCACTACGAGATATCTCGTAGCTGGCAGTCAATGGGTTAAAACCTCCTTGTTTATTCAAAATACACGCGCCGTGTTTAAGTACTCGTGCTTTGTAGTTGATAACCAAAATAGTACAATCCTGTTAAGCCTTGAAAACGATTTTTTTATTGTGACTCATCATTTGACATCATCTAGGCGTAAGAAGCAGATGGTTGGGATATTTCCCCTGGCTACCATGGGAGGACCTCTCGTCGCGCCTGTCTCCAGTCTACTGAGGGCTGTACCCCCTCCACCCTTGCCGAGGTGAGTGCTGAGTGAATTTTTTTTTATATACAGGATAATTTAGAAGTTTTTTTTTTTTAGGTTTTTACCTAGTAATTCCTTTTTATTTGGTACAGGGAAGTACAGAAGTGTGATGAACTTTGAAAAGGGGTACAATTAATGTCTTTATCTGGATTTCTTTTTTCTTAATTTTACATGAAATTTGTTGTCCCAAAGAATGACACGGTATCGGGGTTTTTCCTAAACTTTTTTACAGTATAGATTTGTCAGGTCAGCTTATTGTTACGAAATGTCTATCTATCTACGATCTCACCGAATCCCTATTGGGGCAAGCAGAGAAAATGGAACACCGCTTGTCTATTTTCGTAAACTACTTTCGCGTCCTTACCATTCATTAATTCCTTAATGCACTCTCTCCGATTACGCAAGAATCTTGGGGCAGAACGCCAGCATTTCAAGTCTGAGGAGTGTAGTTTGTAGGGTTAGTCATCTCAAGCGCGTATACCTACTTATTTCCGTTGGTTCCAGAATGTTCCGCACCCGCGGCGCTGGCGTCGCGCCGGCTTCGGTGGGCGGGGCTTCCTCCACCGTAGGCGGTGCCAACGACCTGCTCAACTTGAACCCCGACGTGCCGGAGTTTGTGCCGCAAGCGAAAAGAGTCGGTATGTTAGACAATTTCACTATAATGTTTATATTTACATTAAATACGAAATTGGCCATCAAATGTTGCGATGATTAACTTAAAAAAAAAAGAATGAAAACGCAAAGATTAAATAAAAAAACTTGTTAACAGTTTGATTACTGGTTTTTAGACTAATACGTATAATTAGTAAAATAATAATAATTGCATATCCTTACGCTATAACCCATTCTGGGTGAGCATAGAAATAAATACGAATAATGCAAATAAATGCGCCCAACAATCAATTTTGATATGTACTCGAATGTCGATTTTTATTCAAATACATTCGATTACTCGGGTTTTACACAAACAATCGCTACATTGAGGCAATATAAAAACGAGCCCCTCATTCCGAAGTTGTCGCGCTGTAGCATCACGCGACCGCTACTTCTGAGGGGCAGACAGACGCGGCAGAACCATACTGTGCGCGTCTGTACGCGTCACAGATCATACATGTCGCTACATTATCTAATGAACATTATAAGTTAGAAATTATTAAACGGCCATTGCATCCACTCCGACGCAGCCTTGAGTTTCTTTCGGCGTTTCTTCTCAAGGTAGTCGCTTCCGAAACGCTAGTAGATCACGTGTAGGATTAGTACTTTATTTGGCTGGCGGTCCAAGTCGAGTTTCGTAGCCACAGGTGTGCCCTTGCATTGCCACCCAACCCAAAAACTCGCTGGCTGAGCACCTTCTGTGCTCGCCCCCTAAGCCCGGTTGAGCTGAAAATGCCTTTCCCGGCAATCAGTAGTTAGTCCGCTTCAAAAAAAAAAAAAAAAAACGGCGATTGCATCGGTTCACACGGTGCATGTAAATCCAAATTTAGTAATGTGCTTTTTAATCTACATTTTTTAATATATTTCTAAGACAGAACGAAGCGAGATTTCTGAGTCAGTTTGAGGGATTCGGCACTCTGATCGTCTATCAGAGGCCTATAACTTCCAAACTAAATAGGATCCAAATCCATTACGTTACTTAACCCTTTCGTTACCGCGGTCCATTCCGCCGAAGTGGTGCTGCTGAGCCCGGCAGCACGCCGCAAAGTGTGCACATTGCATGGCGGCAAGTTGATGTTCAAATTTATATTTGAGTTTCAAATGAATTGTGCTTCAGTAATGATTTCTTATTATATATATTTTTTTACTTTTCTATTTTAGTCTCCAAATACGCAATTCTCTTTAAAAATTGTTTTCTGGAAAATGAATGCCGGTTAAAGCCAGCGCCGGTAGCGAAAGGGTTAATTAAACCCACAGCAAACCTCCAGTCAGTAGGAATATTGTCTTCTCGATATTGTTTGATCCATAGTTTTTCCAAGTGGTTATGTATTATAAATTGAGTGCGTTAATAGTTTGTTTTAAATTCAAGAAGACACCGGCAGCAATAAGGTTGAATTTACCGGTGCGAAGATGAGCTCCGGCGGCAACAGCCCTAATTCGGAGAGAGGCCCTGACTCCTGGACTGAGGTAAGTGCTTGTTCGCACCGCGGCAAGGGCACCGATATACCAACGAGACAAGGGATTGCAGACGAGATCAATATAACGGTAATATAATACCCAGGTGAAGCGACGCACGAAAGCTGGCTCCCGCGAGCGCGTACCGGCGGGTGGCGCTCCACCGGTGGTCGCCATCGGCGGAGCAGATGCCCCTGATGAGGAGCCACGCGAGGAGCTCCACTTTCAGCTCGACGAGGAGTTAGACCTGCCTCCACCGCGACACAACACCTTCACGGACGCATGGTTAGTGTACCTTGGATTTTTTATACGTGGAAGGCGGAGATTAGATTTAACAGTCCACCACTGACTTTCAGTTTGCCATGGCTGGTCTGCGCGCGTTTTTCACATGCTGAACGTGGAATATATTGTGCAAAGAGCCAATGCTTTAAGAATATATCGTGTGTCCAGGTCCGATGAGGAGTCGGACGCGGAGTTCACCGACCGTGACGTAGGGCGGCTGCTGATCGTCACGCAGACGACAGCGCGGGCGCCCAAGCACGACGGGCACGACCGCCAGGGCGACTGGACCACGCGCACCAAGATCACGCAGGACTTGGAGCAGGTCCGTACCATAGACAATACATACCATCAATGTACTGACCCTTCGCTCATTTGGGACGAAGCCGAAGGCGCGAATGCACACATTGCTTCAATACTATGGAACTGAGATTCGAAATCATGTTATTTTTGACAAGTGCCACAGTGCATTTAATTTTTTTTTTTTCGAAATTACGCGTGTTGGTTGACCGGGAAAGGTCTTCACAACTTAACCGGGCGGGCAGTGCATTTAATGATCTCTGGAATATTTTTTATGCAGAGAATATAAACTTTTAATTCAAAAGTTTTGTTGAATTGATAGTGTATATCTTTATTTGGTTAATTGTTCAAAAGATGGCGTTAGTAGGGAATTTACACGCGATATCGTTTGGTTACACACAATCTTATATATTCTGCCAAATATGAATAAATGACGAGTAGCGACAAGAGCAACTGTTTGCTTTATTGAATCACATCCCGAGTCGACAGTAGTGACATCTATAGTAGTTTCGTTAAATTTTTGAAAATCATTATCTTCTGATCACTTTTAGTCGTAATAGCCTGTGATTAATGAAATGAAATTAAATATAACTTTATTCAAAAGTTACATTTCATTTCATTATATAATAGAAGTAAAGCCTTTGACAATAGAACCTTTAATGATGTTCAAACTTGTAATTTAAATTCATTATCGTCAAATGTCGACCACTGGGTGACCACTAGTATATTATTAGGCTAGGACATCACCATCACCACTAGTGTACTAGCTAGGGTTGTCCCACTGTAGGGTAAAAACCTCCCTTCCCTTTTTCACTATATTTGTTAAATCCATGGGAAGGGGTTTGTACATTAGCCCAGCACACAATGCCCAAAGTGGGTTCGCAGGCGTGCACTACGTACAAAAAATGTACATGCAGCAGCAATCTGCGAGCAAATTAGCATGCTGTATACCTTAGTCGGCTCTTACGACTCCTCAGTATGAGGAAGAGGGAGGCACTACTCTGTCGGTTAACTCCACGGCTAGTAACTAACCCGAATGTTATTTATTTGACAGGTCATAACTGACGGTCTAACGAGATATGAAGAAGATCTTTGGAATGATTCCGAATACACATCGGTTGGTAAAAATTCTCGAATTTTATATTAAAAGTTTTTTATATTTATTTTTTTGTATCCCGGGGGAAAATCCTGCATAGGACCATCAGGGACGCTGTGTTGGCAGCGTTGCCGGTGTGTCAGACTCCTACTGACTAAAAACCACCGGGGTGTCCCTCTGATTGCTCCACCCGAGCCTGGGAAACCTAATTCATCCAGACATCTGGGGGAGCGAAATGCCTTGATTAGGCTGTCTCTCTGGGAAGGGTAGGAGTCAAGAGCCCACCCTTCCAAAACCTATCTCTCAGGCGGCGCGCCGGACACTGCGCACCGCCTCCCTCTTCTCCGGGTAACAGACTCCCTGAAGTTTACTGCCCGGGGTTTTTTTATACTGGATCAACTGCCTGTATCTATATGTGTTGTGTTTGAATCTGTATACATGGTGATTTTATAGACGATGGAGATAATTATTTGAACCTTATTGTAACTAATAACAATGTAAATGAGTATATTCTCTAAAAAAACATAAAGAAATATTGTTGAACGAATCCGAATTGATCCGTAAAAAGTGTGGACACAGTATCGCATGTGACTCACTATTGAATGGTAAGTAGATAAAGTTCCTTTAATGTAATTTTAGGTAAACAGGTCTACGCGGGCCGGGCTAAGTAGTTGACTTATGCCGTTGCAAAAATGCACCCTCGTAGGCGGGATGATTTTTATAAATAAAAATTGCGATAATTTGAGACAAATCAAAAGAAGTACTTACCATAGGCAGCGGTATTCAGGCACTTCACAAAATCTCTCACTTTGTATGTGGCTGTATACGAATATGGAGTATGGTTTTTGAGAAGTTGTGTGTTGCGAGTTTGAAGTAATTAATATGCGATTATAATGGAGAAGCATGCGATGCGATGTTTGTAGTTTAAAAGAATGCGATGCGATGTTTAGTTTTAAATGCGAGAGCGGTAAGAAAGTAAGAATTAATGATGTACGCCAAATGGCGTTGGGGATTGAGTGCGTTTACATTTTTATTAATTTTATTGCTCTGTGGTTACGCCGTTTGGCGTGACTAGGGTATTGACCCGTTTTCCCTTCGCACTGTATCCTGGCTTAGGACAAGCAAAATACCTACTTAATAATTAATTGTAAATTATACATTCACGTGTATAAATTGTCCTTAAATATGTTGACAATAATTTACTTTGTTTTTATGGAAATATTCAGATATCACTTTTATTTACATATCTGGAATTAGCATCGAAAGCTGAACATCCTCTTTAAATATCTCCCTCGTCTATAAAATAACCCTGTATATGAAAGACTTGTTCTAATTTATATATCACCATAGAACCCAACTACTAAAGCTAGAAGCATGAAGTTGGGACATTGGATTTTTTGTATGATCTCAGCATACAATAAGTGTCCATTTTTTTTTTAAAGTGAAAGCTAGAGTATACTCTTTTAAAATTTACATAACTCTCAACTATGAAGGTCATTATGCTGACAACATACGTTCGTTGTGAATGGATAGTCTGACAGATGACATGATCCGTCCTTTGGGACGGATCCGCTAAATATCAGTTGGCGGCTTTGGACTCGATTGATCGTAGAGCTTGTAGACTTATTGGCGACGACTCTTTGTCAAAAATTAAAATGCAGAGCATCGACGTAGAGTTGCCTGCCTCGCGGTCTTTTACCGGTTGCACGGTGGAGAGTGTTCTCAGGAACTATATTCTTTGATTCCACCAGCCCCATTCCACCACAAAACTACAAGACATCGTGTCGGATACAATCCGTATGTGGTGGATGTTCCTTATATCCGCACGAGAAGATTCGCTTCTACATTCAACATGCGAACAGCTAAGGAGTGGAATATGCTTCCAGCGACCATATTTCCGTGATCTTATGACCTGGGAGTCTTTAAAAGAAGAGTGAATAGGCATTTGTTAGGCGGACGCGGTTCATCATCGGACTCATATTCACCTTCCACCAGGTGGGATTGAGGTCAAGCGTTCGCCTGTAAGTTATAAAAAAAAGACGCTTTATTAACCCCTTGGCATATCTTTAAACACAAAAGTAATGTGTCTATAAATACTATTTATTTATTTATCGGTTGCCATGGCATTTTATTGTAGCTTTGTAACTTGTTCAAAATATTTTATTTACATGACAAAACTTTAAACTTAGTCTTACAACAAAAAATAAATATATTTTGTAACGATTACAAAAGATGCAAATTTAAGACACAAGAAATGTGCGACATCTCCCAGACGTCTTCGTATGTCAAGGGGTTAACGATGAATGTAATAGTCTGCCGTTGAAATAATGTGCAATGGCGTTGCGCAGTCGCACGGCAGCGGCGCCCCGTACCGGACGGTGAGCGTGATCAGCCGCGAGCAGTTCGAGGCGGCGGTGCCCAGCGAGCGGCACTGCAACCCGGCGGAGCCGCCGCCGCCGCCGCCCCCGCCCGCCCACGCTCAGCACGCGCACCGCAACGCGCCGCCACACAGGGTCAGCGCTTTTCACTATAACATAGTTTTAGGAATTATTTTTGTTTACAACTGTCGTGACAAAACGACTACAGTGCATCGGATGGTAAGAAATGAGAATTCACCAAGGTTTGTAGTCTCATGTAGCTCTGAAAGAAATCAAACTTCTGAGCCAACATAATAAAAAAATACGATCGTTTTTTATATCGTGTATTTAGGAACAGAAGGGGCCGACATCGTTAATTAAAAGAGATTTTCACACTCCACTTGATCCATTTTCACATTCCCTTAACCATTTGATTAACTATCGAATTCCATTATCAGCCAATAAACCATTCTAATTTAACAAAAGGGTCATATAAATTGAACATTTCAAACGATTACTCTGCAACACGTGCACCAGGCAACCGTTACTGACTAAATGATATCCTAGAGCAGTGCGCGCAACCTTTATATAGTAGAGTCCGAATGGAGGGTGTTGTTTGCAATAATTGACGGTAGCCCGTAATTTTTAAGTATACGTATATTTGTCTAGTAGCCATAGTACAAATACAAGATACAAGCCGTGGTGGCTGCCGGCAGAATAGAATAGCACACCCCCGCTTCTTGCTGATGTGTCGTAAAAGGCGACTAAGGTATCTCTTGAACACCGCAATTCAACCAGGTGTTCAGAGAAAGGAAAACTCGACCAAACCTGCATCCCGCTCCCTCCCGATCGTACTGGTTCTCCTTTCCATCGGGCCTGAGGGAGCTCGGACGAGAGAGTGCTTTTCTGGCTGCGCGTCCAGTTATGCATTTAGATATCTCCTGCACAATTGACTGTTTCCGAAAACTGGACCTCGAATTTCTTAACCGGTGTTGAAACCGGCTAGGACATCATCATCACAAGATAAGGTCGGAGCTAGGCTAAGGTGGACAGGACTCCATGTAAATATCATCGTTTACAGATGGAACAACAAGAACAGCAGAGTGGAGGGAAAATCAAGCGCCCCAGGCGCACGGCGAGGTTCTACGCGGCGAACAAGGATCCGCATGCCACTGATGTCATGTAAGTCTATCTATCTCTTGCTAACACATTAAAGGCGGGTCTATCTATCTCTTGTTAACACATTAAAGGCGGGAGATCTTGAAGGAAGTGTGCTAGGTAACGCGGCGACCGCCCCGCCTTATTTTTCTTCCTAGAGCGGGCGATATTTTGTGTTATCATAAAAAAAAAAATAGACTTAAAAAAGTTTATTTATATTTAAACTCTTAGGGCGGCTTGCACTAACAAATTAAGTCTAGTTTAAGCTTTTATAGACGCTAATTAATCGAAGTACATTAATTTCATCTTAATGATGATTTGAGTTTAAGAGTTGTTACAACTGGGTTTTTATTCAGTGCAAGACTATAAGTACAGTTCAGCGCTAAATAGCATTTTATGTAAGTCTAAACTAGACTTAATTTGCTAGTGCAAGCCGCCCTTAAAACTACAAGAAAGATAAATCGTATTACAACGACTCCCACTTTTAAGCTACAGTCACAGGTGGGCGAAATGTAATCAGATTAATAAAAATGATTACGATTACATTTCCCGTTTTTCATTATTAATATGACTGCATTTTGCTCATCTATGTTTTAAACACTATGGAATCCTCAACTGCATACACATTTATGATTTCTTAATGTTTTAAATGGATTTAATTCCGATTACTGTTTTATATACTGCTTCGATAAAGTAACTACATTGTACCTGGTGGGAACTGCAGTGGAGTCCAAGCTCGGCAATGATTGCCAAGGGACGAAATTCCCTTGACTACGACGAAAGGTCTCTAGCTGTATGAACAACTGGATATACACAAGCTGATCCATAAACGCTGCAGGCTGAAACGAGTCACTATTACGGTCTCTACACTTGTATACTGTAATCATGAGTCAGTTCAGACAATAGACCTTACTACCTCATTGGATGCGGAGTGTTAAACCGGTGGTATCGTTTACAGCAGCAGCAGGAAGCATAAGACCCGGCATAGCCTGAACCCGCCCGTGGAGCACCACGTCGGGTGGATCATGGACGTGCGCGAGCACAGACCGAGGACACAGAGCACCGGGTGAGTTCTGGTTAACAATGTCTGTTGCTAATAGAAAAAGAAAGTAATAGAAGAACAACGTAGCGTGTGTTCCATACAAACATAAAAAAAATATTATCTTATTATAGTTGAACGGTAAATACATATATTGACTTAAAATCTGGTAATTATAAGATTTGCCAGATTTTATGTGAAAATACAGTGTGTTTTGAAAGCCCTGTCCGTTCCAAAAAAGGCATATTGGTGTCACAATAATATTACCAAAATATATCAGAAAATTATAATAAATATTATATAATTGAAGAAAATTAGTGATTTTACATTCGATCTAAGCTCAGATTACTTACGAAATTCTGAGTAAAGAATAATCAAACGATTTACTTAGTAAACGGTGTTAGAAATCTGCTGGGCTCATAATCCTTTATAACGGCAAGATCTACTAGCGTGATCCTTTGCTTTCCTTTTTGACTTAGTTCACGAGGTATGAACGCTCCCAATATTGCCATATAAGTACCCCATTTAATTAATGTAGGATAGATGTTATTGTGTGATATATTATTATGTATGAAGTAGTAAATGCGTAGATCGGAATATATGGGAGTGAAAGACAAGAAAGATAGAAAGAGGGAGAGGTTAAACGGGTTTTTTTCGACGCGAACGCTCAGTAAGATTAAGACGTAAGAAAAAGTGATAAAAAGGAAAATTATTATAAAGAGTGAAATAAAGTAGTTTTCAAGGTTTATTTTAGTATTTATTTCATCTGAAGATCCCCAAAACTACATTAATTTATTTTGTTTTGTTCTTTGAGTAACAAGGACACCATAAGTAGAATCTAATATCGATACTGAGTAACGTCTTCACAGGTCAGACAAGTTTTTCAATACATACTGTTTTTTTTTTAATGTCGAAATATAAGAAAGTATCGCTTTTTATGCTTCTATGGGACGCACACCGCTGGTTGAACTTGTGTTGATTCGTTCGCAGTTCGTCTCTGGGCACGTCCCCAACGCTAGGCTCCTCGTGCGGTTCAATGCCGCAGTCCCTGCCCACGTTCCACCACCCCAGCCATGGGCTGCTCCGGGAGAACCACTTCACACAGCAAGCCTACCACAAGTACCACTCGAGATGCCTCAAAGGTACAGTATTACTAAGTTTAAAAAGTTGTAAGTATATATAGTATTTCAATAAGTAACATCATCATCACCATCATGCCGGCGATCATGCCGGCCTGCACCAATATCTCTTCACGTTACGCTTAAAGGATCCCATATCGTAGGACGGTGGGAACACGCTCGCCGGAAGACCGTTCCACAGCCCAACGACACGGCAAAAGAAGGAGTTAGAGAACTTCTTAGCCCTAGCCGGGATGTGGGTTACTGTATAACCGTGACTCCGCAAACTCGCGTGCGTGGTTCTATTATGGAAGAGAGAGGGTGGAGCAAGGTTACATAGCTCTAAAGAACATTGGCCGTGATATAGCCGGTGGAAAATGCGTAGTGTGGCAATATCTTTGCACAACTGGAGCGGTTCGAGATGTTTCTCTGGTCATTGTTCGATGACACGGTCGTCGGAGCTCATGGCTTTTTTTTTTCAAATTGCGCACGGACTTAGGACTTTATTTATTTACTTTTTATAGGGTTGCTAGTGGCCCGGTACAATAACTCATTTACACAAAACGTATACACAGTTACAATTAACAATGTACAGTTCCTATTAAGGCATCCACAACATACGTCAGAGTGGCCTGTTTATTTATACTATATTGTTAGGATCAGAAGTTATTTTACCTAAAAAATTAAATAAATGTCAGGATCAAAAGCCATTTTACTAAAAATAAAGAAATAACAAATATACGTGGTGACTTAAACTAAGTACGATTTAACATTTACGTGGATAACCAAAACAACAACTATCAGAGATTCGACACAATAATACAATCCTCACGTAAACTAACAAGAACTCCGCTCCGCGCAGAGTCTCAAACAAGAATCCCCGGCTGACGAGCCTGCATCGGCTTATAAACGGTTTCTATATTGGGTGTATAGAAACGGTTTATTTTGTTCCTATTTTTCAATCTATCTAATAATATTATATATGCTCATCGGTGAAGGAAAACTTCGTGCTGTTACAACGGCGATCAGCTGCGCTTACTGTGCATGACACGTAAGAGCACAGTGGATACAGTCTCTGATGCATGTCTGCTCACCCAGGAAGGGATATGGCGCGACGATATATGATTATAATGTTTAACAGAACGCAAGAAGCTCGGCGTCGGTCAGTCGCAGGAGATGAATACCCTGTTCAGATTCTGGTCGTTCTTCTTAAGGGACCACTTCAACCGGACCATGTACAACGAATTCAGGTGAGTACATATTTCAATTGTTTATATAACTCTATTCTCTCGTGGCGAACTGAGATCTCGCGATGCTATTATACTAGTGTAATTGCATGGAATAAGGATTTTTTCCACTTACACGTAGCCTTGAGTTTCTTTCGGTGTTTCTCCTCAAGGTTATCGTTTCTGAATCGCTAATAGATCACAGTTAGGTTCGCTCCCTGGCTGGCTGTCCAAGTCGAGGCTCGTCCCCACAGAGGTGCCCTTGCGTTGCTCCCCAACCCATAACTCGCTGGTTGAGCACCTTAAGTGTTCGCCCTCTTCGCTCGGTGAAGTTGTAAAGGCCTATCCCGGTTAACAGCATTATGTCCTGCCAAAAAAGAGGATTTTTTTTTTTAGGAAATTGTGCGGACGGATAACTATGAAATTTAGCACACTTATAGTTTATATACAGGAGAGAAGAATCCATTTTTTTTTTAAATAATGAATATGAAATGAATTAAAACAATTTTAAAAACATTACACATCTTCCATGCTTCTGATACACACGCGCGCGTATATACTCTTTTGTTTATGGTTAAAGTCTGTAGTCAAGCTGAGAATAGATTAATATTGTTTGTCTATAATCGTAATGAATGTCAAACATAACCAATAATATATATTGGTGCTTTATATTGTAACGAAATTCATTTATTATAATAAATATCTTAGTTATTAGGGAAATAAAGCTCGCTCGACAACAAAAATTTAATACAAAATCTCAATATAAAAAGAAAGTTGTGTAACAGAAATCTGAATTAACAATATCACATAGGTAAAAAAATATATATATTTGTTATTGCTGTTTTAAATATCTTTTTGTATTATTTTTTTTTTTATTATGACAATAGAACCTTAATAATGTTCAAACATATACATAATTTCAATTAACACTTTACGAACGTATTAAATTTGGACATGGATATCGTACTGATCGGAATTAATTTCCGTCGAAAGAGCACAGGGATACATAACACGTAAGATTACGATGGATAAACAAGATTTGGTAATTCTTTTGTGAACTTTAGATATCTATTTATTTAATACAGTCATCCGTCCATCAGTTTAGTTTCGAAAAAATGTAAACTGATACATTGTTGCATACAGTATAGGATTCGTATGGTTCCTTGCTGTGGTGGCTGAGAGCAGACATGCGACCGCAAAGGGTTAATCATAGTCGATATTTGACCACTGGCCGACCACTAGTACATATAAATGACCTATTGAAAAAGTTTGAAATCCCCGTGCATTAAACACAGGACGCTCGCGAACGAAGACGCCGCGGAGGGATTCCGCTACGGGCTGGAGTGCCTGTTCCGCTTCTACTCCTACGGGCTGGAGAGGAAATTCCGCCCTGAACTGTACCAGCACTTCCAAATGGAGACTATCTCCGACTACGAAAACGGTAAGTGATTTATTATCTTCGCTTCGGCCGATAGCGTTTCGGAATGAATTTATTTTATCCAGTTGTACATATGTATACCTAGAAACCTTCAGTCGTATATGTAAGCAGACATGACGACAACGATTAACATTGAATTTTCATGCTTTGTACATTGTACTTTGCATCAGATGCAATGTAGCCTTGTCTAGAGGGTATAAAAAAATTGATCTTGCATAATTTTTATAGTTATAATTAACATTATTGCGTATCCAGGTCAGCTGTACGGTCTGGAAAAGTTCTGGGCCTTCCTGAAGTACTACAAGCACGCGAGCGCCCTGCAAGTGGACCCCAAGCTGCAGGGCTACGTGTCCAAGTTTAAGAGCATCGAGGACTTCCGCGTCCTCGAGGTGAGTGGCATAATCGTAATGATACAAACACTCTGCCGTCCGCACGATTCGTAAATATTTATTCGTATTATTTATTTGAGCGCTAATTCGGATCACTTGACTTGTCGCCGGCCGTTCTTGACATTATCGGGAGATAAATAAATCGTTAAGTTTTTTTAATCTCATCGTTAGTTCTCACAAGTTCTCAACTCTGTTCCCCTACTTTCATGAAAGGACATCACTGCGCACGTTTGAGCACGTCACCACTGTAGTGTCGCCGGACGGCAAAGTGTTAATTGTGTTCCGAGAGAACATCACTAGCGCCATTTTGCATTGCAACAGGATATTCTTCTTTTAATGGCTGTCTTGGCTTAGTGGATAATGCACGGATAACAAGGGTGCGAGCGGCGCGCGATGTGTTCCCGCGTGCCGCTCTACAACAAATATGTATGAGAGGGGTGGCTCTTTACACCACTCCTCCCCAAACGAGTAGAGACCTACTTAAGGCCGTACGCCTTGTCATCGAGGATGAGACCCCTAGTTATTGTTCCCTCGCGTTTTCAGATGTCGCAAGTATAATAAATATAACATGTATGCGTTCCAGCCCCAGCTAAACGAGCTCCTGGCGTCCCAGGGCCCGCTGGCGCCGGGCCGCGGGCCGCACGCGCGCCCCTACGACAGGCACCGCTCCGTCTCCGAGAGCGAACGCTTGCCGCACAGGCATCGGAACAACTTCACGTTAGTATATCCTAAACCGGCTTAACATACTCCTCTTTTCTTGTAAACCCGGTGGAAATCCCCTGGGAGGGCAGCGGGGCCGGCCGCTGTTAATGAAAAGCGCATTAAAATCCGATCGAACGCGGTAGTGAGTCTTGTTTTATAATATAATAATAATATTATTAAATTATTTACTCAGATTACAAATTGTCAGTACTGTCTGTAGTACATTACAGTCAGCTGAGACCCAAACTAAGACTGCCTGTATTTTGGGTGTCCAGAATTATTCATGTCACACAATATCCACTACGTAGCTTCGATCTTAACGTTTAATTAATATTTATGTAACACAAAAAAGTCTCTTAAAGATTGAGTATAATTATGACCAGGAGTCATCGCTGTTCTAATCATTCAACTGACGCAAAAATATCTCCTACAATAAATAGAACAAAAACAGCAATAATTTTAGGCAATACACCTATCCCCCGATTTACACGATAGATACGTTCCTGAGAAAAACGTGTAAATCGAAAATTAAAAATTTTCAAGTCAAAACCGTGTAAATCGAAAAGCTTGCAGAAAATGCATAATTTTGCTATTTAACAGTTGTGATTTTTTTCAATATTTTTAGGTGTACACAGAAATAAAAATAAAAGGCATTGACAGGTTAAAATATGTAATATATTACGGAAACACTGTTTTTTTTATTTCATTACAATACATACAACAGAAGAACAAAAAATAAAACCAAAGGTGTTTTATTATCCTTCATCATGTGCAGCAAGTCAGCACATAAGCTCGGGATTCCCCGTGAGATGTGTACACAGCGCACGAATTTTTTTCGAAAAATTCATCGACTCGTTTTTTCGAAATAGTGCCGAGAATGAAAAAAATGTGTAAAAATCTTAATCTATCGTTTTCTTAAAAACTATAAACTTTAGAAAAAAATTCTAGGACCAAAAAGTCTTAAAATTAGTCAAAGATACTCTCATTTTTTTTTCAAAATTTTTAAAGTCAATTTTTGATATTCGGATAATTTCGAAAAATCCGATTTAGCATTGCGTCCCTTTGCCATTCTTGGAATGCATTGTAGTTTCCATCAGGGCATTCTTGGCAGTTTGTCGAGCCAGTATATAAATAAATAAATTATATTAGTTTATGACTATATAGTGAGTATGCGTATGGCTTCTGCAGACGCGGCCCAGGCAACGGCGCGGTAGGCAGCGGCAACACGAGCAGCGCCGGCACCGCCGCCGCCAGCGCTGGCAACCGCGAGCGCGCCGGCAGCTGCGGCGCGCGCAGCGTCGTCGCCGATACCAGGACGCAGCACGGTGCGTATGACCAACATAACCAACACGTCCCCACCGTTGCGATGCCATTCAAATCACAGAAACTGTTTATGTTATTTATTTATTAAGGTAGAAAATTGATAATGGATTAAAAGCTGTACCTTTTAGTACTTAAATATTTAATAAATATATTGATTTCAAATCTGGAAACTTAGCGTACTCGGAGAGTATCCGATCATGCCACCAATATTTATAGTCGAAAACAGATTCTGCTGTTTTATTAATACAGTTAAAAAAAAGGAGAAATCACGATCAATTCTCTCTGCCTACCCCGATTGCAATTCGACGTGATGATAGATATATAAAATTTAATGGTTATTGTTTCAGTGAGCCCCAAGCAGAGATCAGAGAAAGCCCCCCCGCCCGAACTGAGCGCGCCCCTTACAGCCAAGACGCAATAACCGGCGTCGATTTGCACACACCGCATGCCAGCTTATCTATATACGTATATATGTTAAAGAAAAAAACGAAAAAAAAAGGAAAAAACAGAAAAAAATAAAATCATTAGTTATTGACTCGAGTGTGCTACTTAAAAAGTGTAGTTTTGAAAGTGCATTTTATATGAATATTTAAGTATAACGATGCTGAAGTGATAGGACGCTGTTGTATCAAGACAGAAGTGTTAAGAAACTAGTTTTTATGTGTATTTAAAGCGGTGGTTTTAGTGTTTTGAACAGACTTGGCTATAGTGTGGTTCGGGGCCGGCGGCTGGGTATGCAGGCTGTATGCTGTGTGGAACCTAGGTGAGTTGAAACATACACATTAAACAAAAAGTAGACTGGTCTTCCGCGCTGGACGAGACTTACCGTATGCTAGAAGTACCAGAGATCTGTTGGTAAACCGAGTGTGAGGGTACTTGATGGAACTTATATGGTCATGGTCTAGGGCAAAATTTGGGCATGAGTGACTAAGATGGTCCTTTTGGCGTGATGTGAAGGAGTTTTATATTCAGCAGTGGATGTAAATAGGCAGACTATGATGAGGATGTTATGAATATTATAAACCGCTTAGAGTGGAAAAGGACGGGAGAGACCTACTCATCATTGGGTGGCTGAAAGTTGAAGTTGAGAGATTTATAGACGCAACTTTAAGTTTGTTTAGACTTTATTAAATTACTAGCTGATCCGGCAAACGTTGTTTTGCTATATAAGTTATTGTAATATCTTCTAAGATCTTCATTGAAATTAAGTGATGTCAAAGACAATTTTGTTCACAATTAAATACTCTTAATCAACAACACATTTATTTGGATAAAAACTAATATTAATACGTTGATACAACTCTTAACAAATAATGCATTAATTTCGACCAAATTTGATTACCATAAGAACGGTTCTAGTGAGTTAATCTTAAAAGATAGACATATACATTTTTTTAGATCATTTTAAGAGGAATAATTCTGTCATAGATATATTTTTGGTATCTTGAACCGTTTTCGCAGCGCACGCAATGGAAGCACCCAAGGATGAATAATTTTTCCCGTTTTTTTCACATTTTCCATTATTTCTTCGCTCCTAATAGTTGCATCGTGATGTTATATAGCTTAAAGCCTTCCTCGATAAATAGTCTATTCAACACAAAAATAATTTTTCAATTCGAACCAGTAGTTCCTGAGATTAGCGCGTTCAAACAAACAAACTCTTCAGCTTTATAATATTAGTATAGATTGCAATTTGTATTATGCAATAAATTTCAAAGGATTTGGTAAGTGGGTTTTGTCAACATGGGTTTTTTTTTTACACTGGCTCGACATAGTGACTACAGAGTACCTGATGGTAAGTACAGTGTAGTCCAAATACGAAAGCGACTATCATAGCATGAAAATCCATTGATAGTCGACATCGTCATGTCGGCCCACATATACCACGACTGCTATACTCAAGTTCCTATTACATATTAAGTTTTTTGTCAAAATGAATTAATTTTTTGATAACTTTGCTAAGCAAATTCGAAATAGTGTCTTTAAACCTCAGCCTCAGATCCGCAATCCTTTGAAGATGTGAGAAAAATCTAAAAAATCAAATATTCAAACGTTACTGAGCAATTTGATCGGCTCCAACTGCGCCGAGATACTGCCTCGCTAAGCGCTTTCTACCGTCTGTATCACGGCGAGTGTTCTGAAGAGTTATGCAACCTTCTTCCACCCTCTCCCTTCCGTAATAGAACATCGCTCGTGGGTTTGCGAAGTCACGGCTATATGGTAACTCATATCCTGGCTAGGAGTAACTTCAGCCAAGTCGTTGAGCTGTGGAATGGTCTTCCGGCGAGCATACCCCCACCGTCCTATAATATGGGGTTCCTTTAAACGAAGCGTGAAGAGATATTTGTGCAGGCAACGTGATCACTGCATTTATCGATTGTTTTTCTGTATTATCGATAGCTGTAGTCGTTATTTGGACTGCATCATGCTTCCATTATGTGTGGTATTGTCACCATGACCACCAGGGGCAATGTAGTAACTTTGTCGCAACTAGTTTAAAATGTTTTTTTCTGTATTGTTCCAGCTTCTGTACATCGACAATAAAGCAACGCGACGCAATGACGTCACCAGGCTATATCTTCACATACTTATAATATTAGTCCTAAGTGGTGATACGTTTAATGTTTTTTTTTTTCAATAATGTTAGTCGAAGGTCAACTAATTCAGAAGACTTTTGAAAGAAATTTGAAATTATGATGTTTTTCGATAGAAAACTTCACGCCCTAACCATCGATTAATGTGTTTTGTAAACTTTCTTGTTGTAATCGATATGAATTTGTAGATATTTAGGATATTAGTTGTATCAATGTATGAGGGCTTAAAGGAAACATCGTTATTTCAAAATAAACAATTTTTTCATAGACATCTTATGGAAGTGAACTATTAAACTTTCAACTAACATTTCTTTTTATATAATAGTGGCTCATCTCGACGACGATTAATTTTATAACGATAAAAATATTTTAAGAAAAGGAGTGGTATAATTTTCCTTACAAATTTAACAATGTTTCAAACAATGAAACAACAATGATTTAATTTGATGTTAAACCGACATAAAGTTTTTAGAACAGCGAACAGCGATTTATCAAAGAGTTAGAGCAACTTTTGTCGAAAAAGATAAATTTTGGAAAAAAAATACGAAATACAATTTTACACTAAATACAGGTCTCAGTAATTTCTGACGTTTAAAAATAATAATATATCACGATATACGTTGTCATTATAATCACTCATAAACAAGATTTTTATTAAATTAATGAAAAACTGCGAAAAAAATCTACTATTTTTTTTAATGAAAAAAAAAGTCGTGTTTTTATCCTTAAATTATATGCGAACAGATCGTCGTCAGAATGGGCTGTATTTAATGCATTTTATTAGTTTGCTGTCTTTTCACTCAATCAGAATCTTGTACACGTAAGTTACACTGGTTTTTTCACTCGGTTCAGCCTGCAGTTAACTTTGTTGTAAATTATTTTTGAAGCTAATGAAATTACTGCTATGGTTGTATTTATATTATAATGATATTGGATAAAATTGTCTCACAATCAACTAAATATTTATCATTTAAAATTATTTCTTCCTAAATTTGATCTTTTTCTTTGTAAGCCTGGATATAAATTAATAAAATTTGATTATCTTCGCCCGTAACAAAATATAAATTTTTTGAAATTATTGTACTTCGAATTAAATAATATGTATAAATCGAAATTTAATTTCGGAATATAAAACAATTTATAACGATTTGTAATCGATTCGCGTGATATCGGTTACTCGACAGTTCAGTGAAATGTGACTGTGCGTTTGTATGTATTTTGGACTTTGTAAATTGATTGGAGATTATTTTTCCAATGGTATAATATATAAATGAAGATATGATATCTTAATAATACCATAAAAAATATACATATAGTGCTAGAGATTATTACTGTTTTTACTTATCGATATCTGCTTAATAAAGCCTACAATATAGAGAATAATTTTCCTAATTACCTATAATATTTGGTATTTAAGATGCTTATAACAAATTTAAAATACTTAGCATGATAGTAATTTTACACGTGATAAATCATAATAAGTTAGTCGATACACTTAAGTGGACAATCACTGCCGTTTTCTTAGATTACAGATCACAAAATGCGATGTAGGGACTCGTAAAGAGTCGGTTGCAGAAGCTGAAATCTCTGGCACCATAGTATTTTTTTATTTTTCATTAAAATAATGCAATATATATGCAATAATTAAATGTTACACTGGCTTTCATAGAGTTAAGTTTTTTCTTGGGTAGTATTTAGAAAACATTTTTTTTTGTGTCACGCGTGGTACTCCAGGTTTTTATTTGTTTACGACCAGTTATTCAGGTCTTTGGTACAAGCATCTATTGTTTATGGTTTCTATCTAATTAAGTCGACGGGTGACTGGTTGTTAGTTTGAAATTTGTTTCAGTATCGATATCTTCCTTTTTTTTTATACGATCTTATTGGCGCAGTCGGCAGTAAAGATATATTTAAACCGGGTTGCAAAAATGTGTCTTATTATTTATTTTAAAGACGATTTTGATCCTCAATTAATCATTTGTTTGTTTACCAGAACAACATAATAAATGTGTTTAAAATCGTTTTCAAAATTCTTTAAAGAGTGTTTCTGCAACTGAGGGTTAATTTGAGAAATATTATCTTTTTTTTAAACCATGTTACCGGCTGCGTCCTAATTTTAGTATCAATAATATAAAACTTTAAATTTTAGTTAATTTTCAAGGACTGGAGGGAATTATACATTGTTAATTATAAGAGATTACGTTTCTTTTAAATATCATATTGTTACTCACATAGCTTCTATTCACATTTATTTAATTAATGTATAAATAAATAATTTTAGAATATCACATCAATGGAAGATGGACAAATATTTTATTTCTAACAATCATTAGCATCAATCGACCTTATGGCAACACTTCAACTGAAAATGTAAACATCTGTACAGTAGATATTAAATCATAAAATAGAATGATATTAACACGACGAGAGAAGTTTGAATGACTACCATGGCGGTTTTGTACTAAGGAAAAATAATCGAAATCATTTCAATATCGATTAATGATTATTAACGGTTAGTTTTGGTAGTGGTGAAGGAGACAACGATATAAGTTTACCCATGTTACGAGAATCGATTACTTTCTCAATTGTTTTAAATCGTGATTATTCTTTCGATTATTTCTCCGCAATCGTCTCAGCCGTCGTGAAAGACTGGTAAAAAAAACTTGTATAAATTTATGAAGGTAGTTAATATAGGGAAATGTGTAAAATTATTATAATAATATTGTATGACACAGTTCTTGCGGACCTAAAGAGGTGTTTTGCATTTGTGTTAAATAGAATATAATATTGTAGATTTAAACGCGAATATGGTGCGCCTGAGCAGACTTGTCAGCCGGTAGCTGCACGTAGAGTAAATATTAACTGACATTTAAAAAAATAAAGTCGAGTTTACGAATAATCGACTACGACATTTCATTTTTTAACATATGATCATTATTTTTAATCGATTTTAATTGACGTTCAAAGTTGCAATATATATGTCCATTTCTTAAATGTTTTTATGTCTGCATCATATACTGCCATAAATGGATACGATAACACAGTTGAGCCCAGATTATGTTTAGATTTTTTTGCTGACCACTTTACATGTTTCGTTTTGATTGAAGTTAAAATTGCATCAAGTTGTGTAGTTGTGATATGTGTTTTAAAAATAATTAAAAATAAAGCATGAAAAGTATACTGATAAATCAGTTTAACCATTTAAGATAAACCTAGAACTTCATAGAGTAGAATAGCAAATGTTCTTAAAATTCTTATTTAAAAGACTACTAATTTCACATTTGCTACTTCCACAAGCGAGAATGTGGCCAGAATTCCATCAGACTATGGTAGGGTATTCTCTTAAAGGTGGTTATTTATCCACCAGCCTATAGCCGCGTGTTAGCAGCAAATTGATGTTGAAAAGAGCTCAGGTAATTGCGTTATCACGTTTCTCTCGTCAAATGGTACACGCCGTGTGGAGACTCTTCTATAGTTCTGCTATAAAATAAAAATGTCCTCATCAGATCTATTGTATGACCCCCCGAATGTTTTTCAAAGCGAGCGGTAGGAAACGCCTTCATCAAACATTGCTCTGGAATCTGGATTAGGTCGTCTGTCCATTTTGTATGTGGAAGTCCCGCACTCCGCTTACCAGTACATGGTCTCCACTTGAGAACTCCCAGTTCCCATTGGCCATCTTCCCTACAAGTTGTGACCTGCCCGCAACCATGAAGTTAAGTGCCTAGAATGACGTTGCAGGATGATAATATCGCTGTGTTACACATTCTATTTAAAGTATTGTTAACATACAACGGATAACGATGCTGTTAAAAATTTTAAAAGTAACTGTCAATAATTCGTATATGCGAATTTCAAGCGAAGAGCGAATAGAGTCAGACGGTCTGGGAGTCTTTAAGAGAAGTGTGAATGAGGATTACTTAGGCGGGCGCTGTTCATCATCGGACTCACCTTCATCTTCCACCAGGTGTGATTTAGGTCTAGCGTCCGCCTCTACATAATAAAAAAAAGCGCAAGAACATGTTTACAGCAACATGCCGTCTGTTAGTTTGTCTGTTCTCAACAGATGTATGTTGTCAGCGCAATGGCATCGTTATCAGTTGTAAATTTTTTATAAGAGATGACGCTAGTGTTCACTGCGTTTACACTATCAATTATAAGTTTGAGCTTTTAATTTAAGCAATAAAGTTTATGTTAATCTATAACAGTTTATAGAAACTGTTGTTTGTAAACAACAACAGAATTATTAATTGTTTAAAAACAGCCGTTATTACACGCTTGTGTAAGTAGCGCCCGATTTACATGGAAAATCGACCAATTTGGTGCAACTTTAAGTTTCAACTCAAAAGAAATACAAATACCGTGTCGATGCCAAAAAGTTTCGATGAATAACATCTTGTATCGAAGCTTCGAGATGCGATCGGTTCCGTGTGACGTCATTAACTTGCTCAATGTTCAATTTCTATTTTATTTGTACGTGTGTATAGGTTACGACTAGGCAATTTGATCTTACGAATCGATTGCTGATTAGATCTGTACTGAATAATCGACTTCAAACTGCCGCTATCGATTATACAGGTCTCTTGATACGTATTCGATTCTAATCAATTATTTGGTTGGTTAATATTTCGAAAATTAATAGAAAGTATCTGAAAGTCATTGCGCGGGCAACGTTTGATCGTAGCTAGAATATCTCTTCGGCTTATTCAAAAGCATTTTCTGACCGATTGAAAAGTTTTTGAGAGGATAAAGAAAAAATTATGTCAAAGTATTTAGAACTATAAGTTTTTGACTGGCATATTAGTGATTTTATTGACCTTTGGTTCGACTCTAAAGCCTATAAATCATTTAGGCGGAAAATAAATTGATTGTTGTTGGTCGAGAGATCCGGGAAATCCTTATAACTTTTATTTTAGTAATACTGTGCATTTCTTTCAAAGATCAAATACAATTAAAGATCAATTTAGAGTGGCCTCTGCTGATTATTGTAAATCTAAAGCGTAGATGAATCAAGAATTCCGGTAATTGTTTAGAATCAATACGAATTCGAGCAGTTATATCACGTTTCAATCAATTCGTAAGCCTGATTGTTGTGGGATGTTTTATAGTAATGTATATTGCACTAATTATAAAAATGAATGTCTTAAGGCGTGAGTCGATTATTTTAGTTTATTTTTAGTTCGTAAGTGTGCTTTTCGTTACGATTTATCTGCGGTGACGTAATCGATATTTGCTAATAATATGTGATTCATAACCGATTATTAAATAATTATTATATTTACAGGCTGGTACTGAAGATTGCATTAATTAATGAATGAATTGATTGTGAAAGCATTATTGCTCAAAGTGTTAATTTTTATCATTACAAAAAATATCTTTACAACAATATAATAAATATATCTATATTTATAATCGCTATTTCAGGCAGTCGGTTTGGATCGATTGATACGAATGATTCTATGCCATATTTCCTTGTTTTTACTAAAGGCAGCCGCACATTTGATGGAGAATGCGTTGAGTATTGTCGGTTATGTAACGCGAGAACTGATATATATATATATATGTGCTTAAAAACACTTTTCTTCGCGTTGAGACACAAAGGGAAAAGCTGGTCTCGTAGCATTTGCTGAGCTGCCTTCCCTTTGGCGCATCACAACACAGATATTTGTTTTCGTTGTTTTCTATCTTGATTAGCCTATCATTATGTGTTGTATGTTATGTGCCAAAGAAATTTATTTTCTTTCTTTTCTACTTAACCTTGTTGCTTCTCCACACATCGCTTGAGGTACAATGAGTGTAAATGATTTTAAGTCATATTTAATAAGGGCGAACGACGTTACGCCTGACGCTTCATTCGTCAGATGTGTGACTCCAATATACTCGTGTGACTGACGAAGATTGGCCGTTATGAGGAGGAATCTTAAGATAAAAATCATGACTTTGATCAATAATATTTTTAGATTACTTCGTCTCGTGGTACATATGAATATCTTTAATTATAAGTGTCTGCTTTTCTAACATCCTGTATTAATAAAATCGATTACCAATAAAGCAGAGCTTGTGATATCACATATCGAGTAATGCATTCGATATAGATTAGGTGAAATTATTTTTGATCAAATTAATTATCGGCTATTATCACCGCATGTAAATCGTTTTCCTATTTCGTAACTATTAGAAGTAACTGAATAAATAAAATGATATATATATAAAATTTTAATTGTATCGTCTAGCTGATGCCTAGATCGCTTCGTGGTATGTACACACTTATGATAATAGTTCCTATACGTTTTACGAATGTTTTTAGATTTTGTTGATGGAAATCGTGAGGACACAGAAATCGGGAATCCGTGGCTTTTTTGTCGCCTTTGATGGCTCGTTTACACTTGCGGTAAAAATGTTCGAGTCATTCCAAATACATTATTACAAAGTAAATTTTATCTTTAACCATTTCAGACTTGTATTAGTTTTTTTTAATGGGTAATATGTTATGAAATTGCTATGAAAAATATTTGATTGTCATCTCTGATAAAGTTTTAAATAGCTTTTATATACATTTTTAAATTGCAAGTGGATTAGTAATCCTAATGATCACTGAGAAATGAACCTTTTGAAAACAAGATTAAATATTTTTGACATATTTCCGTCTTTATATCTTCAAATTCCGTTATAGATGTCTCAATATAAATCTTTTGTAACACCGTCAATAATTTATTTGCGAAACCTAGGATATTGCTAATTTGATACCCGTTTTTTTAAATATATACTTCTTTTTACATAACCGTTCTGGATTTAAACGTCTTTAAATTATACCAGTAAAAATACGCTCTCAGACACTAACCGACGTAATTAATAGTTGATTTCGAAGTCCCGGGGTAAAGACAACTATGAAAAAGATTTCTGTGTATTTTTTTTATGCTTATAACCGTCCCTAGTGGTAAACGCAGTTCTTAATAACCTAAGTTAAGCAGTTGAGAGAAAAGTAAAAATGCTAATGGTTTTTTTTAAGTAATTTTAAACTTGAAAGTATAATTTGTGTGTGAAGCGATCCAGAGCTTGAATCGTGGTGTCGTATTTTGATATTTCACGTTTCCTTTAGACGAAAATTTAATTAATTCGATAATAATAGATCATTTGAAAACTTTTGTGTGAACAACCAGCTTGAAGGACCATTTTTGCAGGAATCTCTTGAGTTTGGATTTTTATATGCATATACACATTTATATAATAGTTCAAAGAGTTTATTCTCGGATACAAATCACTCGAATGAGAGCATTTTGTTTTAAAACCTAACTGGAACAATAAAGTAGTGAAAGCTCACTTAGCACAAACATAACTATTTGTAGGTGTTTCTCTGTAATATACAGTAGTAACTAAATTCTATATATACTAACTGAGCCCATGTTTCTTATGATTAACGTGTAGAAACATATATCTGAGCGTGATGGTCATGCAAGTTCAGTGTTTTTTAACCGTCTCAAAACTGCCCCAACGTGCCTTAAGAAGTTTTTACTAAATATAAATCCAGCCTACCGAATAGTATCTTCTATATTACAGCTTTAGAGTAACTCATATCTCGGCTAGGACTAAGAAGTTGTCTAACTCTTGCTTATCCAGACTTACATCGAGCGTGCTCTGTTAGGTTCTTTACAACCAAACCTGAAGAGATATTTGTACAATTTTCTATCGATAGGTTTTTTTTTACTGTTCATAGTCTTATTCTGTTTTGAACTGAACTGAACTTACCATCACGCGTGGTGTGATCATTATACCTAGTCAGGATAAATAATGATTTAAAATATATTCCTTATTGTGATACTGCACTGCGGTGAAACTATAAGAAATGTCAAAACAAGGCAAAACTTTCGAGCATAAAAATACGACATCGCGATCTGACGTCATACTACGATGAAAGATTCTATTGTTAAGTTTTTTTTTATTAAATTCGTCGATTGTTGCAATTTTTTTTACACGTAAGGTACGCCAAAGGAGCAGACGATGTGCTGAAATGTAAAGAAAAATTAAAGGGTTATTGTATAAATGAAAAATATACAAAAAAAGTTCGTACTAAATTAAGTGCTGTACATGTAGGAATTTCTTTCGTCAAAATATAAGTTGATCATGTGTCGATATTTTCCAATGGACGTAACCTCCCGAGGCTAAAATATAAAATACTTCGCAGTCTTAAAGATCCAGAGTACATCTATCTGGTCAATAAAATAGTTTGAAAGTTCTACGTACGTATGTCGCGTAACTTCTGAACGATTTGACGAATTTATGTTAGATTCATTCAATATATCCACGGATGAAAGGCTATTTGCTTTGCGGATATTTAGTTATGTATGTTAGTATCGTGGACGTAGCTACCGCCGTATCAGCTTTATCAATGATACAGGGCCCCCGTGCGCGAAGTTCAACCAAAGTAAATATAGCGTATATAAAAGGGTATTCATAATAAGCTGATGCTTTAGGCCGAACTTCCCGTGAAAAATATAAAAAAGTGCCTATCATGCGTAAAAAACGTTTTCACCTCAAGGAAATGCCAGAAAAAGTGTATGTTTTATTTGAATTGTTTAATTTTAAAAAGTTCCTAGTAGCTCTCATTGGAAGTAATAGTTAATATGTAATAATCTTAATTGAATTGTGATTTTGTTTCTTTTGTGTGAATTTTTTTACTATCATTTGGATTTCAACAAATTTTGATACCAAGGCTCTTATAAATTATGCTACGGCAAAGATCGGTATGTCCATGTCTCCAAAAAATACTCTTTCAACCCTCGGTATTGCATATTGTATCTAAATAGTGGTTAATAACTACGATAGGAATGTCATTTACTCAAAACGTGTGTGATTTTTTAAGATAATTTTGAACAAATACGCTATCAGAATTTGTAGGATAAATTCTGATAGCGTATTTGTTCAATTTTTTTAGCCTACAAGTCTTAGTAATTTTCGGGAATCGCTTAAAATATTCTTGTTGTTTATATTGAATGAATGAAAAATTAAAGACAATACTCATGAAACATGCTTTGTCAGAAAAAAAATGTACTGTGGGTATTTTAGACTGTGCGGTTGTATTTTGTGTTCGGCCTAAATAGCGATTTATATTTTTTGCAAAAAAGAAAATGGCTCGCGGCGCTCCTCGGGAGGTGTGAAGTCGATTGGTCGGCATCAGTTAATTTTTGCGATCGGTTAGAATAAAAATTTGGTTGTTGTAATATAAAAAGCTTAGACTGAGTTATATAGACGCCGTTTTGTCTTTGTTTAGAAAATAGTTCGTCTTTGTATTCGCACAACCAATCCAAGTTGACAAATTCGGTATCTTACCGTATACTTTGACATTAATTAAATAATGTTTCATGTTTATTGTAAAGGCTAAATAAATTCAAAATGGCGTCTATAAATCTGAGGTTTAGATTGTTTGGTAACTTATAGTCAATATAATTAGGTATTCGCTGGTTTTTAAGACGCTTGTTGGCATCGGATGCGCCGGGACATCTCTACATACATCTTATTGTGGAACGAAGATGTAAGTTTTTTTAAATTTCACAATGTAATTTTGGTAAATATGAAATTGTAGCATTTTATCTCTTGTCACCGTCGACTCCGATGCTTCCTAAGTCTATAAGTTATACATTATATACATATTATTATATTGATAAATAAATTAATAATAAAAACGATGATATATTTTATTTATATCCCTAGTTAAGTTCCTGTCGTACATCGTAATAGTAGGGCTGTGCACACTTGAACTACTAGCGATCTACCTCCGGGCAGTAGAGTTGAGGGAGTCTGCTGTCCGGATGAGAGGGTGGTGGTGTGCAGTGTCCAGCGCGCCGCGATAGGTATTGGAAGGGAGGGCTCTTTACCCTTACCCCTTCCAGAGAGGCAGCCTCGACAAGGCATTTCGCTCTCCGGGCGTCTGGATGAATTTGGTTTCCCAGGCTTGGGTGGAGCGATAAGAGGAACACCCCGAGGGTTTTTAGTCAGTAAGAGTCTGACACACCGGGGTTGTTGCCCTCACAGCGGCCCTGATGGTCCTATGCAGGAGTTTCCCCCGAGAAACCAAAAAAAAAAAAAACTAGCGATCTACCTCAAGATTCTTAGACTACAGAGTACAAACGATTGACTCCATAGGCGTCGGGAAGTACATAGATTGTTGTGTGGGTTAGTTGGACATAACGTAGACAGATCATGTGTGACGTGCCCTGCCTAAATACAACAAGCAGTATCGGGGAAGGTATCACCTTCCCCGAGTTTGTGCCCATCGGGCATGGCGCGACGAGGCTGTGGCGAATTGATTACAGGACCCACAATCCCGCCAATGCGCAGAACTAGTCACATTTAAAAAAATTAAAGACAGATCATATGAATTGTAGACCAATGCTCTATAAAAATTTAACAAAAATTGACATCCAATGGTTACGTCTTTACTGATTGTCTAATATTATACAGTATTTTTTACAGGACATTAATTTGTTATTGTATTTTATATTGATATCTCGTTATGTTAAAAAGGACAACTATTAGAGATTCTTGCCGGCTCTATTCGGAAGATTCTACTTTCCGAACCGGTGTTAGATTCATTTTCTTTTTGGAATTCAAAAGTGTTTGGATATTTCAAAGTTATATTTGAATAAAGTTAATTTCAAGTCTTTTATGCGCGACACTGCGGTGCTGTCATGATGTTGAGCGTTGACTATTTTCCGGCATTCGTTTTAATGAAAACGGTATAGTTACTTTTAATATTTTACACATCAAAATTACCTTTTCCAAGCCCCGGATATTCAAATTTTTCTAGAGAGAGGAAAGACTATCTGATGCTCAGCCTTTGTTTCTCAATTATATGGATCAATCTAATGAAAAAATATATACAGTACAATTTTTAAAGATTTTTGCTCTATAACTTTGCGGTACGCATATGAAGGAATTATACACAAAAACGGCCTTTGACCTTACATAACTTAAGACGTGATTACGATATCTTATGAGATTCTTGAGTTAACTCAACATACCAAAACAAAAGATAGTATATGTTTTCAGCTTATTTTGTATGGAGAAATTGGCCCACTTTTTTATTTATTTTTTTTTACTTTTTATGCAGTGGATACGCTGTGCGAGTGCTTGTCTTCTGGCCTATGAATTTGGCGTCCGGGACATGTGCCCAGTCTTGTCGCATCTCCTTAGTTCCGGGCCTGCCTTTTGCATTAAACTATATCATTAAAATGAATGTCTAGGAAGATAAAGCGAGTTAAAAAAAATGCATAGTCAGGAGCGCCCTTGATCCTCCATTACTGAATAAAAAACATGGAATATTATATCTCGCTTGGTAAATTCACTTTCGTCTATATTCTGTAAGCACGTCTTACTTACCAACTCAAAAGTATAGATAGGCAGAATGTAATCAGTTTTACGAAAAACAATTACGATTACATTTTGTATTTTTCATTATTAATATAACTTTTTGCCCATCTATCTATTAAACACTAAGGAATCCTCAATTGCATACAAATTATGACTCATTAATGATTAAAAAGGTTTTAATCATGATTAAAGAGTAGCGAAATTAAAATTACGATTACATTTTGTAATTGATAATCATTAATCTGATTACACTTTGCGCATCTTTGCTTAAAAGCAAAGCAGCGAAATAACGCCATCTATTTTTTGTTTTCTCGTTTTTGGTGAAGGTAAAGGCATTTACGTCTGCGTCTGAGGTCTATTCTTTTCAAGTCGTATTAAATTTCTATTAAGTCTTCCCGCCACTCTTCAATATCTCTGTCGTAGTTTCAATTCAATTCAATCTCATCCATCTTAATTTCCTGTTTTTTGCACCATTTCTGCACACACACACAATATAAGCAGTGAGGAAGACTATGCAGGTTGGCGGTAAAACTCAGTGGCCCAAGGAGCGTATCACTGTGCTTGCGTTTTACTTAAAAAAGTATTAATTTCCCATTGCACATGGTCAGCAAAGCATTCCACTGCTGCCCAAGCCCACAACACAAGCTCAGCCCACAATTAAACACCCAGCCGACCGCCACAACAAGAAAACAACAATTATTCAGGGGGAGTGCAGAACAGATGAAGTTTTGCCGCCAATCAGCAATAAAAAAAACATTGAAAGCGTCAAACATTTTTTCCTTCATTTGTGCTTAGGAGTAGTTATCATATATGCCAGTGGCTGAGTAAATGTACAGACTAAGCAAAACACTACTGTACACTGGCATAAACGCATATTATTCTTATGTTATAAATGAAGAAGAAGAAAAGCCTATGAATATAATATTTCAGCATGGTAACATTAATTGCATGACTATGAAATTTTCGTAAAAAAATTGAATCAAAACATTTAATTTAATAAGTAATAAAAATAATTATTTTATTTGGTATTCTAAATAGAACGTAATGATATATTTTTAATTATATAAATATTGTCCAATTTAAGCAACCAATAAGTTTTATTTTTCGACATTTCATCTATATACATGAGGTACTTATTCATGAAGGAAAGTTCAGTCATAAAAAACACCTTTCTAGTAAACATATATATTGTAGATTAATATTATCTACAAATAAGCTGTTAAAAGGTATTTTAGGGACTAATTATTCTACATTCTATTATATGAAAAACGTTCCAATGTCGTGTTTTGCCCATCTCGGTAATCTCGGTATCTATATGGTCTGTGTCGATAACGTATAGTAATAATCTAAGACGTATAGATATAAGAGCAGTGTCGTAATTTCGCATTACAAAATAATAAGGAACAATAACTTGTAAATTTTTTATTATTGAATATGGCCAGTGCTATAGTTGTCATGGATAAAGAGGAATTAATAAAAGCTATGAATAAATTTTTTTTTAATAAAAATCTATAAATATAACGGAAGAAATTTGTGGTACAAAAAAGTATGTACTTTGTAATAATTTACTGATCGGGCTTGGCGAAGCACGGCCACGAATCACATATAAATCGATGTAGTATAAATGTTATTTATTTTTAATAAATTTCATATAGGGTGAGAGATCTATATATCTTCACGGTTTTATATTGCTTTAAGGATATGTAATGAAATTGTTGAAAAAAAAATATATATAAAAACCCTAGATCTATATAAAAATTAAAATATGTTATAAAAATTAAAAATAGATTTTATAAGAAGTGTGTACGAAAGTGTTGCCCGCAAAAAATACTGTAATAAAATTACATCATCCATGTCATGGCAGACATTTGACGGCATTTGCTAAAATTTTGGACTTTTCGTGACATGTACGTCATTGCGACGTTTGATTGATAAATTTCCAAAGGACCCATCAAAATTAGTTTGTTTGAAAGTTAGTTTACGCGCTAAATCTGTTCATTTTATTATATTTTATATGATGTAAGAATGTGAACGGAGGGAAACCATTTTTGGTGACGCGTTTCTTAAGCTCCAAAATGAGCTCGCTAAAGTGCGTCGTTGAAGGCTGCAGTTTAGAATACGATGTTATCTGCAGCTTCTCATTTTACAAGTGAGTGTTCTTGTTTCTATTTATTCTGCAGAAATAGAATGATATTAAGCTTTTTCAAAAAAAATTGAGTTTATTCTAGTCTATGGACTGTCTCGTGACCTCCAGAAAGGTTGGAAATTGGAACTAATACATGGTGTAAACATATTGCTCGTAAAGTCTAATTGGATGTGTTTCCTTTGAGTTTTTTGTGATTAAAGAAATAATACTCAATGTAATAAATCTAAAGTCGACCAGATTAAGGCCTATGTATCTTAGAGTATATTGGAATGCAAGAATCTTCTAGATATCTGATCTATTGAAGTCGTAATTTGCTTTTTATAGTATTAACTGTAATAGCTCAATGAGATAATGTTCTATTTCTTATATAAAAGACCATATTATTTTTTACTGTCTACCATATCTTTGAATTAATAGATTAGGTTACCTTTATATACTAATAATAATATTTTAAAGAGGTATAATTTGTAAGATCAGATGTAAGATGTTATATTGAAACTATTTATACAATTCTAAAAAATATTTAGAACCTTCAGGAGGTACACAGGCTAATACTATCCCATTCTTACATAAAATCTGAATCTCACATAGATGAAGCTATCAAGTATCAGGTTCAAATGGGCTTGGTTTCCGCAACTCGACCTCTAAGCTTTTGGGAGTCGAAGCTGCTCATGTCCATAGGCTTTACCCTAATTTCTCTACACGTGACTCCTGGTTGGTGCTAAACGAGCAGCAGCAAGGTGGTAGGGTGTCGGTCCCCATCTAGTTCGTGACCACAGTACATGTGTGTAAAACCCGCCATAGTGACCGGTTTCAGCTTGTTACATTTCGGGACCAGCTTGTGTATATCCAGTAGCTCATATACCTAGAGACCTTCAGTCGTGGTATATCTGGGCTGACAAGACGATGGAGACTCTCAATGGATTTTCATCCTTTGATAGTTGCTTTCGTTTTTGGACTACATTGTACTTACCATCAGATACTCTGTAGACACTATGTCAGTGTAAAAAAAAGCGTGCCTATTTTGTGTGGGTTGGATTGATTTCAATAAACCCAGCCTAGTTCCTCCACAAAATCCGCTAGCTGCCTGATATTGCTGGTTGCTTCTGGAAGGGACCTAGGTGTATTGAGGTGCTGTGCCCGATATACTGCCAGATTGATTTTTAATTTATCTGATTACATTTTACTCATCTATTGATGTGATAATAATATATAGCTTACCACAGGTACAAAATAAAATAGGAGAACCAACCTTTTTGTCATCTTTATTTTGTAACTGAAACTATATACCACACTATGGTCTCTAAGGAAAAATTGCATCATACAGCTAAAATGTTACCTAAACTAGTGGAACTACTTCTCCTATCACAAATTTATGTTAATTAATTTATATTGTTTAATGTTTCACTGGTATTTTTTATACTGGCTCCACAAAGTGACTATATTACACTTAATGTATACACAGTACTGACACAGTACACATGTAAACAAAACCTTACACAATTGCTACTTACACTTGACTACAACATGACAGAAACACTATGCTCAAGCATGTACACACACGCACACACAAACACTATAAAATGAAATTAGGTTATTTGTATTTTGTTGATAGTGAAAGAGCGGGTGTGGGGACCTGGTGATCTGTACCACAGGTATAAAACCTACAGCAGACACCAGTTCCTCACAAACATTTTTATTGTAAATATTTCTGTTATTGTGTACTTCAGTTTCTGTTCCTGAGGAAAAATAAATAAATACATTATTATTATCCTTTATACATTATATATATACAATATAGTTACATTTTAAAATAAATACATATAAAAAACATATAAATTTTAAAATATAAAAATATGTAGACCTACAGGGGCGAGGCCTAAGGCCCAAGCCACCGGTAGTTAGGAGCTTAAAGTGAGAAACCTCCTAACAATGCATGCCGTATAGAGTAGAACTGCCTTCTGTATCCGGCCCTTGATCCAACAACCAAGCGAGAGCCTCTTAAGGTAGTAATCAAGGCTCTTTGCGATCAGCCCATTAGTCAATATGACTATCGGGACAATAATCGTAGAATCTACATCCCACATGCTGGTAATCTTGTGTGCGAGGTCTAAATAATTTGATAGATTTTCTTTCTCAGCTTAATATTATTAATATGGAGTATAATGTAGTACAACAATGGTAACAAATCTCAAGGGATAAAAATCTGTTATCTTTCACCAACCCTTTGTCAGTCCACAAATACAACAACTGAAACCTCTCTAATTGTATGAAAAACTAGATACAGACAAACTGATCCTGAAATGTGACAGGCTGAAATGAGTCACTCTGACCATCTTTACAGTTGTGTACTGTGCTCAAGACCCAGTTTGGGCAATTGCTCTATTACCACAAAATATATATATAGCCTTTTTTATTTTTTATCCTCTGTCAAAGTGCCTAAATGTTGTAATATTCTATAAATGATAATGCTTTTGGAGTGTACAAAAATATACAGAATTAGTTTAACTTGAATTTCTTTTCAAGGCAATCATTCACATTTCTTGGTAGCTACCTATGAAAACATTTTTATCTATTGTGTTGACCTTGAGTTGCCACCAAAGTTCTTAAATTTACTGGTTTAAATATGTGACCAGCTGTAGAGGCCCACCCTGTTTTATCAACTTGAGGGGAAATCTTATTAGAACTAGAAAATCTTATTAGACTTAGAAAATCCTATTATCCTATATAGATATAAAATACCTCTGACAACATGGTAGATAAATAGCCATTTTTAAACTCCATCTCTAGGAGGAATGAGTGTAAGGAGACCACCCCTCTAAAGTAAAAAAAAAGCTAAAGTAAAAGCCCACCTTAGCTAACAGTGTTAGCACAATACATAATAATATTTCATAGTAACAGTAAGCCAGAAGAAAAACTATAAAATTTGTTTTATTTCAGTGCAAACATATCCTCAGACAATGAGAATGCTCGGCAAGAATGGATTGAGGGAGCCATGCAAGAGCAAAGTGAGTGTCTATGGAGGCATGTGAGTCTACAGTTATGTGGGTAAGTGCTTATTGCAACTTTCTATTATATCTCTCATTAGAAACATAGGGATCCCTAACACTGTCAATGGATCCTTTTTTCTGCTATTGCTGTTCTATGAACTACACTGTGCCTACAATCAGGTACAGTGTAGTCATTTTTATATGTGTGAAAATTTTCATGTTTTATACTCATTATAAATACTTTGAAAAATCTTCAGTGAGAATTAATTTTCTTTGAAATGAGACACCATGTCAGTCCTTGTACTCTAAATCTTGTGCTCGTGATCCGGTCAGGCATCAGCATCATACCGTCTCACTGCTCCTTTAGCTATACCCAGAGGTCACTGTATGTAGATTAGAAGAAACAGGACTTTTTGTGGATGATAGAAGAAATATTGACTGTCAAAATCAGTCGCTGGCCTGACTATAGTATAGAAAATTCGCAGCTATCACTTCGAGCTGGACAACCAAGGCTTGTGGGTGGACTCCCCAATGCTGCCAGAACTATTAACGGTCAAGGAGAAGGCTCCTGCGATCACACAGACTCCCGCTGATAAGAGAAGTAAGTCTATTTGCCACATAATCTAGTGTTCATTTTTTTAAATAACCTACAGGCAAGTACTTGATGACATTCACATGATGGAAGATGAAATAATTTTCTTAACTGCTTATAAAAGTGGTATGTCGGAAGCAGCTGTGCCAGAGACATGCCTCTATGAGCAATTTATACAGTCAGCAGTCCCTTTTGTTGACAAATCAAAAGGATGTATGTCCATGCTAAGTAAGATATGTAAAATGGAAAAAAAATACCTAAAACGAGTTATTAATTATACATCTTTACAGTATATCCTGGATCTTTTTATAATAATTAACTAGCTGTCCCGGCAGACCTTGTTCTGCCCTATTTCTCTAAAACAAAGTCACATTGTTTTTTTTAATGTTAATAGCTATTGGCCTGTCGGCTGTTTTTTGAAAATTGTTTGAAGGAACCTGGCCTTAATGCTATATGTATAAAAATTGACAAATATTGACATTAATATTTATACGTCACTCAATAATTGTTTTGCCTTCACGGAACCCGTCCACTAACATTTAATCTTTATGCTATGGTGTTAAAGTTCCAATTGACTTATAACAAATCTTTTGTATGAGAATATAGAAAAGTGTTGTTTTTAGACTTTTTCATATAATTTTTTAAAATCTTCTCTCTGTTATAACCTTCCCCAGACTTCAACAAACACAACAAAAAAGAAATCAGTCAAATCGGTTCAGCCGTTCTCGAGTTTCGCGGTTATCAAGACACTATAGCTGATCCGGCAAACGTTGTTTTGCTATGTAAGGTTTTGTAATATCTTCTAAGATGTTCATTGAAATTAAGTGATGTCAAAGACGATTTTGTTCACAATTAAATACTCTTAATCAACAACACATTTATCTGGATCAAGATTAATATTATTACGTTGATACAACTCTTAACAAATAATGCATTAATTTCGACCAAATTTGTTTACCATAAAAACGGTTCTAGTGACTTAATCTTAAAAGATAGACATATACTGTCGCGGACATTTTTTTAGATCATTTCAAGAGGAATAATTCTTTCTTACATATATTTTTGGTATTTTAAACCGTTTTTGCAGCGCACGCAATGGAAGCCCTCAAGGATGATAATTTTGCCCGTTTTTTTCACATTTTCCATTATTTCTTCGGTCCTAATAATTGCATCGTGATGTTATATAGCCTAAAGCCTTCCTCGATAAATGGTCTATTCCACTCAAAAAGAATTTTTCAATTCGAACCAGTAGTTCCGGAGATTAGCGCGTTCAAACAAACAAACAAACAAACTCTTCAGCTTTATTATATTAGTATAGATGTAATAAGGAAAGAATATAGGTATTGACCCCCTCCGAGAGAGGAGGTCTGTCAAGGCGATTCGCTCGCCGGGTCCGTGGGAAGTATACGGATACCCAGGCCCGGTGAAGGCGAAGAGAGGACATAGTTGGCACCCCGGTGACTTTAGTCGGTGCAAGTCCGACACACAAGGGGAGTGGCCCTTACCACTCCCCTGACGGTCCGAAACGGATTACCACTGAGTTATAAAAAAAAGAATATAGTAATCATCGACGTACTAGACTCTGACCTACGGGAATTTCATATTTATAAGCAAAGCTGGGGAAAATGTAATCTGATTAATGATTAACGATTACAAAATGTAGTCGTAATTTTAATTTTCTTGCTCTGTAATTATGATTAAATCCATTTAAAACATTAAGAAATCATAAATGTTTATGCAATCTGGGATTCTGTAGTGTTGAAACATAAATGAGCAAAATGCAGTCATATTAATGGTAAAAAACGTAAAATGTAATCGTAATCATTTTTATTAATCTGATTACATTTTACCCATCTATGTTTATAAGTACCAGTTTTTAGTTGCTAACGAGCACCATAGGTGGAGCTGCTGTCTCCAACAGAAATCAAAATTTTAAAACTAGTAATCAATTTTTTTTAATAACTGTTAACTGTTTAAGAGTAAGGATAACCATCGCGTGAGTTGATTGCAGTCGGGGCTGAGATAAAATGCAGATGCATCACCCCCGGCATCCCTACCGCTCCCCTCTCACGCCCGTTGTGTAGTGTTGTGCCTGCGAGCTACCGCACGCTTATCGATCTCGTTATCGCTCCATTATAATTGCCTTGTTACTAATTTGTTTTTACAATGACTGAATCGAAACCAGCTGGTTCAGTTACAATAAATGTTTTTTATATGTGTACTAGCTGACTCGGCAAACGTTGTTTTGCCATATAAGGTATTTCTAGGTGATAATTGATCAGTTATCGATGAAATCGGCATGAAAAATGATAAAATACTAAAATAGCTATTAAAAAATTGAGGTTGGTGATAAATGTGTAAAAATTTAGGGTTGTATGTATTTTTAATGCCATATTATAGAAAAATAAAAACAAAAAATTCTGTCGAAAAATTAAAAAAAAAAAATGTTAAGGGTAAAGAACCCTTATCAATTAGGGGTGTGAAAAATAGATATTAGCCGATTCTCAGATCTACTGAATATGCTTATAAAATTTGGTAAAAATCGGTTAAGCCGTTTCGGAGGAGTAAGGTAACACTGTGACACGAGAATTTTATAGATATAGAGATAGTTTTGCTTTCTACTTAAAAAACCATCAATTGTATAATAAAATTGGCAAGAACTGATGCTGTAAAGAATGACATTTGCAACAACTTTGCTTTTTATCGTTAAAAAGTTGAACTATCTAGGAAAAACTAATTTAAATTAAGATAACGAGCTAAAACACCGGTGGAATTTATTCGCTTATTTTTATAGCTATTGGTCGAATGTTGGACACTCATTAGTAATAGTACTACTTATTTTCGTGTAATTTATCGGTACGATGTCGATATTTTTGTTAACTAGCAAATTCCTATGCTCTGCACTCAACTCGCGCGAAGATTAGCAGGCTCGGATCTATAGGGAGGTTCAAGAGCCGGAGTACGCGCCCCTGATGCCAATTTCTAGGAGAGGCAGACGAGCATATCACCCAGCGTACCCACTGAATAACCGTTATAGTGACTCGCTTCGGCATGTTGAGTTTCGGGATCAGTTTGTGTATATCCAGTTGCTCATATACCTAGAGATCCTCCGTCATGGTGTATCTGGGCTGACATGTGTCGAGCCAGTATGAAAAAAGAATTTATCGCAGATTTTTCAATATCCATAGTAGTTGTGCTGTGTAAAACATAGACTACGCGTCTTTATATTATTGTTTTCGTATGCATAAACCACTCAACTGACCCGCTAGCGCGACTGTTTACACGTGGAACGTCCAAAGCGATCGCACACAACATCAAATGTTAATGTATCTCAAACTATCCGGTGGCGGAACTGATCAAAATCTTCATACAATTTGGCACCTAAAAACGTTCACTATTCGTGAAGAAAATCTCGAGAAAACACACACTTAGGCTATGGTTATTTTTTAGCGAACTTAGTATATAGGCAGTCGCTCTAATAAAACTATTCTTACTATAGCAGTTTTAAATTAAATGTCGTTATTTAAATTAAACTTTGATCGATTATTACTAAACACGATCGATTTTACCGAATACCTACGAACAATAATCGACGTTATTCAAAAGCCCTAAACGGTGACTAGGCGTACAGTAGTACCACGTTAAAAAAATTGCAGGAATGTACCAGATCTCGTGACCAAAAACAATAAAATTCACCATCTGTAACAATTTATTCCCTGATCATCTGTCGGCTGGAGCAAAAGACCAATATCATTAAATCATGGATGTATCAGTCAAAATATTACGGTATTATATGCATTCACATTGTTTTTTTTTATACCACGAAAAACGCGAAGCTAAAATTTTCATAACACGTTTTATAACTTGCGCATTTTACACTCATTATAAAAAAATAATAATATATCGTCACGTTATATTCCTTATGGTATGAGAAGTCTATATTAGTGGCTGTATCTACTTTGCGCTTATATGTCGTGCCCAACATAACCAGTAGCGTAACTGATCGGTGCTCAGAGCATTCATGCCTGAAGAAATATCATCTAATGATGCCATGCGGGCTTCCTCACGATGTTTTTCCTTATTCGCTGAGAACATGTTGCCTAAATTCCAGAGACATGTATCGGGATTCGAATCTATGACCATTCGCGTTGTGGCGCATGGAAACCGGTTCATTGTCCACTACGTTTTATGCAAGTCAAGGGACGCAATCAATGGCTTAAGCCAAAACCTCTCCAAAGATCGCTTCTATCCAAGGCTGGATTGAGATTAGGAAGGACTAGTGATGAAAATGCCCGGGAATTTTCCCAAAGTGCCCAAAACTTCCTTGGAAATATTCCCGGGAATTTACGAAATGTTCTCGGAAGTTTTGGGCACTTTAGGGTTATTCCCGGGCATTTTCATCACTAGGAAAGACACAGCTTTTAATCACGGAGGGTGGGCTTAAGTAATCATCAACGTGGAACCAAATGATTAGACAAATAGGAGCTATATGTCGTTTTATGTGGCCATGCAAACATGCTGATACTGGGAGTGTTGTGTGCCGTGACATTGAAATTATCAAGAACAACGAGCAGTTGAAATGACTTCCCGTCTCTGACAAAAAGTCCACGGCGCTCCAGTCTACTTGCGACTATGGCCTATCGAAACGTCGTGCCATAATTAAAAAGAAGTGTTTTCGTGCATAAGACCCATTAAAATGTTATGTGTAGGCCTGGTCTTGTATGTGTAGGTGTATTGTTAGGGACGGCCCATAGATCAGCCACGGCGCGCATCGGATTCTGGCAGTTACGAGACTTCCAGAATCCGAAAGTTACCTTTAGGTCCATAACACTGCAAGATGGATAGATGGTAGTTGAAAGATCTCTCATGATCCGTAAATGGTTGCAGGACGCGGTGGTGCGGCTCGGGACAGCTATCAAAGTCTATACGAAAAGTTCATTCAAAGCGCGCCAAAAGGTACCGTTTTTTATGTACCTACTACATATATTGGATCCTTATATATTTTTATATACATTTTTACAATAAACTTGCGCGGTCGGGGGCCTTGCGTCAGAAATGACGCAATGAGTATTGACAATTTTCATGTATGACATTAAATTACAGATGTATAAATCTTTAGAAAACAGATTAAATAAGTGAAGCTTATGTTTCTCAAATCTTTAAATTATTTATGCAGATACAAAAGATTTAAAATGAGAAAACTGCGTCAGAATTCGATGAGACAAGACAAACGGTAATAAATCGCAATAATATTTAATTTTGTTTTTAAACTGCATTCATTTCTCATTGATCATAAAAATAATCCCAAAATGTCGTAATCTTAGCTCAAAATGTGAACTAATTTAAAAACAGCCTTGTCAAATATTTTTTCACAAAAAAAAAAAAAATGTAATAGCTGGATACGGACACTTACCAATTTTTTCAATTGTCGGCCCGGTAATAAATAAATAAAAATATATATTTCTGTAGTAAATTTCGTAAATATGAAGTGAAATACGTTTATTACGCCTCAAATTAAAAATACATAAACATGGCAACACACAGAGGAAGCCTGCGGCACTGGTTTTCGTGAAGATAAAGAAAAACGTAATACCTAAGCATTTAGATTATTACTTTTACAGATTCATTCGTGATTTGATATTATTGCGTTTTGTATTACTCGGACCAGGAGAAGTTTGAAACCTATTCCATTGAGGCTGGCGCCCCGAGAGCGGTCTCTTTACAGCCATCTCGCTGAGTTGCTGTAGATATACATGCCCAGGCCCGGTTAGCATTTATTCGGAGGGAGGGGGACATTCGGGTTTTCAGTCAGTAGGAGTCTGAAATACTGGGATCGCTGCTTTCACGGCTTAATGCAGGATTTTTCCCGGGATACAAAAGGATTCCTTTGTCGTTGCAAAAGCACCCTTGTAAGCGGAATAGTTTTATATTATAATACTTTGAGACAATGGAAAAAAAAGGGAGAAACAGGACACGCCAATTGGCAGCGACGCTTCATCCAGAGTACTATCACAAATCACTCTCTACGTGTAACAATGTGTATATTTATGATGTTAGGTGCACGGTGATTCAGGATTTGCGATATCGACATTAACTACAAAATATTTTTTACTATCTTTGACGCAAAATATGCGATGCGGTTATACAAATTTGAAAGCGAGAACGGTTATTATAATGTATGTCCTAGATGGCGCTGTGGTCTGAATGCGTATGCATTATTTTATATAGCTCTGGGTTTGCGCCTTTTGATGCGACTACGTATCATCGAGGCGAGCAATGAGTTGGTTGTTATTGGTCGAGAGATCAGGTACATTTTGGCAACTTGTAAAATTGTGGTACTACAGGGAACCTAGACAAAAGATAACAGTAGGTCTTCGAAATCGCTAATAAAATGTATGGGATTGACATAAACATTCGTAATATCACGCGGTAAAGTACTCGTCGCGCCATTCCATCGAGCGATTCGACGCTGTTGGTTACTTGTTTTCATACAGTCGCGTAGCTAAGTGACACTTTCGCAAATTCACAAATGTCATACACCAGGGCTTCTTAAACTATGGGTAGCGACCCCATTCAGGGGACGCGTAACAATATTCTGAGGTCGCGAGAGATCTTAATGTCAAATATTTATATATACCATTTTATAACATCACTAGAGTTGGCGGAATACAGTGGACTTGCAGCGTCTAGACACGCGCATTAAGACGGTCAGAATCCACTTTTATTTTTGAAACTATAATAAATACAATTTTATAATTTTTTGTGCAATTTTTAATTTTAGATTTTTGTATGTTTCAAAACTAATTCTAAAACTATATATTTTCATATGTATATGTATATTGTTGCCTAATAAATAAATCATCAAAAAATATTAATTTGCTTTTCTTTTATATTTGTACGGGGTCGTCAAAAAACTCGCAATCATAAATGGGGTCGTGAATAACAAAAGTTTAAGAAGCCCTGACATAGACAATTGAACATGAAAGTGGTTTAAGTAATATGTCAAAGACATAGCTAACCCAGGAACGTAAAAATAAACCTGCATTATTGCGATTGGGCAAAAAATTAAAAACACTTTCTTTGGCTGAACATTCGAATGCAATAGACGACCGCTAGGCGATACTTGGTTTAATAAACGAACTTCGTTATCGTTAAACGATAACAAAATTAGAATACGATTCGTTTCTTAGCATGTATTCTATCTAAGGTTTTTGTTAGAAAGCTATGCTCATTTTACCCGTTCCCGTACGTCACGGGCCGCAGTTTGGCTTCTCCACCTCAAGGTAATTTTTTGGTTGTCCCCAGCGGCTGAAATAATACGCATGGATCACAACTATTGCTTCGAGGCGCCCCCCAAGGAAGAGCCAGAAAACGTATCGAGGCTTAACGTGAGACAACTCGTCGACACTTTGGGATACTTGTAACTATCGCATTTGTACTTTTTTTATACCAAAAAAAGAAAAATAGGGGTGTATAAAAGGAAGGGAGGGAGGAGATACATGTTTAACGGTTGTTTCTGGGGCTTTGTATTTGTCTGTTAGTTGTGGTCTCGCCACTTCTATATGAATGAACCAATTTTCATGTAGTTTTATTTTTTGTTTGATAGGTGACTTGATCGAGCGTGTTCTCAGCTATGATTAAGGAAAATAGAGTTAGCTGTTTGAAAATAATCAGCATTTTTCTAATTCTTGAAGAAACATAAACTATTTCTTTAGGTTTATTTTTTCGAAATAAAACCCTCTCTCTTTTGCTTTCCCTCGCAGGGATCATGCTGGCCTGCACTAACGTCTCTTAACGCTTCGTTTGAAAGACCACATATCATAAGACGATGTGAACACGCTCGACGGGAGAACATTGCTCAGCTCAACGGCTGCAGTAAGAGTTAGAGAACTGCTCAGTTCTAGCCGGGATGTGAGTTACCGTACAGCCGTGACTCCGTATATATCCACGCGCATTTCTTTTCCAAATATTCTTCCATAGATACATTATTATACCGCATATGTCTAGTGATGATTTTTGTCCCTTCACCCACAGATCGATGAAGAATCTCCAGCGAAAGCAACTATGGGTGGTGAAAGTGGAAACGGATAAGGCCGAAGCCTCGATCACCCAGTCGGAACAAGTCATCACCAAGATGTCGGACCCCAAACAAATCATCGAGGTATTGTCACGAGATATATTGGCCGTGCTTGTGGTAGGGTTCGTACATCTCGGTTTTTCTAGATTAAAAGATTTAGACAGCACATGCTCACCGGTGAAGGAAAATATTGCGAGAAAACTAGCATGGCTTCTAATAGAACTTCCATGTATGCTAGTGCTGTGAGAACGGCGATCAGCTGCGCTACTGGTCACGTTGGGCATGACATATAAGCGCTAAATTGATATAGATGTATCTCTGTTCATCAGGAAAGGGATATAGCCGTCCCGTCAAAGCAATTAATATCCGATTGTCATTTTTCATACGATTTGTGTCAACGAATTTATTATATCGTCGGGTGAAAGGCTATATGGTTTAAGCGACATTTTTTGGTGATATAGTAATATATATATACTTTTTACTATATAAACTTTTTACGGATCAATTCTCATTTGTTCATCAATGTTTCATTATGCATGAATATTGTTATTTCAATGGATTTACATCCTTTGATAGTCGCTTTCGTTTTTGGACTACACTGTACTTACCATCAGGTACTCTGTAGTCACTATGTCGAGCCAGTGTAAAAAAAAAACATTTTTATTAGTTACACGAAAGTACAAATTATTGTATCCTGAAATATGTCCCTCGTCTATAAAATCACCTTGTATATAGCTAGCGGCCTAAAGTGCCTCCCGACCGCTTTTCATAGTAAAACCACGCGCGCGGGTTATGGCAGTTACGGCTAGGGCTGAGAAGTTCTCTAACACTTACTGCAGCCGAGTCATTGGGCTATGGAATGGTCTTCCGGCGAGCGTGTTCCCACCATCCTATGATATGAGGTCTTTTAAACGAAGCGTGGAGAGTTATTTTTGCAAACTGCTATGATTGCTGCGACTTTCGATAGATTTTTCTTTACTGTTGATAGACGGTATCGCTTTTGTATTGCACCATGCTTAAAAAAAGGTTAAATTTTTTTTAGATACTGCCGCAGTCCTCTTCATCTACTGAGCAGCCTGGAAACGAAGTCCTGCAGATCATGGAAGACACCACCATAGCGGACAACTTCATATACGAAATAGCAGAAGAACAGGAGATAACGATGGAGGAAGTGAAGGAAATCCCATCTGATAGTAAAGAATGGATAGTTAACATAATACCGGATGATACTAAACCAAAATATGCCTACATTAAACATTGCAATACAGGTGAGACTATTAGCCTTTTCTGTCTATCACCAGCCCGCATTCCTATTGGGGTAGGCAGAGAGTATGGATCCCCACTTCTCTCTATTCTTGCAACCAGCTTTCGCTTCTTTAACATTCATTAATTCTTTCACGCACTCTCGCCGATTTTGTGCACTTTTGACATCACCCTCCATCAGAACTCTTTATTTGGTTTGTGTAGGTAAGCCTTGGTCGGCCTCACCTCTTACTTCCACTCATACTGTATGTTTATTTCGTCATCCTTTCATCATTAATCCTCTCCACGCGCCCGAACCATCGAAGCATGCGTTTGTTCATGCTGTCGATGACACTATCTTTCAAATTTTTTTTTACACTGGCTCGACATAGTGACTACAGAGTACCTGATGGTAAGTACAGTGTAGTCCAAAAACGAAAGCGACTTTCAAAGGATGAAAATCCATTGATAGTCTCCATTGTCATGTCGGCCCACATATACCACGACTGAAGGTCTCTAGGTATATGAGCTACTGGATATACACAGGCTGATCCCGAAACGCGACAAGCCGAAACTGGTCACTATGACGGGCTTTACACCCATGTACTGTGGTCGCGATCCAGACGGGCACCGACGCCCTACTACCTCGCAAAAACAAATCAACCGTTCTTTCTCTAAATAAATATCACATACAGAGTGTTTTTTTTTTAAAGTAGTATAGTATGGGGAAAGACTAAACTACAAGAGATACGATATTACGCTCTTAGAAAGTCTTTTTATTTGAATATAAAATTAGCCATTACGATTAGCGGCGATCAGCTGCGCTACTGGTCACGTTGGTCACGACATATAAGCAAAGTTCATACAGGCACTAATGTATCTCTGCTAACCCCGAAAGGGATACAGCCGGACGATATATTACTATTATAAATCCAGCCCATGTTAAAATTTTGCTAAAGCGTGAACTTTCGCCAAAAAGTTACAAAATGGATTAATTATTTTTTCAAAAGTGAACTCTTTACTTAGAGTTCACTCAAACATTAGAATTTATAATAATAATATATCGCCACGCTGTATCCCTTAAGGGATGAGCAGAGATACGTTAGCGGCTGTATCCACTTTACGGTTATTTGTCGTGCCCAACGTGACCAGTAGTGCAGTTGATCGCCGTTACCACAGCACTAGTACACATGAAGTTTTGGGAGTCGAAGCTGCCCGCGACCGTAGGCTTTGGGAGTCGATGCTGCTTGCGTCCGTAGACTTTACCCTAGTTTCCCTACACGTGACTCCTGGGTGGTGCTAAACGAGCAGCAGCGAGGTGGTAGGGCGTCGGTGCCCGTCTGGATCGCGACCACAGTACATGGGTGTAAAGCCCGTCATAGTGACTAGTTTCGGTTTGTCGCGTTTCGGGATCAGCTTGTGCATATCCAGTAGCTCATATACCTAGAGACCTTCAGTCGTGGTATATGCGGGCCGACATGACGATGTAGACTATCAATGGATTTTCATCCTTTGATAGTAGCTTTCGTTTTTGGACTACACTGTACTTACTATTAGGTACTGTGTAGTTACTATGTCGAGCCAGTGTAAAAAATAAATAAAAAAAACATGACATTTCTATGAGATACCACGCGTTTCCTCACGATGTTTTCCCTCCCCGGTAAGCATGTGGTGTCTAATTTTTTTCTACTAGGGGCAAGACCAAGTCTCTACATCTTGTAATAAAATAAAGAAATAAAATATTAAAATTTCACAGGGAAAAAGAAGCGACATTTCACAGCCGATATGAACGAGATAACGCTCCACGCGCAAGGGGACTTCGAGAACTATTACATACTGCCCGACGTCGACCCATCGGTGGGAGTGGAGATAACGACCAGTTACGAACCAGATAACTACATCGTCGAGGAGTATCAACACTTGGTGCTGGACGAACGTCCCAGGAAGAGATCCAAAAATGACGGCAAGAAGAAGAACAAGAGATTGAGTTCCGGTAGAGAGCATAGGTGAGTTTAAAGTAACTATATAATCACGTGAGTGTAATGCAACCGGGGGCTGAGGTAAAGGGCGGACGCCTCTCACGCCCGTAGTGTAGTGATGTGCCTGAGAACTGTCGCACACTTATCGATCGCGTTTCTTGTTATGAATTCGTTTTTTTTTTTACCCTTTCACCCTTTGGTAACTATAGTCACCATCAGAGATGGGCAAAATGTAATCTGATTAATGATTAACAATTAGAAAATGTAGTCGTAATTTTATTGTTCTAGCTCTGTAATCATGATTACATCTGTTTAAAACATTAAGAAATCATAAAAGTGTGTGCAGTTGAGGATTCCATAGTGTTTAAGACATAGATGAGCAAAATGCAGTCATGTTAATGGTAAAAAATGTGAAATTTAATCGTAATCATTTTGCATTAATCTAATTACATTTTGCCTGTCTGTGGATACAGGTAACTAACGCAAAACCTCTTAATCGTGACTTTGGTATATCAAGACTGACAACTTTTGTTTAACGACTTTTTCTAATTCAATCTTTTTATCCCTATTAAGGGCGACTTGGACTAACAAATTAATTCTAGTTTAAGCTTGTATAAAACGCTATTAACTGAAGCGGTTTAATTCAATCGTAATTATGGTTTGAGTTTAAGAGTTGTTACAACTCGATTTCTATCCTATGCAAGAAAATAAGTACATTTCTGCGCTAGAAAGCATTTTATGTAAGTCTAAACTAGATTTAATTCGCTAGTGCAAGCCGCCCTAAAAAAAAACTAATTTGCAGTTCTGATCTTCTTAACACTATGAAAGGCGGCGCGATGCAACTAGGGCACACAATTTCGTACCATCAGCTGACTGAACTTTAAACATAGAGCTAACCCCACTAAAACTAAAAAAATATATATCTTAGGATGTGTTAAGTTTTGTCAAAAGTCATAGAACAAAAGTTGCTAGTCTTGATGTACCTAAGTTACCTTTAAGAGGTTTGGCATTAGTTACCAGTAACGTTGTATAAGTATATAATGGTTAGAGCCACTAATGTGTCTGCCCACCCCGTGAAGGATATGCTATTATTGTAAATCTTTTATTCCAGAGAGCCTAAGGACGGCGAGGATTGGGTCATACAGAACAACATGAGTTTTGATGACTCGGAAGACTACGATGATAAGAAAGCGGTTTCCAGGGTTCGGAGAAAAAATAAAAAATACTTAGGTTACGATTTTGTCACTTAATAACTACTTGTGTAGGGTCGATATTTGATTGCTATCGTGTTATTTTCTTTGCGATGTATGTTGAAAAGGGCAGCACGATGTTACGACATCTAACGCTTTACAAAGCAACCGAGAGATTCTGAAATTGGCACTATATTCCCAGTCGGCACTATATTATTTGTTTATTGAATTGAATTATATATATATTTATTAATGAAAATATCACCTTCCCTTTTTAATGTACATTGCACGTGTCTATTATTTAATATCTTACGAATGTATATGGTTGCAAATCCCAGCTAGAAACGCATTCACAAACCCGTAGGTTATTAGTTTTTTTTCAATATATCGCGCGAAGGTAAGGTTTTGCAATAGCGTGTATTCCGCACTGGCATAAAATCGCATCATGGCCTCGTTGATAAATTGCTTAGAGCAAACTAGGTTCAGAGACGCTGTTTTCACTATTAATAATCTATCGATAGTTGTCGAGATTAAATCAAAGATTTATGAAAAAAAAATCGTGTCTATATCTGCTAAGTTTCACATCATAACATATAGGAATAGTTTATTCACATGTAACGCATAATATCTTTCGAATGATACAAATTTTATTCGTTTCTTATAATAAAAATCTAAAAAAATAATGCAATATTAATAATCTAATTTCAAATCTTTATTAGTAATTAATCGTTCATCATGGATATCTCTCTTTGATTTTAGACACTAGGATATATTTATTAAAATTAAATAGCGGTGGGTGATTGTTGCTAATTATAATCGACTTATTCGAATACATTTGAATAACAATCGACAGTAGCGTTCGGACCTGCGTTGAGTATATCCAATAGCTTTCGTCTGTACACACGAGTTCCCGTTGAATTATATTCGAATAATAATCAACTGCCGTCTAATTCTTCGTTGAATTGTATTCGAATAGAATCGACTGTACAGCGTTGGTTTACGTGGAATTTTAACGCGTTCGCTTCCGGTGCTGGAGAAAAAACTCTTGAACCACAGTCCATTTATTTTTTTTCTTATGATGATGTCCTAGCCGGATTCGGCCACGGCGGCTGTTTCAACACCGTTTAAGAAAATCAAGGCCCAGTTTTCGGAAACAGTCAATTGCGCAGGAAATATTTAAGTGCATAACTGGACGCGTTGCCAGAAAAGCACCCTCTCGTCCGAGCTCCCTCAGTCCCGATGGAAAGGAGAACCAGTACGATCGGGAGAGAGCGGGATGCAGGTTTGGTCGAGTTTTCCTTCTCTGAACACCTGGTTGAATTGCGGTGTTAAAGAGATACCTTAGTCGCCTTTTACGACACCTCATCAAGAAGAGGGGGGAGGGCTATTCTATTCTGCCGGCAGCCACCACGGCCAAAAAACTTATAATTAATCTGTGACCTAACAATCTCATTCTTATAAGGTATTTAAATTATTATTCTAGGGTGAAAAAGCAAAAAAAATCACATAATATTTGCTTTGATGAAAACATTTCAAATTACTATTAGGACTATTAAATAATTTTGTACGAAAAATCGTTTTAACGGGTTTTGAAATTAAACGCCACATATATGCGGCGCCGGTAGCGAATGTGTTAACCATAGGGAGTAGCACGCTGACTTACGTTAGAGTGCATTCGAATGACAATCGACTTGATTCGACGCTTGATTACTGATTTCGATGTCTATTTGAATGTACATTTTTTAATCGAATAATCAGTCGTTTATTATAATCGATATTATGCAACAATAACCATCGCTGTAATAAAGTGCTTGGTGAAGAAGAAAATGTCAACAACCTAAATCCAAACTCTTCGCATTGCAAAGATATATGTAAATGATTGTTTTTTTTTTATAATAAAATCAAATATCGACATTTCGCAATAGCAGTGACGTGTTTTGTTTTTGTATAAAATATTATTATAAATAAAGATGTTTTATTTTAGAGCTTATTTGCCAGCGTTCAGCGTACGCGGTTTTTTTTTTTGTTTTTCATATCCAGCGTGAACTGTACGACGTTTCAAACGATATGTAATTTATATGGCTGAGAACCTCGAGTGTTCACCGCCTCAAGCCCGGTTGAGTTGTAGCGACCGTTTCCCCGGTCAACAACATAAAGTCCCGTCGAATAAAAAAAGAGTTATTTTTATTTAGGCTGAGATTTACAGACGCAACTTTAAGTGTGCTTAGAGTTTACTAAAATGAAATAAAAAAGTATTTATTTCGCCACAAATCAACAAAAAAACCAGAAATTTAAATGCAGCAATACAAACAACACACAGAAACAAAAGAAAATACAAAACATATAAACATGGCGCAAATGGGACCTTCATCAGCCTAAAGCCAGAGAGGAAGCCTGCAGCGCTGATTTTCGTGAAGGGCCCCGGCCGTGTTACATCTTATAAGAATTATCAATAAACAATAAAAATACATATAGCTTAAATAATAAATACAAAATAAATACGAGTGATACTAAAATAAACTACTACATACAATAAATAAAATAAATGAATGTCAAAGGATTTGGTAAGTCACCGATTTTGTCAACACGGACTTGGCTCTGTGAATACTATGGCTATACTCAAGTTCCTATTATATGTTCTGTTTTTTAGTCAAAACGAATTTATTTTTTAGAACTGCTAAGCAAAGTCGAAATAGTGTTTTTTAAATCTCAGCCTAAAAGTGTTTTACGTTTGAACTTGTTTGAGTTTAAGGCCAAATTAAAAGTTAACTTGTTTGGGGTTTTTGCCTTACATAAGTCGCAATAAAAATGGATCGTTTTATATTTGTGACTCTTGGATCTGCCGACCTGAGAAGTTGTATAGCGTTATAATATATGGTAATAGGCGAATATTATGTTTAAGAATTGTGATTGGTGTTAGATTACGTTATGAACTTAACGTGCTTTTCGTTGGGTTTCTTCAAAAGGAAAGTCGAAAAATGTTTTTTTTTTATTAGTAATATAGTGTATTTTTATTTTTCATTCTATGCAATAATAAAAAAAAATTTAAAGGTGAGCGAGAATATAAGGATAGAGAAATAGGTGTACTATTGCTCTTGCTTACCCATTAAGGACTTGGTGAGATGATTAATAAATATTTCTGTAAAAATACAACACTAGAGGCGTTTTATGCTTTCAGCCCTACGAGACCTGGGGAACCATGTAGACCAAAATTGTAATAATGATCACCGATAGAGTTTACTGTACAAATAAGTGATGGAATAAAAGTTATATAGGCCAAAATTATGTAAATTCTGTTATGTTCAAAGTCGCGTAGGCCAAAATGTAAAAAATGTTACTGATTACGCAGTAACGGAATTTGAGTGTTTTATTAGATGTAATATATAGGCCAAATATGTAAAAACTATAACTTATTTCAACAATGTAAGTCTCGTGCTTTGTGTTTTTTTATTTGATGGAATAAAAAATTGTAAGCGTTGGCCTTAATCACAGACTATTGTATTAAACGCCGTGTAGGCCAAAATGTATAAATTATTACTAGTTTCAAGTAAAGTATATCACGTTATTTGTGTTTTTATTTGAGGTAATAATAGTTATGCAGGCCAAAATTATTGAAGGCCACATGGGAAAGACGGAAGGAATGTTCAAATGACACTATTTAGGTCAAAAGATGCTACGATGTGACATTTTGTGCATCTTTTTGAGTTTTGACTATGATTTTATGTCAGTTTTTTTTTGTTTAGTATGTATGACGAGGCTGGTATAGTCATCAAGGATGCACTAAAGCCTCATTAACATACTTGATTTAAAAAAAATACGTATGGCCGCTATAATGTGGCTCCGAGGGGAAAAAGTAATAAATTATCAAGATTATATAATATAGATTATTATATAGTATCAAGATCAAGTCTAGCGTTGAATCAACATATTTTTATATGTAGTTCTATTTAAGAGTTAACTTTTAATTTGAACATGACTTGCGGCATCTTGAATCATCAAACTAAGTCTAGTTTAAATTGTACACAACACTATATGAGGCGTCTAGTTTCAAACACCCCCCCCCCTATAACATTTTTTTTTAAATCCCAATTATTTATAAAAACATAACTAATCTTTGATTTACAATCACATTCTTATAAGGTATTTAAATTATTATTTTAGAGTGAAAAAGCAAAAAAGAAAAAATTTATATATAATATTTGCTTTGATAAAAACATTTCAAATTACTATTAGGACTATTAAGTAATTTTGTACGAAAAATCGTTTTAGCGGGTTTTCAAAATAGGCGCCTCATTTATTAATAAACTTATTTCCTTGTACGGAAACATTATCCAGTTTATACTGCCATTAGAGGTCGAATAAAACTGCATCAATTAATTATTATTTTATACACGCTTAAGTAGATTTAATTTGTTCTTGCAAACCGCCCTTTATCTTTGTGTTTAAAAGAAAATTTGTTTTAAACCTCTGGTCTTCAATTTAATTGTATAATAAGCTATCTTTGCAAAGGGACTACACTGCTACTAATTTTCTAAGACCAGTGTAAAATATATCGCAATTATAAACACTGGATACTGTCCATCTGTAGTGAACGTGATCATGCCAGCCAGCATTTTGGCTGTATACGCCAAAGTGAATAAGTGTTCCTATATAATTAAAACATTGTTTATATGTATATTTGTTGTTTTTAAAGTAAAAAATCATTGAAACCAACAATTTAAGAATAAAAAAGTTTTTTTCAAAAAATACATTAGAAAACTGTGATTTCCAAACGCGAGATCTAATTTATCTGCGTGTCGTGATAAAAATGTCGACGAATCAACATAAACGAAAAGAGCTTTACATCGTACAGTTCACGCAGGGTAGCTTTTTCATTACCCGATTCCGATAACTGTAAATTTTAAATACGACACGACTTGATACTGAAATTAATAACCAATGAACTCTAAATAAGTTTTGCTGTCAGTTAAAACAATAATGACTGACGGATAAGGTACTAGTGCGAATATAAGAATCTGATAACGGATTCCTACGGTTAACTACTGTATTGCGAGAGAAAATCGATATAATATTTCATGGTATTTAGAAAAACGGTCATTCAAATGCAATTTAGTCATCTCAGAATGTAGGGAGGGGTGTAAGCCAGCGGCCAGGCTCTGACGCCAAATTCTAGGGCAGGCAGACTATATCACCCAGCTTACCCGACTACTTTTACAATTAGGACGGCTTGCACTAAGGAATTAATCTAGTTTTAGCTTGTATAAAACGCTTATTAGTTGAATTGGTTTGATTCCATCTTAATGATGATTTCAGTTTAAGTGTTGTTACAACTACATTTTGATTCAGTGCAAGACAATAAGTACAGATCAGCGCTAAATAGCATTTTATATAACTCTAAACTAGATTTAATTTGTTAGTGCAAGCCGCCCTTAGTCAAATAAAACATTTACTGGTACATACGGTGCACCAGGATTCTCGAAAGCCTTAAAGACTTGTACAGCTAAGTGAAACATTTTAGAATTGCAAATGTGTCCTGTTAATAATTCAAACAAAAACCATCTCCGCGACAGTAATTTGTATTGAAATCGGCAGATGAAAAAGTGGCCTACGGCATGAGGGAATATTTATAGTTTGAGAATCGGTGTCATTAGCTTTAATCACTGGTTCTCAAACTCTGATGCTTCCAGGATACAGTAAGTAATTGGCTGGGTGCATTTGTAAGGAAAATGGTCAAACATAATATAGGAGAACGTTAAAAAAGTCTATTGCCTGTAAATTTTTACTAAAGACGAAATTTGGAGTGTGCAATCTAAAGCTAGAGAATAAAAAGACTGTCTGTGACGTGCGATTAACGTACAAAAAAGTAGCTGTATCTGTTCAAACAGGATCTTCGTTCGTGAAGTCAATAGCCTTGGCCTAAAATCTAGAGATTACACAAAAGGATCATTAAGTTTAAAAATGAATTGTATTCTCATAAAGATAATACGAATAAAAATTAGATGATAACTGTACCGGCTACCTTTTTGGATGTTTACCGCACGTCTTCGTAGATCATTATACCAAAATTTATCGCTATAAATATAATAAAATATCGACTTTGCTAAAAAACATATGTGTTAGACGTCTAAATCGGTTTCCCTTTTTAATGTACATAGCACGCTTTTACAAATGCTGCCCAGAATATATGTATAAATATAAAATACTGTCTCCGTATTATTGTGTATTATATTTATCTAATATATGTTAAAAAAAAACAATATCAATGTAAAATTAATTTGTTCCTCGCTCTCAATTTACTTGATATATGTCAGGAATCGTTAATGTTATAAAATAAAGGAAAAACGGGAAAGCTAGGAGTGTTAATATTTTAAGTATTTTTTCAAACGATTTCTCAAAGGGACAAAATAAAGTAACCCGTTTATCTGGACACCAGAAAATGAGTCTCTCAGATGAGGCCGTCAAATATATGCTATTCCTATCAATAATAAATTTAAATATATATATATATATATATATATATATATATTTGCTGTTACAGTATAAATAGAAAAATCTATAATATTCATAGAAAAACTAATGCTAAATTAGGCTTTAATTTTTTTTTTTTAGTTAAAAGTATTGATAAATATTAAAACCCAATAAGTCACTAAACAGACATCGACAGTGTAGCTGATTTTGTAGCTTAATCCCTAATTACATATATTAAAAAAGAGCCAAAAATATGATGTTAAATTCTAATGTAGTTTGTTTTCATTCCTAATTCACTTATTACATTTTACTTAGTAAGGGCGTACGGGCTTTTGATATTTATCGACATAATTCATAAAAAATATTTGGATGGCCTCTTACAATATATGAATTCAAATTAAGTTTTGTTCATACGAAGCGGTACATTTTCATTTCCAGTTGAACGCTGAATCATGTTCTATAATTATTTGTTAATTGATCTATGTAAACCTTTTAAATAAATTGTGTTTTATTTTATACAGCTGTTTTATTTTTATATTTTCCCTATTCGTTATTGTCTGATTTCTGGCCGAAGCCTATAATTAATCCCTACTATCCCATCACAAGCTTAGACCAAAATTAAAAGTCTTAGGGCTGAGAATTATAGACGCAATTTTGACTTTGCTTAGCTTTTGCCTCAGTAAATAAGTTCGTCTTAGACAAATATATTTCCAGCGAGCATAATTTTACGACTATGACTTAGGAGCCTTTAAAGAACTAGGCGACAGTTCAAATAGCAGTACCGGTAAAACTGGTCCATCTTTGTCTAGTAAAAAACAAAATATATAGATATTATTGGATAAATAAAATCACTAAAACACTATTAAAATCACACATTTATTTACAAATATACAAATACATTATTATAACTAATTACATCTATTCAATTCGTAAAACTCGACGTGAAAATACAAAATATTTGAACCATAGAAATCAAAATTTCTTGACGAATCAAAGTATAGGCTTTTTGTAACATCGCGCACTGCCTTGTAACGCCTGGGCAGCGATGTGCGACATTTAAATATTTAATAGTCAGCTGCTGTGTTAGCCAAATAGTCTCTCCTGCCGATGTTCGAAGCTTGTTTGTTTTGTACCGCCTCCAGTTTCGGACATTCTGGAAAATTATATTCGTTTTATATACTGATGAACAATGTCTAATCTCACTGTGGTTAGAAATTTGTTTTTTTTTCCACTTGGTACCTTATAACAAATGTTTTTTTTTTTGTTATATTTCTTAATTTGTACTAATAACATAAATCGGTACCGCGAGATCTCAGTTCACCACGAATGATTAGTAAGATTATTTTACTTTCGACTAAAATTTAGATTCAACAAAAACTCAAGCTCGTAACAACAGAATTACAGCTTGATCTCTGTCTGTCTCTAACACATCTGAGGATCATATGTAGTGTATGGAGGAGAAAATTTGTGGAAAAACTTCGCTAAACAAGATGCTGTAGAAGCAGCTAAAAATAAAAGCATAGACCTTACCCGTGATCCTGTGTCCCAAGCCGCCGCAGTAGGAGCACCCTTGTCCGTCGGGCGCCGGTACCGCGGGCTCCCCTATCATGTCCAACAAGAACGACGGTACCTGCGATAAACAAACGATATTGTAACCATAGACGGGCAAAATGTAATCTGATTAATAAAAATGATTACGATTACATTTTACGTTTTTTACTATTAATATGACTGCATTTTGCTCATCCTATGTTTTAAGCATACGGAATCCCAGATTGCATACACATTCTTATTATGCTTTCTTAATGTTTTAAATGGATTTAATCAAGATTACAGAGCTGCAAAATTAAAATTACGACTACATTTTCTAATTGTTAATCATTAATCAGATTACATTATGCCCATCTCTGTTTGTAACGCAAAACAAAAAATGTTACATTAGCATCGCCCTGTATGTTAAAGTTTTTATGCTTTACATTGTCTCGTTTTTTCTTATGTAATAATATATTGTCGAGCTATATCCCTTTCGGGGTGAGCAGAGTTACATTAGTTTCGTCGATATGAAGAGGAAATTGGCTCTGCCTTTCCCTTTGCCTTTCTTTTTTGGCTTTTTGTTTTTTTTTTTGGCTTCCCGTTAGCAGTCGGCAGACGGGAGGAGGAAGATCCCAGTGATTGTAGTCAGTTAAGGTCCGATACACTGAAGCCGCCGTCCTAACGACGTCCTTGAAGATCCATGGGGATTTTCACCAGGCCAAATGAGACATTAGTGTTTATATCCACTATGCTTATATGTCGTGCCCAACGTAACTAATAGCACAGCTGATGTCTATAACTCTTTATGGAATTTCATATAAACCCATCTCCTGTAGCTCACGCAAAACTACAAGACACCTCTCGCAAAATATAAAGGGTAAGAGACGAGAAGCGTAAGCGGTGCCAAATATTATCTAGTTTTTAAAGGGTTTGAAATTTGTTATTTTAAGACTAAATTAGAAGAAAATAGCCCGATTCCACACACGATATGTCAATTTATAATATAATCCTGGACTTGGTATCCTGAAGAGGGTGCTACTGTTTTACACGCCGGATTAACTGTTGCTATCATATAAGGCTCAGGTCCAGTGACGTGCATAAGGTATTTGGACAGGGTAGGCAGAATTCGCATAATTGATTTGAATATTGTAGCGTGCACTCTGCCGACCCACTCTCGCGGACGCCGTAATGTTTATACGGATCGCTTACGCATCGTCCGCGGTGGACGGTAGGAGGGAGATTGTGTGACGTCTCTCGATCGGCCGCGCGCCTTACATACGGACGCTCGCATTATTATTGCTGTTATATGTAATTTTATATGTTTAATCTAAGTATCTGTGCATTAAACGTATTTGTGGTGAACTTTGTGGTGTTTTACTGCCTTTAAACGTTATAATATTATATTATGATAGTAAATATTATATTGCTTTCATAGGAAAGATAGACGTCGTGAATATAGAATAGATAAGAATACAAATGGTTCCTTTTTTTGTTTAACTTTAAGCAATTTGTTCCAGAATTATCTACCATAAGGGCATGCAATGCTCTCATGCATCTATGAAATGAACGCTACTGCTCAGGTCAGGCTCTGCGTGGAATATACTGTTCACATCTCTGGAACGGTTCTGCTCAGTACTTGGCACTCCGGATAGGTTGTAGCGGAGGACTGGTCGCATTGTTAATGATCCAGATGTTTCTGACCATCTTGAACCGCTCGAGTTGCCTCACTGAGTGTTTTCCACCGTCTGTATCACAGTGAGTGTTCTGAAGAGTTATTAAACCTTGTTCCACCCTCTCCCTTCCCTGTTAGAACCTGCGGGCGGCTTTTTGGAATCACAGTTACATGACACCACACTTCCCGGTTAGGACTGAGTTCTCCAACTCTTACTGCAGCCAAGTCGTTGGACTGTGGATTGGTGGATGTTGATGGTGGTTACGGTGAGCGTGTTCCCACTATCTCATAATATTGGGTCCGGTCTTTTAAACGAAGCGTGCGACTATCGATTGCTTTTCTTTACTGTTGATAGCTGCAGTCGTTCTTAGGACTGCAACATGCTTACCATCAGACGAGTTGTCACTATGGCAAGTACAAGAGGTCAGGGTACCTTCTGTCCGGCCTCGGTGAGCAGATGCGCCAGGTCCCGCAGCACGCTCTCGTCGACAGCGCGGCCCAGCAGCGTGGTGGCGACGCCCTCGCCGCCGGCGCGGCCCGTCCTGCCGATCCGGTGCACGTAGTTTTCTATGTCCTCCGGCATGTCGTAGTTGATCACGTGCTGGATGTTCGCGAAATCCAAACCTGCAGGATTCACAGTTTATGGTGACTTGATCGTTGGAGCACATGAGGTATACTGCAGCGTTGTATCCATGTTGAGATACATCCGTTGCTATAAATGGGATTAGTATACAATTATAAGACGATCACTCCGAAGCAGCCTTGAGTTTCTTTCGGCGTTTCTTCTCAAGGTAGTCACTTCCGAAACGCTAGTAGATCACCTCTAGGGATAGTATTTTTATTTGGCTAGCAGCCCAAGTCGCGGTCGTACCCACAGGGGTGCCCTTGCGTTGCCACCCAACCCATAAACTCGCTGGCTGAGCACCTTCTGTGCTCGCCCCTTAAGCCCGGTTGAACTGTATATGCTTGTCCCGGCAAACAGCAGGTACCCGTATCAAAAATATATATATATATATATATATATATATATATATATATATATAAGGCAGTCATTCCAACTACTCCAATTCCTGGAAAGGAGTCAACTGTGCATGCCCCGGACGCCAAAATCCAGGTTCGACATACGAGCTAATCACCCAGTGAATAATATGTTTCTAAAAATGCGCCAAATTCTTCATAAGAAATAGACTGAAAAATTTTTATAAACCTTTGTTTTGACATTTTTAAAGTTAACTCAAAAATCTCTATTTTTTGTGTCCCGGGGTTAAATCCTGCATAGGACCATCAGGGCCGCTGTGAGGCCAGTAATCCCGGCGTGTCAGACTCCTACTGACTAAAAACAAACGGGCCTGGGAAACCAAATTCATCCAGACGTGCAGAGAGCAAAAAGCCTTATTGAGGTTATCTCTCTGAGAAAGGTGAGAGTAAAGAACCCACTCCTCCAAAATCTCCCTCAAGCGGCGCGCTGGACAATGTGCACCGCCTCCCTCTCACCCAGGCAGCAGCTTCCCTCATGTCTACTGAACTCAAAAGTCCCGTAAGATATGTTATTCCCATGTCTTAAGTTATGCAAGGACAAAGGTTTCGTGAAATAATCTATACTTATGCGCAAAGGATTTTTTTTCTTATAAAAGTTGTAGAAGGGAGGCGGTTGGGGGCAACAGGGAGTAGGCTTTGCCCCGTCTCGAAAAATTTGAAGATCAGGGGCTGTCAAATGTATTTCTTACCTTTGCTAGCAACGTCCGTGGCGACTAAAACATCCTTTTCCCCTCGACGGAACGCCTCGACAGCTCGGGACCGCTCCTCCTGATCCTTGCCGCCGTGTATCGCAACCGCCTCCACTCCTGTATACGGACGAATCAGTTTCTACATCGTAACCACTCAGCCGTACCACCAGCCCGGATGTACACATATTAAACATCCAAAGCGAAGGAATATTTTACGAGTCAATACATTTTTTTATGTGAAACATCTAATGCAGAGTTCCCCAAACTTTTTTGTGTCGTAGACCCCTTGCCATGTTTTTCCGTGTTGGGTAGACCCCCTACTTACCTGATATTGATTTCCTGTAAATTTCTAACTGTAGTGAAGTTTAGTGTTAAAAACTTAAAGCTATTTGGCCCAAAGTGTGTTCCCGCGCCGTGTGACGAATCAATTTAAAGCAGCCATTTCCCCTCCCCGTCTTCCCCTTTACTCCCTGTCCTTCGTGTTTCTATGCCATAGCGCTAGATATAGTCTGTGCAACTATTTACTGGCACTAACACATATATAATAAATTTTTTACTTCATAGGTACTTTTATAAATAATGTATATGTTTTGATATTATAAGATAATATGATGTAAGTAAATAGATGTAGTACTATCAGTGTATGTGTTGAGATCCACTATCGTTGACCCCTATTTTCATTTCATGGACCCCCATTTTCATTTCATAGACCCCCATTTTCATTTCATGGACCACCAATTTTTTTTCGCTGACATAGACCCCTTGCAGGTTGTCATAGACCCCTAGGGGTCGATATAGACCACTTTGGGAATCACTGATTTAATGGGACAGTTGAGACCGGCTTTTCTTAACCGTTTGAGTACGGAACAAATTTTGTAAGCATTTGCCAAAAATGCAGATGATTTCGGAATATAAAATGTATGAATTCAAAACCATTCTTCCTATGATACTAAATGACACCTTTTTCCAATATTTCGGATAGGATAGTGCGTACCTTTGAGCAGCAGGTACTCGTGTATGGCGTCGACGTCCTGCTTCCGCTCGGCGAACACGAGCGCCGGGGGCGGGGTCTTCTGCAGGCAGTGCAGCAGGTGCACGGTGCGCGCCTCCGCCTGCACCGCCTCCAGCTCCTGGCGCACGTTCAGCGAAGCAGCACCCGCGCGACCCACGTTCACCGTCACCGGCGCCACCAGCGCTGACCTACACACGTGTACATCTATATAATGGATATCTGCCGTGGATTGTGCCGTGGTGGCTGCCGGCAGAGTAGAATAACACCCCCCTCTTCTTGCTGAGGTGTCGTAAAAGGCGACTGAGGTGTTGACGGCAGAACATCCCTAGAGAGTAGTTCGGGAACGCGCCCGCTCGCATCCCGTGGCGGGACTGGCAGTCTGCCGCCGCCCGCGCACCGCGTTACCGAGTTGTAGACATAAGAAAGTATTGTAACTATAATAATTGTAATTTAACCGTAAATATATGTTGATTCCGTAAAGTGACTTTTTAATAAATGAAACACAGTAATGAATGAACCCTGCCCTGGTCTCCAATATAAGGTATCTCTTGAACATCGCAATTCAACCAGGTGTTCAGAGAAGGGAAAACTCGACCAAACCTGCATCCCGCTCCCTCCCGATCGTACTGGTTCTTCTTTCCATCGGGCCTAAGGGAGCTCGGACGAGAGAGTGCTTTTCTGGCAGCGCGTCCAGCTATGCACTTAAATATATCCTGCGCAATTACTGTTTCCGAAAGCTGGACCTCGATTTTCTTAATCGGCGTTGAAACAGTCGCCGTGGCCGAATCCGGCTAGGACATTATCATCTGCCGTCAATTTTTATAAAAGCAAATATCCGCTGCCCATGTTCAAGGATGTGATTATATGTCACCTTTTTTTTATTTGTACCCCAGGGAGAAGTCCTGCATAGGATCATCAGGGTCATTGTCAGGGCAGCAACCTCGGCCCATCAGACTCCTACTGACTAAATTCCCCAGGACGTTACTCTAATCGCTTCACCCGGGCCTGGGAAACCAAATTCATCCAAACGCCCGAGGAACAAAAAGCTTTGTTGAGGCTATCTCTTTGGGAGGGCCGGTTGTAAATAGTACACTTATCCAAATCCTCTTCCTCAGACGTCGCGGCGTACACTGCGCACCGCCTCCCTATCATCCGGGCAGCAGGATCTCTCAAGTCTACTGCCCGGCCAGTGTCACTGAATGTCGCGCTGGCGGCGACGGTACCTTGGCCGCGGAATGGCCAGAGAAGATATTCGCTCTCTCAACTCTCTGCTTCATCACAACCTCGCAGAAGGATGTCATCTATATTTATAAATGCAAATGGTATTTACTAATCTATCCAGATATGTCTGTCCAGATATTCACGAATGCTAATATCCAGTTTATTTTTAATAGTAACTGTACTGACCTGGCAAAGTTTTGTATTTTCTTAGGCATGGTAGCGCTAAAGAGCAGAGTCTGCCGCTGCCCGGCGAAGTACGAGAATATGGTTCGCACGTCCTCTTCGAATCCCATATCGATCATGCGATCCGCCTCGTCCATACAGAGGTACCGGCACACGTTCAGGCGGACCTGCATCGATATAGCACACTATAGCCATCTATTATCTAGTTTTTAAGATGATAGGGCGATTTCCCGAACTGTGTCGTGACTCGTGACCTCAGTAACCACATGTAAAGATCTTCATAGTGACTTGCATCGACCTGTCGCGTTTCAGGATCAGTTTGTGTATATCCAGTTGTCCACACACCGAGAGACCTTTTGTCATGGTATATGTGGGCCGACATGGCAATGGCGACTGTTAACGCATTTTTTCCTTCGGTCGGTTACCGAAGCAGTTATTGGAGTACACCGTACTCTCCATCAGGTGCGATGTAGTCATTAAGGCGAGCCAGAATATAAAAAAATCACCTTTCAAAAAATAATAATCGAAATCGTCTCATCAGCTCAGGAGATACGATGGGGCGGATAGACATACAAAAAGACAAACACAAGCGTTTAACTTATACCACACCATATAACAAACCCATTTTTTTTGTTGCAGAGTTAAAAACATTGGGAGTCGAAGCTGCTCGCGTCCGTAGGCTTTACCCTAGTTTCCCTACACGTGACTCCTGGGTGGTGCTAAACGAGCAGCAGCGAGGTGGTACGGCGCCGGTGCCCGTCTGGATCGCGACCACAGTGCATGGGTGTAAAGCCCGTCATAGTGACCAGTTTCGGCTTGTCGCGTTTCGGGATCAGCTTGTGTATATCCAGTAGCTCATATACCCAGAGACCTTTAGTCGTGGTATGTGTGGGCCGACATGACGATGTAGTCTATCAATGGATTTTCATCCTTTGATAGTCGCTTTCGTTTTTGGACTACACTGTACTTACCATCAGGTACTCTGCAGTCACTATGTCGATACAGTGTAAAAAAAAAAACAGTTTTGTGCAAATATGCGGCTAGGTTTATGACCCGGGTAGCGCACTTCAGGAAGCGCGTTGCTTCAAGGAAAATTAATAGATACGCTGGAAGGGATGGCACTATACAATTTAGGCCTGAACAAGGCCGGACTTTGCCGGCAGCCAAGGAAATTGGCAAGGCCGTACCCTTGGCCTCAGCAGACAGAAGTAATACCCCGGTAGTTTTAGTCTTGCGCCTACATATACACACTAAATAATTTTGGCGAAATAGTATGAAAAATGTCACATTACCATTTTCTTATCGAGCATATCCATAAGACGGCCTGGAGTCGCTACCATTATATGCACACCGCGTTGTATCACCTCCATAGACTCCGCTACAGCGACACCTGTCGGACGAACAGATGAAATTTCACGATCATTGTTTACGCGAAATGCCAATAGATGACGTTACAACAGTTTTAAAAACACACAATCATTTAGAAACTAAACATATTGCACATTTCGTCAGTCTAGTCTAGACCTGGAAATAGGCCTCTCCTGACAAATGCAATTGAGCCTTGTCTCTTATCTCTTCTCGTCCAGTTATTGCCGGCTGCCGATTAACAAGCCGTTGCTTCACGTTGCTAGAGCGCGTCTCATGTAACGTTTGCCGATTCGCGATCTTCACTAAAATCCAATTTGGTCCAACGTTCTTCGTGATATGTGGCCAGCCCACTGCCAATGACGGTCGCTACTATTCTTGAACTACACTGTACTTTCCATCAGATGACGTGCAGTCACTTGACAACTGAAGAAACAAAAATAATTTACTTTGCACGCAATATAACATTCAACACAGAAGGGTAGATTAATGAAGAGAGAAAACAACAAAAGTAAATATCCTGTGTTGTCATGATGCACTAAAGTAAGCTCAGCAAATGCTAAGTGTCTAGCTTAGCCACCTAGCGCTAGTTTTCAGATGATGGTAATAAAACTTCTTAAATATTAGTAAAGCAACATAGTATCTCAGTTATTCGTATGTAACTTTTAAGGTGTACATCTATAATGCGCTCATATGACGACACTATTACACCAATATAGCTCATCTTTTCTTTCTCTCTACATCATATCTTTCTACAACTAACAAGATATGCCTAAATATTATCGGTATTAAAAGTTACTACCAATTCTCTTTAACTAGTCGATTTGTTAAATCGCTATTAAAGAATTTTCAATTAAAAAAAAATAGATATTTACCTCCGATAGCGAGACAGCATCTGATCTCGGGACTGCCCGTCATCTTGACGTGTTTGATGAAGTGCTGGATAATGTCGAAGGTCTGCTTGGCCAGTTCTCTCGAGGGGCAAATGATCAGCCCGTATGGACCTTCATTCCTGTCACAATTCAATTTGGGGTTTAATACAGCTCGCTTCCAGAAATGTAATCCTAAAATTGTTTTTTTTTTCACTGCCTTGACAAAGTGACTACAGTGCACCTGATGGTAAGTATAGAGAAGTCCAAAAACGCCAGCGACTATCAAAGGGCGAAAATTAATTGACAATCTCCATCGTCATGTTGGCCAACATATACCGCGACTGAAGGTCTCTAGGTACATGAGTTACTGGATATACACAAGCTGATCCCGGAACGCGACAGGCCGAAGCGAGTCACTATGACGGTCTTTACACTTGTGTACTTTGGTTAAAATCAAGATCGAGCAGCCACCCAGCCGCTTCATAAGATAAATAAATAGGCCTCTTGTGTATTCATTTAAGCCGTCTGTTGTGTTTGTGGCGTCCTTGAACCGGGATGGACCGTGTCTGCGCAGGATAGCGAGAGAGACCGAAGGAATCGAAAGTTTTATGTAGCCGCCGGAGAGCGTCGCTGGTCTGGATTTCCACGTAGAGAATTAGGGAACAAAGAGTTCGTTCAGGCACAGTGACAATGAAATATTCAAAAGGCACTTACCTGGAAACTGGATGATGAGGACAGGCTACTGCAGCTCCGCACCGTTTACCGTATACAATTAATTAGATGTTCCGCCGTATTGTCCAAAGCAACTGACTATTCCGTAGTGTGACCGAGTTCGCCGCCGATGATAAGTGTAGCGATACCGCAGTGCGTACACATGTGTCACCGTTAAGGACCGAGCGTGGAATGGTAATGTAGGGAGACGGAAGGGAATCTCAAGTACCTTTTTTATACCCATGCCCTGTGCCCAAACAGACCGGTTTCCGTGCGCTGTACGAACCTCTGTGATTTTCCAAATTACGTACAGATTTAGGCATTACATATGTGCTCACCGGTGAAGGAAAACTTCTTAAAGAAACCCCTATGACAATTAATAGTAATGTCTTGTGTATTAGTGGTGTGAGAACGGTGATCAACTGCACTACTGGTCACATTGGGCACGTCATAGAAGCGCAAAGTGGATACAACCACTAATGTATCGCTGTTCACCCGTAAAGGATATAGCGTGACGATATATTATTATTATTTAAATTGACAATATAATGAACCTACCACTGGTTCCGAAAGCAAAATGCTCTACTGACAAAACCTGGAAAGAAACTCTGGCAGTCGCTGTATTTAAAATTTTGTACTTTAGATAAAATTTTATTTAATTTCTTTTACCCAATATATTGTAGCCATAGATGGGCAAAATGTAATCAGATTAATGAAAATGATTAACGATTACATTTTACGTTTTTTTCCATTATTATGACTGAATTTTGCTCATTTATGTTTTAAACACTACAAAATCCCAGATTGTATACACATTTATGATTTCTTACTGTTTTAAATGGATTTAATCATGATTACAGAGTAAAAAAATTAAAATTACAACTTCATTTTGTAATCATTCATCATTAATCGAATTACATTTTGCCCATCTCTGATTGTAGCTACACATCCTTATTAGCTAAACAAATTGCCCCTTTGATTAAATTGACAAACCTGATGAAAGGCATCTTGATCTCTTGTTCCAAGCAGAACATGATGATAGGCAGAATGAAGACCAGGGTCTTTCCAGAGCCAGTGAAGGCTATTCCAATCATATCTCTGCCGCTGAGGACGGCTGGGATGCCCTGCACTTGGATCGGAGTTGGTTTCTTTATGCCCTTCGCTTCGAGACCTCTGAGAATTCCTGGAAAATTGCTTTTGACGTTAAATATCTAAAGGCGCCAGTCGGACCCCGTCGGTCGCGATTCGGCCGTTGCAGCTACTGGCCGCTAGCACCGTAGCGCAACAAAATCCATTTGGAGAACTGTGGCATGCAGTCATGACGAACATTGCAAGCAGTAGATATACATAAGTATTACGGAGCTCTTGTGTCAAAGAATACATTTTAAACTTTCGTATTTTGTAATCATTATAAATACTACAATGGGTCTTATGTATTAACTAACTTTTAATTACAGCTTGACCTAGTTATACAGGTCATGGTTACCAGCAGACTGTCACGCCTGAGGAGTTTTCATCAGGAGTGGGACCTTACTTGCTCTACTCTCTCTTGTTTTTGATTCAGATGATGCCAAATTTAGATAGTACCACATTGCAGTGTTAATTTATATGTGACTAATTACCTGTTTAAATTAAAAAAGGCTAAAATTTATACCTTTGGGAAACTTCATATGCTGGAACGTGCGCAAAGGTGGTGGAACATTCTCCCCTTCCACCAGTACACGGAGCTCCCTTCGTATCCTGTCATGTCTTTCTTCAGGGAGACTTAAAATGCATCGCGGTGGCGTCCAGGATGTTTTGATAGGTTCCTCATATTGAATTCCTGTTTTATTTATTAACATGCAATTAAATGACCAGATTAATGCTTTGTTTATTGAAAGCACTCACCAAGCATCAGTCTCCAGACATACATAATATAAATTACATTGATTGGTTTGTCTATCAAGCAAAATTAGAACAGCCAAACAAGTTTTCTACACAATCTAAGCTTGTTGAGTTACCTTTAGCTAACTCAGCAACACCCATAAGTGCTTTGCTCTGTGCTACACTCTCCAGGATGTGCTCTTCCTCACGAGCCTGCTTCTCCGCAGCAGAGAGAGCTCGTGCCTCTGCTATCCTCTTTAATTCACTGTGTTGGTCCAGCAGTGAAATGTTGTATCTACGTCCCCATTCCTCTTGAGATGCTGGAATAGTTAAAATAATACTCATTAAAGTTTTATTTTTCAAGTTAACTTTTATCTCCATGCTCTTTGTGTGAAAGGTATGAATCTGGTTTTTTGGAGCTCAAAAACCAACATTAGTTACCACTCACTCAATAACAGAGTATTGCAAGTTTGGGATAAAATGCCTCAAAAGATTGTTGGTGCTCCATAAATGAACACAGTTAAAATCTGTTACAGCCGCTTCAAAGGGACTTCTAATATTTAGTCTTAAAAACTGATATTTGTAACAACCAGTGATGTTTATGAGATACAATGTCCTATTTTTTTGCTGGCACCTTTGTTCTGGGTCAATATAACTGGTATGTTGGTCTAAACAATGTTGCCATAAACTTTTTCAAATGCAGTTTCAAAATTAGACTGGATAGATGGTTCTCCTCTCAATCAGAGTTTAGTGTATAGTTAACATAGTGCTAAATAGCATGTGATAGTCGAACACACCAGCTGTGACATAGGCACATCAGATAATAGCTGCTCCTCTATTAATAAATCATTCAATATTTTTTACATGGTATATATTAATTTTATATGTATTAAGGAATCTTTAATTAATTTTATTATTTATATCTGAACATTTGATTGATTTGAAATTTGAATGATGTATTGAGGACAAGGAGGTCATAAAGCCTTGACGGCTCTGCTCATCAAAATGGTTTAATTTTATTTAGTTGATGCTTTAGTATCTAGAATTAATAGAATTAATTAGTAGAGTAAGCAGACTTCTGTGCCAAGGTTCCTTTAATTAATAATAATATATCATGATGCTGTAGCCTCTTCAAGGTGAGCACAAGTACAATAGTGACTGTATAAACTTTGTGCTTGCATGTATATTTGTATGCCCAAGATGACCAGTAGCACAGTTGTTCAAGAGTGAAAAAAATGCACTTGTTTTGGTTACAATATTAATGGTAGTGTTAAAGAAATTTAATCAAATTGGTTGGTCATAAGCACTGGAGTACCTGGGTTGTTTTAAGGCATCCCATCATAGGCCTTTAGTCAGAGGGCTTTTCTCAAGAACAGCATAATTAAATCATTATTATAATAAACAATATAAGTAAGATGTTTCTTAGGTTTATGATCTATGTTTAAAAGCTTTTATCACTATTTAGCAAAAAACTAATAAAGTTGACATTTGGCATAATGATCATGCTAATAAAGATCATTCACAAAAAAAAAATCGTCCAGCATCTCATATACTACAGAGACCCCATAGTTCATAACACTTAACATAAATACGATAATAAGCTATAGTAATACTAACTCTCATCGTCTGGGTCGTTGTCGCTAGAGCTCTTAGTCTCTGCAGCAGCCTCTGCAGCAATTTGTCCAAGTCTGCCCAGCTTTACCAGCTGTTGTTTTTTTCTTTCTTTTACAGGAATATACGGTTCGTATTTATCAATGTCCTCCTCAGAGTCTGAAGATTTCTCATCACGTCTGTAACGTTTAATGGGTGGCGGTGGTTCTTCTTTTTCGTCAGCCATTGTCCGATTTTATTTATTAACTTTTAAATATTTAATTTGTAAATAAATAATTTTATAATTATGCTCATATATACATCACTCTCTCTTATGTCAAAGTTTGACAGTCAATCTGTAATTGTCAGTGCTGTCAAAAATTCCAAAAAAAAAGGATACTCTTGTTTTTTTTGGTTATATTTTCCCCTTTACAGGAAAGGCAAAAGCATAAATACCGTACAGCCACATCTGAAGTCTTTTATTTTTAAGTCGTATTAAATTTCTGTTAAGTCTTCCCGCCTCATTCCAATATCTCTACCTTAGTTTCAATTCAATTCAATCTAACCCATCTTCATTTCCTTATTGTTGCATCATTTCTACACATACATATAGACACAATTTAACGATGAGGAAGCTAGAAGACAGTGCCCTTTTGCGGGAAAACACAGTGGCCCAAGGGACGCATCTCTCTGCTAGCGTCTCACCAAAAAACAATTGATTCCGTATTGCATACAGTCAGCCGAGAATTCCATTGTTCACAATACAAGCTGAGACAACAGTTGAACACCTAGCCGACCGCCACAACAAGATGACAATAATTATTAAACGAGGGTGCAGAAGAGATGCCACTCCGGCTTGAAGTTTTTGGTTCTAACCACAGATACCATTGCTTTAGAGTTCGTGATTCAACAATGAATGCAAGGAGTCCAACCAGTCCCGTTCCCATTGGGCTAAATGATATTATAAAGGTGAATCTCCACCATTTTCCTTTTTTTACTAGTTTATTTAATGTAACTTTTTCTATTTCACAGTGTTTTGTGTACACAACCAAATGATTATGTGGAGTCGGAAAAAGAGAATAGGACATGAGATGTTATGCGAAATAGGACCCATTTGCTGCAGGCGCACCATCATATTACAAATTAATAGCGCGTTTATGAAGTAAGATAGAAAGAACTAATTGATTTTCTACAATATATTCAAATCTTTCATAAAATCTGTTTTTGCAATTAAATCAAGGGAATCACAAAATTACTTTTTGAATTCACAACAATATAAATAATAAAACCTTATTACAATATTGTATGTTGCTTCACAGTCCCCTTGTTTGTGTCAAACAAAGAATATAATAATTTGTCAAATTTTCTCGCTTGCAAATTGTCAAAATATAAGAGTGACACGTAACTTTTGTAATTAAATTATCCATTTACGACCTCCAAATGTGTGAATTAGTGAAAATTTACTTAAACACCGGGAAATAGTAACACGGCAGTATGTCTGATAAAAGTTTTGGTGACTACACGAATAAGGGTATTGTGAAAAATCCGCTTTTGTCTAACGTTGTGACGGGTCTTTCACTAGATGATCTTACGCAAAAAGCGGTTTTGCTTCCCGTATCACCAACGCAGGGTGTGATCGTGAGATCAGGTGAGTCCTATAATTTATTTTTAACGTATAGATACACAAAAATAGCCAATTCAATGACGTAATACTTAAATATGAGCCAAAATTGCGATCATGGTTTCACTTTGCGGAACTGTCAACAGTTTTTCGTGTTTATTTTACAGTACGCCCGTTTCGGTGTTATGTGACTTAATGTATGTAAAATTTGACCATATTTAAAACAGAAACTAGTGTTAACACTAACTAACTAAACTTTATTTATTGTTATTGTTTCGTGGCTTGAAGTGACCGAAATGTCTTTGTTTTTATATAAAACATATAGGAATGCGCCGTTTGAGAATGGTTTTACACCAGATTTGCGTTGTTGGAACTTTAAACAGGTTCAAAAGTACTTGGATTTTATTATTGTGAGTGGCTGCTTTTTTTAATCTTAAACTCTATTATAGATTACTTTTATTTGGCCAAACTGCTTCTTTTATTAATTTCTCTTTAGTTCCTTCATTTTACATCACTGTTTCCTACTCACACACAAAATCGTTGGCTCTTTTATTTATTTATTTTTGAAAACACCTTAATTATCACCAGTTCATTGTAAAATTTCATCATTCTTGACTCAGAAAAAGTTATCTCTTAGATACTATTGTATTCAAGTACTCAAGAGACTTAATAAGCAATACAAATCTTTGCTGTTATAGAATTCATGAACTTATCTAGCAATCACAGAGAAAGTACTGAATCAATTTTAATAGCTCTTCTAATGTTTTAGTAATTATTTTCCAATTTAAACATCATTTCTCTAACTATATTCAATATACTTAATTGATTTGGAATATGTTAATAAATAAAATACATTTGAAAAATAATACATTTAATTGTAAATGTTACAAAAATATGGCTCCATTATTTATTTTTATTAAATTACAAAATATATAGTTAAATTACTACCCGTAGTTAAATTAAAAACATTATTATTAGACAATTCTACACTCAGTGAAACACCATATCTTGTAATTATAAATAATAATTCTCTGTGACTTTAAAATGTCCTTGCAATGTAGCAATTACTAAGTTTTGCTTTAATTATAATGTAGCCTCAATTATGTACATATTATTACTCTTAAAAATGTTTCATTGGGTTTTGAACTGTCAAAGACCAAGAAGTTAAAATAACATTTTTTTTTAATACTATCTTATTATAAAACACAACTTGTATTTAATGTAAGCTTGAACTGCAGTTTATTTTGTTATTACAAAAGATTTATATTATAATATTAAAATAATATATTGTAATGCTATATCCCTTTCACGGTGTGCAGGCATACATTAGAGGCTGTACCGACTTTGCTCTTATATGTTGTGCCCGATGTGAACAAAAGCACAGTTGATTGCTGCTGTCAGGGTACTTATACATGATTTTTTAATTAAATGCCATAAGGGTTTCCTCACAATGGTTTACTTCACCTGTGAACATGTACTGCCTTAAAGTACATAATCTGAAAAAACTTGTCATAAATGGAAACTTCACAATTTAAATGACTTTTTGCATAAAGAACTTATTTTTAATCAAAAACATAAACATTATATTATGCTTACATTATAAGATATAAATTATTAAAACTTACTATTACTACATTACTACTTGATTAATTTTTGTAATAAGAAACTAAAGCTCTAATAGATAAACCAGTTTTAAAAATAGACTTTGTTTTGTAAAAGTCAGAGTATGGTAATGCCCTATAATGAAGAAGATGCTATGATTTTAAATGTAATGTATATTTATGATAAAGGATTATTACCTTCTGAATAATAATTCTTCAGTCAAATAAAATACTAATTTTGGATTGGTATTTGCAGTTAACTTTACCCAAAGACAGAATAATTCAACAACTTTTTTTTTGATAGACTATAAAATTATTTAAATATTTCTTTTTATGTGGTTGGAGTGTACCATACTATTGTCCAGCATAAGTGTTAGATATAGCAATTGATTAAAAATAACTTGAAAAATAACCATTTTTAGTCAGACTCTAAAAATCAACATTATATTTTATTAGCATATTATCAATCTCATGTTTTTGTACTGATTACTAGCTACACATAAACACATAAATAACACATTACTTTGTCTAGGCCAGGGGTGGTAAGACTTGAACTGCTGGTGATTTACCTCAAAGTTTTTCAGACTACAAGTGTCCAATTCTGTATGTGCATGTAGATAGGAGGTATCATGGCAGGCACAGACGTCAAATAATATGAAATTACTTGTTCTTTAAAAACTGATAATGTGAAACAAAACTGTTGTGACATAAAAGTAATAGCATGTTGTCCACTATATAAGAGTTATTACACCTCTAGTCACAAGAGTGGTGTATGTCACTGCTCTAAAAAAATTAGTAAAATAATACATATTCCAAGAATGCGTTTTTATTGGATCTTATAAAATAAGTTTTAGTTAGTTACTAAACATGCCTTTCATCACTAGTAGAAGGTTTTCTGATATAAAAAAAGTACTAAGGGGTTTTGGCTTAGCTGTGAACATGGTAGCCATCAAAGTATACTTGTGAATCTTTCCCAAAATCACTTTCCCAAAATCAACTTGAAGTCTTAAGATGGATTCTCAAGTCATTTGAGTACTCTTGGTCTAGGCCATCTGGTGGGCTATCCATGTTTGCCATGATATTGTTTTAAAATGTATAATAGCATAAATTAAAAATGTGGTCATTGTAAGTGGGATGAATTGTTTATTTTTAATGTTACCTGACCTTGTTACAGTAAATAGACTCAGTGCCATCTCTAAAATGCAATAATATAGTCATTCTAGTAAGTAAGCGGTAACAATTTCAGTGATTTTGTATGTATAGAAATCACATTTGACTTCAATTCCACCAGAACTATGATTTACTATCCTCTTTTAGAAGGAAAGCTTTCCCATAATTAATTTTAACTCTTTGCACTCCAGGCTATTCTGAAACACATACACTGTGCTAAGTGAGAATCACCTCTCGAGTACAAAGGGTTAATAAATATTCAGTAATTATTGAAAAAGTAAAATTGAATGAATGAAGGATTGACTTGATGGTCCATTTATTCTTTTACATTAATACTTTTTAAAAGATTTTTTATTTTTAATTAAATACTAATCAAGGATTGGACAACCCACGCATATATGACCAGATTATAAAGTTCCATCAGTAATATCTGATAACTGCTCTAATTTGGTCTTAGGTATAAAATTAACTTTATAAGTTAACTGAAGTTAGAATTCTTCTCTGCAATAAAATCATTTATTCTATGATTAGGTCATTTTCAGTTAACTTATCTTAGTTCATTAGTAATCATTGTAATCTATCAAACTTCTTTGTTTGAATCTTAATTTTAAACTTAAATTTAATAAGTTAAACTATCCTAAATATAACTTAGGTAATGTAAAATATACTTATTTCAATATAAATTTTGTCACATTTATCAAAAATAGAGTGCTGGGCACAGGAATACCACAATATCACTGTGAATTTAAAATTCATACACATGTGATGTGATGCCATTTTTTTAATGAATGTTATTGCAAATTTTTTGTAAAAAAATGTATTTTTGGTGTGTGAATGTTAGTCTTAAAATAAATCTTTTCTTTTTATTTGATCAGATTTTGACATTTGAACTAAACATATTTTGAGCCTTTATATCTGAGCTAATTTATATCTCATGGGCAAATATAAATAATGAAAACTGTACGGTACTTCGATAGCTCCGCAAGTGGCACGGGCTGCCTAAAGAATTTCACTTACCGTGATCACCAGTGTGCCAACTCCTCAGGGGCCCCTGCTTCTCCTCCAGGATACTGGTGTCTTTGAGGATCTTCCAAGTACACTTATACACTTTGGAATCGGATAATTTCGTTGTATTTAGGAATATTTGTATGTTTTATGTCGTTACTCGGCGGATCGGTTCGAGCGAGAGCAAAACTCAATTGACAACCCGTACGGTGTTGCCAGAGCTGTCGAAAGTTACCCGCACATAAATACGAATACTGAACATGCCGCCGACCTTAAAATACGTAGGATTTTAACTAGAAAAGGACGAGTATCCAAGTCTGGACGGATAAGTTACGACGATGTTGTAACTTGGAAAAGATTGAAGCAGAGACAGTACTCATGCTTCGGAAAAGAAAGTGGTTTATAATTGTAAATAATTCACCTACGTATAGTGCGAGTGGAAAGTAGTTATATAGTATGGTATAGTAGTAGTAGTTATATAGTAGTAGTACTTATGTAGTAGTAGTAGTTATGTTATATGTAGTAGTAGTCGTTATGTTAGTAGTATAATATATGTGTATAAAACTAAATAAAAAATAAATAAGAATGATTATGTGAACTTAAAACTAAAGTTATACCAACACGTAGTGATGGTGGAAATATTGCTTAATTGTCGATAAGAAGTGGGAAGACCTTAACAACAGGCCGCCTGGTGTAGGAATTGCCCACGCGCAGTGTTACAACGCTGACAACGCCGTTGTGGCCAGGATGTACCTGGTGTACACCAGCTAGTTGCCACTGCATCGGTGGCAATGCATTGTTATGTAGTAATTCTATAGCGCCCTCGGTAATAGCAGGCGTTTTGTTGTGGTACCATTTACCTCGCTGCTGGAGTTGTTGGAGGTATTCGCGACTCCATCGTATGCAATGATGTTGTAGCATTTGTTGAAGCATTTCCCATCTCAGCAAGATGTTGGTTTGCGAGTTGGACCAGTCATACTCGGGCAACGAGGTGAATGGATCGCCCACCGAGAAGTGCGCTGAAGTTGCAGGCAAAGGATCTGATGGATCCTTGCTAAGCATACACAACAGGCGGAAGTTAAGGAATGCGTCGATCTGACATAGTAAGGTGTTAAATTCGTCGTGAGATATGATTTGAGCACCTTCTACGCGGAATACATGTTGCTTGTAACTTCTCACTCCAGCCTCCCATATACCACCGAAGTGACTAGCGTAGGCAGGTTGTAACTGGCAATTCATTTTTAAATCAATAGAATGTCGCTCGATATACGATTTATTGTTTTTTAATAAAGCGTAAGTCTTTTTAAAGTACGTGTTACATCCTACAAAATTACGGCTGTTATCATAATAAATGTCAGAACAAAGACAGCATCTTGCCGAGAAGCGGCGAAGAGCTAAAATGCAAGCTTGTGTGGTTAAGTCGGAAACCAACTCAAGGTGTATAGCCTTGGTGGACATGTATACGCAAGATTTGAAGGTTTTGGAATAACGAAGGGGAATAGTTTTCATTAGAAAAGGACCGACGTGTAAATTTAATTTAAGAAAATGATTGATTGTTGAGGTGATAAGTAAGTTAGTTAAAATGTTTGACTTAGGTAAGAGTAATTGATATTTTGCTTTGTAATTTAATTTTGAATCATAGATGCGGCCGCCGACCCTGAGGAAACCGGCATCATCGATGAAAGGTTTTAGTTTTTGTAAATACATTTGTTGAAGGACCATGACAATATCCTCTTGTAGTTTAGGACCTGTCAGAATATTGTAGCTTGATGATTGTCCGTTAGTAGTGGGACAGGAATCATCGAATACAACTCGCGTTTTCGTAGTTGCACTCTGTGTTTTCACCACGTAGTGATGAGGAAGGTAGTAGTACCTTTCAGAAACAGGCAAGGTCTCTGAAGAAGGTGGAATAAGTTGCATGTGCCCAAGATCTATGTATTCTTGTAAGCATCGATTGTAATCTTGTTGTAAGCAAGAGTTACGGAATAAATGCGTTTTTAGTTTTTTAAAACGAAGTAATGTGGTATCTCGCGATTCGCCGAGTGGGGGGACGTTAGGTTTGAATGGTAATGAAACCGAATATCTGCCGAAGGAGTCTCTTGTGTGATGAATGTTGATAAAGAGCGTTTCACACAAGGCCTCGTCGGGCGAAAGTGTTTTGGTTGCTGGAACAGATTCCAATTCCCAGCATCGTTGAATGCTGGCGTCCGTTTGGAAAGAAGTTACACAAACGTTAAGTGTTTTAGAAGATTTGTTTGATATTTTGCCCGAAAGAACATACCCAAATATTGTTTGTATCGCAACTGGAGTACCCCGAGGACCTCTGATATTGTCATCAAGAAGAATTACATCGCTGTAGTCTGCTCCTAACAATAGCTCGACCGGACGCGCGGAAGAAAATTCCGGATCGGCTAGTGGTAGGTTGCGAATGTGTGATAAAGTTGTGTTGTTTGCATTTTGAACCTGTGGCTTGCTATTGGTAATTTTAGATATTACTAAGGCGTTTATACCAATAGATGGCTTTAGTGGGTCATGAGGTGTGACATCACAAGAAATGACACCGTGGGGGTGTACGGCTTCACCTTCTCCTACGCCCGTAATAGAAATATTTGTCCGGGCGCTATGACATTTTTGTCCAAACCGCTGAGCACAAGCCTCCGTGATTAAAGAAGTTTGAGAACCGGGGTCAATACGCGCTCGAACGGTGTGAGCCGTCACAGAAGTGCTGCCGCGGGGACGGATGTCAGCAAGTGGTGTCGCAAGGAGTACAGAGTATTCTGTGTCGCAGAGCAGTGCGTGGTCACCATCAGCGCGTGCGGCTGAGGCGCAGCTCACTGCTGCTGACACTGCGATGTTCGAACTGGCTTGTTGTTGGTTACCCGAATTTTCCGACGTTTCTGTATTACTGTGTAGAGATGTATGATGTTTTTGTTGACATATCTCACAGCTTAAACTTGAATAACACTGCAGCACCGTATGTCCATGAATTAAACAATTCGGACAAATATTTTTAATAGAAATAAAGTCTTTACGTTGTAAAATAGGCAAGTTAAAAAATTCTGAACATTTATTTAACGAATGTGCATTAGATTTACAGTAATAACAGAAAAGTTTGAGTTGAGTAGCAACTTTGTTAAGGTAGCGTGATTGTGGTGTGGCCGGTGAACTATGCGCTATAGTAGCACTGAGCGCGGGCATCGAGCGGCGCGGTGGATACGAACGGCCGGGGCGAGCTGAAGCAGGCGCGCCAGGTTCAGCGGACGGATTGACGGTGCTCGCGCTGGCGAAGGTACTGCGTTCGAATCCTGTTAGCGACGTCGCGGAAGAGCCTTTTAGTATCGCGCTAGTATTAAATTCCTTTTGTTTACACTTAGTTGTGTGGCCGTGAGACTGAAGTAGTGGAAGAGGTGGCAGATTTATTTTCGGAGACATGTTGCAGCAATTTTCTGAATAATTTACTGATTGATTGCTAGCAGGAGTAGATTGTTGAAGTTTTAATTTTTGTTGTAGTTTCAACTTATCAGCGGACAATTTGGCTTTGTAGTATAGATCTTTAAATTTATTTCTGTGTTCAAGTTCCAGTTCTGCATTAAAAGAATCATTTTTAAAATATATTTTTTCTAATTTGGACTGAACACGCGTAAAATTATTTTTTAAATGTGTTAAGTTTTGTGCACGACGCATAAATTGATCAGTATCCATGCACTCGTCCTGTAGAAACTGTAACATTTCCTCTAAATCACTATAAATGACATCACGTTCAAAAGTTAATGGCTTGATTTCTGTCATTTTGAATCAAATAAATTGATATTTGGCAGTTGAATAAAAAAGTATAAGTTTCTATCACGTTATTAATAGAAAAGTAGAATTTATTGTTAGTTGAAGGTAGATCTGGGTAGTCGTAATGAAAAGGTTCCAAGCAACACAAAGTAATTAAATAATATATCGTAGATATAGATATGTAGGTATAACGTTTGTAGGATAATAATGTAGTTTACGGATGTAGTTATATGAATGATTGATTCCAAAATGTATGTATTTGTTTGTTGTTTTGTTGTAAATTGTTGTTAGGATTTGTAAGTGGTTGTAATGAAATTAAATTAGAACATTCGAACTTTTGTAGGATAAATGAAAATAACTAAATGTATAAGCCGACCGAATGAAGGTGACTACACTTTGTAAGTAAGTCAGGTTCCTTCTTTCACGTAGTGAAACTGGACGGGTTATAGCTAGTGCAGTATTACGTTTATAACCGACCGAATAAAGATGACTGCCGGTAGTACAGCAAGTCTTTCTTTGTTGTAGTAGTAGATTTGGACGGATTATAATTTCAAATACCTTGCACGTTATGGAATTAAATTTTGGATACTTTATGAATGTTCTGGATTGTAGTAATTAGCACGAAATATGTGCTAATTTCGAAAGATTCGTATCGTAGGAACAAAATTATGAAAGATCCGGCTCGAAGGACCAAAGTTATGTACGGTACTTCGATAGCTCCGCAAGTGGCACGGGCTGCCTAAAGAATTTCACTTACCGTGATCACCAGTGTGCCAACTCCTCAGGGGCCCCTGCTTCTCCTCCAGGATACTGGTGTCTTTGAGGATCTTCCAAGTACACTTATACACTTTGGAATCGGATAATTTCGTTGTATTTAGGAATATTTGTATGTTTTATGTCGTTACTCGGCGGATCGGTTCGAGCGAGAGCAAAACTCAATTGACAACCCGTACGGTGTTGCCAGAGCTGTCGAAAGTTACCCGCACATAAATACGAATACTGAACAAAAACATTAACCAATTATTTAAAACATACTATTTTCAATAATACATTTTAAACATTCACATTTGGTACTCATTACAAGTAATTAACTTATTTTTGATTGTGGCTCGACATTTAAGTTACGCATTTAAGTTATCATTGGTGTGAATGTCGAATAATTTCATGGAGAGCCATGTTATTGCTTCACCTCACATGGTTGAAAAACTCCTAATCTAAATTATAATAAGGTAACTTATATTTAGTATTAAAATACTTCAATCACAATAATTTATATTTTAGTTACTTATGTGGAGAACAGAAAAGCTGTGAGGGCTTGCAAAAATAAAAATTATATTATTCCTGACATATAGAAATTTATATATTTTATTAATATTTCAAATGTGACTCTAAAAATACAGTAATTGTTTTGCTAATTTGAATACCATAATTATTAATAATTAATAAATAATAATAAAAACGAAACAAATACTATGAAACAATCAAATGAGCACTGGAAATATGAAATTGATGTTTAGTTCGATTGTATATCGCTAGATGGCGCTTACTACATATTTTGTATGTCAATATGTCCATAATTGAAATATTTGCCGAATTATTCGCACATCTAGATTTAACAGATTTTTATAAAGGCAAAGAATAAAACAAATATATATGTGTCCCGCTATATCCCTTTCAGGGTGAGCAGAGATAAATAGTTGTATCCACTTTACCTTATTTGTCGTGCTCAATGTGACCAGTAGCAAAGCTGATCGCCATTCTCAGGGCACCTACACATGACATTTCTATCAGATGTCATGCGGGCTTCCTCACTATGGTTTTCTTCACCGGTAAGTATGTGGTACCGATGCTCGTATTTAATCTGGAAAGATCCAGAGCTACGAGCTGGGATTTGAACCTACGACCGTTGCCGCGTATGGATACCGACCCCTTTACTTCTAGGTAGTGTCCGACCGAAAGTTCGGTTTCGGTTTCGGTTTCGGCCGAGTTTCGGCCAAAAATCAAGTTTCGGCGGCAGTTTCGGTTTCGGCCAAAATTGGCCGAAACTTTTACCGAAACCGAAACTGATTTCGGTAATTGTCGTTTATGCTTGCCTAGCTTCGTTTCTCGCGGTAACGCTTTGACGGACGCTGGCGGCCCTGTTCGGGATTCGTGCGCCGTTCGCATTGCTTTTTTTTTTCGAATTTACGCGTGTTTGTTGACCGGGAAATGTCTTCACAACTTAACCGGGCGGGTGGGCGAACACTGAGGGTGCTCAGCCGGCAATTTATGGGTTGGGTGGCAATGCAAGGGCACCCCTGTGGGTACGAACCTCGACTTGGACCGCCAGCCAGAAATACGAAACGTAACGGTGATCTACTAGCGTTTCGGAAGCGACTACCTTGAGAAGAAACGCCGAAAGAAACTCAAGGCTGCGTCGGAGTGTAACTGCGCCGTTTAGACGACAGTTGACGGATCTAATTCGCATTGCTCTATAGCAACACAACTTAGTCAGTGCGTTATCACCCGACGTAAACATTCTTTAGAAGTTATGCTTTGATGGTACTGATTACATGTAAGTTTTTGTTTCATTTTTTTACTTGACCACGTTGACTTTTATACTTGACCACGTGAGTTTCGGTTTCGGTTTCGGCCGAAACTGAAGCCACGGCCGAAATTTCGGTTTCGGTTTCGGTTTCGGCCGGAAAACCAGTTTCGGTCGGACACTACTTCTAGGATACCACAGCTTTTATTAATCTAGTCATAGTAAGTAATTTATTAAAGTTTAAAAAGTTTATTTAATGTTAATTAAGTAAAATTTATTATAGCATAAATGGAAAAAGATGTTTTAGAGTCAATGTTTATTACTAGATGGCGTGACTTGCATAAACTGCTTTTTAATTTTTGTATTGCAAAGCTTTTAAATGATATTTTAGAAATTGACTGTTATAACGTATTTCTTTGAACATTCAAAACTATCTTAAGGACCGGATCAAATCAGCCCAATATTTTAGTATTTACATTTAACAAATAATCCTCACAGCCAAACTGTAACTTCAGTAGCTTAACTCCTAGCTAATATTTCTAGAGGAAGTACTGTATGGTAACTCCCTGGACTCTCGTCGTCTCTTCACGCAGCAGTAGATCAGGACTATCAGGATTACGATTAGAGCTATTGCCAATATGACACCTAGCACTATAGCAGCTATTCCAGCTTGACTGAAGTAACCTAAGGAAGAGTAGACGTTTAAAAAAATTGAAATTGCGAATGGCTTTAATATTAGCACAGCGGCGTCCGCGCAATCAGATAGATCGAGCTTCGGCTGAGAATCAGCGCTGGATGGCGCGTATCAGCTTCACCCAGCAGACCAGCATACGCTGAGCCAAGTTCCGTTTGAAAACGGTGACAGCACACAGGATACTTAATGTGTTTTATGTATTATTCTTTCATCCATTCAAGAGTCACAATGCTGCAGATATCTGGAACTGCTCTAGTTGCGTAGAGACATTGCCTCACTAAGTGTTTTCTACCGTCTGTATCATGGGCTAGTGTTCTGAAGAGTTATTGAACCCTATTCTACCCTTTCTTCCATAAAGAACCACATAGGACTAAGAGGTTCTCTAACTCCTTCTTTTGCCGTTGGGCTGTGGAAAGGTCTTCCGGCGAGCGTGTTCCCACCATCCTATGATATGGGATCCTTTAAGCGTAACGTAAGAGATATTTGCACAAATCGGGCCGGTATGATTGCTGCGACTACCGATGGGTTTTTTCTTATCTTTCGATAGTCGTTGGCGTTTTTTTGGACTGCACCATGCTTACCATCAGGTTTGGTGCAGTCACTATGCCGTGTCAGTGTAAAAAAAAAACCACGTGCGCGGGTTAACAGTGTTCAGTTAACTGTCGCTAACCGGTGCGTTTTCGCTCCGAGGCGCAGTTCCATTCCGACACAGCCTTGAGTTTCTTTCGGCGTTTCTTCTCAAGGTAGTCGCTTCCGAAACGCTAGTAGATCACCCATAGGTTCTTTCTCCTAGCTGGCCGCCCAAGTCGAGGTCGTACGAATAGGGGTGCCCTTGTGTTACCACCCAACCCATAAATTCGCTGGCTGAGCACCTTCTGTGCTCGCCCCCTAAGCCCGGTTAAGCTGTATAGGCCTGTCCCGGCCACCAGTAATTAATGCGTCATAAAAAAAGGGTTAACGGTATCTCATATCCCAGGTAGGACTAAGAAGCTCTCTAACTCTTATCTTCCGGTGAGCGTGTTCCATCGTGCTATGATATTGGATTCTTTAAACGAAGCGTGAAAAGATATTCGTGCAGGCCGTCACGATCAGTGCGACTTTCGATTAATATTTTTTACTGTTGATAGTTGTAGTAGCTTTTTACTCTGTACAACGCTTACAATCAGATGTGTTGTGGTCACTATGACGAGTTATGATAAAAGAACATACTAATACACGCGTTAAACTTATAACACTTTTACGTTGAGGGTCAAAGAGGGTACTTACTGGATATGTCAACGATATAGCTGTTTGTGTTTCCGAACGCATCTACAGCGTTGACCAACATCCTAGGCGAACAGCAAGTGGATCGGTACGTGGCAGTCACTTCATCCCTTGTGCCGGCTATGAAGTTGTTGTCGTATGTAAGCCCCTGAGGTGACGAGGACAGACGCAGTAGACCTAATAAGTGAGACGTAAAAGAAGAAAAACATTTATTACAGGAAACAACACACAAATTACAAGTTTAGATAAAACTATACAAAGAATAATAAACAAAGTAACAGACAATTTTCGATATCGTTAGTAAAATGTATTAGATTAATATTAGCATTCGATGTAGCACATGGTCTACAATAACGAATCGAAATTAGCTAGACGAAGGTTCATCATTCTATTCCATCAATATTCGACGGTATCACTTGTTTTCATACAAATCCCTAACCAAGTGGCCCTTTCATGATGGGAATTCAGTGAACATGAAATTCCCACAGATGACTAAACAAAATGGCGATTTACAATTATGAAAGACAGTGAATCTCGCACTAGAGATGTAATATTGAAGACGGATGTAGCACATATCGCGGATCTAGTGGCGCACAAACGTCTCTATTAATGAGCTCGGCATTAAAATCCGCCTTTCTATCATAGTCCACACAAGAATTGTTCGCTATTTTGGCCATGTGACGCGCCGTAATGATGCTATGGAACGCCTGGTTGTACAGGAAAGAGTAGATGGTGTTAGGTCTAGACGATCTGACCAAATTAAAGCTTTGACCAACGCGTCGATTAATGAAAATGGCCATCAAACATCAGTCTGGGATAAATGGGCATCAGTAGTACTGCGTTCTTTCTTACGTTATGCCTGATCATGACTGCTCTATCTAGATCCTACGATTGAGGAAAGACAAATACATAATAATAGTAAAATCACTTTTGATTTTTAATACTTAGTATCAATCCATTCAAGACAATATTTTATTTCCTGAAGATAAAAACTTTTTAGACTATTTTATCAAATTATAGTTCAAATGTATCTTTTATATTAGAAAATAACAAAAACGATTAAGATTTTCTGGGACTCTATAAGAGTACGTGATACCGGTGTGAACCAAATTATACATCAGTGAAAGCATTTAGTCAAGTAAAACATTTGCTGGTACAGAGATGTACCAGAAGTCTCGAAAAGGTTAAACGTGATTGAAAGAATTTAGTCTGGTAAAACATTTATTGGTACATATGTTGTACCAGGAGCTTCGAAAGGGTTCAAATTGCATCATTTACTTCATGGCTACTGATTGCTACTAGCACAAATAAGACTTATAAAAGCTATGTCTCTAACCTCCATTAGGGTCTCTTGCGATGATCGTAGCGGACCAAGTGTATTGTGCACAATCGGAACCCATTCTCCCGATGCAGGTTCCCTGGAAGTTGTGTCGGACTTCGGGAGCCCATACATCAGTCTCCGTCAGTCCTGATGCGACCACGTAGATGTAGGCGGAGATAGATACTTGTTCGAGACCTGCGTTAAATTCTAGTAATGTACCATCTATCGCATTTCATACAGTAGGCTTAAAAAAACGATCAGCGACAGCTACAGTAGAAAATTCCAAAATATATGGAATTGACATCTCTAGGCATTCTTAAATGCTAGAGTAAATCGTAATATTCTGGATTACCGAGTTTTCTTTCAAGAGAGTCTTTCAATTTGTTTAATGTTTTGTAACTATTACTTTTCGACTCATTTACATTATGTTTTGGAATTATTTTAGCCTCGTTTCAGTTATGTTTGTATTTTAATTGATGCTAATTGCTTTTGTAGCTATTTGAATTTATTTCATCCTTCATTGCTTTAGTGCTATAAACTTCAATACTTTATCTATCGTTTCTTATTGGTTAAGTTTGAGTTTGGCAGATTTCCTATTGGGGTAGACAGAAAGAATAGAAAGGCTAATTCCCTCTATACACTCCAATAAAGAGAATTTTCATGGAAGGTAAGGTCGGGCAGTGGCGTGCATCCCATAGAAGTATAAAAAGCATTATCTGGGTATACTTGGGCATTTGGTTGATATATTTTCTTAAAATTAGGTCAAATTTAAATTTTGAGATTCCTATTCTGATATTTACCAGATTTTTTATCAATACATTTATTAAATAGCCAAGTATAACAAGATAATGCTTTTTATGCTTCTATGGGATGCACGCGACTGGTCAGGAGTATGCGGAATCGGTAACAGTTCATGAAATAATAAATATTAAGGAAGCGAATAAAGTTTGCACAAAGGGTGAAGTGACGTTCGTTTCTTTAAAAGAGAATTATAAAATAAACCCAGTAAACGCTTACCATACGCTGTAAAGGTAATAAAGTCTCTAGCTCCAGGCTGAGCTGAAGAAGATATTGTCGCTCGAACGATAACATTTGCAGTTTGTCCTGGTGTTAGCGTTTGTCTGGAATTAAATAAAAACACATTAGTTAATTCGCTTATCCCGTAAACAATCATAATGGTGCATCTTCTAATAATAATATAGTAATTTAGAATCGTATGTTTCCATCGATCTCATACTACGTTTATATGAATGTCGGCCGCTAGCTTCCACAACCACACACCCCACATTGTTCATCCACCTCGCAGCCGGCTGTCTCACGCTTTATAAACCCTGTCTGAGCCATCATACCGACCTCAAAATGTAATTTGTCTTCACCTCATTTACCCAGATAACCTGTCCAATTCTATTTGCGAATCGTTATTCGATCTCCAACATCGTACAATGTAGAATCTGTCTGATTGACGATGTACACAAGCTTACAATTTAATACCAAATATTTCCCCATTCCTGTTTGTGTAATCCTCATTCAGTTTACGGTATTTGTGAGACTTTTTTTATATACTAAAATAGAGTCTAAGAACGGTAATGACTACCAAGAATTGAAGATATATTGACAGTCGCCGTTGACATGCCGACCCTCATACATCATGATATAGATCAGAGTTCCCCAAACTTTTTTGTGTCGTAGAACCCTTGCCATGTTTTTCCGTGTTGGGTAGACCCCCTACTTACTTGATATTGATTTCTTGTAAATTTCTAACTGTAGCGAAGTTTAGTGTTAAAAACTTAAAGCTATTTGGCTCAAAGTGTGTTCCCGCGCTGTGTGACGTGTCAATTTAAAGCAGCCATTTCCCCTCCCCGTCTTCCCCTTTACTCCCTGTCCTTCGTGTTTCTATGCCATGGCGCTAGAGATAGTCTGTGCGATTATTCACTGGCGCTAACACATATATAATATTTTTTTTACTTCATAGGTACTTTTATAAATAATGTATATGTTTTGATATCATAAGATAATATGATGTAAGTAAATAGGTACTATCAGTGTATGTGTTGAGATCGACTATCGTGGACCCCCATTTTCATTTCATGGACGACCAAATTTTTTTTCGCAGACTTAGACCCCTTGCAGGTTGTCATAGACCCCTAGGGGTCGATATAGACCACTTTGGGAATCACTGATATAAAAGAACATTATGAAGATCTCTAGGAAAAAATTGGAGGTAAATTAACCCCAAAACACGACAAGCCAAAGCGAGTTACTATCAGTCTTTGCACTCATGTACTGTGGTGACAACCCAGTTCAGATAATCGACCAACTACTTCAGAAGGCGGCATTTCATGTTGTAAGGCTAGGGTCAATCATTTGAACCAGATTTCGAGAATACTAATATTCGGAGATACTTGTTCTTTTACTGATGATGTTGCACTATTTTAAAGTGTATGTTTTGTTGTAGAGTAGTTTGTAACTATTTTGCATCTTCCACTGATAAATTTAAGACAACTGACATATTTGTTAAACAATTCCATGTCGGAGACGGCTGTTATGTTTATAATTCTGTTTCAGCAAAAATATATTAGTTAATTTGAAGCATATAACTTGACTACTTACGCAGATGGATGGATGCCAGTCAGAAATCTTAGTTCTCCGACGGCACCGAATTGGAAACGTACTGACTGTTCTCTGTAGTTGGTCACTTCGAAATAGAGCTGAAAGTGATGGAAGAATGTTATAAGGGGTTAAATCATTCATTTATTTCTATAAGGGTACAAGTTCTGATGGCTTACATAATTAGAATAATAAAAAGTAAAAAGAAAGAAACAAATATGATTTAAGAAATTGTGCAATAAAACAAATTAGGGATGGGGTAAACAATTTATATTAACATTATCATTTACACAAATTTCCCTAGGCCCAAATTAAAGTGGACAAAGGTATAAAAATTCATGACTCGCAAAAAATTAATATTCCCATCACAGAAAAGTTTGATGGTAATGGGAATCGAGAACCTAGGACTATAACGCTGCAAATACAGTTATTATAAACTGCGCTGTCAGGCGGTCAAAAATAAATTAAAAAAGAAGGATAGTAGGCTGTGTGGCCCGCACGATTTGTAAACATACAAATCGGTTAGAAAGAAAGAATAGTGCTGTAACTTACTATAATGTTAATGTCAGATTGGTTGTCCTGTTTTTAGCACTATGAGAATATATTTTACTAATTCAACGTTTTAATATGCCATTACTTTTAATATTATCAGGCTACCTGTAATTCTTCTCCCGGAGAGCCATAGAGTCTGGTGCTTAAGCCGATTTGGACTTCTGTAAGCAATGTTCCACGCTGATTTACCACCTGGCAAAAAAAAAAAATTGTCAATTTAATCCTAATGAAGGATTCTTCTGTTCATTTTAAATAAATATTTTAAAATACTTTAAAATCTGGCTTGACATCTCTGATGACATGATTGAGAGTATTTATTCAATAAATATCGATTCACTCGTTGATTGAAGATTCCCGTGTCGTTTATGGAAAAATGGACACTAGAAGCGAATATATTCCTTTGCACCAATAAAAATGTGGATGGGAATTGTGTTCGAATTATTGGTATATTAGCATTTAATAACATACTGGTATCATGTGCCGTGTTGATTCATGGTAAAACTGGATGCAATAAATAATAACATTCAAAAGTTATATATAGGATGGACTAAGGTTATAAGGAAGAGTTCGGTGGAGTTAGGAGACCGCTTCAACTTTAAATTCCGTGAGACGAATGGAGAATCAATACAACGCCTTTCTCCAAGACAGGGTCTAGTAGTAACGGCACAAGGCGGGATTATGGAGCAATTTATTACATTTTTTTGGGAGTCGAAGCTGCTCGCGTCCGTAGGCTTTACCCTAGTTATCCTACACGTGACTCCTGGGTGGTGCTAAACGAGCAGCAGCGAGGTGGTAGGGCGTCGGTGCCCGTCTGGATCGCGACCATAGTGCACGGGTGTAAAGTCCGTCATAGTGACCAGTTTGGGCTTGTCACGTTTCGGGATCAGCTTGTGTATATCTAGTAGCTCATATACCTAGAGACCTTCAGTCGTGGTATACGAGAGCCGACATGACGATGTAGACTATCAATGGATTTTCATCCTTTGATAGTCGCTTTCGTTTTTGGACTACACTGTACTTACCATCAGGTACTCTGTAGTCACTATGTCGAGCCAGTGTGAAAAAAAAAAGATCCACATGCTCGTCTTAGTGCAGATGAGTTAATCTTAGGGGTTTCTGCTGGTACAGGCTTGGTGTACTTTGGCTACTTCCCTCATGTATAAACGGAACGATCCAATGAGGATTTTCCCCAATTAACAAAAAAAGGAGTCGGTTACCTGAGAGGTACTTCTAAGCATAGAGTCGTTCCCGTTGCTGTATCTCAGCTGACTGTAAGCTTTTGCATTCTCCTCCTCAACTTGCTCTAAATCATTCACCGATTGAGGTGAGGCCATCGATGCTGATCGACTTAAGCGAACTTCTGGCTTGCTTAGTGGCCCAGCGAGGCGGACGAAAGGTTCACCTAGAAACAGATATAGCTACCAAATTCTTTTGTACAAATACTTTCTCTTAGCCATTTAAGATAACCTAAACTTTCACAATTTATACCTAGACACTAGAAATAGATCATGTTTGAATCACCGAAAGGTTGTGGTCAAATTAATCATGCACAAAGGAAGCGGGCTTTACACATTGAATTCGTGAGAATGTCAACAATTTGAATGACGGAATGTGTAAAATTGACGGGAAAGTAACAAAAGACTACATTAACTGTAAAACATATTTTTTGTAAGTATTACTTATAACAAAAAACTTAGAATTTGCCAAGTTTTTACTTGGTTCCATTAGTCTTATATTTCCTATTAGATAATTGAACTCATGTATCGTGATTAGGTTAGGATTCTTTTGATAATTTAAAGAGATGTACCTTTAATGTCTCTTCCCACAATTTTGACGTAGACTCTTGAAGCACTGATGCTGGGTAAATCGACTTCAGCCACAAGATCTTCAGAGAGTTCTATAGACTCTGTTTGATCGTTACTTGTCATTGGTTGGTAGCTAAAAGTTAGATATTTAAAGTTTACTCAATGTGGCTTGACAAATGTCTTGTCTTGTATCACGCTTCCTATTAGAATAAGCAGATGTTTAAAATCTCTTTCTCCCCCTTAAATTTCGTTAATCCTTTTGAAGAATGGCTGATTTAAAAGAAACAGATTGTCATTGAAACAAAGGCATGCTTCGCTGGTTCAAACAAGGAGAAAGGATGAATGATGAAAGAATGATGTAAAAGATAAACAGTTTTATTGTGAATGTAAATAGGAGCCGAGGCCGAGAGAGACTTTGCTTACGTAGACCAAGTCAAAATGTTTAAAACGAAAGGTACAAATAAAAAGAAGTCGGAAAGAGTTCATGAAGGGATAGATAAATGTTCAAATAGGCTTGGCAAATAAATTATTTTTTATATTGCCATTATAATTATAATGAAATAATTACAGTCAAAACCGTTTAAAGCGACATCGTTTACACCAACATAACGGTTATATTGACCCAGAACAAAGGTCACGGCAAATAAAAATAGGACTTCATATCTCGAAAACATCCCCGGTTGTAGGACTATCGGTTTTTTCGATTAAATATGAGTAGTCCCTTCGATGTCGTTATAATAGATTTTGACTTTAGTTAAATCTTGTAACCAGAGATGGACAAAATGTAATTTGATTAATGATTACAAAATGTAGTCTTAATTTTAATTTTCTTGCTTTGTAATCATGATTAGATCCATTTAAAAAAGTAAGAAATTATAAATGTGTACGCAATATGGGATTCTGTAGTGTTTAAAACATAGATAAGCAAAATGCAGTTATATTAATGGTAAAAAATGTAAAATGTAATCGTAATTATTTATATTACTGGGTGAGACGAATAAATTGATTAATGTTCTGTATTATAAAAATCACTTAAGTAACTAAGGGTAAGTTACGGAAAGTCATCTGATATTGTCTTAATTTTTACAATAATTAATGGCGCCGATGAATCATGCCATCAGTAATCAAGGCATTGCGCCTATGCTATCGTGGCTCAGTTATATTAAAAAAAAATATTCGTGCGAACGCGGTCGATCATTTATAATGTAATACATATCAAAAATAATTCAGTTTATTGTATATTTTCACTATTTCCATTATCATTCGAGCAATCGATTCACCATGATTTAATAACTCGAGAGTTGGGTTCGATTGGAAACGATCAATTGTCAGGGTGAGTCCGATGATCCACTCGATGCATCAGCGAAGTTGGGCTTGAATCGAAAAATATCTCGAGAGATAAATGGTCCAATCGATTATATTGATGCTTTGTAATTGAATCTGGTTGAATACGATTTTCTCGATCATTGAAATCTCTGGTAATCGCCCATCGCTAATTTTGTTTATGTTGTTTATGTAATGTTTGAAATAATGTGTTACCTGAATGAGAGCTTTGAAAGTTCAGTTCCGTACTCATCGATGAGAAGAGACTCCCTGACGCTTGCGACAGGCCCGGTCACTCTTAATTTCAATGTATCTGCGAACAAAGTAAACCATATATGGAAATTTTTAATCCCCGACGAAAAAAGGGGTATTATAAGCTAAACATATGTATCTGTGGTTCTGTATGTGTGTGTGTGTCCATTTAGTTGTTTTTCTTTGAAAGATAACTTAATCGAGAATGTTCTTCGTCATGATTGAACGAAGTCTGTTTAAAGATTATCAGCTCGATTCTAGTTGTTAAAATATTGTAATAAAATTTCTACTAGTTTGATCGATTCCAAATTTAGTATCCTATGATTTCAATGATATAGTAAAACATGGTGACTTTGATTTTATGCTGTAGCATCATCAGGAATCAGCAGAATACTCAACTCTTTATGGATTTACAGCAGAAATATTGTGTTTGAGAGCTCATTGGAATGGTCTCAGGCTGAGATTTAAAGATGCTATTTCTATTAGCAAAATCCTCAAAAAATAAATTTGTTTTGATAAAAAACTGAATATATAATAGGATAGCCATATTAATTGCTGTGCCAAGTTCATGTTGACAAAATCAGTGACTCCTACAAATCCTTTGACATTCATTGAGTAATATATGTTGTAATGTTTTAGTAGTCTAAGCAAACTTAACGTTTTTTTTTAAGTCTATAAATCTCATCCTCACTAAATTGGTCGCAGTTTAGATAATAATAAAATATGGGAATGTTTTAAATTTATTTAAATATAGATATTGTTTAATACTGATTATTGTTAATTGTTGTTATTTCTGTAATTTGAAGCTTGTTGTAGCAACATACTCTATTTGGAACTTCATGTGTGCACATATATTTGGAAGATAGACTAGTTTGAGCTTTGGTTGTAGATATGTTGTGTATTTCATGTTTATCCTATTCACAGAGCGATAAATGAATGTAATTTGGTGGTAGGGCGATTGCCCTCACTGGGTCGTGACCACAGTACATAAGTGTAAAGACCGTCATAGTGACCAGTTTCGGCTTGTCGCATTTCAGGATCAGCTTGTGTACATCCAGTAGCTAATATACCTAGCGACCTTCAGAAGTGGTATATGTGGGCCGACATGACGATGTAGACTATCAATGGATTTTCATCCTTTGATAGTCGCTTTCGTTTGTGAACTGCACTGTACTTACCATGATTTCCACTGTAGTAATTATGTCGAGCAAGTGTTAAAAAAAAGTATCGTAACAGGGCTCGATGTTGTACTCATGTGTAGACCCTTGATTTATCGGTAATCGGCTAGTGAACAAACGGCTCAAAGATAACAGCAATGCGTTAACCATTCATTAAACTAATTGCACATTAATCATTGATAGCGTTCACGCACATAGCTGCCGACTGTAATTAATTATACAAAGTAAAACGTCCTTATAATCTATATACACTTACTAGATACATGAGATCATTAGGGATAAAGTCATAAAACGTAAGAATTAAACAAAGGTTTATTTTTTCGTTACCTTAAGAATTTAGATTCTGACCGAGCAGTGGTTGCCAAATTACGAATTGCGCCTTTAGAAGTATGATTTTTTTAGAGAACTCCACGCGTTCTAGAGAGGCAGTGTCTTTATAGACAAATAGAAGGACGACGAAGTGATTTTATATCAGTTACCTTTTTCCTTTTAAGCTACGGAAATCAAAGTAACTTTCGACACTGATAAGGCTAGTACAAAAGTGCGACCGTATGGGATTGATAAGCTTTCGAAATATCACGTCATTACGTTTCAATTTCATACATTTTACAGTTTTCTACTAGCGTCATTGCTGATTGAATGTTACTTTGTTTGGCAATTTAAAATTGTCTAAAGCTGGAGCTGCAGCTCAAGGTACGGACCTACAGTCGCTATTATAACAACGATAAAAAACGCTCAGTGGCGCAATGTCCCAGCGCAGCTGGAACGTCCTATTGAAATTTTAAATATAATGTTATAGAAGTGTGTGATAGAACTCCTATCATAGATATGAGTGTGTGTAATAATGAATGTAATTTAATGTGCGCTTTGAGAAACGACTTTGTTTGTGACTTTGACTCCATATCTGAGCTGTGAAAATCTGCTTCACTATTTAATTTGTCCACAGTATCGTGCGCGGCATGATTAACATCTGTGATCTAGCACATACGCAAATAAATATATTACTAAACTTGTATACAATTTTCTGTTTATAACAGCGGCCTTGATAACCTTTGACCCCAAGCACGCATCGTCATGTTTCCTTATTGACAGATGTGTCGTCCAAACATTCGTCAATATACTAGCGTGAAAAACTGGTTTGGTTTGCTTGCCAATTTATTCAGATTTTTGCTTGTGACTGCGCTGTACCTTTATTATCATAGTCCAGTTCAAAAATCAGTTTTGACTGTATAAATATGCAATATATGTCACTGTTAAGTCACTTAATTTAATTATTGGCCGTTAGGTTTGTTTTTCAACTGGCCGGCCGCCCAAGTCGAGGTCCGTACCCACAGGGGTGCCCTTGCGTAGCCGCTCACCCATAAATTTCGCTGGCTGAGCGCCCTCTGCATTCTCCCACCAAGCCCGGTTTTGTTGTGAAGGTCTTTCCCAGGCCAACAACGTAGGAAATGCCGAAAAAAAAAATATTGGTAAACTTAAGTTTATCGTTTATTTTTTAAATCAGTTTATGGTTCTTTATTTAAAAAAATGTAAAATGATTGTAAAGGCTATTTCGTAATCGAAGCCATTTTGTTGATAAAATGGTTATTATCGCCGATGATTTCCAAGTATTTGTTGAGAACAAACAAACTTATAACCAATATATTTTCTTTATAATAATAATGATTATTATTTTGCTATGTAAATAGTATTCAGTGATTAGATATAGTACGTCAATGCCGTACGTTCGGTAAAATTCGCGCGTGAATGTATTTTGTTTGACTTTTTTTTTGTCGCAGTGTTATCGTGAAATAGTTTTTATTCTATGTGATTTGTTTATGGACAGATAAAAAGTTTGAGTTCAAATTATTCTATATTATGATTATATGTTAATAAGATTACTTTGCATTAATACGTTATTTCCCTCACAACCATTTGAAGTCTTTTATAAATTCCTTAAAAAAATTCTATACATGACAGATGCTTCGGTTTAGCGTCCTACTAATATTATAAATGCGAAAGTTTGTGAATATGTTTGTTACTCTTTCACAATAAAACTACTGGACGGATTTGCGTGAAACTTTTACAGTAATATAGATTATACATCGGAATAACATATAGGCTACAATTTGTAATGATTTTATGTAATTTTAGTAACAAACATACATCCAAACTGACATTTAAGATAGTAGTAAAGATGAGATTTAAGACGCTACTTTTGCTTTGCTTAGACTTTAAACAAACATTTCAAATTATATAAAATATATCGACACTCCATATCCCTTTCGGGGTGAGTAGAGATACTGTGCCGAACGTGACCAGTAGCGCGCTTACACATCACATGATGTTTTTTCAAGCATGTATATGCATATTATTTCATTCAATTAATGTCAAAGTATATCATAAGTCATAGATTTTTTTCACTTGGACTTGTCTCTGGAATACTTAGGCTCAGTGGCGTGCATCCCATAGAAGCATAAAAAAATCATTATTTTGTTTTACTTGGTCATTTATTTATTTTTATTTTACATAATTGGGTGCCCAACATGGGTAACATTGGATAAGAATCATTTAATTGTTAACCGTATGTGCTTGTAAATAAACCACGCCAGGTTGTCAATACTGTTTATTATTAAATAATAGATTACAACGACTGTATTTGTAAGACATGATATATGCAAGTGGCCATAGATAATATCCATAGACTATGTGTAAACGTCTATAGTAAATAGGACGTTCCTATTTACGCAACATTAATATATATACTGAAATTAAATATTATCCAATTCAGCTACTGACACTTCTTTTCTGGAGAGTACCAGATTTTAAATCAATGTATATGTTAAATGTCCAAGTAAAACAAGGTAATGGTTCTTGTGCTTTTATGGGACGCACGCCACTGTTTAGGCTATATTCAAGTTCCTATTATATAATTAAGGTTTTTGTTAGACATAAACTCATTTTCTGGTCTAACTTTTTTTTATTCTATTTATTTAGGGGACTTTTACGTATGTACGTATGTCAGCCCCATCATACCCTAATACAGAAATACCTAACATATGGGGCCATTGATCTGAACAGGCCAGACGCCCCATCAGATAACAGTTCTGTTAAGACTTTGTTAAACATCCCGACGTCTAGTCTGTTCAGATTAACGGCACTCACAAACGCGTCTCTCACAGATTCAGGGTCTAAGTCTTAGAAAAGACAAAGTAGCGTCTATAATCCTTAGTCTAAAGGCGCGAGTCTGGTTTCGGCAGTCGCGGCTATTTTGTCGCTGCCGAGCTGCGACTGCCGAAATACAAATCGTGCCTTAAAATTATCATACCTATAGATCATATGTTTCAAGGGCTCTTGGGCAAGTTTCGGCATTGTCCTTTAATATCGATTGGCAAATCTGTACGTTTCGCAGTTAATATGGATATTCGTATCATGATATATGCAATCGTGTAAGGCGGGTAAAGGCATCGATGTTGCGAAAAAATCCTGACCGAAACCGGTATATGAATATGTATTTTTTGTCGCCCGATCTACATCTAGATATACGCATAAATAACTGGTATAAACAGTACGTTCTCACGACACTCAGAATATGTATTATTTTGCGTTGGATTCTCCTTTTTTGGCGTTCGGTACTTTAAAAGTATGTAATAAACCCTTATAGGTACACAAAATGTGTCTATTGTACCTTTACTTTAATGTGTCTTGGTTTGCTGTGCTTTAGAATTGCCTACGCTAATTGCGTTCCATTATCAACAAATTCTAATGTGTAAGAGCTTTTTAGCAATAACGCAATAGTCAATCTTTCACGGTGACCAATTGTTATGTGTAAGCAATTGCTATGTAAGTTTGCCACCAACGCACCTGCGTGCACACCGGCTGGATTTAGAGCTGCGAAAAGAGACACTCGGCAAGACAGTACGTTCCGGGCTAGCATGTAGTCCATACTGAACTTCGTCACAAGTTCTATCGAATGAGACATCAATTTCGAACGATATAATAACACCCAGTCCCCTCCCTATACGATCACTTTGTTGCCAGTTTTCATGTCTCTCTAGACTCGAACTCGGGAATTCCTAAAGGTATCATCAAGTTATTAATATCAAGTATTTCAATATTGCGAGCTCTGTGGAGTCCCAGAAGACATACATCATTTCTTGGTGGAAAGTGTTCGGAGCGTTTCTATGAGAGAAATCATGTATAAACAGTTTGGTTTGAACAGGTCTGATATGGGTCTATTTCAGAGCATCTTAGCTGAGCAAACATCTTGGGCAGCTGAGATGCTCTGTAGACTCACATATACATTGTTGAATTAGCATTTACATTGTGTGATTATGGGACTGACATGGCCAGCCTGATCCAAAGTCCCAAAAAAATAAAACAGATTTAAAAAAAAAAAGTATTTCAATCCATCTGAAACGTCATATATTTGAACAATACGTTTTCCGGCCATGATATGAGACGCCGAAACTTGGACGCTCAAATCGAGGATCCACCGCATGCAAGTCACTCAAAGAGCCACGGAGCCGGCTATTCTGGACGTCTCTCTTTGCGCCCGGGTGTGAACCACCGAGATTCACTTCAGGATATAGCTAAAGTGAGAGCAGTTAGCAAGTGAAGGTGGGCGGGCTAAATATGTCGTAGACATTTATAATAGGTGGGAAAGAAAGTGGAGACCACGAACCGGTCTTAACCCTTTATGTAGCCGTGTTGTATTTCTGCAACATACCACACAGCATACAACAGATGTAACAATAAAAGAAATGCCGATAAACTGACTTTGCTTGCTGTTATACGGCACCAACAAAGCATTTTTACCATTTAGTGACAAAGCTCACTAGATGCTGAGACTTGTAGGTAATGATGTGTTTCATTGTAGTGTCGAACGAATACACGCCTCTTTCCAGCTCTTCTGATTCACTTACAAAAAATAATTCCTGGTGAAATACTAATATTTGACTGTTGAAATTTGTATAAGAGTAAGAGGATGTATTTTAATAATCTGTTCCTAATTTTAATTTTAATTATCTAGTACTAATGCAATGTTGCAATTCTGCAACTAGCAAAATGTTTAAGAATGATAAACGTTTAATTTTTAATATATTTTTTTTAAATTATCATTTTCGTTAATCATAGACTATTTACTACCTATTTTTTAACAAACTAATAAATTTAACGACCTTGCGCCATAAAGGGTTAATTAACATAGGTTATGGGCCCTACTCGTTTTGACTTAGAATTTGGAAATTTGGCAAGGAGGTGACAACACTCTTGCCGGGAGACTATTCCATAGTTCAACAAGTAAGAGTCAGAAAACTTGTTAGTCTAGCCGGGATATGAACTTTATGAGCATACCTTCGTAGTTCCGTCATGAAAGGTGGTTTTTTTTACACTGTCTCGACATAGTGACTACACAGTACCTGATGGTAAGTACAGTGTAGTCCAAAAACGAAAGCGACTATCAAAGGATGAAAATCCATTGATAGTCTACATCGTCATGTCGGCCCTCGTTTACCACGACTGAAGGTCCCTAGGTATATGAGCTACTGGATATACACAAGCTGATCCCGAAACGCGACAAGCCGAAACTGATCACTATGACGGGCTTTACACCCATGCACTGTGGTCGCGATCCAGACGGACACCGACGCCCTACCACCTCGCTGCTGCTCGTTTAGCACGACCCAGGAGTCACGTGTAGGGAAACTAGGGTAAAGCCTACGAACGCGAGCAGCTTCGACTCCCAAATAATAGATAATAAAATAATAATAGATGCTGAAATAAGGAACTTGTTCGGAAACCTCGGTGGGTGAGCCCGTTTCGCGCTTGGCCGTTTTTTTTTCATATAACCCTGAGAATGTTAGTCTTAATAGTGCAAATTGAATCAAATTTTTGTGTTAATAAATGATGTTAAATGTGCGAATCGGTATAATCGTGCATGGCAATGAAATATGTCTTATCGAAACGTAATCTAGATTTTATTGTGTGCAATTATTAACCTGTTTTTTTAGCAAAATACATGATTGCATTGATTTTAAACTCGTTTGACTTTGGCGTAGCTGTAATTAATGGCGAACGCCGTTATAATAAGAAAAACGAATATAATAAATTATAATTATTATAAGAACAGGAAATCGAGATGTTTTCGTATATACTTTTTTTATCTGTATTATTTTTTTGTTAAGTTTTTTATAACCAGACTGGAAAACTAGCTGATCATGGGGTAATTTTCATTTTTTTTTTAATTATCTCATATCTGTAAATGTCGAAATATACTCTATTTGCACGTAGCAAACGTTCCGTCTAACGAAATATTGAAATGCGATTAAAAATTTACCGAAAATAAAGTAGGAGATATTTGATCTAGTCGTTACTGTTTTCTGTAATCAAGTCAACATTATAAGTATTAGCATCATGGTGTAGACCTTGAAATATGAAGGGATGGCCATATTCGAGCTGCTCCCGAAACACAACTGGCCGAAGCGAATCACTTTGACCGACTTTACATGGGTATGTACTGCGGTTGCGATTTCGATTGGCACAGAAAAGCTGCTACATCGCTGGTGCTTGTTTAGTATCATTTGTTTATCAATTCGTACGGCAACCTATAGAAGATTTTGGGGTAGGTGACATTACGTCAATGGACCATTTTTTTTTTACTTGGGGAAAATCCTCATTGGTCCGTTCCGGCCGCACGCGGGGGTGGCGCAGCCGAGGTGTGCCGGACTTGTACCGGCTAAAAACCCCAAGGTGACTACTTCTGCATATAGACGGGAACTGTGGGTCCTGTAATCAATTCTCCACAGCCCCGTCATACCGCGCCCTTCGGACACTATCTCGGGGGAGGGCAAAAGGTCCTCTCCGACACCGCACAATATTTTTCGACGAAGCGCGTCACCCCGTTTCGTCGACATCTCGAGGGTCGCTAACCGGTCGCACAGGGCCCCCACCCTGAGCGGACGGCCATGGACCAAGGTCGAGAAATTTTCATATATATATATTTTTTTTTATTCTATTTATTTAAGGGACTTTTACGTGTGTACGTATGTCAGCCAATTTTCATATATTATACGTAAAATAAAAGGGATGATCGACACTTGGTTTTAAACTGTAGTTTTTTGGAACTGAATGTTTTACCCGCGGCTCAGCAACTCTGATCCACTGATGAGCTAAACAGTCGTGCGTTGCCAGAAGGCTTACTATCATTCGATCAGCGATATTGCTAGTGTAAACTCTATAGGATTGACCTAATCTGTCATAATATCACGTCGTCACGTTATGTCTGCTATGGCGTCATTATGTTATGTTAAAACTGCGGTTTTGGACTGATCGTCACACGTTCCTTGCGAATGGATTTCAAAACCGCGTTCTAGCACCACCGGAGTGTCGATCACCACCATTAGAATTATTGGAAAACAAGTATCATTGCTTTAGTAATAAAATAATTAATCAAAGGTATTCGATTTCCTAAGTAGAACATAAATAATTTCAAGGTCTATTTGAGTTGCTTTATATGTCAATATTTAGATATATTTGACCGTAGACAAATCGAGCCGATAAAGAGTTGCCAGCTTAAAGTCTACATCATAATTTGCAGAATTTTGTCACGAGCTGGCTCTATATCAAAATAATGCGTGCGAAAGAGATAACACTAACACCATTGCGGTAACATTTTAGAACGGTTACGGCATGCGTCTGGTCTGAACTTGTGAAAACTCGAGCCTAGAAAACATGGACCTAGTTCGGATACAATATTTGGCGCTGTCTTTATCTTAATCGGTGAAAATCCGAATCTAGAAGCTCATTATAATCATCATAAAGTGTTTCGTCAACACGACAGGAATTTCTGCAGAGTTCAGAATCATTTTCTCTTCATAAAATAATACTATAATATCATATCTGTATCACGGCGGAGTGTTCTGAAGAGTTATCAAACCATGTTCCACCCTCTCCCTTCCACAATTAAACCACGCCCGCGGGTTTACAGCGTCTCAGTTATACGGTAACTCACATCCCGGCTAGGACTAAGAAGTTCTCTAACACTTATTTTTGCCGTGTCGTTGAGTTGTGGTGTGGAATCTTCCGGCGAGCGTATTCCTGCTGTTCTATAATATGGGATCCTCTAAACGAAGCATGGAGAGATATTTGTTGAGGCCGCCATGATCTCTGTGACTACCGATAGGTTTTTATTTATTTATTTATAAGTATACTTACACAGTCTACATTAACACATAAGAATTATATAATACATGAACAAGATACATTATAAATGCGACTATATTTAAAAGTGTAGACTACATGCACAGAAGGAAAGAAACAAAAGAAAAAAAAGAGAAAGAATAAAAGGTTTTTGTACTGTATCATGCTTATTAGACGTGGTGAGATATTTGTGCCAAGTCAGGATAAAAAAACTATACCTATGTATTTCTGTCTGACAATATTCGTATCCGAATTGGTGAATTACGGTTGATGGATATAGTATATACACGTCTTTACTTCAACTATTAACAGAATGTTTAAGCAAAATGTAAGCTTAATCTGACTATAAAGCTGTGATTTATAGATACTGATTAACTTTACTCACATTTAATTCAAACTTTACTTAAAACAACATGAGAATGACCACATGGCATCCAATAAAAATGTTATATGAAGCAGTGCTGTGGAAACAACAATTAACTGCGCTACTGACGACACAATAATAAATAAATAATATTGCGAGAATATGGTTACAAACAAACGTAGCAGTAATTTTTATGTCCTATTCTTATCAACCATCATATGAATCTCTTTCAAAATGAATAATCATGTAGTTGGATGTTTAAAAAAACCGGTTGCTCTCAACTATTCGACATTTAGAGAACCAGTCTATATATGTTTGTGTACCTATTATAAAATACGCTGCAATAGTGTCCTTGACCTAGAAACGGTGCGTCGCCATTTTGGGAAGTTCGTGCGCGCTGACATCGCGGAGTTTTGAGGTTAGTGTCAACTTTTTTTTTGGAGATGTCTCATGCATGTGTTCTTAACACATCACCATTCTAACTGCAGCCATCGCAAGGTTTAAACCTTCTTAACATGCCACAAAGACCTTATTTGCATTGCTCATGCCCAAGTATCTCTAATGATCGTATAGATATACTCCCGAAACTAATAACTTATCTATCTTTAATTCGTAGATTGATAGCTATACCTCTCCCTTACAAGCCTGTGGTTGCTAAAAGAGATGCACTATAGTTGCTACAGTAACAAATCTAAGATAAGGGATAAGATAGGTTATTAATTTCGGCCGATAACGGATAGTCATCTGAAGTCATGCGAAGTCTCGCAACTGAAGTCTTAGAACAAGGGTGCTCAAATGGTCGACCGCGAGAACTTGGAGTGATTTTGATCAGTATATGACACACAATTCATCCATGGAAAAGTCAGAGTATCCCTTATTTATTTTTAAATACCGGAATAACCCTCTGCTAGCGGCGATAGTCGGCTCTAGTAATTAATTACATGATGTAAAAATCAATAAGGAGTTTTTATTGAAATTGCATAAGAGCTCTCCTGGTGGGTCAGGGTATGGTGTCCATACGTGGTAACGCAAATGGTTGTAGGTCCCAATGCCGGCACGTACATCTGGGTTTTCCCAGATTGAGTATGGATTAAGGCCCCACATGCTCACCGATAAAGGAAAACATCGCGAGGAAACCCGCATGGCATCTAATAGTAATGTCATATGTAAGTAAGTGCTTAGAGAGCGGCGACCAGCTGCGCTACTGGTCATGTTGGGCACGACATATAAGCGCAAAGTGAATATAGTCACTAGTACAATTTATAATAGATGTGTTTTAGCCGTGGTGGCCGCCGGCAGAATAGAATAGCACACCCCCTCTTCTTGCTGAGGTTTCGTAAAAGGCGCCTAAGGTATACCTTTAACACCGCAATTCAACCAGGTCTTCAGAGAAGGAAAACTCGACCAAACCTGCATCCTGCTCCCTTCCGATCGTACTGGTTCTCTATTCCATTGGGCCTGAGGGAGCTCGGACGAGAGAGTGCTTTTCTGGCAACGCGTCCAGTTATGCACTTAAATATCTCCTGCGCAATTGACTGTTCCCGAAAACTGGACCCCGATTTTCTTAATCGGTGTTGAAACAGTCGCCGTTGCCGAATCCGGCTAGGAACATCATCATCATATCCTGCGCTATTGAGTTTTTCTGAATATATTCATCAGCGAGCTCACCTTTGCCGAATGGGGTTGCATTCCACGCTTTTTTTTTTCTTTTTTTTTCGGCGTGTCCTACGTTGGTGGCCTGGGAAAGACCTTCACAACAAAACCGGGCTTGGTGGGCGAACGCAGAGGGCGCTCAGCCAGCGAAATTTATGGGTTGGGCGGCTACGCAAGGGCACCCCTGTGGGTACGGACCTCGACTTGGGCGGCCGGCCAGTTGAAAAACGAACCTAACGGTGATCTACCAGCGTTTCGGAAGCGACTACCTTGAGAAGAAACGCCGAAAGAAACTCAAGGCTGCGTCGGAGTGAAACTGCGTTATTTAAACAACAATTGACGGACCTATCCTTAATCGTCGTCGTCGGCGCCGCCGGCGACGCCGGTGTCTCGGAATGTGACGAGTGCTTGTGTGTACCTCGTTGTTGATAGGATCGGCGGTCGCAAGGGCCGCGGTAATTGAATCGACGGGATCCAATAGGACATGACGCGGGCGGCGTAGTTTGCGCGCGATGCCGCTTTTCGGTGTGTAATCGCAGGCACTGCGGACTAAAGGATTAGGGTGATGCTGCGCCTTGTCGAATCCACGCTTTCTTGGTGTGATTTAAAAACGTTACCATGGCTGAAATCGGCCAAGATTTCACTTTCACGTTCACTTCATTTTCTGATTTTTTTTTTAAGATCAGCAGCATATTGGCAACATTTCTGATGTATAGGCTATAGTTGCCATTTTCCATACATGTTCTGTCAGCGTGTATGTCTCCTTTTGTATTTATATGAATCGTTTCCATTTTAATTTTGTGTTGTGTTTTAAATTTAACCTTGCAAGGGTTGTCGACTCCGAGATATTCGTTTGCGTTGCCGACTGTTTTTATTTTCCTTTTTGTAAATAATTCAGATCGATTAAATTTAAAATACGGAAAGCCAATAAAAACTTATTGCGTTTGCTTAATTTCCTGCCGAATTTGTTGTGATTAAATGTTGATTAGGTTTTTTTTTTGTTTTTGCGTTGTTGTAATATCATTTTTTAGCGAATAATTTAGTGGCTATTTGATTTTATTATAGATTTGTTCATTTGATAATACTTCGATCTTTGCGTCAACAATCTTAAGGTCAGTCCGAGATTTACTTAAAACACGAAAATAGGGATGTGGCGATTCTTTTGTATGAAGATCGATTTACGAATTGATTCGAAACGCAAGCTGATGAATCGATTCACAAAAAAATCGATAGCTAAAAGATTAATATTTCAAAAATCTTTTTTATATTTACAATATAAACACAAATTCATTTTTAGACGACAAAAAGACACCATAACTGATCTCTTATCATTAAAAACAGGAAACTCAATAATTACCGTTGTTTTTACAACCATACCAAAGTATCAGGTATAAAAGAAGACCATAAACGAAAAAATATTATTCGTTTTCATATGTTATGTATGTATATTCTACCAACTAAGAACAATTTTTGGATTTTATCAAACCATAATAAAAAAATAACTAATTTTTAGTGTGAAGAATCGATTCAATGTATTGATTCAGAACTACATATCGATTCTAATTAATGATTTTTGTAGCGAACATTTTTTTTTTCGTTTAATCGATCTAAGATCGCCAATCCTACAATAAAAGTAATGTTTACTCAGATTCTACATCAACTACTGAAACATTTCGTAATGATGAAGTTTCGAAAATTCTGTCAAAGTTTTCCCAGTAGTGTTTTGCGGGATGGTTGATGATAAATCATTATATACAGATTTTTCGTCCGGTGCGCCGCCTGAGAGATAGGCGTTGGAAGAGTGAGCTCTTTACTCCTACCCCTCCCAGAGAGGCAGTCTCGATAAGGCATTTCGCTCTCCGGGCGTCTGGGTGAGTTTGGTTTCCCAGGCTCGGGTGGAGCGATTAGAGGGACATCCCGAGGGTTTTTAGTCAGTAAGAGTCTCACACACCGGAGTCGCTGCCCTCACGGCGTACCTGATGCTCCTATGCAGGATTACCCCGGAAACCAAAAAAAAAAAAAATTATATACAGATTTTGTATAAAAGATCTATTTAGATGATTCCATTTTTTTAAAGATTATCCAGGTCTAAATTAAGACTTTCTTCCCTCCTTAATTTAACTATTTATAGAAGTATCATCAGCTTATTCTCACTCACTATTGAGTGTAAGTTTCCTCCCCATCAAGCCACAAGGATCTTATCTGTGCCGTACGTGTCCATCACCTTACAAATGCCATCGGCTCATTTCACAGCAGGTCTAAAAATAGGTCTCTGGAATCCCCTCGACTTGGTACTTGTAGAAGCAAGTATACAGTGTTAACTGTGGTGGGAAAATGAAGGCAAAGTTTCCAAAAGTATCTTTAATTTATTTTATTATTATCCTGTTTTGAATGCGACACGTTACTTCAATCTTTTTGGGGTTCTTCTGTGGTGCTCCCCTTTGCAGTTGGTCATAGGAGGTTTTCTATTTCGCACAAAAGTCTACCGTACATGTATTTTTACTATAGTATCAATAAAACATTTTGTAGTTGATTTATTTATTGTATGTAATAGTTTATTTTGGTATTGTTTATTTTTCAGTGGGTGTGTTGTGCTATTGCTTAAACTTATTATTATAAACACTTATATTTAAGATTACTTAAGCTATGTGTTATTTCCATTTATTATATTTTTTTATTGCTTATAGATATTTCTAATTAGATGTAACACGACCGGGGTCCTTCACGAAAATCAGCGCTGCAGGCTTCCTCTGTGGCTTTAGGCTGATGAAGGTCCCATTTTCGCCATGTTTATATGTTTTGTATTTTCTTTTGTTTCTGTGTGTAGCTTGTGTTGCTGCATTTAGATTTCTAGTTTTTTGTTGGTTTGTGGCGAAATAAATACATTTTCATTTTATTTCATTTCATTATTCGATTAATTTCTAGGCGTTCTATTTTAGTATTATTTTTTACACTGGCTCGACATAGTGACTACAGAGTACCTGATGGTAAGTACAGTGTAGTCCAAAAGCGAAAGCGACTATCAAAGGATGAAAATCCATTGATAGTCTCCATCGTCATGTCGGCCCACATATACCACGACTGAAGGTCTCTAGGTATATGAGCCACTGGATATACACAAGCTGATCCCGAAACGCGACAAGCCGAAACTGGTCACTATGACGGGCTTTACACGCGTGCACTGTGGTCGCGATCCAGACGGGCACCGACGCCCTACCACCTCGCTGCTGCTCGTTTAGCACCACCCAGGAGCCACGTGTAGGGAAACTAGGGTAAAGCCTACGGACGCGAGCAGCTTCGACTCCCAAAAACTACTTACTTATACTTTTGTCCTTCACTTACAAAACTTTGCGCTGCCTATTAGTGCTAAGCATACTGTTACTTAACTACAAGTAATGTTTGCCTAAGCTACGTGCGTCTGTTTAAGCCACCTGTGGCAACTTACGCAGTATTTCTTCATTAAAATCCAAGATTACTTGGTGTTTGCGCTAACAACATGGTCAGATTAAAATAAAAGGCGGCTATTTTTAATATAGCGCAATGAGAAGCAAACAGAAGCATCGTTAGCGTTAGAAAATGAGGCAATGCTTTTACACTGGTACCATAAAGTGACCAGATTACATAATTTTAATCTCAGCACAGTCTAAAACTGATTGCAACTGTCAAGAAATACAAGACTGTCCGTCAAAAGTCGCCGTGATCATGCCGGCCTCAAAAGTCTGCACATCTTTTAACCAATTTGCATCATTTGATGGAATAAATAATCCGGAAACTGACCACTATCACCGGGAGCGGATAAATCCGCCGCACACAATATTTTTTTTTAATGTAATTTGGTTGTGAAAATTGTATTATTTATTCCGTGTGTATGGTACGGTTCATAACAAATATTTTTATATATGTGCAATTAAAGTTTGATAACCTAAGGCTTTATAAAAAAATACGTATCCTTAGTTTATTTTTTGTACAAAATCGATGGGTTTTATGATGTCATTGTATGACTCATTCAATGCTCAGGTGGTATTGGGTTGTAATGACCGATATCGATCCATATTCAGTTTGTTTAGATGACCTGTGAAATTAATAATAAATAATAATATAACGTCACGCCATGTCTCTTTCGGGGTAAGCTGAGGTACATTAGTGGCGGTTTCCACTTTGCGCTTATATATCGTGTCCCACGTGACCAGTAGCGCAGCTGATCGCCGTTCTCAGGGCACATAGTAGACACGACATTTCTATTAGATGGAGATTAAAAAAAGTAACATGCTGTACCCTATTTACGGGAATATAATCTGAGCATTCTCTGTCTCACTCACTCTTGTTGCAAGTTAAATGTGCTGCATGAGCAAGCGAGAGCAACCTTGAACATATTATAAAGTTCATCGACCCATTGACCGAGTAATAAATCAGTTGTGCAATACAGTGTGTTTCAAATTCGTGTAACTAAATTATGATGATTTTTGACGTATTTGTTGTACGTTTTTTATACCGTTAGTTACGATAAGGAATCATTTAGGTAGAAGACTTATAGGAATAGAAGTCAGGTAAACCAGAGATGCCACTTTCACGGCTGCAAGGACGATCCTATGCACAGGTTGGTGGGCGGTGATCGTTCACTGCTGACACTTGCTCGCGCGTTTGTCAGTGGTGAAGGAACATGCCAAGCAGCTTTCTCCTTTTATGAGAAGGAAATAAAGGTGAAGGAGACGGCGTAGAGGGACTTGGAGGCAGTTGCAAACCTGAACAATCTTATCCGCCGCTCTGCCAGGACAAGAAGACTTCGCCAGACAGAGAGCGTCCATAACGGATTAACGCCGGGCGGCACACTTGAGGGAGTGCGACGCCTAATAACCCAGGCGTAAGCGGTGAGCGATGTGGTCCTGCACACCGCTTGAATAAAAATCATAGAGACCAGGGAGGGACTGTCACTTTGACCCATCCCCTCCCCACACAATTTAAGCGATGCTTGAAAAAGGCCGGACGCCGCCGGGAGTCGAGGAAGTTAATAAGGCCAAGGCTCTTGGGTCCGGCAGACGGGAGAAGGCATATCCCGGTAGCTTTAGTCGCTTAGAATCCGGCACACCAGGATGGCAACTTTCACCGCTACCCTGACGATCCGTAAGAATTTTCACCGGGCTACCAAAGAAGAACGGTCCTGTGCAGGATTTACCCTCGGAATAAAAAGATGGACAAAGTCGATATTTATTTTCAAATTATGATGCAAACAGTCCTTATGTTTTGCTAATTTATTAGCCCAGTTTCAGAAGTAATAATTTTATTTTTAAAAATTTGTTAAATCTATACTAATAATATAAAGCTGAAGAGTTTGTTTGTTTGTTTGTTTGAACGCGCTAATCTCTGGAATTACTGGTTTGAATTGAAAAATTCTTTTTGTGTTGAATAGACTATTTAACGAGGAAGGCTTTAGGCTATATAACATCACGATGCAACTATTAGGAGCAAAGAAATAATGGAAAATGTGAAAAAAACGGGGAAAATTATTCATCCTTGAGGGCTTCCATTGCGTGCGCTGCGAAAACGGTTCAAGATACCAAAAATATATGTATGACAGAGTTATTCCTCTTAAAATGATCTAAAAAAATGTCCGCGACAGTATATGTCTATCTTTTAAGATTAACTCACTAGAACCGTTTTTATGGTAATCAAATTTGGTCGAAATTAATGCATTATTTGTTAAGAGTTGTATCAACTTAATAATATTAATCTTCATCCAAATAAATGTGTTGTTGATTAAGAGTATTTAATTGTGAACAGAATTGTCTTTGACATCACTTAATTTCAATGAACATCATAGCAGATATTACAATAACTTATATAGCAAAACAACGTTTGCCGGATCAGCTAGTCAATAATATAATGCCAGACTCACCATCTCCGTAAGGTTCCACGTCAAAGTGGATGTGGCCTCTACCGGTGACGCAGAGGCGGTAGTCGCATGTGTCGCAGCGCACGCTGAAGTGCCAGACGCCTGCCAACCCTGGTGGGTACTCGTGCTCTTGGTGAGCCGGAAGGACGATCAGCCTTGGGGAAATAAACCTTCATTTACAACTCCATTCATAGGAAAAATGCAGTGGTGTGTGATGATGATGCAAAAAGACTAAAGTGACACTCCTATGACGAGAATCTTACGATGATGAAGAACACATAGCTGACGGATTGTAAAGATGGTAGTGATTTGGTGGAGATATTGAATGAGCATGATGACTTTGATGACTTGGAAAGACCTCGGAAGCTACCAGCTTTAGCTATGTGCCATCCGATCCAGCAAAAATTTACATGAACCTTTTCTAAGCAACGGAATAGTCAGGGCGTGAAATGATCTCCCAGAAAACGTAATCTCAGCTCAAAATATGAACCAATTTCAAAATCGCTTGAACAAATATCTCAACGACAAAAAGAAATAATGTAGAATATGGTAGAAGTCCATATTATGGGACACTGTCCCTATTTATGATACACAATGTGAATATAATCATTTATAAAAAGAATACCAAATTATACTTTTAAAAAATATAATAAACACATAATATTATCATTTTTGAATGAAATTAACAAGTCTAATTGTTAATTATTACTTGTATGTTTTAGAAAAAAATTATAAAAGCATGAGGTTTGTTGTTGGTATTCAAAACCGTGGCTTAAAAGAGTTGAACGATAACTACTGTACAGTTTTTTACTTGGATGAAATTATATATTTTATTATATTTATATACATAATGTAAGTGTAATCTAAAAGCTTATAAATTATAGATATTGTATGTTATTTGCATTTATGTTAATTTATAGCAATATTATTTTATTTTTGAGTGTCTCACAATACCGACACTTGTTAACGTAGACGTACCGGTATATGGAACACTTTACACCGCGTATCACTCAATACGGACATCAAGTCTTATAATTGTCCCCATTAATGAGACAGTGTACTGTTATGCGTTTTTAATTAAAATATCAATAATTTTTAGTATTAAAAAAGTAAAATTATTAAATATAACAAATTATTTATCAGCATAACTTCAAATAGTTATTTCTGAGTAAGTATTTTCAATTTAATTACGTTAATTTCAAAACTTAACCTAAAATCAAAACATTAATATTGCAAGTTTTTTTTTTTCTTAATTTTTTATTTGATATTATTGAAATATTTAAAATATGTTTTTTTATACTTTTATTAATTAGTGAATTTTTTTTTTTTTACTCTGGCTCGACATATTGACTACAGAGTACCTGATGGTAAGTACAGTGTAATCCAAAAACGAAAGCGACTATCAAAGGATGAAAATCCATTGATAGTCTCCAACGTCATGTCGGCCCATATATACCACGACTGAAGGTCTCTAGGTATATGAGCTACTGGATATACATACGCTGATCCCGAAACGCGACAAGTCGAAACTGGTCACTATGACGGGCTTTACACCCATGTAATGTGGTCGCGATTCAGGCGGGCACCGACGCCCTACCACCTCGCTGCTGCTCGTTTAGCACCACCCAGGAGTCACGTGTAGGGAAACTAGGGTAAAGCCTACGGACGCGAGCAGCTTCGACTCCCCCCATCGACATATCTCTCGATATTTTAGGTTACGTGTCAACAGTGAACAACAAAAAAACAAATTATTGAAAATCGGAGTAATGGGGACAACAGCCGTCTCAATCAGCAAAAAAGAAAGTGTTGTGTTCAAAAGTGCTTGATAAAAGACTTAAATATGACCCAATAGATGTAGAAAATGCTTTAAAAGCAATAAAAGATACCGTGTCATCATTACGGAGAGTAGCTGTTGCCTTCGAAGTATCTGTGGCTACTCTAGGCAAAAAAAAAGTATTGGGCTAGATGAGATAAAAAAAAATCTAAACCAGAAACAGTCTTATCGTCTCAGGAAGAAGATGATATTGTCAAATGGGTGCTAGACAGGGCTGCAATAGGAGCACCTGTAACAAAAACTGAGTTATTGGATTGTGTTCAAAAATATGTCCAAAAATTAGCTGTAAAAACTCCGTTTACAGAGTCGTCCTAGTCGCCACTGGTATGAAGGGTTTAGAAAACGTCATTCAGAATTAGCTATAAGGAAACCCCAACATTTGAGTGTTACAAGAGCAGCTGTCACTTGTGTAGAATTGCAAGAGTGGTTTAAAAAGTCTGGAGCATATTTTAAAAGTAAAAATGTATGTAATATTTCTCCTACAATTTTTTTTAACTGTGATGAAAGATGTTTACTCCTCTGTCCTGAATCAGAGAGCGTGTTGGCATAAAAAGGATCACCATTCCACCGCGAAACCACTAGACATCGTGTGGGATAACATCCGTATGTGGTGGCTGTTCCTTATATCCGCACGAAAAGATTCGCTTCTACATTCATCATGCGAACGGCTAAAGAATGGAATACGCTTCCAGAGGCAGTATTTTCGCGATGTTATGACCTGGGAGTCTTTAAGAGAAGAGTGAATAGGCAATTGCTGGGCGAACACGTTTCATCGTCGGACTCATCTTCACCTTCCACCAGGTGTGATTGAGGTCAAGCGTTCGCCTATAAGTAATAAAAAAAAGTTACAAGAAGAAAAGAAAAAACTGATGGACAAAGTAAAAGAACTGCAGAAGAAAATTAAAGAATAAAAGTGAATTAAATATTTTTATAATTTTCATTTATTTCTCATTTAATTTAGTAAAGACTAATTATTTGTTATTTCAGATTCAAGTTTATTATCTATTTTATAAGTATTGTGATTTAAAATTAATAAATAGTTATTTTAAAATCAGTCTTATTGATTTCTAAACTGTCTCAAAAATAGGGACATACATCATGAGACATTGGGGCCATCTACTTTTTAAGTGTCTCATAAATAGGGACATAGAGGTTCCTCTCATAAAAGGCTATTAATATTATTTTTCCAAATTAACATTCAATAAAAACTAGCTATATTAATTAAATAATCATAAGACAATTGTATGATACGATTTAAATAGTATTTTTGACTTAAACAGATTATATAATAGCGGTAATGTACGACCAACCTGAAAATGTGTCTCATAATACGGACTCTTACCATAGCAGGATACAGGACGCTTATCAGTTGTTTCAACTGTCTGCCTGATAATAAATAAATAAATAACTTATAGCTAGAGAAGAGGCTCATTACAAACAAATAAGAGAATCGATATAGATCCGACTTTTCGGATGGTACTTCCTTACCCACCAATGGAGGAAAATGATGATAATGTCCTTTATGACGTATCCATACACTGCAACTCTTACAAATACCTTTTATGAGCTCGCGACCTCGGATATGACTTGGGATGTAGCAGTACCGTCAATCAGTGACGTGGATAGGATATTTGGACAGGGTAGGCAGAATTTGCGTAATTATTTTGAATATTGTATTATGATAGTAAATATTATATTACTTTCATAGGAAAGATTAACGGCGTGAACATAGAATAGATATGAATATGAATGGATCTTTTTTTTGTTTAACTTAAAACAATTTATTCCAGACTTATTTATCGTCAGGGCATGCAATGCTTTCATGCATCTATGGAATGAACGCTACTGCCGTCAATACAGTTTAAGCAAGACTTTGGCCTAAGAAAGCAAAAGATCAAAATTTGCCACTAAGTGAATATTTTAAGCGTTTGTAAAGTACGTTAAAACACTTATTACTTACATATCATCATCCAGTTCAGTTCCTGGGAAGACCAGATAGACATCTCTTGGAAACAGACCCTCAGTTCTGGATTCAGGTGAAAACATTGACACTGATGTTTCGTTGAACAAGTCAATTTGTGGCGCTGCAAAAGGTATCATTAATGTATTTTGTATAATCTTTATTTTTACGTGACATGGAAAGAAAATGCTACAGATATTGTAGAATAGCGTACCAAACTATACTAATACTATAAAGCTGAAGAATTTGTTTGTTTGTTTGTTTGAACGCGATAATCTCAGGAACTACTGGTTCGAATTGAAAAATTCTTTTTGTGTTAAATAGACTATTTATCGAGGAAGGCTTTAGGCTGTATAACATCACGATGCAACTATTAGGAGCGAAGAAATAATGGAAAATGTGAAAAAAGCGGGGAAAATTATTCATCCTTGAGGGCTTCCATTGCGTGCGCTGCGAAAACGGTTCAAGATACCAAAAATATATGTATGAAAGAATTATTCTCTTGAAATGACAGTATATGTCCATCTTTTAAGATTAACTTACTAGAACCGTTTTTATGGTAATCGAATTTGGTCGAAATTAATGCATTATTTGTTAAGAGTTGTATCAACGTAATAATATTAATCTTTATCGAAATAAATGTGTTTTTGATTAAGAGTATTTAATTATGAATAAAATTGTCTTCGACATCACTTAATTTCAATGAACATCTTAGAAGATATTACAATAACTTATATAGCAAAACAACGTTTGCCGGATCAGCTAGTGGACTTATACAATGTAAGTTAAAATGAGGCTATTTGCCCATTTCCCTCTTTTTAATACGTGACCGTTTTTTGGTCATATATGGCTAGGAAATACTAATAATCTTGGATTGTGCATTGTTACCGATTGGTTTGATGGAATACGTTCAAAAGGTCCTAGTTCTCTAAATTCGGAACTAGTTTTGTATCATTTGTTCAATTTGATCCGCATTTCATGACCCGTCCATGATGGCTATCATAATACGCTTTAGAGATGCGGAAGCGGTGATTGGATCGGGCAAATTAAGTATATTTGATTTCAATTCAATAAAGTCTGTCCAAATCCGCGATAATCTTGACACAAAACTATATTGTTTTCCTCATTAGGATTCTATGTCCCTGAAGATTAACATTGCAAAATATTATTCTCTCTACACATTAAGTTAAATTATTATGTTATAAATTATTTTTATAGATTATTTTAGGTTTTTTTAATAACTTACAGGCTAAGTCTTCACCTCAATTCATAGATCAAAATGTAATCGGATTAATCAAAAAGATTAACGATTTCATTTTACGTTTTTTACCATTAAATATGACTGCATTTTACTCATTTATGTTTTAAACACTACAAAATCCCAGATTATATACACATTTATTATTTCTTAATGTTTTAAATGGATTTAATCATGATTACGGAGCAAGAAAATTAAAATTACGACTACATTTTGTAATCGTTTATCATTAATCAGATTACATTTTGCCCGTCTCTACCTCAATTACACCTGTGTAGGCAGAAAAGTGAAGATTAGTTCGATGGTAAGTCGCGTTTTCCCAACAAATGCCTATTTGCTCTTGTTTTAAAGGCTCTCAGATCATAAGGCGGAAATCTATAGACGCTTCTTTGACTTTGCGTAGAATTAACTCAAACATTACACAACTCAATGCATATAGAAGGATATGGTAAGTCACAGATTTTATAAAATTGGTGTTTGGATCTGTGAAAACTTACGTTATATTCAAGTTTCTATTATATATTCAGTTTTCTGTGAAAGACCAATTTATTTTTTGAGCAGGTTGCTAAGCGATGTCAAAGTACCGTCTATAAATCTCAACCACTTCATTGTAGGTGACCGAAACTATTGACGAAAGTTAAAAATTAATTCTTAGAAACATCTTGAACCGCTTCAGTTGCGCAGAGATGTTGCCTCACTGAGCGTTTTCTACCGTCTGTGTCATGGCGAGTGTTCTGAAGAGTTGTTTAACCTTGTTCCACCCTCTTCCTTCCTGAATAGAACCACGCGCGCGGGTTTGCGGAGTGACAGCTTTACGGTTTCTCACATCCCAGCCAGGACTAAGAAGTTCTCAAACTCCTTCTTTTGCCGTGTCGTTGGGCTGTGGAAATGTTTTCCGGCGAGCGAGTTCCCACCTTCCTATCATATGGATCTTTTGAACGTAGCGTGAAGAGATATTTGTGCAGGCCGGCATGATCGCCGTAACTACCGATGGCTTTTGCTTGCCTGTCGATAGTCATTGGCGTTTTTTGGACTGCACCATGCTTACCATCAGGTATGGTGCAGCCACTGTGTCGAGTCGGTATAAAAAAAAACCTAAAATCTTCTGTCAGCCAAGTGACGGGTTTAGATAGCGTGATGCAACGTGGACATAAAATTCACATCGAACAAAGAAAACAGCGATTCGCTCATTATAGATAATTATTATAATCGTCATTACGAGTTGTTTGCGAGTTCCGGTGTTTGTGAATGTCCTCGAGAACTTTGGATTGTTTGTATGCAGAATAGCTGCTCTGCTGATTTGTGATATAATGATAACACATTATCAGTGATTTGGGAGTCGAAGCTGCTCGCGTCCGTAGGCTTTACCCTAGTTTCCCTACACGTGACTCCTGGGTAGCGCTAAACGAGCAGCAGCGAGGTGGCAGGGCGTCGGTGCACGTCTGGATCGCAAGCACAGAGCATGGGTGTAAAGCGCGTCATATAGTGACCAGTTTCGGCTTGTTGCGTTTCGGGATCAGCTTGTGTATATCCAGTAGCTCATATACCTAGAGACCTTCAGTCGTGGTATATGTGGGCCGACATGACGATGGAGACTATCAATGGATTTTCATCCTTCGATAGTCGCTTTCGTTTTTGGACTACACTGTACTTACCATCAGGAACTTTGTAGTCAGTATGTCGAGCTAGTGTAAAAAAAAAATAACAACGGTGTCCTGATGAAGGTTCATTTTCGGTATGACATTATGCTGCCTGCCTGGGAGGGTCTTTACAATTTTACCAGGTGAGAGGGGTGAGCACTTGGGATGCTCAACCAGTGTACTTATGCGTAGGATACAAAGCAAGAACACCCCCGTTCGAAGCACGTATTAACTAATGGGCGATCACAAAGAACTTTGATTACCATCTCATTGGTCTCTCATTGAGTCGTCAAGGTTGATATTACAAGAAATCATACGCATTGTGAGGACACTCCTCGCTCGTGGGCTTCTAACTATTACTGGTTTGGATCCCACAGAAACACTTCGAAAGTACTCACCATCGTTCGGAGGGTACAATACAGCGTGCTCGACTGATCCCTCAATTAGGATTCTAAGTGCTGTGACCCCGTTCTCAACGGGTAATCCTAAAGATATGGCTTCTCCACCACCACGCCTTACGAGCAGCGTCTGATAATGAAATTATATCATTCAATATTTATTTGTACAAGGTAAATGATGTGGTTTATAGATATTCATCTGCTATTATTAGATAGAATCGTAACAGTGTTGAGTCGATACATTAGAGATAAAAAATCACCAGGACCAATGCCTGATATAACAATGATTTTGAGGTTGTATCTGTTTGTTTTAATATCACATAAAAATTACTCAATTATGATAGCAATTTTGCTGTATTTTTGGAATTATAGATTTTACAGCAACCTTGCTTAAATAAAAACAAAGAATCTAGATGAAGTCGTTGGTAGCAACTAGTAATTATTAAATAATGGTCAAAAAGTTTCGTGAAAAATTCCCTCTTACCATATCGCATTGTATTTTGCTTTGGCTATTGATATGAAGGATGTTTTGAAACAAACTTACATCAAATCTATCTATATCCACTTCGGAGTTGACTCTACCTTGCCTACCCTGCTTCAGTTGGAGAGGTTTCCAAGGGTGCAGGTCGGCATCAGAAGCGAAATTACTGGCTCCTTCCATGTCCTAAAAGATATAAACGGGTGGAGTAATTAATGTGTCTGAGATATATTTCCGTCTATTTGTGTCTCATTGAAATCTGACATAATTGTCTCAATTTAAATCTTTTGTATCACCATCATTGAATTATTTGGAAATCGTAAGATTTTCAGAGTTGATAGCTGTTTTCTACAATTCTTTTTATAATCTGGATTTACACGCCTTCAGTATTCGCTTTATTGAAGTTGTTTTAAAATACAGTTAGGATTTAACACCAGGTAGTGGGAAAAGATTGGTTGTCGTCTTTATTTTGGAAGAGGGCAATACTTACAATAACTTGCAGTGAGTAATGCAAAACATCTCCTTCAGTATGCTGTGATATGTTTTTCAATTCCTGAAGAGCGTTCTCTGACTCCGAAGACGGATGCTCTGGGTCTGTCCAGATGGTGTAGACCTGAAGATAAAATAGCCGTATTAAGATAAAAAATTCAGTGTTTTCAACTTGGATCACCCCTAAGGATTGACAAATATGAAGAGCAAGAAAACAACAAAATTTTAGTGTCCGACCGAAGCTTTGGCTTTATCCCTCGGCTACTTTCAGCCAAACTTTCTACCTTTGGTCAGTTTTGGCCAAAGCCGATGGTTTCTTGAATGTATCCAAATAGAACGAACTGTTACGATATTATTTAAATCGTCTACAAAAAGAAGGACTCGTTCTATGTTTTATGTATGTATTATTTTTGGTAATACTAATCATCCTCAAGTCAACAAAATTCTTTAAAATTTTTAAAGGTAATTTATTCACTATTAGACAATTTGAATCATAGAATTTTAAACCCCCGTCTTTGTTTTCGGCGCTGAAATCTACCTTCGATCGGACTCTAATAATATTAGAAATTAGCCAATTAACTATTTATAATTTATTATAAGATAATTCTGGAGAAGCCAGCCTTCCCAGTAACCTACCTTTAATCTTTTCTCGACTAAGGTTCTTAAAGCTAGAGGCAGTCTTTGAGGATCGCCAGCCCCTTTATCAGTAACTACGAATAGAGCGCTGTCATATGGCACCAGTTTTGCTGCTGAAGCAAGTGCTCTCATAGTTCCATCGCTGGCTTCGTCTGTGTGGACTCCCTGTTAAGCAAAACTGTCTTTAAAATTCAAGAGATTAAATATAGTCTAGCCGGAAAATGGCAACTACCATCGAGGGACGTGAGTCCATCGTCATTCGCCGTCGTCATGATAGTCCACATATACAACGACTGAAGGTCTCTAGGTTTATGAACGCTGAACGAACATAAGTTGATCCCGAAACGCGACAAGCTAACGCGAGTAAGTATAAAGGTCTTGACAATTGTGTACTGTGGTCACAACCCAGCACGGGCATTAACAGCACCGCTTAGATATAATAATAGTAATATACGTAGAGTCGCCTGCCTCGAAGTCTGTTACCGGTTGCACGGTGGAGAGTGTTCTCAGGAACTACATTCTTTGATTCCTCCAGCCCCATTCCAGCACAAAACCACTAGACATTGTTTCGGATACCATCCATGCGTGGTGGATGTTCCTTATATCCGCACGAAAAGATTCGCTTCTACATTCATCATGCGATCGGCTAAGGAGTCCAGCGGCCATATTTCCTCGATCTTATGACTTGGGAGTCTTTAAGAGAAGAGTGAATAGGCATTTGTTGGGCAGACGCGGTTCATCATCTGACTCATCTTCAATTTCCACCAGGTGTGATTGAGGTCAGGCGTTCGCCTCTAAATAAATAAAAAGAACCTCAAAAAAATAACGTAACGGTGGTCGTTAGTAAAATTGTTTTAGTGGAATATTAACGTACAGTCGGTTTAATAGTTAACTTGCAGTGGCGTGCATTTCATAGAAGCATAAAAGCATTACCTTGTTATACATGGACAATTAATAAATGTAATTTAACCTCCTGAGGTTCAATGTGATAGTTCTAGGGCAAAATCATATAGCACTAAACGCCCAGCAAAATCACAGCTACTTAAGGATCAAGACCCACCATACTAATACTAGAACATAATATTTACGGTCCCGTAAAATGTTTGAATTACATGCCACATTTTACTCACCTATCAGTTTTATGATCCAAGAAACAAAATATAGTGTTTTTTAATTTACCTAGCAAAGTACCCTTAAAATATTAAAACTCGATTCATAATAATTACACAGATACGAATAGGTTTTGGTCTGGGCGTTTGAGACTATGTTAGTTATGTTCTGATATTAAGACAGTGGGCTTTCTTTCTTTGTACCTACTTTTAAATTGGGCTGCAAGAGGTTAATATAACAAGGGTCAATCAACAATCTGGTAAATATCAGAATAGGAGTCTCAGAATTAAAATTGGACCCAATTTTAAGTCAATATATCTATTAAATGACCAAGTATAACCAGATAATGCTTTTATGCGTCTATGGGATGCACGCCACTGTTAAGTTGATGTTATTAGCTCACCTGGTACTTGAGTAGAAGCTTGGATAGAGCCTCGGCGACATCCTTAGAGCTGGTGTTAAGAGGCTGTAGGCTGTACCGGGATCTCCAGTTGATTCCTGATGGATTGGGCATACATTACATAAAAAATATATTTAGGCAAATGAAACAAATGTAGTTATTATCCTTTTTTTTGGTAATCCGGGGTAAATCCCTAACGGACCTTCAGGGGGTAGTGAGGGCCGCCCCCCGGTGTGTTGGACTTGCACTGAGTAAAACCCCCAAGGTGTTCCTTCTCCCGCCTGCCGAGTGCCAAGGGCAAGGCAGAGCGAGCCATCTTCATCAGGCGACATCTAGCATTATCCTAACCATATTTGTTCTAAGTGTCATGATTTTTTTTATTGTATTTGATGTTTGTAATCTTCTTATATATAAAAATGAATCGCTAAATGTGTTCATAAGCGCGAAACTCGAGAACGGCTGAACCGATTTGGCTGATTTCTTTTTTGTTGTATTTGTTGAAGTCTTGGAAAGGTTATTACGGAGAAAAAAATTATTAAAATTGTCTGAAAAAGTCTAAAAACAACACTTTTCTATATTCTCATACAAAAAATTCGTAATAATATTTAAAAGTCAATTTGAACTTTAACACCATACCGTAAAGTTTAAATGTTAGTGGACGGGTTCCGGTAAGGCAAAACAATTGAGTGACGTATAAATATTAATGTCAATATTTGCCAATTTTTATACATATAGCATTAAGGCCAGGTTCCTTCAAACAATTTTCAAAAAACAGCCGACAGGCCAATAGGTTTTGGCAAAATGAAATCTGACGGGGAAGCTATTAACATTAAAAAAAAACAATGTGACTTTGTTTTAGAGAAATAGGGCAGAACAAGGTCTGTCGCGACAGCTAGTTTTTAATAAAATAATAATATATCATTACGCTATAACTCTTTCGTGGTGAATAGAAATACATTAGGGGTTGAACCTTTGTGCTTATATATTGCTCCCAATGTGGCCAGTAGCGCAGCTGATTACTAGTCTCATGCCTCTTACACATGATATTATTATTACATGGTAGGGCGATTGCCCGGACTGGGTCATGACCACAGTACAAAAGGATAAAGACCGTCATAGTGACTCGATTTGACCTGTCGCATTTCGGGATCAGCTTGCGTATATCCAGTAGCTCATATACATAGAGACATTTAGTCGTGGTATATGTGGGCCGACATGACGATGTAGACTATCAATGGATTTTCATCCTTTGATGATCGCTTTCGTTTGTGGTCTACACTGTACTTACAATCAGGTGCAATGTAGTCATAATGTCGAGCCAGTGTGAAAAAAAAAACGTGTTTCACTTAATTCCATATTAAGATGCGTTTCATGGTTAAGAAGGTATTAAGCGAACTTGCAGCAGTTAAGTGTAAGTTATTTCGAGTTATACGGGGTGGAGGCCCTCACCGCCTCCTGACGATCCATGAGGATATTCCCTGGGTTACCAAAAAAAGAAGTTATTTCAAGTTTACTTTTTCAAATTATAATAGTTTATATTTTTTAACGTCAATTGTGCTCCAATTTCATTATTTCCATCGTCAGAGGGTCCACGTTACCAGAGATGGGCAAAATGTAATCTGATTAATGATGAACGATTATAAAATGTAGTCGTCATTTTAATTTTCTTGCTCTGTAATCATGATTAAATCCATTTAAAACATTAAAAAAAGATAAATGTGTATAAAATCTGAGATTTTGTAGTGTTTGAAACATAAATGAGCAAAATTCAGTCATATTAATGGTAAAAAACGAAAATGTAATCGTTAATTATTTTTATTAATCTGATTATATTTTGCCCATCTGCGCACGCACCTATGCACGTTACTATATTCGATAAACGATAACGCTACTCAAAAGAACAAAATATATGAAATCAACATAACATGACGATGTGATATTTCGAAAGCTTAACGTCAATATATATTTTGCACTAACTACTAACGTTATCGCTTATCGAATGTTAGTTTAATCTAGAACCCCTGGGAAATTGGTGGCACGGCCCGTGTCAATGGCAGTTTTCGAATACAAAGGGTGATATCTCTTCGCCGTCGACTTTTTGCCGGCGCAGTCGGGCGATTGTTGAATTAATTGGAGCGCGAAGTTTTACATAATCTCCCTGTCACATTCTACCGGCAAGGTCATAACGTTTGACTTGTGTATATTTATCGAATTCACGACACTTGAAACGGCGTTTAACTCTTTCGCGCACCCCAGGGTCAAATCTGAGGACGTTTATACATCGAGACAAATTGTTCTTAAATAGAATATAATAAAATTATAACGACCTGTTGTGAATTGACGCGACATGTTCGTCTGACTTTAATTAAATTATGTTTAATTAAATCGTACTTGTACCAAGAATATTGTCCCTTAATAGATACCCCATTTTTGGATTGCAGACATTCACACTGTGTTTTACATCAGGTCGAATGCATGACTGCATTGCTTAGTGAGTATAAAAAAAGAAATGCTGGAAACAAGATGACCATGAATGCGCTTACGAAAACCTCAAAATTTTTTAATTTTCGCGTTTAAAGCGCGCTTTTTGTACCATATTATTCTTCCATATCTTTCATAACAATTAACATAACGCATACGACAAATTAATCTGTGACCTTGTAGACTTGAGGGAGTCTGCTGGGCGTATTTTTCTTGTTTTTTTTTTTTTGATTGGTGGTGGTTCTGGACTGCAAGATGCCACGGATGACAGTGCTGCGGTGAATTAAGGATTTCTCTGATGGCGTGGGATGGAGTGCGCGTCGCATGGATCGTTGGTTTTAACGTTAATCAGAGACTAGTGAAAGTTAAAAATTACTAGCGACGGACTCAAAGGACATGTATCTGGAGACATAAAACTTAATACTAACAACAAAATTATAATCGCTACATTTGTATGAATTGAATTCTAAGGTACTGTTTAAAAAGCATGTCTCATGCGAAATATTATTTTTAAAGGTGGTTATTAATGGGCTTAAAACAGTAATAATAATCATCGCTGCTGTTTGTGAGGGTCGATTTGCATCGGTTGATTTTAGCGTGAACGAACCCCGTGTCCGATTTAACAAGAGATCGCTAATTGGTTTGATATGGGTGCCAGAATGGGTCATTAATATTCAATAGTAGAATGTTTAAAAGATCTGTATGTTAATAACACACTGTAAACTATATGCGGAATCGTTTTAGCGTGGATAACACGCTATAACTTAACACAAATAATATTTTGTGATAAGTTATAACGAACAGAGGTTGCACATCTGAAAATCATGTGTGATGAAAATTACAAACTAATATTTCAATCATTAATCCCTTCCATACTATTGGATCGCATTAAAATAGTATTGCTGATTAATTAGGTTTAATGTCGCCGACTGTCAATGGATTGTAACATTTTTTTTATTGTTACAGGTAAGAGGACATCCCATTTTCATTGTTCGTATTTAAACAAATGCAATTAATCAAACCGTAAGTACACATAGTTTAGAATGTATTTTTTTTAATAGTAGTAACGAACATAATCGTTGAAGGGTTAGATATATAAAAATCTCGTGTCACGGTGTTTGTACTCGCAGTCTTCCGAAATGGCTGTATATTTGGTAGGTATGCGAATAGATCATAAAGTATATTTCACACCGCAAGGTAATTATGGTGCCTCTGTCAAAATGTTTTATGATAGACAAATGATAGATAATAGATGTTTGAGGAAAAATACATATACCCTCAAAATTTTACCCTTCTACACCCGCCCTTCCAAATTTTAATCGGGATTTATAATTTTTGTATGAATAATATCCAAATTATTTAACTTTCGTTTGTATTTCAAATAGATTGATATTACAATATTTATATTGTCGAATGACAGATGCCGCTACGTCTCATTCTGTCATATATTCCGTCCTCACACACTCCCAATATGTTTGTTATTTTCTATTTAACGACCAAAATATTCACTAGAAATAATATGGCAGAACAACGTTTGCCGGATCAGCTAGTATTATATATATATACTTGCTTAGTATTAGCTAGATGGGTGCTCCTATTATAGGCTATTATAGTATATAGGAATAATGCCCTTGTAATCGTTTTTTTCTTTAAAATTTAAGACTAAATTAAATAAATATATTTTGTAGTGATACGTTCTCTTTGCACGTTCTACGATTTTATATGAAAGCCAGTAGCATTCATTCCATAGATGCATGCAAGCATTACATACCCTTATAATAAATAAGTCTGGAACAAATTGCTTAAAGTTAAACAAAAAAAGGAACCGTTTGTATTCGTATCTATTCTATATTCACGTCTAACTTTCCTATGAAAGCATTATAATATTTACTGTCATAATATAACATTTAAATTAATTACGCGAATTCTGCCTACCCTGTCCAAATGTCTATGCACGTCACTGGTGAAAGCATATGTCAATCCCAGACATTGTACACTTTTCTATTAGCATTATCGTTAATCGAATCTTATTGTGATAGTGTCATCGATAACATGCTTCGATGGTTCAGATACGTGGAGGGGAAGTGTGATGAAAGTATGATGAAAAAGATATTTAACGTGAATATGAAGTAATAGAAGAGTAAGAAGTAAGAGTCGAGGGCAGTCGGAACTTACCTACACAGATCAATAAAGAGAGTTCTGGTGGAAGGTAATGTCAAAAGTATGCGGAATTGGCGAGAGTTCATGAAGGAATTAATGGATGTTAAGGAAGCGAAAGGTGGTTTGCAAAAATAAAGAGAAGTGACGTTCTTTTCTCTCTGCCTAACCCAATAAGGATTCGGATAGGTACTTTGTATAGGCTCCTTGTTAAAATCAGTTTTGCCGAGTGCATAACTAATTCCCAATCTCTCGCACAGGGACCAACTAATATCTCTCGAACTCTACATGGCTTACCCCTAAGCAGCTTGTGGTTTGAGAACCGCAGTTCTACGCTAGCATCGAAGTCTAGTAAAAAACGCAATCTCCGATCTCATTGTTAATGGTGTTATCAATGAACATTGTAAAAAAATTGCGTGTTACTTGATTAATCATTTATTGTAATCGATATTTTTAGGGTTCCGTAACTCAAAACGAATAGAGGAACCCTGATAGTTTTTTTTTGTGAGCTTGTATGTCTGTTAAAACCCTTTTTGTTAGAATTCGTGGTATCAAGTTGAAATTAATATCAACTGTTCAGGTCCACAGTCCCTTGTAGCTCTAAAAAATGAAACTTCTAAGCCATTGCAATGAAATGATACGCCCGTTTATGTTGAAAATTTTACTTGTTATCAAGAGATATAGGGCATTTCTCGTTGAGCTAAAACCTGAAATTTGGCTAGGGGCAATGTTTTATAACATAAATATAGGGAAAAAAAGGAAATTTGTTGATACATTACAAAAAAGGGTAGTTACACCTTCTAGGCTGCTTCCTTCAAGCAATGGCGTAGTTTCTCTCCCAACATCGTAAACAATGTGTGCTTAGTCCGCACTACATAAGGCGTGACCATCGGGATAGGAACACTTAGAGCTTTTAGTTTGTAAGTTAGTCTTAGTTTAGCTTCCAACGAATCTTAACTTGAAAATAAAAGTTTTAAAAAGTGAGACTGTCGTCTCCCAAATTTGACTAGATTATAAACTCATATCAACTATTTTGTACGGAACCCTCGATGCACGAGTTCGACTCGCACTTGGCTCTTTTTTTTTTTCAATAATAACAGGCTTTTTTCTTATTGTTGGAAGATGCATAACAGGAAATGTTGCTAATGGAAAGGTATTTTTATTTTTTTCTAAAGATATCAGTATCCATAGAAGGAAATACGATTTTGATATCGATAGTTTTGTTCGTAGATATTTTACTTTATAGGAAGACATTCACCCAAATTTTGGAAAAGATCGTATCGATAGAGCACGGCACAGTGCTTTGCCGTCTTCTCAGGAGGTCGCTTGCCGGTCGCTCAGGTTCCTATCCTAAGCAACTGATACATTTCGTCTAGAATGTCCTTTGTTTGACCGAGCACATAAGTTTTGTTAGCTTCCTAAACAGAGCAGTGTGTGTGTGTGTGTATATATCGTTAACTGTTATCAAGTTTATAGGGACTAGCAAAAAGTTCCTAATCTGTTTAGTAATATTGAATTTTTTGTGTCAGTCGCATAGGGTCGGTTCACACATTACAACTTCTGCTTATTTTTTAAACAGAAACTTTTTTAGAATCTTTATAACTTGAAACGCGATGAAATGAAATAGCGACATTAAAAAGAGATGAGCATATAAACCACAGGCTTAAACATGAGAGGGAATGAGATAGAATACATTAATTCTACTGTATGTTAATTGCACAGACTCACAGTAGGATATCAAAATGAGTACACTGTATTTATAGAAAAATCCCATGAATCAAAAACGTTTAAATCTAGTTTCAATCCAAATTGTCTTGTATACTATATCAAAAAAGGACATGATTTGTATCAAGCAAATATCAAATTTAACGCGACATTTAAAATAGGGGCCTGGGTTCTCTTATGGTGTGTACAGCGTAGTAGAAAAACCGATCGCAGCTCTAGAGTAACCTGACATTGTACATCAATAATTGCTGTGATCATGCTGGCCTGCTGGAGTTTTTTCAAATTTCTTATATAGGAGTCAATGTCATAAGAAACGAATAAACCGACTGGAAATTCATTCTACAGCATAATAACTTAACAGAGGTCAGATTTGAAAAACTCTTAAGTGCGTTTCGGGATGGAAGTAAGATATAATGCTTGCGGTGGACGAGTTTTTTTTAAATTTATAAACATTATTACTTTTCTCCTGAAGTTCACTTGATGAAAAGTGATGATGACGCCGATGATGGATTACGCTAGCCTAACAAATACCGATATTTTCGTAGCTTAAAGATTCCCATGTCGTATAATGCTGAGATATTGTGTTCCAATCGCCTTATGATATTAAGTTCTTTAGTCTATAGTTACAGCAGGTTTTTTTTACTAAATTGTGTTTATAATCAAAGGCGGTATAGTCATTATGCCAACATATAATAAAAAAAATTGATATGTTGTAGAAAAAAAATCATCGTTGTGTAAATAATACATACAATGTGATTTAATTATTAAAAGATGATGATAATCTTCAAAACATGTTCATCAATTAAATTATTTGTTCACTGACATGCTTACTCGTGCGGTATGAACGAACCTAAACAAGATTTATGGTTTAGTGCCACCTAAAGTTTTTTGCCCATTGATTCAGACGTAGGTTGTGTTTCATGGTTTTTTTTTGCTATCGTTTATCTTTTGCCTGTCAATTATAATATCAATTCTATAGTGTAAAAATAGTCATGACAACTTAAAGACAGATACATTCAGAAGATCTCACCATTAGAGTCGTAGCCAACTATGACAATGTCGGAGACGTTAAGATTCTGCATGGTAACATCCTTCCACACTGCCAACGCCCGGTTCAATGCCATGGGCCGCAATGGTACCAGGACTGCAGCAGGCGGACGTACCCAGGAGTCTTCTAGCCAGCTTCGTAGGGTCGAGGACTTGCTCGTAGGCGGTAGTTGGGGCAACTCGTCCGCTAGAAAGACCTTTGCTTTTATGTTTGCCTAGTACACTGCAGCTAACATGATGGTAACACTTGGCTTTGCATTATTGGCGATTTCTACTATGAATCATGTTAGATAGGTCACTGTCACACAGCGAGCTGTGGAGAGGAATTGCTCGGAATTACTCTACAGTATCGAATTATAAATGAAGAAATCCGTAGACAAACGAGAGCCATGGACATGTTTCAGCAGATTAGAGAACTGACATGGCAATAGACAGGATACTTAACTCGTACAGGGAATGGTGGATGGGACTGGGAAGTTCTTGATTAGATTCATCTACAACGACCTACATCTTCGCTGGCAGAGCATCTTCTCTGCTCGCCCCCTAAGCTTGGTTGAGCTATAAAAGCCTGTACCGGCAAATCAGCATTTGTTCGTACAAAAAACACAAAACCTAGACCAAATCGCAGGACGACGCTAGATGCAAGCTGCTTTCAACTGTTCGTTATAGAAAATATTATAGAAAGCCTACGTTCAGCAGTGGGAGTGATGGCTGATGGCTGATATGATGATCATGTCGGCAACACTAACAATTCACCATTAGCAAATTACCTATCACGTATCTATATGCATCTTCGACTGAAAAGAGAAGTATTGTTTGTTCCAAAAATATATTTCCTTGGATTTATAGATTGTGGGGAGGATTCCTCAGGGAACTTATAACATATTGAAAAAAAAATTACCGTCTTTGGATAGCAAATAATATGTAATGTTTTAAAAAATCGGCTAGTGAACTATAAGTGGTTTTTTTTTTTTTCAAGAAATATGACCTCTTTATTAAAGAATATTCTAAAAACTTTCATAGTGATATAGTTTCATAATTGTAAAACGTATTAATTAATATTTATTTAAATTGTCGCAGTCTAAAATGAATTAAAAAAAATTGATTTCAAATTTTTTTTCTATAATTGCTTCAAAGTTGCATAACTCGACTTTTACAAAAAAACATAAAATCACCAATTCATCAGAATCTATTCACTTTTGCAATTCATAATTTCGGCTATTTGATAGCAAATAACTTTTTATAGGGACCGTAACAAATAAAACTGTGTTACTCCTCAAATGCCCTTAGGATGCAAACATTCCGTTCCGTCTCAATCTTCGATCGCGTCTCGTCTTAACCAAGAAATTTCTATTTTGAAATACATACAAGTATCAAGTTTTGGACTCCGCTGCCCTGTAGCTTCTATTTCTTCTTCCATGTCGGGTATTCTATCGACGATGGGATCTTCATCTTCCGCTTCTCTAGTCGTTGTTATTATTGAGGTTGTTTCTATCTGTAACGTGTGAAAAACATCATCTTTTCTATGCTTCCTTTCGTAATTTTTAACGATATGATCGGCTAAATCTAGTTTAATCGCTGTTGCAGTTAATTTGAAATTAAAATGATTCACTAATTGTGTGCGTTCCTTCTGGACCCTCTTTCGATCCCTTTATACTCCGTTTAAACTACGTTTACACTTTATCAATGATTATTAAAGAGAAAAATCATTTTATTACAGAATTTTAGTTTCAGAAAATAATCACAATCCTAAAATAATTTTATTAGAAATTTATTCGTAAGCTGGACTACAATTGCCAAACAGTAATGTTAGACGGAGGTATATTATTGATTAAACCTAGAGTACCAAATTATAATCCGGTTTGTAAACTCACTTTGACATCGTAGTTACTTGTGTTGCTTGTATTGTAAATATTTTCATCGTCGCTGTCAACACTATTGTCCTCATTAGACACGGTGTGATCGTTGCTCTCCGTGACGTCCACGGTCTGGGTTTCGACCTTAGTTTCGTCATAATCTTCATCGCTGTCTTTGGTTTTGAGACCTAGAGGCTCTGGTAAATCGGTGATATTGTAACCATCTGTCACATTAGCCGCATCCGATTCGGACGTATAGTTAGCTTCGCCGTTTTCTCTGCCATCATCTTGCGCCAGCGATTTGATATCAACGTCGTTGATCGCGACATCGTTTACTCCTTTACAAACGGCGATTCGATCCACGAGTGCTAGTATTAGGAAGATTCTACACGCTTCCGCAAGTGGGGGCATTTTGATGTTTTGTTCGCTTTATTAGCTACACATTTTCGTTTGTTTACCTGTGAACAAAATAGGTATAATTAAATTCTGGTCTCTTATCTTAATTACTATTATGATATTATCAAAATCAATTATAATATTATGTATTATATTTTAATAATAATATATCGTCATGTTATAACCCTTTCAGGGTAAACAGAGTTACATTATTGGTTTTATCCGTTTTTGCTCTTATGTGTTATGCCTAACGTGACCTGTAGCACAGCTGAAAGCCGTTTTCATAGCACTAACACACATGACATTCTTCCAAGGTCCTATGCGGGTTTCCTCGCTATCTTTGCCTTCATCAGTGAACATGTGGGGGCCTGTGCCCGTAGTTAATTATCTTAATATTATTTTGTAAACTGTTTATAATGTGTTTTTAATTATTATACTGGTTTTGGAGATTAATCGCAATGTAACTTAGTATAGTCTAAATAATGGTGGCGACCGTTTAGTAATGGAAATCTATTGACATTTGCACCTACATAATACCCATAGATGGGCAAAATGTAACCAGATTAATAAAAATGATTACGATTACATTTTGCGTTTTTTACCATTAACATGACTGCATTTTGCTCTTCTATGTTTTCAACACTACAGAATCCCAGATTGCATACACATTTATGATTTCTTAATGTTTTAAATGGATTTAATCATGAATACAGAGCAAGAAAATTGAAATTACGACTAAATTTTGTAATCGTTCATCATTAATCAGATTACATTTTGCCCATCTCTGATTATACCACAGCGGAAATATTTAAGTCTCGTGAAGGTCTGACTTATAAAATTACTAGGACATTTTGCTTATACCTCAAATGTTAAACCTTGTTCTATTTCTAACAGTATATTTTGTATTTACATTTTAATACAAACTGTGGATCTCTTAGCCAACGCTAACTTAGTGCATAATCTAGGTATCATGCAGATCTAATCGTAAATTACTAATAAACATAAGCAGGTTTGATAGAGTCGTCACAATCCGGTCTAGGAAACTGGTTGCGGGCATTTTCCATAGTATTTTACATAATTTATTTAATAATTAGTAATATGTTTATCTATATAGGATGTTTTTTGAACGTATGACATATGTGAATAGTAATTTCCTACCACATATATCATTTTATAAATTATAATCTGGGTGCCTTTAATAAAAGCGTTTTTTTAAATGTTTTATAAAGGATCGTGACTTATATCGATGTATGAGGGTAGCCGTTCACCAAAGGCAAAGTTGAGTTTGTCTCTGAGTTTGGTTTATCTTTTCAAACTAAGCTGTCGCTTGTATTATGGTTACTAGACAAAGATATACATTCTTACAAGCAGTGACGTGCATAAGATATTTGGACAGTGTAGGCAGAATTCGCGTAATTAATTTGAATATTATATTATGATAGTAAATATTATATTGCTTTCATAGGAATGTTAGACGGCGTGAATATAGAATAAAAATGAATATTAAAGGTTCCTTTTTGGTTTAACTTTAAGCAATTTATTCCTGACTTATTTATCATCAGGGCAAGCAATGCTTTCATGTATCTATGGAATGAACGCTACTGCTTACAAGTATACTATAGACATGACTCACGACAATTTACTCTGCTCATGATAGAAAAGATTCCCGCTACCGAGAATTAAACCCAGGACCTAAGCGTCATAATTAGTCGCAATATAAACTGCGCTATCAGAGTATTAACAATTATTGAAGGTCCGCTTCAAAATCACCATCTTATGCAGCAAACGGTATCTTAAAATTGTAGTGTGAGACCGAAAACTTCGGCAAAAAAACTACATTAGGTAAAACTTTTTCGGTGAGTTTTTCGGTTTCTAGCAAGCGTCCAACTAAGACTGATTGATCTAATTTTGATTGTTAAATTACTTTTAATAAGTATGCGGTTATAAGCCGTTATTCGGCCAAAGACAAAGCCGTAGGTTTTAAAATTGTAAATGATTCAGTTTAACGCAGATTAAAAGTGAATAATACAATGGTTTTTTTTTTTTATTTTAAAATGTGATATTTATGTTAGTGTATATAAACATAGTCTAAAGATTAATAAAATGTCCTCGCAACTCGTCAAATGGTGAGCAAAAGCCGTAGCAGCGGGCGTGGTTACGGTAGGACACTCAGGCTGTAATTTATAGACGCTTTTTTTGACTTTGCTTAGCAAAGTTCTCAAAAAATAAATTCCTTTTGACAAAAAAATGAACATATAATAGGAATTTGAGTATAGTCATAGTAATTTTAATTTTATTCGTCGAACCAAGTCCACGTTGACAAAATCGGTGACTTACCAAATCCTTGGACATTCATCGAGTAATATAAATTGTAATCTAAAGCCTAAGAAAACTTAAAATTGCGACTATTAATCTCACTAAATTCAGATAATGCCGTGGTTTGAACTAGCTCTATTGCATGGAATGTCGGTCCCTCTACCCGCTTAACCATTGAACATCGCATGCAATGAGGTAATTCATAAAATACTGGACGCATAGACGGCGTGGCGTCTTTACATTTTTTGTTACGATGTTTCAAAACTGATTTAATGGTGCTGTCTAAGATTAATGCATATTGAATGCAATCATTACCCTAAGCTTGAAACAGCTAGTCATCGCGCTAATAATAAAATAAATTAATTCTACATTAAAAAGATATACAAATGGCTACAAAAACGTATAACTCGATAGGTATACGTAAATGTAAATTCGTTAGTTGTACAAAATATATTGTTAAGAAATAAGGATGAGGCATTTAGAGGCCTCTATTGTCTCGTAAATAAACCATCGTTCGTAACGCTATCTTGTGGCGAATAGCATGATTACATCCACTAGTGGTGTCATCTATCGGAGAATGGAAAGCTAGAAGTGTCGCTGCAGCCTAATATGAACGCAGGAATATAAAAATATGGCTTGAAAATCTTCTGCTCTGTCTGATTCTCTGCTGTCTTTGCCTGCATTCTTAGTCTACTCTTCTGTTCTGATCTGTCGCTCTGCTATAAGTACGCGGTAGGTTCAAACTTAGGACGGTATTTGTTTGCGGAGAGCGAAATAAAGCGAACGAAATGAAACTTAAAGGAAGTGTTCAGTGCGACATTTAGTGTGCTACTTGTGAACTAATATCGAGCTCGCAACAATATGATGTCACTGTCGGATTAGCTTGGCTTCGCCCTTCGATTTACTAATGTACCATGACAAACTTTATTTACTAATTGCGCTGGAATTGGAGAATTCTGTTTACAATAAGTTATAGAGCGATCCTTCCTCTATCACCATTTTAGCTTTGTACTACGACTTACGGGAGACCCTATCTATTCGCTTCCCACATTATAATATGAATTTTTGTTTGTTAAAATCATAAATTATTTTAAAGTAACCTAAATACATCGCGCAAACGAAATGTTTACTTCTCGTGACATATATACGAGTATTATACATGATCTCGAATCGAACTGTCTCTAGTATATTATAAATATGTCGCTAAGGTAAACTTTTTATTATATGTGGTTAAAGATATGTATAAATCTTTCAATTCCACTTGTTTTCAAAGATTATTTATTTTGGAGCACACGGTGCGTTCACCAGACTCGCATTTCGCTGAAGTGCGCGCGTGTGATGCCGCAACGTACCGTATGCACCGATTCTTACGTAGAAGACTAACCGAGCCACAAGAAGTAATATAAAATAAATCATTAAAATGACAATAACCTAAGTGAAATGGACTTATTTAGTTTGGTAATAACGCATTATAACTACAATGCAATAGTAATTAAATGTTGAAATTTATTATAATGGTGGGAAAACTGCAGTAATATTATAGCGCTCTGGCTTTGAAATATATATTTTGAAATGTGTCGTTAAATACCAAAAACCTCCCATGCTAAGTGTAGGAAATACTACAAAACTATTTTGACAGATTGAGTTTGAGACTTAATCATTTTTATTAATCTGATTACATTTTGCCCATCTATGACATGTAATATATCGTATTGATATACATGTAGACGGCGTATGTATTTTATATATAAAATCCCCGGCGGTTTTGCAAAACAGGTCGCGCGTACATAAAGTTATATGCAAATAATGTCGTTATAAACTCAGTTAAGTTCTAATGATATGCTGACGAGATGCACATACTATAGAGGGTGATTTTAATAAACAATTAACATATAAAATGAAAAATGAAATGAAATGAAAAAGCATTTATTTCGCCACAAATATACAAAAAAAAAACAGAAATTTAAATGTAGCATTATAAACAACACACAAAAACAAAAGAAAATACAGAACATATTAACATGGCGAAAATGGGCCCTTCATTAGCCTAAAGCCACAGAGGAAGTCTGCAGCGCTGATTTTCGTGAGGGGCCCCGGTCGTGTTACATCTTATAAGAATTATCGATAAACAACAAAATACATATAGCTTAAATAATAAATACAAGTGATACTAAAATAAACTATTACATACAATAAATAAATCAAACACAACAATCATATACAACATCGAAAATGTACATACTTATTAAGAAAGAAAAAATTAAACGTTTATTGAGAGAAAAGGAACAAAATACAATATACTCATTTAGATACAACTAAGAAAAAATTACACAATATCCCACCAAGCATCCCGTGCGCTGTCACCAATCAATCAATGTAAAAAGGGCAGTAGTCGTACTTGCTTTTGTAATGCCATATGCTTTCCATCAGGTAAGGTTCAGTCACTGTGCCGGGTGAGAATAAAAATATGTTTTTTAACTATATTTAGTCCAAGACTTCGCTTGAGTGGAATACATTCAATTAAAGTACTTTAGGGTAGTTTTTTTTATTTCGCTGGCTCTACCCTCTTCAACCACTAACCTCTCGCTCGTGACAACGACAGGGTGTCAACAGCGCGCCATCTTCCACTTTCCATTTTATACCCTTGAGAAAAGATTTTCGCGATAGAAGTTATGCTGTGTCCTTAACAGAATTTCAAACTATCTCTACACCAAGTATCATCAAAATCGGTTCAGTAGTTGAAGCGTAAAATGATAATATACATACATATTCTAATTATTGCGTTAGTATTTCGCGTTGATCCGTTTCTTTTGTTTCAATATTTATTTATATCTCTTTTACACTTTCTGGCCAAGTATATATTGCAGTAGCATCATGTTTGACCTTGATATTAAACGATCCTAATGAAGTGTAACTTTAAACAATTCTGGTTTTTTTTTGTGAAAAGAAGGCATTCACGTGAACAGACTTGGTGGTAAGCGGTCACTGTCGCTTGTCGTCAACTATAACACAAGGAGTGTCATTATACCGCTGCCAATATAAAAGAGCGTTTTTCACTCCTTTTTCGAAGGGCCCCTTTACATATTCCAGTGGAAATACAACGCCTGGAAGTCCATTCATAATTTCAAAGTGTGCGACAAGAAGGTTCTAGAGAACCGCACTAAAGTAGCGAAATGATGACCTGTTAAGCATTATGCAAACTGCAAATGTTTATATTTTCTGAATGTGGATCGAACTCTAGATCCGAAGTGCAAGAGGCAGATCACTTAATCACTGTGTAAATCGAGTCGTGGCACTCGAACAAGTTGTAAATCAAATACACCGCAAACGCGTAATGCATTCCAGATATGTCTGTCACACGGTGTTGCATAATTTCCGAGCTCGCGTTGAAACCGGTTTCGTGAATTCCTGGAAAGTTAGTCGCATTCCTGCTGTGTTCTGGACCCTTCAATTTTTTTATAAAATTACGTGAATCTCATATTTTGTTATAAATAAAACCAATATCATTGCGGTATTCCTCTGTGTAGTAAGCAGACTAAATATCTATATAGATATCGATCGTTTATTAACCAACAATACGATCAAGTTGTAAATACATCTAAAACGTGTATAGGTGCAATCTACCTGTCGGGTAGTAGCGGTCATTCCATAGATTCATTAAAGTATTATCTATACTAATATTATAAAGCTGAAGAGTTTGTTTGTTTGTTTGAACGCGCTAATCTCAGGAACTACTGGTTCGAATTGAAAAATTCTTTTTGAGTTGAATAGACCATTTATCGAGGAAGGCTTTAGGCTATATAACATCACGATGCAATTATTAGGAGCGAAGAAATAATGGAATATGTGAAAAAAACGGGGAAAATTATTCATCCTTGAGGGCTTCCATTGCGTGCGCTGCAAAAACAGTTCAAGATACCAAAAATATATGTAAGAAGAATTATTCCACTTGAATTGATCTAAAAAAATGTCCGGGATAGTATATGTCTATCTTTTAAGATTAAGTCACTAGAACCGTTTTTATGGTAAACAAATTTGGTCGAAATTAATGCATTATTTGTTAAGAGTTGTATGAACGTAATAATATTAATCTTTATCCATATAAACGTGTTGTTGATTAAGAGTATTTAATTGTGAACAAAATTGTCTTTGACATCACGTAATTTCAATAAACATCTTAGAAGATATTACAAAACCTTATATAGCAAAACAACGTTTGCCGGATCAGCTAGTAATAAATAAATCTGGAATAAATTGCTAAAGTTAAATAAAACAAGAAAACATTTATATTTATCTATTATATTTTTACGTTGTCTATCTTTCCCATGAGCCCATTATAGTAATATAATATTTACTATAATAAAATCATATTAAAATAATTACGTGAATTCTGCCTACCTTGTCCAAATAACCTATGCACGTCACTGCTGTCGGGTACATCCCATAGAAGCATAAAAAGCATTACCTTGTTATATTTGGACATTTAATAAATATATTGACTTAAAATATGGTCCAATTTTAATTCTGGGGCTCGTATTCTGGAATTAATGAATGTATTTATTGAATTTCCAAGAATAACAATGCACGCGACTGCAATCTACGTATAACGTTGATATCAAACGGCTGCTGCATAATTTCCGAACTCGCACTAAAACCAGTTTTGTGAATTCCTGGAAAGTTGTGGTGCATTCTTATTGTGTGTAGGTGTCTTGCAGACCTAAGTATGTGTTCCGGGTTTATATGGAATTCATATTTGTAAACGCTTCTATAAAATAGAAGAAAATCTCGTCTGGGAACAAATATTAAGACTTTATTCGATAAAGTGACTACAACGCAACTGATGGAAAGTATAATAACGTAATAAGTACGGGAATCAATTAATAGTATTGTTTTTTCTTTTTCCAACTGACCGAGTAATGATGACCGATAAAGGCCTCCACAACTAAACCGGGCGGGTACCAATTAATAGTCGTCGTTATTCTGGCCCTTGTACACACGACTGAATGTCTCTAACTGCCGAAATTAATAACTTATCTATCTTTAATTTGTAGATTGATAGCCCTTTCAATCCTGTGCAAGCGAAAAGAGATGCACTATAGTTGTTATAGTAACAAATCTAAGATAGAGGATAGGATAGGTTATTAATTTCGGCCGTAAGTAAGTTAACAACTAAACTTATATTACATAAGCTGATCCCGAAAAGCGACAGGCCGAAGCGTGGCGCTATGTCGACCTTTGCACTTGTCCACTGTGGTAACGATACAGTTCGTGCAATCGCCCTAACACCTGAAATTAATAAGCGAACCAGCAAAACGTAAAAATAATTCGCTTATGGCAATTCGATATAAATATTTATGTCGGACATCAGTTATGGTGTATTTATACATGAAAAAGTAAAAAAAGATGCATCAAGATTGTTTATGACTTCCGTATTAAAATATGGTAAAAGTACCTCGCAGGGGTCAAAAGACCGAAACGTACTGCGTTGTCTCATAAATAAACAGATACATAATCCTCGGTGTTGCGAACTTTTCGAAGTTACCCCTAAAAAACTATTTAGTAAAACTGAATAAAATTATTTCGTAGATTAGTAGATGCAAGTGTAAAGACCGTCATTGTGACTCGCTTTGGCCTAGAGTGTTTCAGAATCAGCTTGGTACGTCCAGTAACTTATATAACTATAGACCTTCAGTTAGGGTGTATGTGGGCCGACATGATGACGGATACTTAATAGATTTTTACCCTTTGATAGTCGCTATCATTTTTGGACAACACTGTACTTACTATCAAGTGCACTGTGGTCACTTTGTCGAGGCAGTGCAAAAAACACTATTTGAGCAAATATACCATTTATTTATATAAAAAATATTGGCTTCGTTAGTTATAAAATATATTTAAAGGTTTTTTTTTTTTACACTGGCTCGACATAGTGACTACAGAGTACCTGATGGTAAGTACAGTGTAGTCCAAAAACGAAAGCGACTATCAAAGGATCAAAATCCATTGATAGTCTCCATCGTCATGCCGGCCCACATATACCACGACTGAAGGTCTCTAGGTATATGCCCTACTGGATATACACAAGCTGATCCCGAAACGCGACAAGCCGAAACTGGTCACTATGACGGGCTTTACACCCGTGCACTGTGGTCGCGATCCAGACGGGCACCGGCGCTCTACCACCACGCTGCTGCTCGTTTAGCACCACCCAGGAGTTACGTGTAGGGAAACTAGGGTAAAGCCTACGGACGCGAGCAGATTCGGTTTCGGTTTTGGGCGGCTTTATACAATTTTAGGGAGATATTATTTTTTCATGGTTGGCAGCACTAATAATTACAATAAACATGTACAAAAAATCGTTTTGTTTTCGAAGGGAAAGTTTTGTTTGCAAGTAACTCTTTGCCAGATAAGTTGAGTAATAAAAAATATCGTTGATTTTTGTTGTGTCGTTGTTTTCTTAAGTACAGGATGTTTAAAAAAATAAGGATTTTACCAGTTTCGTGGTAATGTTGACCAAATAGTATTGATTTGGGTTAGACCAAGACTACCAGAATATACTCGAAAAAACAAAGATTTGCCAAAAACTCAGCAGTTCTGTAAAACTTCACTCCGACGCAGCTTTGAGTTTCTTTCTGCGTTTCTTATCAAGGCAGTTACTTCCGAAACGGTGGTAGATCACCGTTATGTTACGTATTTTGGCTGTCGGCCCAAGTCGAGGTCCGTATCCACAGGGGTGCTCTTGCGTTGCCACCCAATCCATAAATTGGCCGGCTGAGCACCTCAGTGTTTGCCCTCTCGCTCGGTTTAGTTGTTAAGGTCTGGGCGCCACGCGGACAGTCTTCATCACTCATTATAGAAAGGAAACGCGACGATCTCTCAGATGCGTCCGATCGTTGCGACCGTCCAAATATGAATGCAATTTAGTATCAAATCGAATAGTTGATTACGATTGCAACGCCATCTCTGATTCCATCCAGGCACTAAACCTGACGTTTCAATTAATAACAATTTAGACGCCCTCACTCCGACATATATATATACTTAAAAATTTAATCCATTTTAGACCCTCAGGTTGCAATTTTGGTAAACACCAGATTTTAAGTCAATATATTTATTAAATGTCCAAGTATAACAAAATAATGCTTTTTATGCTTTATATACGATGCACGTAAGCCGTGGTGGCTGCCGGCAGAATAGAATAGCACCCCCCTCTTCTTGCTGAGGTGTCGTAAAAGGCGACTAAGGTATCTCTTGAACACCGCAATTCAACCAGGTGCTTAGAGAAGGGAAAACTCGACCAAACCTGCATCCTGCTCCCTCCCGATCGTACTGGTTCTCCTTTCCATAGGGCCTGAGAGAGCTCGGACGAGAGAGTGCTTTTCTGGCTGCGCGTCCAGTTATGCACTTAAAAATCTCCTGCGCAATTGACCGTTTCCGAAAACTGGACATCGAATTTCTTAACAGGTGTTGAAACAGTCGCCGTGGCCGAAACCGGCTAGGACATCATCATCATCATCATCATATGATGCACGCCACTGCTGTATTATGTTAGACTATGAGTTATTTCTTTCCTGTATATGTAGATCATTTACTGATATTTATATTCCACTCGTTCTCTTGCGTAGCTTTCAGAATTCCATCCGCGCTATGATCTTTTTAATTCTGGTTTTCTTTGGCGTGTATTGTAAGAGTGGAATCGTAAACTACAAAAATCAGTAGCGTTCATTCCATAGATCCATGAAAGCATTTCTTGCCCTGACGATAAAATGGTCTGGAATAAATTGCTTAAAGTTAAAAAAAAGGAACCTTTTATATTCATTTTTATTTTATATTCACACCATTTTTCTTTCCTATGAAAGCAATATAATATTTACTATCATAATATAATATTCAAATTAATTACGCGAATTCTGCCTACCCTGTCCAAATATCTTATGCACGTCACTGATAAAAATGGATCAAATAATAATTTCATAAAAGCAACAGCCTGTACATAGCCTAGATTGATAATAGGAATACTTTATTGTCAAAACGGTAAGGTTGAAATTACTGTGTCGTATAATTTTGTTTTTAATAAGAATTAACATTGCACGAACGATTGTCGGCTGCACTTACGTAATACCAGTTTTCCGGCGGGCTACCTGATATCTCTGGATTTGCAAATAATAATGATCCATTAAGTTAATTCCCTTTTAAGCTTAAAGCCGTGTTAACTATATTATTGACTAACCAGTATTAATGCGTGGCTTAGGTTTAAACCGTTTAGTATTATTAGAATACCGCTTTCAATTTAAGTAAAGGCTTAAACAGTGAAAAATCTTTATACTTACAAAAATATGCGTATCAATCTATCACCCATCCTGACATATAGAAAAGGAAGAAAAAACAGCAATTATTTGAAACAAAACAACACACAACACAGAAGGATAGATTACTCTAGATAGACTACAACAAAAGCAAATTCCCTGCGCTGTAACGATGCGCCAAAAACTATGATGGGATTCAGCTCAGCAAATGCTAGATGGACTAGCTTAACTACCCAGCGCTGATTTTCAGCTGATACTCATTTGTATTGTCCACTCGCAGAAAACAGCGAGCAAAGGAATAATAGAGTATTGATACACAGCTCTAGAGAATATTTCAGTGTCATAGATAATTTATATGTACATACTTATAGAGGAACACACCATATATATTAATTTCATTCTAATGTATACATACATATACAATAAAAAACATAAATTTAAACATATTAGAGCCTAAATTACTGAAGCTAAATAAACTTTTACATTAACATAATCCGTTAAATCAAAGGATGTAATCCCGAAACGCGACAGGTCAAAGCGGGTCTTAACACTTGTGTACTGTAGTCATGACCCAGTTCGGGCAATCACCCTAACACCGTAAAATATGAATGTAAAAGCTCACTACAATCATCACAATGCGTTACGTCAACGAGAAATCAATATACTTATAATAGTACAGACACGGTTCGGACCAGTAACGTGTATAGGGTATTTGATCAGGGTAGGCAGAGTTCTCGTAACTAATTTGAATATTATATCATTACATAATAAATAACAATATATTGTTCTCATAGGAAAGATACATGGCGCAAAAATAGAATAGCTATGAGGATGAATATTACCTTTTTTTTGTTTGAGTAATTTATTCCAGACTTATTTATTGCAAGGGCATGCAGTGTTTTCATGCATATGTGGAATTAACGCAGCTTGTTCGGACGCAGTTCACCCTTAGTATTAATAAAATATTACTATAACTATTTGACGAATGATAAATTGATATCTGATGACGGATGTAGCGTGTAAAATACCATAGAAATAGTTCTACGACTATTTCGGAGCGTATTCTCACAGATTTTGATCGAATGCAGTGCCGGTTAAAACCGGTATAGTTCCGTGGGCTTTGAAGCTAAAAATTTCAATGACACGTACCTAGGCCGGGACATTGTTCAAGGATTTTTCCGGGGCCCCTACGCTAAGGCCACTGAGGCCAGAAAATCCCGATCGTGGACAGATTTACAGCGTAATTTGCGTCATTTAGAACAGCGAGGTACGCCGGCGGCATGACAATTGCCGCCATGCCTTTTGGACAAAGCCGGCTCACTCAAGGACGTGTTTCTGTATTCCGAGAGACGCTTTTCCGGGAGCATTACACTACGCGATTTTAATGTAAATATACGCTTTTGTTTACTCCGTAGAGCAGCGCTTCTCAACCTTTTTTGACGGCAGTAAGGGCGTTTTCCCATTTGCTGCAATCGTGGGTTGACGATCAGTGACATCTCATAAAAGCATAAAAAGCAGTCCTTTGTTATTTTTGGACATTTTATAAGTATATTCATTTATAATAACAATAATATATCATCACACTATATCTCTTTCGAGTTAAAAAGATATATATATATATATATATATATATATGTTTGTATTCATTTTGCGCTTATATGTCGAGCCCAACATGACTAGATGCGGGTTTCCTCACGATGATTTCCTTCACGGTAAGCGTGTGGTGCCTAAATCCGTACTTAATTTGGAAAAATCCATGGGAACGGTCAGAAATTCGAACCTACGACCATTCGTGTTGCCGCACACGGGTGCCGGTCCAGTATCCAGTGGGCCAACACAGCCACAAAATGGTTATTACTAAAACAAGAGTCACAGGCACCAAATTGAAACACATTATAAATCAATACACGAATTAAATGTTTTAACGTCCAAAGGCAGTAAAAGACGAGAAGTCCATCACAAAAAAACGTTTTTTTTGTCCAAAAACATAAGATTAAAACCATCAATACTGTATAAATTATCTAATTATTCAGAGTTATCTGTCACAACGAGCGGTCGATCAAGAGAACATCATATGATTCTAATCTACCGTCCACCGCGGCCGATGCGCAAGCGTTACATGTCAATATTACGGCGTCCGCGGGAGTGGGCTGGCAGAGTGCACGCTACAATGTTCAAATATGTTTCAATGTGCTTGCTGAGCTGACTTCCCTTTGGCGCATCATCACAACATAGGGTGTTTACATTTTTGTTTTCTGTCTTTAATAACCTATTTTACTGTGTTGTCTGTTGTGTGCCAAATAAATGTTTTATTATTATTATTAAATATAACAAGATAATGCTTTTTATACTTCTAAGGGATGCACTGTCGTCTCCATATCGTAACAATCTTCTTATTTCCCGCCTAAAAGATGATGGTCTAGAACCAAAAGCCTTTAAAGTTAATACGAACGTATTAGTCTTAGGAACGTATTGTTATTTTTTTCTGCTGATCGCCAAAAAGTGTAAATTCGCTTCCTGCGTCTGTTATTTCCAGCATATTATCACATGGAAATCTTCAAACGATCAGTGAATCGGTATTTCTTATGTAAGCTCGCTCCATCATCCTCATCATCACTTTCCATCAGGTGAGATTGAGGTCAAACGCAAGCCTGTCTGGAATTAAACACAAATCAAAGTATAATAAATTTAAATGCTGTGACTTAATGTTTATTTGTTTTCTGTACCGTATAAAATATGTTTTCTTCGTCAAAACTCGCCTTATACGACTGAAGTCGGGCAGTATTTTAGCTGTCGTCAATGTATATTGTGACTGCGTTCCCATTGAGTGCGGAAACCCTACCACCTCGCTGGTGTGGATATCCCCACTTCAGATGTGTGCAAAATAAATCTTTTTAAAGATACGCGAGTTATAAATATTTGGAATAAAATATTAGTAATGTTTAAATCCTGAATAAAGCCGTAATACCAATATTATTGTCAATGGAAGATGAACCGTAAGTTTAGATACTTAAAGTTATATTTAGTAAATAAGAATTTTTACCTTTTTCAATGATTTACATGCGTAGGCGTCACCTCTGTCATACCTGGTGGAAAGTAAAGATGAATACGACGTTGGACCACGTCCGCCTAACAAATGCCTATTCACTCTTCTTTTAAAGACTTCCAGGTCATAAGATCGTGGAAATATGCACGTTGGAAGCGTATTCCAGTCCTTAGCTGTTTGCAAGATGAATGTTCAAGCGAATCTTTTCATGCTAATATTAGGAACATCCACCACATACGTATGATATCCGACACGAATAAATGAGTAACTAACTTAATAACTTGAATAAATCATTTTGAGATTTATTACTGTCTTTTTATTTCATCCAAATCTGTTACAGCTATCACATTCTAAAAATTTTGTATCACCATCTATTATTTAATGATTAATTTGAGAAACGTAGGATTTATTAATGTTACAGCTAGTCTGTAAGATTTACATATCTTTAAGTGACAATGCGATCATATCGTTCTATATGCAAACTAACACACGCGAATTGTATTAGAAACGACGGGTTACGCGGAACGGTCCCCGTTTGAATCATAGTGTCATAGATAGCATGCACAAAGGCATGCAGAAAGAAAGACCAAAAATATATAGTACACTAGCTGTCCCGGCAGACCTTGTTCTGCCCTATTTCTCTAAAACAAAGTCACATTGCTTCCCCGTCAGATTTTATTCTGCCAAAACCTATTGCCTGTCGGCTGTTTTTTAAAAATTGTTTGAAGGCACCTTGCCTTAATGCTATATGTATAAAAATTGACAAATATTGACATTAATATTTATACGTCACTCAATAATTGTTTTGCCTTCCCGGAACCCGTCCACTAACATTTAAACTTTATGGTATGGTGTTAAAGTTCAAATTGACTTTTAAATATTATTAGGATTTTTTTGTATGAGAATATAGAAAAGTGGTGTTTTTACACTTATTCAGACATTTTTTTTAATTTTTCTCTCCGTAATAACCTTCCCCAGACTTCAACAAACACAACAAAAAAGAAATCAGCCAAATCGGTTCAGCCGTTCTCGAGTTTCGCGCTTATGAACACATTTAGCGATTCATTTTTATATTATAGACAATATGAATGCGAGTGGAAATAGGAGCCGACGCCGACCGAGATTTACCTGCACAGACCAAGTAAGGAGGGTTCGGATGGAAGTGAGGTCAAGAGTACGCGGAATTGGCGAAAGTACTTCATTCTATCCTGACACGGCACAGTGGCCACACCATACCGGATGGTAATAAGCATGGTGCTGTCCAGAAACGACAATGACTACCAATAGCAAACAGAAACCATTGATAGCCGCAGCGATCATGCCGGCCTGCACAAATAACTCGTCAGGTTTCACTTAAAATACCCCATACCATAGGACGATGGGAACACCCTCGCTGGGAGACCATTCCATAGATCAAGGACTCGGCTGCAGTAAGAGTTAGAGAACTTCTTAGTCCTAGCCGGGATATGCCGTCTGAAAAGTTGCATGACCCGCGCGCCTGGTTCTGCTATGGAAGGGAGAGGATGGAACAAGTTTATATAGCTCTTCTGAGTACTCGCCAGGATACAGACGGTAGAAAATACTTAAAAGGTATAAAGAATGTTAAGAAAGAGAAAGGTTTGCAAAAAAGTTTTTGGGAGTCGAAGCTGCTCGCGTCCGTAGGCTTTACCCTAGTTTCCCTACACGTGACTCCTGGGTGGTGCTAAACGAGCAGCAGCGAGGTGGTAGGGCGGCGGTGCCTGTTTGGATCGCGACCACAGTACATGGGTGTAAAGCCCGTCATAGTGACCAGTTTCGGCTTGTCGCGTTTCGGGATCAGCTTGTGCATATCCATTAGCTCATATACCTAGAGACCTTCAGTCGTGGTATATGTGGGCCGACATGACGATGTAGACTATCAATGGATTTTCATCCTTTGATAGTCGCTTTCGTTTTTGGACTACACTGTACTTACCACCAGGTACTCTGTAGTCACTATGTCGAGCCAGTATAAAAAAAAAAGTTATGGCGTTTGTTCTCTATGCCTATCTCAATAAGTATTCGGCGTGTTGATAGATAGGTAATTTAAATACAACAGAGAAGAGTCTGTAAGTAATTCGATAAGAAATCGTTAGGTAAGAAATCTTATTTCAATAGAGGTCGTTCTTTTTGAGTCCAGTGTCACTTTTTGTACCAAAGTAGTGTTAATATAATTTCATTATGCACTCGCTACGCTCTGCTAAATGACAATCGGTCACATAGATATTTCGCAAGCTGCAAAAACCTTTGTGTTGATTAGATTTGTTATTGATTTTAAATTGGTATTTTCGGATTGCGTCATTCTTGGTACTGGGTCACACAGCGAGGCGTTGCTATGGCTAGCGTGAAGCGATGTTTTCCTTTGAAGAAATTATTGTTTAGAGCATGGTGTTACTACGAATCAATTTTTATACGAATAATATTTTGACAGAAACGTAAAAGTATTATTATCAATTCATAAAAAACAAAAGTGAGCTTAATATTTTGTGAGGTTTTTTTGTATAATGCACTTTTACATTTGTAGGTTAGTTAGCGTCAAAATGGTACGAACACAGAATAACGGCACGCAGCGTCGAATTACACTGTATTCTATTCAAATGGTTGCTTTAATGGTTGTTGATGTAGTTGCCGAAAAACAGCTGATATAAAATCAGTTGGATGTCTATATTCTTAATAAAAGGAAAACAATTCCATAAAATATTTTGACAATTCAATGAGCAGAAATATTTAAAAAATTGGTCATAAATTTTAAATGTATCAATAATGTACTTCTTATATAGAAATGAAGCCTCTTATTAGCCGTGGTGGCTGCCGGCAGAATAGAATAGCACCGCCCCTCTTCTTGCTGAGGTGTCGTAAAAGGCGACTAAGGTATCTGTATAACACCGCAATTCAACCAGGTGTTCAGAGAAGGAAAACTCGACCAAACCTGCATCCTGCTCCCTCCCGATCGTACTGGTTCTCCATTCCATCGGGCCCGAGGGAGTTCGGACGAGAGAGTGCTTCTCTGGCTGCGCGTCCAGTTATGCACTTAAATATCTCCTGCGCAATTGATTGTTTCCGAAAAGTGGCCCTCAATTTTCTTAATCGGCATTGAAACAGTCGCCGTGGCTGAAACCGGCTAGGATATCATCATCATCATATAGAAATGAAACAGATTTTGCCCCATTCTCCAATTTTTTTAAGTAAACTCTGCTTTGTTCGCGACTTCGTCTGCGATAGAAATAATGAAACAAGCTATTATGTAAGGCTGTTTCATTGTTGCAGAGAAAACTATTGAACTTGACTTCTCTAGTGAAGAACGTTAACAAGCAAGTAGAATTTATTTACATACATATATGTCTAATATTAGGTCCTTACATATGAAATTGGCGTTTTTCGTACTGGCCACTTTAATCACAAATTTCTCCTCTTTGGTAAGGAATTCCAAATTCAAATTTGTACAGCTATAGACTCATGTATTTGTGCTTCGATGATCGTCATTCATTTGTTTTTTTCTTCTGTTTTTTTCTGTTTGCGTCACTCATTTTACAAAATGGAAAACTTAAAATATCGCATTATTTACGAGTACGAGTTCCGCCGTGGCACTAGTGCTGCGGAAACAACTCGAAGGGTGAATGATGTGTATGGCGGTCGTGTTGCAAAAGAAAACACAGTTCGTTTTTGGTTCCAACGTTTTCGTTCTGGAAATTTCGACCTGCAGAACAAGCCCCGTGGACGGCCTGAGACTCAAGTTGATAATGAAGAGTTGAAGGCTATTGTGGAAGAGGATCCATCGCAAACCACGTCCGAGTTAGCTGCAGGCTGCGATATTAGTGATAAAACTGTTTTAATTCACTTGAAGCAAATTGGGAAGCTTAAAAAGCTTGAAAGGTGGGTACCTCACGAATTGACTGAAGCAAACCGGCAAACGCGCGTCGACTGCTGCGTTACATTACTAAACCGGCACAATAATGAAGGTATTTTAAACCGAATCATTACCTGTGATGAAAAATGGGTTCTTTACGATAATCGGAAGCGCTCAGCGCAATGGTTGGATCCTGGCCAGCCAGCCAAATCCTGCCCCAAGCGAAAATTAACCCCAAAAAAGTTACTTGTAAGCGTTTGGTGGACTAGTGCCGGTATTGTTCATTACAGTTTTCTCAAATCTGGCCAGACTATTACGGCTGATGTCTATTGTCAGCAATTGCAAACCATGATGGAAAAGCTAGCGGCTAAACAACCTAGGCTGGTCAATCGCTCCACGCCACTGCTGATTCACGACAACGCTAGACCACACACTGCGCAACAGACGGCTACTAAATTAGAAGAGCTTCAATTGGAAAGTCTAAGACATCCTCCGTACTCCCCGGACCTTGCTCCAACAGATTACCATTTTTTTCGAAATTTGGATAACTTCTTGCAAGGGAAAAAATTCAACCCCGATGGGGCAGTCCAAATCGCCTTCAAAGATTTTATTGATTCCCGTCCGACTGGTAATTTTTAGTAAAGGGATCAATGAACTACCTATGAGATGGCAAAAGTGCATAGAAAATAATGGTTCTTACTTTGATTAATTAAATATATTATATTAAAAAATATTCGACTTTTTGTTCCTCCCATACAAAACGCCAATTTCATATGTAAGGACCTAATATATAACACGTAAAGTATAGAGTAATGTGAATGGTTGTAGGTTCGAATCCCGGCACGTATCTTTAGATTTTCCAGATTACATACGGATTTAGGCGTCATATGCTCACCGGTGAAAAAAAACATTGCGAGGAAACCTGCATGGCATCTAGTAGAAATTTCATAGTATGTGCCCTGAGGACGATCGAGAGCTGCGCTATTGAAATTACGAAAAATTAGCGTAAAGTGTATACAGCTACTAATGTATCTCTGCTCACCCCATCAGGGGTATAGCGTGGTGATATTTTATTATTATAAGAGTAACAAAAATAGAAAAGACTAGAATACAAAGCAACACAAGATAATACATTGCAAGCTCTATCTGTTTTAAATTCAGTCCGTTTTAATATAATTTTTAATGTTGATGGAATGTGTCCGATCTGAATCTGTGAGAGAGGCGTTTGTGAGTGCCTTTGCTCTGAACAGACTTGACATCGGGATGTTTAACAAAATCTTAACAGAACTATTATCTGATGAGGCGTCTGGCTTTTTCAGATCAATGGCACCATATGTAATATGTTAGGTATTTCTGTATTAGGGTACGATGGGGCTGACATACGTACACACGTAAAAGTCCCTTAAATAAATACAATTAAAAAAAAATATATGTATAGATTAAAAATATCTCTGGTTGTGGTGGCCTTCCCAGAGAGGAGGCCTGTCAAGGCGAGTCGCTCGCCGGGTCCGTGGGAAGTATACGGATACCCAGGCTAGTGATGAAAATGCCCGGGAATTTTCCCAAAGTGCCCAAAACTTGTATGGGGAATATTCCCGGGAATTTACGAAATTCCCGGGCATTTTCATCACTAACCCAGGCTCGGGGAAGGCGGAGAGAGGACAGAGTTGCAACCCCGGTGGCTTTAGTCGGTGCAAGTTCAACACACCGGGGAGTGGCCCTCACCACTCCCCGACGGTCCGAAGGGATTTCCACCGGGTTAAAAAAAAAGAATGGTGGCCTAGTGGACAAGGAACCTGTATGCAGGCGCGAAAACGCGGATTCAATTCCTATTACGAATAATCGTAGAGTTGAGAAAGATCAACCTTTTTTGTTCAAAAGGCGGATAGACTCGTCTTATTTCCTAAGCCAAATAGGTTTCCGGTATCCGCATTCCAATGCAAGACACTTTTCGCTTTTTAAAGCGCCATTTGTGAAGTCCAATTATGTTAATAATACTTTTATTTTTCGTACCTTGTAATATGTATAACAAAGGCTTATGCGATGTCGATATTCAGATGCTGAGAAAAAAAATATCAGATTTTTTTTTCTTGTGTTTCTTTTTTTTATATAATTAATTAGTTTTTTCTTATTAGCTTATGTTCCCTTGCTTGATTTTTGTGTTTTTTTTTGTGGAAACTTTGTTGGCTTATTCATCTTTTTTTGTGTGTTTTTTATTGTTATATATATTGCTGCTGTAAGTTGTTGTGTGCAAAAGGTTTTATATATGGTTAACCTTGTTGTAAATCCTTGAACTAAGAACCCAAAACTGTTTCTCTGCTAAGTAGTTCACATTCTTGGATCATCTTCTTCATCTTGGATGGTGTTTTTTATCAGATGCTTTGTAGTCTCTTTACGTTTTCAAATAAGTGTTTATTTGAACCAGTAAATTCAAATAAATAAACATTTGTCTGCCTTATTGTTAACATATTATTTCGTGCGATGCATTAATCATCCGAGCTAGTATAAAACAATACTACTACTGTATACAACTGCCTGTGCCTTAAAGATCACAGCGTGATTGTTGAAACCGATCACGAATTACGCAGGTAACCGTGCCAAGGTCGTTGACGCACGTGCTCCATTAAGTTACAACTTAAAAGTAACTTTGTATTGTTATAGTAGCGACTCGGTCCTGTGAAAACTGTACACGAAAAGCTTGCGCTATTTTAGGCGATGTGGTCACACCAATAACTATTTGTAATAATCAATCTAATTTTTATTATTTTACTTCCTTCATCCTGTCATCGAATTTATTTTATTCGGTTTACGCTGTACGAATGGTTTATTTTACGTATAGGACTCGAACCTGCATCTCGGAGTATAGGAATCTATAGCTTAACAACTGTGAACATTAATTGTGCTTTCGACGTGTTATCATGGTTTTGTGATAAAAAATGCTAAGATAGAACTCTTTTTGTTATCCCATTATTAAGATTCGGTTACGAGCTACGGCAGCGTTTCTCAATCTGAGTGAGGTGGTAGCGCGTGTGTGTTTGACTGGACCGCGACCACAATAAATAGTCGCGTAAATACCGTTATATTCGCATTTCAGAAATAGCCTGTACATAACTTTTTTTTTGTATTCCGAGGAAAAATCTATGAAAGGCCCATCTACTATCTCAACAAAAATGGTCAAGATGCTATTGAAACTATCTTTAAATCGCTGCAGTATCGAAGCAGATCGCCGACCCATGAAAATCATGCAATCCTTTTTTTTAGTACCCGGGGGAAATCCCTAGCGGACCGTCAGGGGAGTGGTTTGGGCCACTCCCCCGGTGTGCCGGACTTGCACCGGCTAAAACCCCCGGGGTGATCCTCAACGCGCATGTGTGCCGAGCAGAGTTCCGCTAGCATGAGCCCTCGAGTCCCGGCACTCGCAAATTATGCAATTATGCCTTGGCGTACATACGCTACGCACTACAGCACCGGGGCAGGCCCAACGGCACCCTGAACGCATTATTATACTGAACTAGCTGATCCGGCAAACGTTGTTTTGCTATATAAGGTTTTGTAATATCTTCTAAGATGTTCATTGAAATTAAGTGATGTCAAAGACAATTTTGTTCACAATTAATACTCTTAATCAACAACACATTTATTTGGATAAAGATTAATATCATTACGTTGATACAACTCTTAACAAATAATGCATTAATTTCGACCAAATTTGTTTACTATAAAAACGGTTCTAGTGACTTAATCTTAAAAGATAGATATATACTGTCGCGGACATTTTTTTAGATCATTTCAAGAGGAATAATTCTTTCTTACATATATTTTTGGTATCTTGAACCGTTTTTGCAGCGCACGCAATGGAAGCCTTCAAGGATGAATAATTTTGCCCGTTTTTTTCACATTTTCAATTATTTCTTCGCTCCTAATAATTGCATCGTGATGTTATATAGCCTAAAGCCTTCCTCGATAAATGGTCTATTCAACTCAAAAAGAATTTTTCAATTCGAACCAGTAGTTCCTGAGATTAGCGCGTTCAAACAAACAAACAAACAAACTCTTCAGCTTTATAATATTAGTATAGATTTATAGGGCAGAGGTTAAACAAAGCGGTAGAGATATTCGAGCAGGCCGGCATTATCGTTGCGACTATCGATAGCAAATTCTTTGCTCTCGATGGTCGTGGCTGGTTTTTTTAACTTCAGGCTTATCATATCTGACCATAATATATAATATGTATTATGGTCAGATGAAGTCAAGTTCAACAGCTCAAAAGAACATACATTGTAATATAGTTGACAGAATAACACAAAATATGTAATAATAGTTTTGATTTTGTATGTTTTGGTATAAAAATCTGTCAGTTGTAGGAATGTACATCAGAAGTGAAAACACCCTAAGGCGCGGATCGTTTTCTGGCAGTCGTGACATGACAGCGTCGACCTAGTATCGACTGGCAACTCGTAATATATCCCTCAGTATCCATTAATATCGAAAGATGGCTTATTATGTAAGTGACTGTACAGCGCTGTTAGCTATTATCGCGCAGTTGCCTACATCGGACGCCTTCAATATGACTGCATACAGACAGTGGCGACTGTCAGAAGCGTGCCTTATCTTCACAAATTTGTAAACATTGTTTTGGTACTATATTTTAGATTAGAACATATTTTATCAACTTATTAATATATTATAGTAAAGATAGGTGTAAGTGTAGCAATGTGTATATGTACCTGAAAGTGATGGTCTCGCCAGTGACGTGCATAGGGTATTTGGATAGAGTAAGCAGAATTCACGTAATTAATTGGAATATGATGTTATGATAGTAAATATTATATTGCTTTCATAGTGAAGATAGATGGCGTGAAAATAGAATAGATACGAATATAATGAATTCCTTTTTCTGTTTAACTTAAAGGAATTTATTCCAGACTTATTGATCGTAAGGGCATGCAATGCTTCAATGCATCTATGGAACGAACGCTACTGGGTCTCGCGGATTCGTTTTTCCCTTTCCAAAAGCTTCCAACAACGTGGCTAAAGAAGTTTTCATTTCACGAATAGTTTAGGAAACGCTGGGCTATTATATCGACCTCAGAGACCGCGTGGGTGAATTTTTTGCCCGAACGCGACACGACTTCGAGATGCCCGGGGACACATTTTTTCACCAGTCCCATGAACTGGTCCGGTCTCGATCGTCTGCCATTATTAACGGAATGTACCAAATTGAATGATGGTTCAAATGGGGGAGGAGAGGGGAGAGAAATGTTAGGGTTCGTTGACTTTGAAATGCGTGTCTCTGTGTAGAGGAATCGACGAACGATTTTATTTGAAATAACTTTACGCTATACCGCTTTGGTGACAAGCAGGAGTATGTTTTTGTCTAAAATGCCTGTTTATTTTAAGTTTATGGCTAAATGATCAGTTTTTATGTTATAGGACGCGAGTTGGTTTTATACAGAGCAAATATTTTCACATAATTATATAATATTGTATTTATAAATGAGCATATATTTGTTTTCTTTTTAACACTTTAAATCACATACATGATTGTATCAGTATAGATCATATTTGTATTAGACATTCGTTTAAGTAACATCGGAGCGCGTTGATGTCTTATGTATAGAAGATACGAGGAAAATTTTCTTATGTCAAATTCATTTTTTTTTTTTGCTTTTTGGACTTAAAGAACATTATTATCGGTCGTATTTATTTTACAGATAATTAATCTGTATGTACTATTATAAAACCATGAGTAAATCTGTAAAATGAAGTCATTAAAATTGTTTTGTATATCCAACTATTTAAGAATTCTTATAAAAAGGTATAGTATTTTAAAATTGTACTCGTTTTCATTACTATGGTTATTGGAAACTTCAAAACGTTTATGTAAAATGTTTTCTTTTTTTTTTCTTCTCACATGGCTCACATCTTCTCACATGTTTATACTGCTTACTATGGAAAATATAGTACAGTCCAAAAATTGAGTGTACGTCATTGAGGTAATTACAGCAATTATCAGGCATTCGTTTTAGGATTTTTTAAATTTTCCTTGGAACTTGATAAAGTGGTGTTTCGACGAAGCAGCGGTAACATGCAGACGTGATACCGCCGGCGTACTGCCGCTTTGTCGACATACCACCTTAAAAACACTCTTCAAAGTTATAAAATTGTAATGTCGTTTCCGTTATTATTGTAGTCACGCGATTTAAGCCTCGGGTAGCCGTTATCTATAATATCATTAAAATATAATAATTACCAAGTTATACCAACTTCCTAGATCCTTATGCCCTGTAAAGAGTTGTGATGTCAAAAGTTCATGGCAGTAATGTGAACTGTGTAGATCAATTAATCCTTGCTTAAGCGATTAAGTATCACCTTGAGCTGTAGGCTATTTTGGTTCCGAACGATATGCGGAAAACGTAAGTGTAATAATGGGCGCATGACCGCATGCGCAAGTTTGTATTTTTTATGGCATGTTGAAAATCTGTCATAAAAGGTTTTTTTTTACACTTGCTCGACATAGTGACTGCAGAGTACCTGATAGTAGGTACAATGTAGTCCAAAAACGAAAGCGACTATCAAAGTATGAAAATCCATTGATAGTCTACATCGTCTTGTCGGCCCACACATAACCACGACTGAAGGTCTCTAGGTATATGAGCTACTGAATATACACAAGCTGATTCCGAAACGTGACAAGCCGAAACTGGTCACTATGACGGGCTTTACACCCATGTACTGTGGTCGCGATCCAGACGTGCACCGACGCCCTACCACCTTGCTGCTGCTCGTTTAGCACCACCGAGGAGTCACATGTAGGGAAACTAGGGTAAAGCCTACGCACGCGAGCAGCTTCGACTCCCGTTTTGTCTAGTGGGAGATTCTTGCACCCCCACGATATCGTGTCCACAAGGCAAGGCAGGGCTACAGAGATGTGCTTGTAGGCGTTCGATTTCCCCAACTGTGTCTCGACCACAGTACATAAGTGTTAAGTTAGTCATGGTAACTCACTTCGGCCTGTCGCGTTTAGGGATCAGTTTGTGTAAGTCCTGTTGCTCATATACGTAGAGAATTAAGGTCGTGTTGTATGTGGGTCGACATGTCGATGATAACTCTGAAATCATCGGGTGGTTGAGGGACACGCAGTAGTTGTTATGATTTTTGCCTGAGTTTTAACTTTTCACTTTCATTGTTTTATTATTGTTTGTTAATGTGTTTATTTTATAAGTAGTATTGTTTGTATTTTTGATGCACGATGTGGTGGCCTTAAACGGCGCAACACATTGATGGGCAATTTTTTTTATTGTTTTTTTTTTATTGTCTTGTAGTGTGTTCGTCACTGGCCGCCCTTAAAATATAAAAAATAAAATAATATAACCGTCTCTTGGTGGTCGCTACCGTGCTTGGACTATACTGTACTTTCCATCAGGTATAATGTAGTCACTTTGTAGAGATCGTATAGAAATCAAAAATGAAGAATAAGCCTATCGATAGTTGTAGCGATCATTCCGGCCTGCACAAATATCTCTTCACATTTCGTGCAAAAGAACCCCATTTTGTGGAGCGCTGGGTGGCTGAGCTTGAGATGAGACCTGGGCTTGAGGTGGATGATCATTGGGACCAAATATTTCAGCGGTGTTTTGACATGCCCATCGTGTCAAAGGTCATTCCGCGCTAAGGTGCTTCACGTAAGTCATCAGCGAGCTCACCTTTGCCGTCAGCAGCCCACGTCTAATTGATATGATTTAGAAGCGTCGCCAAGGTCAAGATCTATCAGTATTTTATCATCAAAGGAGCCAATATAATAAGTCTGTGTGAACACGATCGCCGGAAGTGCATTTAACAGCTCGACGACTCGGCTGCAGTAAGAGTTAGAGAACATCTTAGTCCTAGCCGGGATGTGAGTTAATATATAAAGATTCAGCCAGAAAAGACGGCAATTTTGCCTTCTTGTCAATGTTTTTTTAATGAACAGTTCTATATAACCTGTCATATTTTTTTCTAGCAAGAATAAGTACATTTTTTTACCAGTACCAGAAAGGAAATGTTGTGCAAATAAAAGCATGAAATTTTTAAAAAACTCTACAGACGCACGCTTGACCTCAATCACACCTGGTGGAAGGCGAAGAAAGGTTTGACAAAGAGCTGTGTCCGCCTAAAAAATGCCTATAAACACTTTTCTTAAAGGGTCCTAAGTCATAAGATCGTCGAAATATGCCGCCTTATTTTTATATATATATGAACTATTATATCCTCTATATAATATTATATTACTTTTAAGGAAACATAATATAATAAACGTTTATAGCCTTTACAAATGGAAAAAATTAAAATACATTATGTTCAGAAATGCGCGTTAACACAAATGAAAGAAAACTCATAAAATATATAAAAGTCAAATGTGGTACCTGATAAAACTGAGTGTTTTCGGTTTTATCGGTTTGCAATAAAATCGACGTAAATATTTGTATCGAGTACCGTATAACGCAACCTTTTTTGATACTCGTTTTTGTTCTTAAATCGATTATTGATTGGTTATGTGTAGAGTACCGCTCGATGTTGCTGATTTGTTTGAAATGAAAATCTTTCAGTTTGATTATAAACTATGAAAATTGCTGTTTAACCTTATGGTAAGAAATAAAAAAAGCGTTTTGATGTTTTTGAAAAATCAACTCCCTAGAGGGAAAAATAAAAGATTTCTACCAGGCAACGCCGAGTCATTACAGCTAGTCATTGTAAAATTTCCACATCATGTATATAATAAATGGTGTAAATATGTTGTTCAATGATGCCGAATAAATAAATTAACTTATGGACAGCGGAAACTCGAGCACCACGTACATTGCAATATTTGACCATGATTAGTTTTAAAGAACGGGGCATATTGCTTGAGTAATGTATACTTTATTGCCAATCATTAATCATTATAAGTCAAGTTAAAGTTTCAGTTTTTATTTAAGATGAAAATAAGTTATAATATTAATGTTTTTGGGCAATTACACACATTGAACTACCTCTAGAGTGAGACTAGACGAAGATATACACACTTAAATACATATTGACAACCATGAATCACGTTAATCACAACTGCTCGTCACAGTGCAGGTTGTCGGTAACGGGCCTCGAACCCAGCACCATTAGCGTCGCAAGCACGGTCACTAATATTGAGGTATCAAGCCGTCTAACAGTTAAGTCAGATGGGTGAATATTAGCCGGGCAGTAAACTTGAGGGAGTCCACTGCCGCGGGCTTTATACAGTTGGTACAAATGATCCGACGTTAAAAATTGTCGCACTCTGCTCAAGACCAAGACTATTTGCTTACGTTTGTAGGTTTCACGCGAGCATGTTACACGTTATTCCAGGGCTTTGAGCACTCCCAGCCGATCGGTCGATCCACGACCGATTGGCTGATGTCTTTGGGGTCGTGGCTGCTCAGGGCGGGGGCTCAGAACAACTGGCTTAGCAACCCTGGAGAAGTTGGCAGGGTATTGTGACGTGCTCTGCCTAAATACAACGAGCAGTATCGGGGAGGGTATCATCTTCCCCCGAAGCTTGTGGCCACCGGGCGCGGCGCGGCCAGGCTGTGGCGAATTGATTACAGGTCCCGCAGTCCCCGCCAATGCGCAGAAGTAGTCACCTTGAGGTTTTTAGTCGGTATAAGTCAGACATACCTCGGTCGCGCAACCCTCCTGTGCGGCTGAGACGACCCTATGAGGATTTTCCCCGAGTAAATAAAAGGGCTTTGAGCACAGTTAAGATGGAAGCAAGTATGTAGCCGATTATATTACGACTACAGTGAAAAAAAAAAAACAATTATAACAGAGAGCGTGGCTGCTGTTAGTTTTTTCTCTTTCGCACAAGTAATTTTGTGATAGTACTATAGCAGTATCGGTCCATGTGATAATCATTTATTACTGCTAAATTCACCAGTAATCTTTTTTTCTCATCTCTGGTTTCGACCTTTGTGTTTTTAATCAGCTTGTGTACAACAATTTATTTTATTCAAAAAGTTAGGTTTTCTTATAAAGTTTAAAATCTTTAGAGTAACTTAACACTCATATTTTTTACATCATTCAAATCCTAAATAAATTAATGTTATCACGATCGAACAACCTTAAGTTCAAAAATTTAAGGTTGTATTTTGAAAACAACATTTTTTATAATATTTAAATACGTTTTTTTTTTGGATATATTTCCACCGTTTTTAGCCTCATCTAATTCTGTTACAGTTATCTCAAATTAAATCTTTTGTATCGCCATCGCTGATTTGTATATTTATTTGAGAAGTGTAGGATTCATTAAGTTGATAGATGTTTTCTACAAATGTACATGTGTTTATCCAATTCATTTTCTTTTACATTTTTTTATATAGTTTGTGCCCGTCTTAAAGATCTATTCTAAATATTGGTAAGAAAATTATTGAAGCCGCATGTATAGTTTTGAAGATTATCTCCTGTATACAAAAAAAAAAACTTTTTTTTTTTATAATACTACAGTAGATTGTTTAGATACATCATCGTCTTAGGCTGGGATTTATTGTCGCAGCTTTGTCTTAAACTTCTCAAACTATACAAATTATATTGTTTAATTAATGTAATAGTATATAGTAAGTCATTGATTTCGTCAACTTGTACTTGGCTCTGCAAATATTAAGGTTATATTAAAATTCCTACTATCTATTTAGTTTCTTATCAAATCCAAACTTATTTTCGAGTAAAATTTATGTAAAGTCCAACTTGCTTCTGTCTTCTTAACTTAGTTGCTTATTAGCTTGTGACTTGCTCTGCCTAAATACAATGAGCAGTGTCGGGGAAGGCATCTTCCCCCGAGTTCGTGCCCAGCGGGCGCGGCGCGACGGGGCTGTGGCGAATTGATTACAGGACCCGCAGTCTACGCTAATGCGCAGAAGTAGCCACCTTGAGGTTTTTAGTCGGTACAAGTCCGACACACCTCGGTCGCGCAACCCCCCTGTGCGGCTGAGACTGTCCTATGAGGATTATCCCCAAGTAAAAAAAAAGTGCTTATTAGCTCAATCGAGCAATAGTAAGTTTTATAGTAAACAGAATATTTTTTTAAATAATTAGTAACTTTTAAATACAAAGGCTTATTTCAAAGACTTTTATACTTTCATGTTACCTAAATCAATGCGCTATGTATAAAAAATATAATTATTTTTTGGGTTTTAATTCGGTTGTATATATCTATTTGTATTTTGAGATGGACCAAATATACGAATTTGTAGATGAAAAGCACTGGAGCGATATAAACCTCACTGATGTCATGTACACGAGACTTGTGATAGTTGGAATGTATGTCCTTAAAATACTTAAGAAAGCGTTCGAACTTTATGTATAAAACCTAAGCGACTTACTCAAATGAAACAATCCACAGAGTGCGGCACAGTTTAACGATCAAACACAATCACCGACAACAAAGTGGTTTGTAAAAGCACGAAAATATTTTCACTGTCCCTTTTAGATAGCGCTGTGATGAAAATAAAATTGAGATTCGCGAGCGCGCTCGATCGAGTTTCGCGGCAGACAGACTGGGATCCGTGCAAGCGCAGGTGTCTTTATTACTTAGATCAATGGTGGACGGTGTTATGCGTTACGAACTAAATTTGTTATATTAATTTTTTATTACATTTCTAAATAAATTTTGTTACCAGTGTATGGTTTGAAAATAGAGATACTAAGACGCGATATCAATTAAAGGGCAAATAGAGTTACATAAGGTAAGAAAGGTATTTATTTTGTTACTCAGATTTGATCAGCCTAGTTGTGATTTGAATATTTACTTTCACAACGATATAGAAGTTTTGGATTTTAAATAACATGCCTCTAATAGTTTTAAAATAGAAAGAAGAAAATATAAAAAATATTATGTTTTAGAATAAAAAATGGTCAAATTCAAGCAACCTGAATGGCTTTATGCGAGTTTGTAATTGCTTCGAACGTGTTTCCGGTCCAGATTTTTCTTTATCTATCTAAATAACCTCATTCGTACGGCACAAACTTCGATGATTCGGTGTTTGTTTTATGAAACAAAGCCGTTTCCGTTCTGATTTTGCGATTTATCGTATTTATTTTTCTATGGGTTGGTGTTTTTCCCGGTATTTTCGCTTAGTCGTCGAAATAGTATCTTCTAGTTATAATTTAGTATCGTTTATGTATGTATGGCACGTGAGTTTTTAATATTTTGATTATATTATAAGCGCAAGCCGATTACAAACCGTGTTGGATCTATATGCCTAAATGAAACAGCCTATCATCGTACACAGTGGCAAGACTAAGGCTGTCACGTTTTAGGATTATGTCGTATCACTCCAATAGGGTGTAACCTTACACTGTGGCATAATATTCTAGCCATTGAAGACTAGCCAGAACTACGATAGAGAATGCCATTAGATTCCCAACTTGTGTCCGTAGCCTTAAACCTTTGAATTAAATTATTGCCTACTTTTATCAATTTAAGAATCAACACAAAAAGGGTTATTTGAATTATAACGTTGGTCTTCAATAATGAATATGGGATAAGACATTCAACCTGCTTAAATATCCTAACATGACCTAGTGGTGCCTATAGGTTTTGATATGCTAATGTTGAGGTTGCAATACAAATATTGAATATCAGACTTTCGTATTATGGTACTCTAAAGAATACTAGATTACATTTTCCTTGAGGTAATAATAAAAAGAAATACTCAGACGTAGATTCTAGATTGTCCAAAAAATATTTTTCTGAGCTTTGTACCGTCATAATAATCATCTTAATTTAGCGTTCCTTCCTGCGGTTTTCCCTCGTGCCTCGTTTTTTGCAGTCCCGTCCATAATGATAAATGATGATTCAAATACAACAATATGAGAGTATTAAATAAAGTTATTGTTTATCACATCTGCACATGCGTTTATTTATTCAGATGCTTTGAAGTTACGATGTCGTTCCACGTTACCTTTTGTATTCGTTGCGCGTTTACTGTAAACCAGTCATGATTTGTGAGTATTTAAACAATACCGATGCATGGATCGAATCGATTAAGATTCTATTGCTTCTTTATTTATTAGTGTTTTGATATTATTTTGAATATTTTGTGTCATATTGCGCGGGCTGAAAGGTGACTCTTGGTTTATTCAAAAGTCATGTTTGGAATTTTAATGGTTGTTTTGGCTGCTATTTCTGTATTGCTGTCTTTTATTTACACCATTAAACGTTGTATAACTATCCGACTCGATAGAAATATTTGTACAGGTTTTAGTAGTCAAACTATTTCTTATTATATGTTTATACATTGTGGCAAGAATAATTTTACTTTTTTTAATATGGCTGTGAAATTACTAGATTTAGAGAATACCTTACTTCCGCTACAGCTGGGGGCAGTCATTAGTTCAAAATCTAATCAGTCGCCAAGTCCTATCCATTCATAGATATCTCAATGGAAAATATCTAATTTGAGCGAAAAAGTAGTTGAAACATAAATTCGTGCTAAAAGGTCATCTCTTATTGTCTTCTTCAAGAAACCCAATGTGGTGCGATAAAATTTTCCATCCTTCGCTACTTCTGGCGCACGAGTGTATTGATAAACTGATTGTGTCAAGTCACCTACATTAGATTATTTGTATCGATGATCTGATAGTTCAGTTTGTATAGATCCTTTCTGTGACGCTAAAGGTCCTGTGTTCGAGTCCTGGTTCCGGTAAACTGCACTATGGAGAGCGGATTACTTAATCGCTAATCATAGATGTGTGTATGTAGTATATCTTTATCTAGTAGGTACCCATAAGCACAAGGTAATTTTAAAGTTAATGTGGGTAATTTTGTATCCCTTTCCACGTTCCTAAGTTCAATCAGAAAAAAATAATTATAGTTGATATCTTTTACTCGTACAGGGTACGGCATGCCTTAACACGTCACCCACCGGGCGTGCCTGATAAGATGTTGTAAAATTCACTAGATAAATACTCAAAGTACGTGATTGTCTGAATCGTTGCCAAACAAAGGTAAGACTCTTGGTTGCTTAACCATTCCTAGAAGTTATGAAAGTGTAATATGTACTTTATTATAGGATAAAGCAGAAGTTAGCTAGTACTATAGACTTACTAGCTAACTTCTGCTTGTGACTTCTTCCATTTAGGACAGAATAAAACACTTTAATATTGGATACGAGAAATTCAGTTATTAAGTAAGGCAATGCTATTTTTAATCTATACTAATATTATAAAGCTGAAGAGTTTGTTTGTTTGTTTGTTTGAACGCGCTAATCTCAGGAACTACTGGTTCGAATTGAAAAATTCTTTTTGAGTTGTATAGACCATTTATCGAGGAAGGCTTTAGGCTATATAACATCACGATGCAATTATTAGGAGCGAAGAAATAATGGAAAATGTGAAAAAACGGGGAAAATTATTCATCCTTGAGGGCTTCCATTGCGTGCGCTGCAAAAACGGTTCAAGGTACCAAAAATATATGTATGACAGAATTATTTCTCTTGAAATGATCTAAAAAAATGTCCGGGACAGTATATGTCTATCTTTTAAGATTAACTCACTAGAGCCGTTTTTATGGTAATCGAATTTGGTCGAAATTAATGCATTATTTGTTAAGAGTTGTATCAACCTAATAATATTAATCTTTATCCAAATAAATGTGTTGTTGATTAAAAGTATTTAATTACGAACAAAATTGTCTTTGACATCACTTAATTTCAATGAACATCTTAGAAGATATTACAATAACTTATATAGCAAAACAACGTTTGCCGGATCAGCTAGTGTCTGGGATAAAGAAATGGGTAAACCTCAACTAAAATAAGGTTTTTTTTTTTATATACGGAACTATAATGAAATAATTACAATACTTGATCTCCTCTCGATCAATCCCATCCGCGCGTACTACAATGCGACCCGCATGCCGTCTCACTCGCACATAATTCCCCACCCTTCTAATGTTTACCGATCATGTAATAGTAAACAATCTTTTGCGAACACTTTCAATAATAATTATGTGGTATTTAGTTGCATATAGACCTACTTAGGAAGCTTGAGGCAACACAACCGAGACTTGCCAAAGAGCCTTATTATAATAATATCACAAACTCTTATACAAGACGCTTAAATACACACAAGCTCACGTGATACTTCGAACTCCTTTCTATAGTACTCACGCATTTGGCCTTTCTTCTAATACATGTACATTTAGCCTTTATTTTACGCAGAAGATATCGCTATAAAGGTAACTTGTAGCCTTCCATCTAATACTTGTATATTTCGTTTTTATTTTGTAGAGAAAATATCGCCAAAAAGGTAATTTACAGCATCTGCACCACTCGCGACCACCATAACCTGCGAAATATGATAAAAATCTGGTTAATTTTCTTGTCTTTTTTTAACCTGTTGTACCAAAGTCATACCGACTAAAACTACCGGAAGAATCTCCCACTAGTGTTGTGTGTTAGAACTGGGATTCAAAATCCATTTAACAACCCAACAAGCAGTGTAACGGTAAAGTTAGCCAACCCTATGTCGGCATGTAGAGCGTGAGGACAGTTTAATACCTCTAGAACTTTAGTTGCTGGACGGCAGCCGAGCTCGTATTTTCTATAGCAGCCATTCTCAACATTTATAACAGTTGACCGTTTAGAAATTGCCTTCAACCTTTTGATTATAATGTAGGTACTGTAGTGATTGTATAAATGGATATTAAAGTAGGTTAGTTATATATGGCACTTTTGTCGGAATTGGCCGTTAAATAAAAATAAGTTTTATTTTGAAAACATCGAATTTTAAAAGATGAAGTTTATTTGATTTTTTCAATTATGATAGAGAGATTGAATCTAAAATTCGAAAGGAAGGGTCGGATTGTATAAATTATATTATAAAAATATAAGAAAAATAAATGTAAATATTTAATGAAATACATGGGAGTATATATATAAAAAAGGGTGTTATCATTTCAAGCGAGTGAGCGACCATACATATAGGGAAATGTAACACGACTGCCGAAAGCATGTCACAATACACAAAATGTGTCTATTGCACCTTTATTTTAATATATTTGGGCTTAATACGCTTTAGAAATACCTTCGTTAATTGCGTTCCTTTGTCAATAATTTCTGAAGTGTAAGTAAGAACTTTTATACAATAGCGAATCTTTCACGGTGACCTGCTGTGTATATTACCGCCAACACAACTGCCATGCACTCTCCCTCGGTTAGACCCAAGCTTGTGAGAAGACAAACTCTGCAAGGTAGTACGTTCCTGGCTAGCAACGAGTCCACACTGAACTTCAGCAACCAACCTAGGACTGCCTATATCTTGGATGTCAGCAAGACACCCAAGATATAGGCAAGATTTAGATTCCGATTGCAATCTAAAAAAAGGTATCAAAAATAAAAAGTTACTGTTTTAATAATGCACTGCTTTCAAACTGTTTTTTCTTAATAAATTATTTATTGTTGATAACGTAATGCTTTTCTTGTGTCTATGGGATGAACGTAATCGCTGGAGGGCGCGTTGCTAAAGTTTATGAATCACTGTCCCGCGGTCATTACTCGCTGCAATAACTCTTCTGTCATCTTCAAGAACGGTGACACGTTCCAGTTAATCTTGAAGATGCAGATGTTGCATACCCGACGTCCGTGACCAACTAGACTTTTTCTACCCAAGTCACGTGATTACATCGCAACATTGCAACTACAGTCGATTCATTCCAGAAACTCACTGCGTCTATCTGCATCCATGGATTTGGTGATAATTCTGGAAATATTGTATGGGAGACTTTAACGTGGGATGCAATAAAATACCATTAATAATTACTTTTAATACATTTAAACTTGTAATAGAACTGTTTAAAAAATATAAAATGTGTTATAATTAAGTAATTAGTTTTTACGGGGAGGGGCCGATCCTGAGACGCCGCACAATTCATAATTCTACCGTCCACCGATGAAAGCTCCCAGCCTTGACAATGCGCAAACGATCCGTACAATCTTTACGCCGTTCGCGGGAATCAGTCGACAGAGAGCACGTTACAAAACTTGTTTTTAAATACAAACGTATAATCATAGAATTAGGTAAACGTACATATGCGGCAAAAAAGCAAAAAAAAAGTGTCTTAAATAGAACAAAATTATAATATAACGATTTCTAGCGCTGCTGTTTCTGCGTTGTGTATCTAGAAATACAACAAAATTGAAAAAAAAAGAAACCACGACAGACTAAATTAATGCATGAACTTACGAAAACATTTTTTTTTTACTTGTATTCCCGCTTTCTGTACTATATCGAGGTGTGAAAGGCTATTTGGTTTTGCGACATTTTTTTGCTGATATAGTAATATATATTTTCGGAATCAGCGTTTCTTACCGATTCCAAATATACATATATTGTATATATCGAGGGATGAAAGGTTATTTGGTTTAAGCGAAATTTTTTGCTGATATAGTAATATATATATTTTCGGAATCAGCGTTTTTTACCGATTCCATATCTATATCTATATCTATATATATATATATATATCTATATTACTATATCACCAAAAAATGTCGCTTAAACCAAATAGCCTTTCACCCCTCGATATGAACAATCGTTCGCCTTGAAGCGACAAGTTTGATGATATGCGTTTGGCTAAAGCCATTTTAAATCGATAAGTGTAATCGTTCCCTTATTTTCTTTTGTAATAGAAAGCGAAAAGCTACATTGCGTTGCTTGAAGCTCGTTCCCGTCTCGCAGACAGTTTGCCGACGAGAAAGTGCAAGGGTCCACGACCCTAGACTGCTTATAGCGCGTAATGACTATTGCGTGCACGCGTTTATGTCGCAGTGCGTGTGGGGATTCAGACTTTTCGACCCATAATACATTTTTCACTGGCTGCGTCGCGACTTTACATACTTCCTTGGCGTATGTAACCCTTGATGGAAAAATTAGGATCTTATTAGCGTATCACGTATATCTATGTCTCTGTGTATTTATATTTATTTGTGATATCGTAGGTCCTAAACGGATGAACCAATTTTGATATAGTTTTTTTATAGTATGGTCTTAGGCACCACATTCTCAGCAGTGAAGAACAACCTCATGAGGAAACCCTCGTGGCATCTAATATAAATTTAATGTGTACTAATGGTGTGAGAATTGCGATCAGTCGCGCTACTGGTTTCCTTATACATATAAACGCAAAATGGATACAGCCGTTAATGTATTCTTTAGTTTGAGTTAACCTTCAACGCTAAAACAGAGGCTTTTACAAATCTACATCCTATATCTTTCACGAAGAGATGGGCACATGTTTTTGTTAGATATGTTGTTTGTTAGTGGCTTAGTACTACCTAACTGCTACACGTTTAGCACTATATTACCACCAGTCTATGCCCACCATAAAATGGATATTATTAACGGACTCGGTCTGATATCGTCCCGGTTCGGTTTACATTAACTAGCCTAGGTCTAGCGAATTTTTAAACAAACTTATTTTGCGATATTTCCTTAGGGTTAAGATTCTTCCAAAAAATATAGAAAGATGTATTTTTGGTTTCTAACAGAGTAGTAAAAAATACCCGTTTTTATAGTGTTTATTTAAATATTGATGGATTTTTATATAAAACTTCAACCTTAATTTCACCCTCTCAGGGGTTAAATATCACTAGGTGAGGCCTGCACAAGGTCGGACGTCGCCGGATGCCGAGGAAGATGGCTCGGCTTTGCCCTTAGCATCCAGAAGACGAGAGAAGGAACAACCCGGTGGTTTTAGTCGGGACAGGTCCGACACACCGGGGGAGCGGCCCTCTCCGCTCCCCTGAAGGTCCGTAGGGATTTCCACTGGGTTAACCAAAAAAAAAAGGGGTAAAATATCACAGAGTAGTGGGTGGTGACGTGTCGCTGCCGGCACTCGCTCGCGCGATGGTCAGTAGCAACAGGGCATGGCAGGCGGCCCTCACTGCCCTCTGAAGTTCCGTTAGGGAATTACCCCGGGTTACCAGAAAAAAGGGTGAAATATCAAAAATTTTAGTAGTCTAGGTTCTAAGGTGATATGACAGCCAGTCAGGACATTTTTTTTAATCCTAACTCGGAAAAATTATCACTATTCGCTTGATGATAAGCATGGTATAGTCCACAAAACCACCATGACTATCAATTGTAAAAAAAAACCTAACGGTATGTGCCGGGCTGCACTAATATCTCCTCACGCTTTGTTTAAAGGACACAGTATCATAAAACAGTGGGAACACGCCACCATACACGCCATCTACATATGTATAGATATATGACTTAAAATATTTTATCGTTTCCCAAAATTTTTGAATTTTGTGCACAATATGCGTGTCGTTTTAGTTAAGTCATTAACATAGTTCACACCTTAGTCACTTGACTTTGACTTGTTCTGGATTATTAAATTTAATAATACCTATACATTTATCTGGCAATCGCTACGCTGCGATTGGGCTACGAAGAAAGCTTGATTATAGGCGGAAGCGTTTTGATCGTAATTTACTACATTATTTGCAACTGACAGCGGAAAATGATTAGGCTGGTTAAGAAAACGAAGCGTGGGACATCCGAATGCAAGACGGCTGGACGTTGTGGTCAAGGTTACGGGCCGTAACTGGATGTACTTCACACGGGTTCGAGGATGGTAGCATATCATGAGGGAGGCTTGTATAGATGTTGAAAAAATCGGAAAGTAAATGCTGATGATGATGATACAAGGGCCCCAAAGTTTCAGCTTTATAATTTAGTTTATATTAATTATAATAATAATACATTGTCAAGCTATATCCCGTTCGAGGTGAGCAGAGATACATTAATGTGACCGGCGGCGCAGCAGGTCGCCGTTTTCAGGGTAGTAATTAATTAGATTTATTTGTAAATTATCAACACATTCGCCATGACAACGGTGACTTTCGATTCTCGTTCTTTCGTAGTCAATATAACTCTTGCAGAAAATACTGTCGTTCAGTTGCTGTAGTTATTTTGTCGACTCGGTGTAATAAAACTGTCCTCACGTGGTATACGGGAATCTGTATTCTATCTAATTCTTTCTTCATATTTATTTGTTTGTCCCTTTTAGTGTCCATTTTCGTTTCATCGAGCTTTAAATCACAACGATTCTAAAGCGGTTTCACTTCGTAAATTACCTTTCTAATATATGCAATTTAAAAACTCGAACTTCGTGGCCCCAAAGTACAGGAAAATAGTTGAAGGACAAGGAAAGTCCCTTTTACTTATATCGTGTTTGCTTTTTATAGGGTTATTCTGACCGCAACAGAAATAGGCGTTTTTGATTGGGTTTTACCGCAGTTTTATTGTGGTTTTTCCCATTTAGATATTTCCTCATCTGAATCTGAAATGTGAGAGAAGGGGAAGAAATAATTGAACGAAGGGGAACATAATAGGGAATTACGTAGTTTTCTTTTAGTATTTAGCACGTTCACGCGTACCACCGGTGGCTCGCATCTGGTTTTGACCCAAGGTGTTGCGTACCACCGCAAATTTACATCGTATTTAAAAAAAATTGAATACATTTATTTTGAATAACGATAATGTGAAAAACTTCAATCGTAGGCGTATTCCAGACGTATTTATCATAAGGACATGCAATGCTTTCATGCATCTGTGAAATGAACGCTACTGGAGTTAAAGAATAAACACGATGGAACGAAACGAGCGTAAATGAGCTTACGAAAATAAAAATAAAATCTTGTTTCACTTTTACTCGCGCGATGTATAGTTAGATCGTGGAAATATGCTCGCTGGAAGCATACCAGCCTGCAGTCCACTCTTTAGCCGTTCGCATGATGAATGTGGAAACGGATCTTTTCGTGCGGATATATGTTAAGGAACGTCCACCACATACGGATGGTATCCGACACGGCGTCTAGCGGATCTAGTAGACTTAGTGCTTAAACTTAATATAATCATCATTTGAAATGTAAACGAACTTTAAGTCCACCGTATAGCTTAGTTCCTATTTATTTATTTTTTGTATCCCGGGGGAAAATCCTGCATAGGACCACCAGGGACGCTGTGAGGGCAGCGACTCCGGTGTGTCAGACTCTTACTGACTAAAATCCCCCGGGTTGTCCCTCTGATTGCTCCACCCAGGTCTGGGAAACAAAGTTCGTCCAGACGCCCAAGGAACAAAAGGCCTTGCTGAGGCTACCTTTCTGGGAGGGGTAGGAGTAAAAGCCCACCCAAAACCACTCTCAGGCGGCGTGCCGGATAGCTTTTGTCCTACGATGACTTATGTTAATCAGAACAAGTGACTTTATATACAATGAATCATGATTAAATGCGATCTCTAGGGATTTAGGACTTTTATCAGCTATATATGCTTTTCATCTACCCAGTGTGGTAAATAGCCAGGTTTGCAATGTGAGTTGGGAGTTATTTATAGAGAGTTTTAATAAGAAATTCGAGTGCTAGTAAATAAACACGTCTAAACCTGATAAATTGTCATACTTATATAAGTAATTGAGCTATAAAGTCTTAATTATAGAGATAATTATAAGAAAGTCAAATCTCAATTAATAAGGTTGAAAAAGTCTCAGTAACAGAGGTATTTCGGAGCATAAGTGTTGAAACCTCCTTGTAATTATAAGTAACACAGATTTTTCAATTATCCAGTGCCCATGTAACCAGGTTTCAGTGAACATTATGTATACATAGATAAGGGTGATCTTCAAGTAGGATATTCAGAATTCGATTTTAATTCCAAACATTTATAAATGGTAATATCTTGATATTCCCATTATAGCAGTAAATTTTAGTCAACATATTTAGGGACAATTACACCCATGAATGAATGAATAACAATGAATTATTAAGTAGGTATTTTGCCTGCCCTGAGCCAGGATAAAGTACGCAGGGAAAACGAGTCAATACCTGTTTCCCTAAAATTACATGAAAGTAACTCTATCTACTTACCAATCAATAGTTCGGCACACTCGCTACGGTGTACAAATTATTTACGATTCACTTCACATTTGTTCATCAGTTGTAGTTGATTTGTTAGGGAATATTCCCTATACTATATAGTTATTTAACCTGTTAACCGGGGAATTAGCTATTGCTCAACTAGTTTCAGAATGGGGACTTTTTGTTCGCAGCGATAAGTAATATTACACCTCAAATAATAAAATAATGTCGTTTTTAACTTATGGTGTTTATTTATTTTGATAAAATATTTAATATATTACGATTAATTTCCATGACGAAAAATGTCGTCACGCCCATTGCAGTAGGCTTTTATGTATAATGAAATATTTCGTCATACCCAGTTAACAGGTTAAATTTCTATTGATTGGAAGAAGGTACAAATTATTGTGTCTTGAAATATCTCTCGTGTCTATAAAATCACCATGTACATAGCTGATCCTTGCAAGTATTTCTTAATTCCATGTATGCATATAAATGGTTGCTGTGTAAAGTAGCTATAACGAGTACTTGCCAGTAAGTAATATGTCTGCTCATCTGTCTGTAGCATGGCTTGATGATATTACAGTAACGGCACGAGTGGCTAATAAACGCGGAACTGTGGGAAGTCAAACCAGTGCATTTGTTAACCGCTAACGACTTTTGCTTATGACAAATTGTACCGCTTTCTACCGTGAGCTGTTTTGAAACTGGTCTATCTTTTTGGCCTACACTGTACTTTTCATCAGATGCAATGTAGTGACTTTGTCGAACTAGTAAAATAAAATTACGATTTTTTAAGAACTAGATCTTTTAGACTTTGATTGTTTGTGAATTTATTCGTCAGAGAGTGTTATCAATCGTTCAAAAACGATTTTTTTTTAAGAATAATTACCATCCCTCAGTGTAAGTTAACACAGAATTGAGGTACGACAAAAAAAAAATAGGCGAAGTGCTAGTCAATCTCGCGCACAGAAGTTTCCGAACGCACTCCTTGACACGTAAATATTTCCTCCATCATGGACATATATCTTGACAGCAATGAAAGATATATGTGCTAAGAAATAAAAACAGATTCGTTTATATAATAGCGAGTATATTGAGGCAATGAGACACAGGTTTACCTCAATCAAATGAACATATCCGCACGATCTGTTTGCTCCACAAATAGTACATCCGCTGACCCTAGATGAAGGGCGTTTTGTTGTTTTATAATTATTCCTGATATATCTCGTGTCCAAAAGTATAAAAATTGTTTCCTGTTATTTAAACGCTCGGTTGTAAATCCTGCATCACTACGCCGGAATGTGGCCAAAATACGAAAAATTTGCCAAAAATGTATTATAGCATGTAGACGCCGCCCGATACATAATTGTATTACACACCCTAAGGGTCGTTAGGGTGATAAGAGACGTGCGGGGTAAGGGGTGCGCGCGCGCAAGGGATGCTCTAGCAAATTCAGTCGACTACTGAGACCCGAGGCGAAAGTACGTGCGTGTGCGTCGCGGTTCAGTGTGCCTTAAAGTGCAAATAAACAGTAAAACGCCAAAATCCGTGTCTTTCTACAACCACACCCACGACCACCGGTCATAGTATTCATATTACAATCGAGGACAGCATATATACTGTTCAACGCATATTCTATTGAGAGTAAAAAAAACTAGTTTTGAAACTTTAAGCTAATTTATTTTACTTTTTAAAGATATTACCAATATTGGTAAGGGTAAAAAGTGTCAGGGCACACGATGCGTTCCGGTGTAGTAGCACTGCGAAACGAGGGGAAGATGAGTGCACACGTTGCAATGTCGGAGCTGTAACACTTAGTGGCCTTTTCTGGTAAGTTTTCAATAACAGGTTGTACAAAGCGGGTGCGCTGCGGTGTCACAACGCATCGTGTGCCCGCCAACGCGGTAACCATTTGCGTTCTGATGCAACTCATCGTGTGACCCGACTTAAAGTTTCTACATATTCGTATCTGAAATACGTGACGGAGAGGCATGTTCTCAACTTCTCATACTACATCACTTGTATATGGCGGTAGTATTAGACAACTTACTTCATAATTAAATTAATTATTTATCACAAACACCACAATTCCTATTTAAAGGCAGCGAATTATTTGATACACGGATTTCGGCTGCAATTTTAAGATTTATAAGAGAGGAATGTTTGCAAATTAATGCAAAAAACCGCGGCTTTAAGATCTATCGGGTAATAACTTTAAGCTCGTCATGCAAGTTTGATTTTGAACTGTCATTACAATAAATCATTTACAGGCTTTGAATTAGGAAATCCCCTTTAAGATATTACCTTAGACAAAAACAATGGCTACGAAACTAAAGTCTTTTTTTAATTATTTCCAGATCTTACCGAATCATCATCACGTACGCTGGCGCATAGTTATCATGACAAACCGAACTTCCCATCAGGCGATGCTGACAGACACATTTCTACCCTCAATCCATCCGCAAACAACAATCCACCTAGAACGGAAACGAAAAAAATTGTAAAACACGACGAAAATGCAAACCCTACCGCGTCAAAAGTCATAACGAAAACGGACGATGATTTTGACGTGAATGAATATTTCGCTAGACTTCAGGGCACTAGATACGTTAGTGCACCGTTAAATAGTAACATAAAGGAAGCTCAGAGCGCTAATGCTGAAGAGAATCTAGAAGAGATTAATCTAAATGAACCGGATAAGCAACAGGCCGTGCAGCAAAGTCTGACGGCAGATATTGCGCAGAATTTCTCTCAGCTTCCAACGGTTTTGCCACATGTAGCGAATGCGGTGTTTAGCTCATTCTCTAATATGTTAAATTTGAAAGCCAGGGAGGAAGTTTCGGTTGATTCAAAGCCGAAATCTGAATGTGAGGAGGCTCGAATGCTGGAAAGTGCCGCAGTGCCTTTAATGACTGTTGACGAACCTTTGAAGAATTTAGGACCGCCTCCAAGGGAACCTCCTTTAGGAAGTAAGTAATTTTAAGTATCTTCTATATTGTAAACAAAACAACTACCACGATAATTATACCGGACGTTCTAGAAAACAATTATTTTTGTACCACTATTGGAAAATTTTCAAGCTATAGTTATCGGTTACGCATAAGTTTGAGCTTGAAAATGAAAATGGCCTTGTTTAACTGACTTTTATGTAATGATATACTTCATTGTATTTTCTTAGTAAAAGTAATTTCTATGCAGAAACTTTCTTAAAAATGTTGTGTAAAATCTTGCCACGCGTAATGGTCGGTCGATACTTCCGAACAATGCCTTGAGCGTAGCTTCCGTGTGCTTCATTCAATATTTATTCTTAGATGATTGGATATACGTCTACATGTAATGATTTACCATTGACCTCATGGTGTTTAAAGGTCGCATGAACTCGTGTCTCGTGGGAAATAACGTACTTACGCAATCTTGTATATTATATGTAGTATGTCTATCAAATTAGATACTTGCTTAAACATTACGTGATATTTGATTGGAATTTCTCGTAGTATAACTGACATATTATAAACATAAGTATTATCGTTTTTATTTTATTTCGGCAAAGTATTTTAAATTGTGGTGCGATTCGAAAACCTATTAATATGTAGATCCATTTGCTTTGTGATATATTTCTTCATATTGTGTTTCCATGGTGTAATATATAAATTATTAAATTATTTCGAACTCTTGGCACGTGGTGGGCCTATAATTAATTAGGATTTTTATTACTTTCTCTAAATTAAAAACAACTTCTAACAATTCCATTATAAAAAGAAAGATACAGCTAAAAATGTCTTAAAGAGAATTAAGTGACATGTATTTGGTGTAATCTAGCACTAATGTAGTAGGTATGTTTATTTTTCACAAGTAATACAGTGTCATAGGAAATCATGCTCACGTATTTCTAGATCTAGTTAATATTATAACTGTAACTAGTCATACAGGAAATAATTATATCATTCGAACGCTTGAAAAAGTGCTTTATAAACTATATTTTATATTTAATTATATATTTCTGTCTGTTACAGGTAGTGGACATTATCGTATAACAACAAAAAAGAAGTATGCACAAGTCCCTGGTCTGACTTGCGATAAAGGACCTCAATACGGTGCTCCTATTGATTTAAATATACCCTTCTCCTTCTCTTCTGCAAAAAACGAAAATAATGAATTACAGTTTAAGGCAAAAAATAAGAATGAAGAAGAAACAAATATAACGCATATGAATGTTAAGCATAATGTTACTGAAACAGCACCCATACAAAGTAGTTCGGTAGATAGTCAATATACCATACAAACTGGAAATTTCGGTCCTTCAGGAATTAATATAGAAATTCCCGTTATAGAACCTGATATTAAAATAAAAACAAAAACGTATAATATATTTGATCCAACTGTTAGTTATAATCAAGATACTGTGAACACATCAAGTCAAATTAAATCAACGTTCTCTAATGTAACAAATGTCAAAGAAGATTTATATGGACAGACAGCTGAAACAGTTCCTTCTGGAGAAATAACCTTACCGTCACTTAGTTCTACTCCAATCATACCACCACCACCGATGTTTACAAACGGTCGCAGAGAAGAGTCTTCCGCTGGAAAGTCTATTCTACCACCTTCTGTAGCAAGACGCCTATCAGCTCATCATCCAATCATTAAACCTCAGATTATAACGCCGACAGTGATTGATAATATTTTTATACCGGCTCCAGTATCTAATACTTTGGATCAACCGTCACTTTTTGCTGATTTTCCAAGAAATGAATTGTCACAGACTCCAGATTATACATTTTTACCACCTCCAACACATACGTTACCGCAGCCAACAACATTTACTATACCAGCCACGACTCCTGTCACTTCAGAATATTACAACCCTGATTCATATATACGGATGCCGTCAGAACCATCACAACTTGTTGATAATTTTTCAACATTGAAAATAACCGAAACTTCAATGCATGTGTCGACAGTAGATAGGCAGGACCCAAAACTACAATTAATTCAAACTTCTTCTAAGCTTAGCGAACCTACAAATATGGATACAATATTTGCTACGAATTTGAAAACTCGGCAGACAGAATTACCGCCTTTAGTATATGCAACAACTCAAGAAAACTTTGAAATACCCGCACCAATTTCTTCATCTTCACTTCCAATATCTACATCAAATAAAAGTATTTTTAATCCGTTCAATACCGATTTCACATCATCAATTATTTCATCGACACCAGAATCATCAACGCTTCCATCCTTTGATTCAGTGAAATCTCCATTCGGTGATACGTTATCTATTTCTACCACTGAGTCATATATGAATCCACCAGTAATCTCACAACCACAACCAGCATTATCAAATCGTTTTGAGACACAATATTATAGTGAAGATAGTCAGAATTCAGGTCCATTGCATAGCGCTATTAATTTTTATAATCCCAGCTGTATATCCTCTACATCGACTCTACCAATCACTGAACCTCCAAAAGCTACGAATGCCTCAAATTACAGAATGACAAAGAAACGACCGCAGTATTACTCTGGGCCTATAGGTGGTGTTGGAGCTATAAGCAACAATATCAAGCCTCTGCTTCCTCCAGTACCTACTGGCATATTTGAAGGAGCTTTATATACACCTGAACCACAGGCACCACCGGACAATAGCATAGAAGAACCTTTAATACCGTATAATATTACTAAACCTACAGACGTAACCAAATTGGCATTCGATATAAATAAAGAGCAACTACAACCAGAATACATAACAAGTTTTGATGTAAGTAGACAGCCAACAGAAATGGAAATATCGCGACAAGAGCGCAAAGGCTTTGGCATAATCGGATCACTAAAATCAAAACTTAGTTCAATTGATATCAATAAGATTCAAAACACCGTCACTACTTTCTTTGATCCTGAATATAATACCGTAAAATTTGATCCTTTAAATAAAGAAGAAAACGATCCTTATTACCAGCAAACATCTTGTGAACAATATCCCCAAGCCCAAACATCGAGCATTGAAGTATTCGTTCCTGATGTCCAACATACTTCACGATCTTTTCCCCAGGAAAGTCAATATAGTGAAAATGTGTATAATTATAATTCGAATCAAGGACAAAATATCAATCCTTCAGCTTGCTTCTTTGATCATAAAAATAGTATAACAATGCAACCAAGCCATAGAGAACAGGCTACTGTTAGTCCAAAAATTTATTTGAATACAGCTAAAAACAATATAACTAATCCTGACGCTATCACTTCTAAAGTCAACTTAACTGCCCCAGTAATGCCATTTTCTCATTCTTTTAATCCGGATACATCGACGATTGATTTTATGGAAAATCAAAACAATGAAAGCGATTTAACATCTGTTTATAAAAAAAAGAAAAGCGATGATTTTCCGAAACCACTTCCTTATTGTCCAGGTGTCACACAATCATCATTAAAAGATTCATCTATGGAAAGCTTTGTCCATATAGCTACACGAGATAATCAAATTTTAAGAACACCAGAAGATTTATTTTCTGACTTTGCGAACATACGAGAAAGAGATAGTTTATATCTAGTTGAAAATAGAAACGATAATGCAACAGGCACATTTTTAGAAAATGTAAAATCGTTTCCAAATCAAACTTTAGATGTAACGAGTCAAGATAAATTACTGAAAAAAGATTTTGAAACAGAAGAAAAAAGAATACAAGGCGATTCTGAAAATGATTTCAACTATTCTTCAACTTTTCAAAATACTTCATTTATTAAAGCTGATGATAAAGATCCATTTTCGAACATAAAGTCTGAAAATCAAGATTTAGAACAAGAAATTCAAATAAGAGAAACAAATTTAATTGAGAGTTTATCGTCAAATGAAATACCAATAATAGGCGTTTCCTCGGTCCCTCTCTTTGGCTTATCAACAATAATTGCTGAAAAACCTAAAGATAGTGTAGCCACTGCAGCAAAAAAGTCATGTGATTCGCTGTCAACAGATAAACGTTCTTATAATGAAAAAGAAATCACAAACTTCTTTGAAAACATACCTTCACCTAAACATCATGCACAGACTGATCATGAGCGGAAAGAACAAAAAATATACAAACATTTTAATATATTCGGTAACAATCAAAAAGCACCTAAAATACTGTCACAATTTACTAACATCCCAAGAAATATTACTGTAGCTAATATTCAAGATTCTGAAACAGAAACAGATTCAACTTATGATCGGAGTGAAGAAGTAAACAAACATGATAAGAAAGGGGATGATTTAACTGCACAGTTAATTGAAAATATTACCGCGCCAATACAACTTTCAAATCCTATTGAAGCTCCATTAACTGAAAGTCAACCTATAACAGATAGAGTTGAATTTGATCAAGGTCAATTTGAAAAAATATCACATATCGTCGAGGACACAATTGAATCTATTCATACAAATTCTGCTAGTGAGCTGTTAGATGACGTGCCTGTTATAACTCCGTGGAATGTCAACGAATGGCGTGCTGATTCTGCATCGGGAAAAGAAGATAATTTTTTAATCACATCGAATTTACAAAAAAGACCTGTAACTTTTAAAAATAGTTTTCAATTTGCAGAAGCAGTTGTAAGTGACGTAATTCGAGAAATTCAAAAAGAATTAAATATTACCGATGAAGATGTAGCAGCGGGGGTAGCAGCTGCAGCTATTCCGGAGTACCATGAAGATGCGAGAATAGAACCTGAAATTAACATCGATGTGCATTCAATAGAATTAGACGCAAACGAAGAGTACCCTTATATTATAGAGCCTTCACGTTCAGATGATGAAGATAAAATTAATATAAAAGAGCAAATTAAATTTGAAGATACTGGCATCAGAATGGAATCTTTCACAAATAGAATCGAAAGATTCAAGAAAAGAGAAGAATGTAAAGTAGACAATTCTGAGAATTGCGAAACGGAGGCTGTTAATGCTTTTAATGAAGCTTCAAGTACGAGCAGCTCTTCAGTACCTATAGCATCTTATTTCGATACGGGAAATTATGCAGCAGATACGCATTATAAAAATTCACTATCTTCCACGTCAGTTAGTAATATGACATTATCAAGCGATCCAGTACGGGTACCCCCTGGCTTTGAAGATGAATACAAAAGGCGGACAAGCGATTTATTTAGTCAAAGAACGTCGTATTTAGTTTCAGATATCAATTCTGATGAGCCTGTTATTCCTGATACGTCCACACAGACTGCGACGACAGTTACATCTTCATATGTGAAAGCAATTAGAAGCCATTTAGACCATACTCCTGATGCTCCATCAAGTCTTTCTAATAATGTAGATGATCTCTCATCACCACTACCTCCACAACCCAAAGGACCAGTTCTTGCCATGTTGTTTGACCGACACCGAGAGGAACATCCAGATGTAGTATTCAAAGATACAATGGCCATGAATGGATCTGATGATACGGATCCTGATGGAATCGGTCGTCCCTTACCAAAATATTATGCAGAATTTCGAGAATCACTCGAGCAAGATCATGATTCTACGGAAAATTACAATAGACTTGCTAGCTATTTCGATGTGCCGGCCACTTCTGATCATTCCAGATCTTTTTTTGAATTAAGTGAAAGCGAGAACCATTACAGGCATGATTCGAATGAAACATCATCTAGTCTCGATAGTACTTCTGTTGGTAAAACTGAGAACGAGCCGGCTAATATAAGCGTGGCAAATTTTAATTTAATGAGGGATTTAACTTCCGTAAATAACATACAAGTACCCCGAAGTCAAACGGATAAAATTGTTAACTATTTTATATTAGAATATGACAATAATGTTAATACATTTCTGAATAAAAATATTAACACGTTTAATAATAATGATCAGTTAAAAACAAACCAAAATAATAAAAACCTTAACATAAATAATGATACAGATAATCGTTCCGATAAAAATATTAATCAGTTATTTAAAAATTCTATTAACTGCGAAACGTTAACAGACACTAATTTTAATAATGAATGTGATGCAAAATCAAATGTAACTGAAGACTATAAACAATTATGTTCTGTTCTAATGAGATGCAATTTATGTTCCAATTTTGTAAACGTCAATGACGGTAGCCATAAGTTTAGGAGAGTAATGGATAATAGTGGGAACGATAGCAAAGACATGGAAAGGAATATGTCACAAACTAATGAAGATCCAAGAAGATCGTTTACAGTCAATTTCGATACTTATGCACTCCAAGATGATACGAATAATGGAATTACAGTTGTAAATGAGGTATTATTTTTAACTTCTTATTTGATAGTGGACTCACTTCTTCGTATGAGAGTTCGAAATTACAAGCATCTATGAGATTTTATAAGCTATCGAAATATCATATGTTCTACGCTGTATACATCCCATACATTTTGTACCGTCTACTATCGGTGTCATTTATACTTTGTCTAGGCTTTTTGATCAATATTAAGTACGTCGTAAAATTGTAGAGCATTTACTGCCAGCAGAGATGGGCAAAATTTAATCTGATTAATGATTACAAAATGTAATCGTAATTTTAGTTTTCTTGCTCTATAATCATGATTAAATCCATTTAAAACATTAAGAAATCATAAATGTGTATGCAATCTGAGATTCTGTAGTGTTTAAAACAGGAGAAAGGCAGTCATATTAATGGTAAAAAACGCAAAATGTAATCGTAATCATTTTTATTAATCTGATTACATTTTGCCCATCTATGACAGCCACTACTATACATCTGCTAACGTTGAGCAGTAAAATAATGTTGGATATTTTTAGAATCGTGCAGTAGCGGAGTACACTCCTGTGAAACATCACTGGTTCTACAGAGTGGATGTAGACGAAAAGTCGATATGGAGGGGTTTCTCTGTAGTGGACTCCACGGCTCTGGAGGAAGCTTACGTGGATCGTAAGTTATTTGAACCAGTATCACTGCTACTAACAGTAGAACTACCACTAGTATAACTGGCAATACTACGACTAACTTGTAATATTACTGTCACCTACATAGTATTAGTTTTAATAATGACTAGTAATAGTTATTCAACTGTGTTATAATCTAAGATTAGTTAAGATTAGCAAGCCAACGCTTGATTTTAATCTCAACTAGTGGTAGGTGAAGATGAGAACGATTAGGTTGGTCGCTAAACCTGATTTTAAAGAAGACAAACTATTGAAAATCTTAACGGAAAATAGTACGAAGAATAGTAGTAGGAAAACCATGTTTGTTAACTTTCTAATAAAAATAACATTACAAAACAATATAAATTTAAATTTCTTTTGCCAGATATTTCACATATTTAGTTTTTTCTATTTGTGGCGCTAATCGGCGATAATGCTGGTACTGAAATGTTCCAGCCCGCGCGTTTTCAAAAACAGTTTTTAACACGCTCGCGTGCTGCATTGTCTCGCTATTTTCTATTTGATTGGGGCAGCAGGAAAATACTGAGTGGGGCACATGCTTTACATAGCTATGCTATACCATTTAAAGACGGAAGAAATAGAATCAATACTCTATGTCATATTTCTTTCAACAAACTTAGTATAACCCTATGTATACAGGGTTGATTTTATAGACGAGGGAAATATTTCAGAATACAATAATTTGTATCTTCATATAACCAATAAAAATGTAAATAACAATATTCCCTAACAAATCATAATGAAACATTGATGAACAAGTGAAAATTGATCCGTAAAAAGTTTGGACACCGAAGCGCGTGTGGTGCACGATTGAATGGCATGTAGATAAAATTCCTTTTATGTAATTTTAGGTAAACAGGTAATTGACTCATTACCCTTTCGTACTTTATCCTGGCTTAGGAGAGACAAAATACCTACTTAATAATTAATTGTTATTTATTCTATCATGTGTGTAATTGCCCCTTAATATGTTGACTATAAATTACTTTGTTTTAATGGAAATATTAAGATATCACTATTCATATATATTTGGAATTAGAATCGAATGCTGAATATCTTCCTTGAATATCTCCCTCGGCTATAAAATCACCTTTCATATATTATATTTCCAGCCAACGTGACGGACCAGACAGTCGTGCCAACTGATGGAGGCAGGTATGACGTGTACCTTCTTGGCAGGATCAGGAAGCCTGTCTACTGGAATGATAAACCAACAAATGTGAGGAGGTAAGTCTGTTCACTTGAAATCATTTGAAATTACCACGCAAACTAAGTTGTAAGACAAAATTTATTGTTACTATTTTGACTTTGCTTAGCCTTTACTTTGTTTGGAGCTAAGATTATGCAGCGGATAAACTACCCGTAACATATTGTGTGACAATTATTGTGCTGATACCCAAGATACAGGAGTAGTCCTTTTTTATTTTGGCAACCTAGGAGAAATTCCTGCATAGGATCATCAGGATCGTTGTGAGGGCACCTAACCCGGTGTGTCAGACTCCTACTGACTCAAATCCCCGGGGCACCCTTCCAATTACTAAACCGGTGTTGGGAATCCAGGGGAGCGAACAGCCTGTTTAGGCTTCGTCTCTGGGAGAAGTAGGTGTAAAGATACCACCCCTCCAAAATTTTCACACGGGCGGCGCGCCGGACACTGTGCGCCGCCTCCCTCTCATCCGGGCAGCAGACGCCCTCAAGTCTGCTTGGATACAGGTAGTCCTAGTTTGGGTATCAGCTGACTTTAATGTGCCGCTTTGTAATTGTTTTTTTTTACTAATAACTACTTTTATTATTTATTTAAACATTATATTATTTAATTAATTTCAAAGTAAACGGTAGCTCACCGATTTTGTTAATTCAGACTAGGGCCTGCGAAAACTTAGACTATACTCAAGTTTCTATTTATTCAGTTTTGTTGCTAAGAGGAACCTAGTTTCTGAGCAAAGACTAAACGCCATTAAAGTAAAGTGTGTATATCAACCTTAGGTACAGCCAGTCAGGAATATAAACCTTGTGGATTAAAAAGACCTTTCTCATGATCTTACAGTGTAGAGACATCAAGGCAAGACAAACTCCCTCGCTAATCCCGTTGATTCTTTTTTGTATGCGTAAGGGCGATTTTTATTGTTTTTGGTTGTAGGGCGATTTCCCGAACTGGGTCATGACCATAGTACACGTGTAAAAATCGCCATAGTGACACGCTTGTCGCGTTTCGGGATCAGCTTGTGTATATCCAGTAGCTCATATACCTAGAGACCTCAGTCGTGGTATATGTGGGCCGACATGACGACGGAGTCACTATCGTTTTTGTACTACACTGTACTTACCATAAGGTGCACTGTAGTCACTATGTCGAGCCATTGTAAAAAAAGCCAAGGACGCACACAGCCCAATGGGTAGTAACCGGCCATGGTAGTCTATGGAAAACTGTAACAGAACAAATGTTATCAAAAGCCTCATGTTACAGTCCAGAGCAAATGCTGAGCATAGAAGATCATTAAAAAATAACAAGTATATTCTTATATGTGTGACATTACCTCATTTTAATTTCAGGTGTAGTTGGTTTTATAAAGGCACTACAGATGCCAGATATGTGCCTTACACTGAAACGGTTGCTGAGAAACTCGAGGTACGTTTTATCAGTTCCTGCTGAACGTGTTTCTGTGTACTAAATAAAAACTTGAAAATTTTTTGTACATATAAAACAAATACTAAGAGTAACTTTACATAAGGCAGCAATGCTTTTTGCTCTCATGGTATGTACGCTACTTCCGTTGATCAAAGTACAATTTGTTAATCTTTCTTCTTCTATCAATCTATGTATATAAAAAGCCTTGTTCTGACAGTCATATCATTGTAGACATTAAATTACTAAAGAGAGAAACGCGTATGGACTTTGAGTTTTTTTAAGCACCCACTAAGGGCCACCCACAAAGGGGTGAAATGGAGATTGAAAGTTTGGAAATCCGTCAACATAGAAGTGAGCACTATATGTTAAAAAAAATCAGTATTTAGCTTTTTGGTTGAAAATATGTGTTTTGACATTTTTTGGAAAATTAACTTCCAAGGGTTTAAGATAAAGCATTTCTAAGGGGCAAAGTCAGTTCGATACAGCTAGTTTATGATATGAAGTCTTTGTGTGAAATATAGGAGGAGTATCGTCACGGTGTTACAACAGGGGAGTGGCACAGACAGTTGATCCTACCTAACAACGAAGTCGTGGTGATGCATGGACCAAGCGTCATGGTCCACTTTCTTCACAGCGTTACAGTCGATGCCTTCACCGCGTCCCCGGTAAGTTATAATTCAATAACAGTGACCATCGCTACCAGTCAAGCGACCGTTTATCTGTACCGACACGTCAATTTCGTGGCTGCAATCACCTAAAGTTGCGAACCCATTGACAGTCGGCATTGCCGTGCCGGCACGCAATCACCACGACTGAAGATCTTTATATATTTGAGCAACTGCTGATCCTGAAATGCGGCAGTCTTCAGTTCTTGCTCTTGTGTACTGAGGACAAGACCCAGTTTGGCCACAGTTTTTCTGTTCTGTTATTTTAATTAGGGATGTAACGGAGGCAGTTTTATCGGAACCGAAGCTGGAGTCGAAGTTTTCAAATTTGATTTATCGGAGTCGGAACCGAAGTCGGAATCGGAGTCGGAGGCAATGTCAGTCACAAGTGACGGCAGAAGAAAGTAGTTTTATTATGGGACATATAAAAACATTATTCAGTGAACCTTTTTCACTAGAAAGTGATAAATTTACAAATACACAGACAATAAAAATTGCTGTGTTTCTTATTAAAATTTTCCCATTAACAGTGAACAAATTAAGTCAAATTTGCTCCAGGGTTGTTTTTGTGTTAATTTCTATTTTACTTAATTTAATGTAAATGTAAAATAACAAAACCTTATAGTAATAACTTTAAATGTACATTTAGTTTTAAATTTAATCATTTTAATCATATTTTTTTAATCTACATTTTTTTAAATGTCTTCTACAAATTACGTAGCACTGATTGTTTGATTAATTGATGAAATGAAATCAAATGAATTGACTACAACAGTGGTGGTGACCTCCGATGAATACCTCCGATTAAAAAGTTTCGGAACCGGAGGTGTAATAACAATCGGAAGTTCCGACTTATCGGAGTCGGAGTCGAAGCTCCGTAACATCCCTGATTTTAATCCCGACATGCACTGAACATTTTTATAACTCAATCTCCCGTGTTATTAGCATGTGGAATAATCTTCTAGCTGGTATATTCCCTGCCTCTGATATTGGTCCATATTTTAAAGAATATTAAGATGCCTGCGTGATAATCGCGAGTAACTACAAATAGTCTCTTGTTGATAGTTACCGTCGGCTTTTGGATTGAGCTGTGGTTAACATTAAAGCGTAAGACATAGCGAGCGGACGTGGGTTGGCACGGGAGGTCGATGGATCAAATTCAATATATTTATATGGAAGATTTCGCATTGCGTCACCCGCTTGCTGTGTTCGTTGCTCTTAAGTGCGATCAGCTCACATTGTCGAACTGGTATGATGATGATGATGATGTCCTAGCCGGTTTCGGCCACGGCGATTGTTTCAACACCGATTAAGAAAATCGAGTTCCAGTTTACGGAAACAGTCAATTGCGCAGGAGATATTTAAGTGCATAGCTGGACGCGCTGCCAGAAAAGCACTCTCTCGTCCGAGCTCCCTCAGGCCCAGGAGAACCAGCACGATCGGGAGGGAGCAGGATGCAGGTTTGGTCGAGTTTTCCTTCTCTAAAGACCTGGTTGAATTGCGGTGTTATAGAGATACCTTAGTCGCCTTTTACGACACCTCAGCAAGAAGAGGGGCGTGCTATTCTATTCTGCCGGCAGCCACCACGGCTCAGAAACTCGACTCGGCTTGAACTGGTATAAAAAGTATAAGTCAGTCGTATCAACGTCCATTTGCCCGTTCCTAATCCTTTTTTTGGTAACCGGGGTAAAATCCTGCATAGATAGGACCGTCAATCCAGCTGTAAAGGAAGTAGCCTCAACTCGCTAAATTGACTAAAACTCCTGAGGCGTCCCTCAACTCACTGCCGGTCGGTCCTGGAGATCCATCTTCCTTCATTCGTTCCTAATCCTATCCTAACCCTGTCCTAATAGCCGATCCAGCAACTGTTCGCGTTCAGCAAACGGGTGTATCGAAACCCACCAAAGATCAGAGTGGCCAGAGACGAATCCGTGAAAATGGATCACCTGGTGCTGTTCGTGCACGGAGCAGGAGAGCATAGACATCAGAAGCAGAAGATCGTTAGTCCCATACAAACATATACAACGTTACTGGTAACTAATGCAAAACCTCTTAAAGGTAACTTAGGTACATCAAGACTAACAACTTTTGTTCTATGACTTTTGCCAAAACTTAACACATTCTGAGATATATATTTTTTTAGTTTTAGCGGGGATTTCTATCAATCGTTAGCTCTATGTTTAAAGTTCAGTCAGCTGATGCAACGAAATCGTCTGCCCCAGTTACATCGCGCCGCGTTTAAGAGTATTAAGAAGATCAGAACTGCAAATTTGATTTATTTATTTTTTGTATGGGGAAAAAAAGATTGAATTATAAAAAGTCGTAAAACAAAAGTTGTTAGTCTTGATGTTGATATACCAAAGTCACCCTTGAGAGGTTTTGCGTTAGTTACCTGTAACCCTGTATAAATGTAGTAATGTAATACTCTCCTTACTTGGCGAATATTCCCCCATATCCGTACTAAACGGTGCAGTACATCATACATAATGCGACCAGAGAAGTGGAATAAGCTCTCAGCGCCTGTTTTTCTACGACATTACGATCTGCCAGACTTGAAAAGAATAGTACATAAGCATTTGCGGGGCGAGCCCGTCCATCATTGGTCTCATCTTCACGATCCACCAGGTGTGATTGAGATCAAGTGTTAACCTTTAAATCATAAAAAAATACCTTAATTTCACAAGGTTTTGGTAATAGCCCATTGCAAGAGAGAACTGTTGTCGACAGTCATGAAATGGAAGGTAACTATGCATGTACACGATTCATTGCGGCAGCGGCTTGAAGCCGGAGCGCTGCCACTCCGGCGTTTTACTTAGTCATAGTGCGTACACGGTATGTTTTGGCATCGTACTGCATGCACACCAGACTTGCGCTTCGTGAGACGAGGCGGAGGGAGAGCACGCATTGCAATGCCGGAGCGGTAACGCCACGTAGTCTTTTCCGGTACATTTTTAATAACAGACTGCACTGCCCCACAAACCATTGTGTGCACCGGCGCTGAATCAGACAAGCTGACAAGGTGAATCAGCTTGACATCTGTTTTTTTTTAACTAAGTCGCATCTAGACAAAGTAAGACCGGAACCGCTAGACGGAAATATAAAAATCCAATTTGAGACCGCACCCGTTAATTGAAATTTAAAATCCATTATTTACCACATCGGGCTGTAATCTGATAAAATGATTTCGTTAAATTCAACGAAATCTCATTATGCGGACTCGATATTGAATCATTTCACTTGCAAATGAGATCCAACCGTTAATCTAAATGTACAGAACAACAATAAGATTTTAATATTCATATAAAAATAAACAAGGTATTATAGAACTAGATTGGAATATTTTACACGAAGGCTGCTTTACACCAGTTTTGCTAATTTGTGTAGGATGTAGATCCTTTAATTTCATTTCTTTAATTTAACTTTTTAATTGTATTGTACGGGTGGTTAAACATGAGTGATGTCACGAACAGCAGTCGACGTCACGGCCCCGCGTCGTTCGTCGCGGGCACGACGAGACTGAAATCGAGGATCCGGAGCCTTCCAGCATCGACCACCTGCTGCTGCTGTGCCACGGGGTCGGCTCCGCGTGCGACATGCGCTTCAGAAACGTCGAGGAAGTCGGTCAGTGCTTTTGTATTAATATCCACCACCATCCGTAGCCACCAGCCCTATTTCGCCATAAAACTACCAGACGCCGTATCAAATACTGTCCCTATGTGATGGATGACCCGTACGAAAAGATTCGCTTCTCTTATACATTCATCAGGCGAAATGCCAGCGACATGTTTCTACGTTCTTATTATTTTAAAACCTTTAAGAACAGATTGAATAAATAGGCTTTTACAGAGCAGATGCGGTCTATTATCGGTATGATTTTCACCTTTCACCAGGTGTGACAGAGGTCACGTATCCGCCAGTAAATCATTAAAAAAAACACGAAAAAGTCTTTTTGCAAATATAGATTTTCAAGTATTGCAATATTGTTGAAATTTGAAGCATGCAATAATTATCAGGCTCAACACTATTAAATACCGGGATAACAGACGAGTGGTAGGGATGGCGGGAGGGGGGGGGGTAGACGCATTCACCCTCAGCTTTTTTACCTCAGCCCCCGACTGCATCTAACTCCAGCGATGACTCTATGTATACATATACATGTGGAGAATAACACATTAGTTATGTTGTGGTGAAGCCTTTATCGCCTGTGGGAGGCTAGTTAATCAAAAGACAGTCTTACCATGAATCGTCTTTATTATAATATTTATTTGGCGTGTGTTTTATATAATTAGCACGACCTAGAACTAGACATCGTGTAATGAACCAACAACAAACAAACAACCTTACAGTGTATTTAAGCGCATTAGCTCCATATAATTTCATAGTCTTACACAGCATTGTCACCGAATACACAACCATGATTCGCGAGAAACTGCTTATCACAGAACAGTTTGTCGGTGTCTAGACTCGAACCTAGGATCTTCAGCATGGCAGAGGTCACTACAAACTGCGCCATACGGTCGTTAAACTACAAAACACTATAATAAAGGCATATTTTTATTTACAGTCGATGATTTCCGGGCGACCAGTTTGCAATTAGTCCAGTCGCACTACAGGAATTCGTATGACAACGGCATTGTCAACAGAGTTGAAGTGAGTTCTTTATGAGAAAAACACATTTATCATAATTTAATAGGTTTTTTTGAGCACATCTACCTATCAACCAGCCTATTTAGGCATGTGACTAAGAAATCTATCTATTGCTGTTCGTTAGTCTCGTTAAAACTCGAGAACGGTTGAACCGATTTGGCTAATTTTGGTTTTGAATTAATTGTTGAAGTCCAGGGATGGTAAAAGATGCATAATATGAAAAAAAAATCTAGGAATATAGTAAAAACAACAATTTCGTTTTCCCATACAAACCACTCTGTCCCCAGCTGTCAAATAACTTTTGGCAGAATAAAATCTGACGGGCAGCTATTAATATAAAAAAAAAACTTTGTTTTAGAGAAATAGGGCAGAACGAGGCCTGCCGGAACTGCTAGTCGGTTATAAATTTAGCAGATTGTGACGAGAAATCGATTCATAATTACGTATAATTGTTAATCGGTTAAACTATATTAATTTATTTCATTTGAATCCATTTACTTCAATTTCAATCGCATTAAAATAAGCATAATTAATTATAAATGCAATTTAAATTCTATTTCTTGCTTGAAATAATATAAGAAGGCCTAAAGAGATATTGAAATTTTTCATAGCGAAAATTTTACTGTCTAAAGACAATACCTGCGTAATAACTCATCACTGATCAAATGATATAATAATATCGTTACGCTATATCCTTACGATGTAAGCTGAGATACATTAGTGGTTGTATCCACTTTGCGCTTATTTGTCGTGCCCAATGTGACCAGAAGCGCAACATATCCTCTTCTTTTTTTTTTTTACGCTGGCTCGACATATTGACTACAGAGTACCTGATGGCAAGTACAGTGTAGCCCAAAAACGAAAGCGACTATCAAAGGATGAAAATCCATTGATAGTCTACGTCGTCATGTCGGCCCGCATATACCGCGACTGAAGGTCTCTAGGTATATGAGGTACTGGATATATACAAGCTGATCCCGAAACGCGACAAGCCGAAGCTGGTCACTATGACGGGCTTTACACCCATGCACTGTGCTTGCGATCCAGACGTGCACCGGCGCCCTGCCACCTCGCTGCTGCTCGTTCAGCACCACCCAGGAGTCACGTGTAGGGAAACTAGGGTAAAGCCTACGGACGCGAGCAGCTTCGACTCCCAAAACACCACCGTTCTTACAGCACTAGTGCACATGATATTTCTATTACATGCCATGCGGGTTTCCTCATGATCTTTTCCGTCACCGGTGTACATGTGATGCCTAAATAAGTACTTGATCTTGAAAAATCATGATGTATGAGCCGAGATACGAACTTACGATTATTTGATTCGGCACACATGTATACCGGCCTCTTACCCCTCTGACAGCTGATCGAATGTTACTTTATTGAACCTCTCTTATCCTCTACGTGTTCCATTTTGACTTTTAAAATACGGAACAGAATTAAACTGAGTATTGGGTCTGCTTCCAGGTTCTGCCAATATCCTGGCACTCGACTCTCCACTCCGGGGAGAACGGCGTTGACCGTCGCCTGGCCCAGATCACCCTGGACAGCATACCGCGCCTTCGGAACTTCACCAACGACACGGTTCTTGATGTTTTGTTCTACACGAGTCCGGTTTACTGCCAGGTAAGGATTAATCACGAAACTCTTTGAGATGCTAAGACGATTGCCCAAACTGGGTCGTGACCACAGTACACAAATGCAAAGACGGTCATAGTGACTCGCCTCGAACTGTAGTTTCGGGATCAGCTTGTGTACTTCAAGTTGTTTATGTACCTCGATACCTTCAGTCGTGATATGTAAGGGCTTAGCATTATGATTGTGACTTATATTCTCGAACTACACTGTACTTTTCATCAGGTGTAGGGTAGTCACTTTGTGGAGCGAGTATATAAAAAAGCACCACCAATGTTATACTGCAGCAAGCGGAATGACAAGTTTGTGCAGATTACAATAAAACATCTCGAGAAGTAGGCAAAGCATTGTGATGTGTTCTGCCTCAATACAATGAGCAGTTTCGGGGAAGGCATCTCTCCCGAAGCTTGTGCCCAGCGGGCGCGGCGCGGCAGAGGTGTGGCGAATTGATTACAGGACTCGCAGTCCCCGCCAATGCGCAGAAGTAGTCACCTTAGGGTTTTTAGTCGGTATAAGTCCGACACACCTCGGTCGCGCAACCCCCCTGTGCAGCTGAGACGGTCCTATGAGGATTTTCCCCAAGTAAAAAAAAAATACAATAAAATATACTCTGAAGCTATTTCAGATGGTAGCCATGGTGCAGTCCAAAAAACTGCTACGGCTATCAACGATAAAGATAAACCCACCGACAGTCGCAGCAATCATGCCGGCCTGCACATATATACACTTCGTTTAAAGGAGCCAGTATCAGAGAATGGCGAGAGCACGCTCGTCAGAAGATCATTCTATAGTTCAACGACTCGACAAATTTGCTATTATTCTATCGACATAACGCCTTTACAGATCATCTCTTAGCTCCAGGTCTTATTTATCCAAAGGAACCATTTGCATGATTGTTCAGTGTTCATTTAAAAATAGAAAAATACTATATGCCCAAATAAATATTATAATTATTACCCATTCATAAATAAATTTCATTTTGACCAGTTTCGGCTTGTCACGTTTCGGGATCAGCTTGTGTATATCCAGTAGCTCATATACCTAGAGACCTTCAGTCGCGGTATATGTGGGCCGACATGACGATGTAGACTATCAATGGATTTTCATCCATTGATAGTCGCTTTCGTTTTTGGACTACACTGTACTTACCATCAGGTACTCTGTAGTCACTATGTCGAGCCAGTGTAAAAAAAAAATTGATTTTGAACCATATAGTACAGTGGTGTGGATCTCATAGAAGCATATGCAGTCAAACCTGGATAAGTGAGAGTAATAGCCAGGACCTGTCATTTCAAGGTCTCAAAACCTCTATTAGCGAGAAACAGAAACCTCTGTAAGAGAGAGTCGTTTTTCCCTCATGGACTTCCGTAAGTGAGACTGCTACTTGTCTATACCTCTATAAGCGACAGTCGAGCTTTATTTATTTATATTATTTACGAGGAACAAATGATAAAACAAATTACAAATTTTACATCTGCTATTTATGACTCATTCTTAACTTTCGTGGAATCTCCTACCATTGTTTTTGTTTTGTTTTCGTAAGCATCTTGATACCTACCCTTATAAAGTACTTATATATCGAAAATTAATGAACGTAACATATACACACTACTAAACATATATATGTACATAATACATTCGTACTTGCTGTGACTTGTTATTGCTGCGTACCTCTATAAGAGAGACACGCTACACAAGTACAACTCGGGTTAGTGAGAAACCTCTATAAGTGAGAATGAGATTGTGCTCCCTTGAACTGTCACTTTGGTTTGGTTTGACTGTACATATAGGAGGCCAGTAATTATAACATATAACCGTACTCAAACGATGAAAATAGAGAAGAAAATAGCAACAATGTTAAAAGAGCGTACATAAGTTATTTATTGCGAAATTTAATTTTCAGACGATAATAGACACCGTGTGCAAAGAGCTTAATCGTGTATACAACTTGTTCGTGCAGCGCAACCCTAGTTTCAGGGGCCGCGTGTCCCTCGGGGGACACTCATTGGGCAGTGTCATTCTGTACGATCTGCTGTGTCATCAGGAGTCTGAGGTAGGCAATGGCAACTTACATACATGATTCATCTGTTTACCGCCTTTAACGGCAACTTATATACAAGATACCTCTGTTTACCGCCTTTAACGGCAACTTATATACATGATTTGTTCGTTTACCGGCTTTGACAGAAACTTAAATACATAATTTGTCAGTTTGCCGGCTTTGGCGGCAATTTATATACATTATTTTCCGGTTTACCGGCCTTGGCGGCAACCTAGATACATGATTTTTTGGGTTATTGGCCTTAACGGCAATTTACATGATTTTTTGGTTTATTGGCCTTAACGGCAACTTGCATACATGATTTATTTATATCAATGATGTTATTTCTTGTTCTTTTCATCGACATACTTAACAGTAGTGTATGGGTACAATGTATTTCACACAGATGAAAGAAAGCTCAGCAAAGAAGACATTCGTGACGAACTCTGGCGGCGCCGGACAGCCGACCGTGAAGTACCCCAAACTGATTTTCGAACCTGCTGCTTTATATGCTCTTGGAAGCCCTATCGGTGAGTTGTTCCTATCTAAACGTACGATTCGAATTCTGGCAGTCGCTGGGGCGCGATGGAAGTGGTTGAAGCGAGTTAGGTATGGTGTTAAAGTCGACCTAGTCCAGACAGCAAGGATAAAGCTCGTTCAATATAGCACAAGGAATAGCCATAGTAGAAATAAGTAAGCACAAGTATGTCAGCTCACCTCGGAAGTATCTGAATGGAGCGAAGAGTAGGCAGTGCTGGCACTCCGGTGGATTTAGTCGGTGCCCGCCTGGATCGCGACCACAGTACATGGGTGTAAAGCCCGTCATAGTAACCAGTTTCGGCTTGCCGCGTTTCGGGATCAGCTTGTGTATATCCAGTAGCTCATATACCTAGAGACCTTCAGTCGTGGTATATGTGGGCCGACATGACGATGTTGACTATCAATGGATTTTCATCCTTTGATAGTCGCTTTCGTTTTTGGACTACACTGTACTTACCATCAGGTACTCAGTAGTCACTATGTCGTGCCAGTGTAAAAAAAAAACACCGGGGGAGTGGCCCTCACCACTCTCCTGACGGTCCGAAGGGATCTCCACCGGGTTAACAAAAAAAAATGTCAGCTCAAGTAAAAACTCAACCTCAAGTGTACTCTACACTGCACAATAATTGGAAACATAAGGCACAAATAATAACAGCGTGGACAGTACAAATAGCGAGCGATTGACTCGTGGTGTCGTGTCGAATGCGATAACAAGACTGCGGTAAGGAGCCACAGCGCTGGCTGCGTGGCCTGCGCCTGCGCATTGGGATTGCGACAGTGGCAAACCTCCGGCCTGCTATAGGGCTTTTCCATCGTACGTCACGATATAAGGAAATAAATATCAAATGTGTTAGTTAGTATGAAATCTAAATATATATAACTCAAAGGTGACTGACTGACATAGTGATCTATCAACGCACAGCACAAACCACTGGACGGATCGGGCTGAAATTTGGCATGCATGTAGATGTTATGACGTAGGCATCCCCTAAGAAAGGATTTTGATGAATTCCACCCCCAAGGGGATAAAATTGGGGATGAAAGTTTGTATAAATCTTCTCAGATTTTCGACTATAATCTATACTAATATTATAAAGCTGAAGAGTATGTTTGTTTGTTTGTTTGAACGCGCTAATCTCAGGAACTACTGGTTCGAATTGAAAAATTGATGAAATTTTTGAGTTAAATAGACCATTTATCGAGGAAGGCTTTAGGCTATATAACATCACGATGCAATTATTAGGAGCGAAGAAATAATGGAAAATGTGAAAAAAACGGGGAAAATTATTCATCCTTGAGGGTTTCCATTGCGTGCGCTGCAGAAACGGTTCAAGATACCAAAAATATATGTAAGAAAGAATTATTCCTCTTGAAATGATCTAAAAAAATGTCCGGGACAGTATATGTCTATCTTTTAAGATTAAGTCACTAGAACCGTTTTTATGGTAAACAAATTTGTTCAAAATTAATGAATTATTTGTTAAGAGTTGTATCAACATAATAATATTAATCTTTATCCAAATAAATGTGTTGTTGATTAAGAGTATTTAATTGTGAACAAAATTGTTCAAAATTAATGAATTATTTGTTAAGAGTTGTATCAACATAATAATATTAATCTTTATCCAAATAAATGTGTTGTTGATTAAGAGTATTTAATTGTGAGCAAAATTGTCTTTGAAATCACTTAATTTCAATGAACATCTTAGAAGATATTACAAAACCTTATATAGCAAAACAACGTTTGCCGGATCAGCTAGTATAATATAATAGCTTGATAGTTTTAGCGCCTAATGACAGATTAGGTCCTAATTTTTTACACACGCTAAACAAAAGTAAAACCACAAAAACTATATCTAATTAATTACAATACTTCTTAACGCGAGCGAAGCCGCGGGCAAAAGCTAGTGTATAGATAAAATTACTTAGATACATAAGTGAAGATATAATAATGTCGTCTTAAATATTTGCTAGTTATTGATTAGTGTAATATAAAGATGTAGAAAATAGATAATGTTAAAAATAGAAATATATGCATATATAGACAGTGAATAGGTTAAATGGCTATGCAGCGCTGTGAGTGTTTACAAACTTGACTTGCCATCTGATAGCGTCGCGCGGTCGTATACACCGAACGCTTTCCCTATAAATGCACACATAGGGGTGCCGAATCTTAACTTTAGAGGTTGCCTTTTTCTTTTTAAAGTACAGGACGTTACAAGAAAAGTTCTCATCTTGTCTGTTTTTTTTTTAGCAATTTTCGAGTGCATCCGCGGGGTCGAATCTCTTGGTATGGATTTCTCTCTACCTACCTGCAAGAATTTCTTCAACATCTTCCACCCGTATGACCCGATCGCTTACAGGTCAGTTACTCATATATGACCGAAATTAATAAACTATCCTAACCTCTGTCTTAGATTTGTTGCTATAGCAACTATAGTACAGCTCTTTTCGTTTACACGGGTTTGAAAGGGAGAGGTATAACTATCGATCTACGAATTAAAGATAGATAGGTTATTAATTTCGGTAGATAACCAGTAGAACTGTGAGGCGATCGTTCAAAAAGGAATCCGATAAAGTCAACTAATAATAATAATATATCGTCACCCTATATCCCTTTCGGGGTGAGCAGAAATGCATAAGTGGTTGTAACTACTTTGCGCATATATGTCGTGCCCAATATGACCAGTAGCGCAGCTGATCGCCATTTCTCAGGGCACTAGTACACGTGACATCCCATCAGATGCCGTGCGGTGTAAAATTTGATAATTTTATATTTTAGCAACAGTTTTAATTGCCAAGTGAGAATCGGTAGGGATAGTATTATGAAAAATCCTTTTTACATGTCATTACTATCTGATAATGCTGTGAGATGTCCGTTCAATACAGACGACTAGTATTTGCATTTCAGAATCGAACCTCTGATCAACCCGCAGTTGAGAGACGTCAAACCGCTGTTGGTGCCGCACCATAAGGGCAGGAAAAGAATGCATTTAGGTGAGACTGCATTTTTTAAATTACAGACAGCCTTACGCCTGACCGCAAACTCGCCTGCTGGAAAGTGATGATGTGGTCGACGTAGGAACGCGCTTACCCCAAATATCAAATATCGATTCACTTATCGTTTGAAGATTCCCATGTCGTAAGATGTTGGTAAAACAGACGCAGGATGTGAATTCTACTTCCTGGCGGTTCACAGCAAAAAAGAGGAGGCGAATGTGATAAGCGGTGCTTGTTATCGATGATGGTCATGACCCTTTTGATGTCATGACTTTGTTTTCCTTTTTTCCTTCGTTCACGAGCTACGCACGCTCCCAGTGTTGGCATGTGAGTTTTTCCTATTTCAATAATTTTGATTATAATCTTATCTTTTTGGGAGTCGAAGCTGCTCGCGTCCGTAGACTTTACCCTAGTTATCCTACACGTGACTCCTGGGTGGTGCTTAACGAGCAGCAGCGAGGTGGTAGGGCGCCGGTGCCCGTCCGGATCGCGACCACAGTGCATGGGTGTAAAGCCCGTCATAGTGACCAGTTTCGGCTTGTCTCGTTTCGGGATCAGCTTGTGTATATCCAGTAGCTCATATACCTAGAGACCTTCAGTCGTGGTATATGTGAGCTGACATGACGATGTAGACTATCAATGGATTTTCATCCTTTGATAGTCGCTTTCGTTTTTGGACTACACTGTACTTACCATCAGGTACACTGTAGTCACTATGTCGAGCCAGTGTAAAAAAAAAAAGTTATTTTTCTTTTTACTAAAACCGTTAACGTAAATAAAGTCTTATAACGATATCGAGTAACGCTTTCACAGATAGGTCAGGGTTTTTATAGTATGTAGAATGAGCCGCTAGTAGTGTTGTGGTGATACTTCTACCGCTTGTGGGAGGCTAGTTAATCAAAAGGCAGTCGTAGCTTGAAGCGTGCTTATTATTTATTTGGCGCGTGTTTTATATAATTCATGTGTCCTAAGACATCGTGCATTGAATTTCAAATAACCTTCCAGTGCATTTAAGTGTATTTTCTCCATATAATTTGAACTAGCTTTATACCGAGAATGGGCCGTTAGAGTGCACGCTACATGTTCATATTTTACTATTGTAGAATTGAAAGACACTATGGTTCGAGTCGGTGCCGATCTAAAGCAGAAGTTCATAGAGTCGATACGCAGCACGTGGAACAAGTGGAAAGCCCAAACACCCACCGATGGACAATTAGAGAAGGTGGGTATCGCTTATGTTGTGTCTGGAGATAATATTTTGTTTCGCAAAACATCTGGTTGTCTTTTTCTTTCTCGTTTATTTGCAATTTTTATTCTCCTTCTCGCACGTCGTAGACAAATACGTAAAACATTGTGAGAAAGAGAGCAATAATTGTAAATATACGAGAAAGAAAAGAACAAAATGTTTCATGAAAATCATGTTTTAGTATTAATGTCTATGGTTTTGTTGTTATTCAGGTGGTAGAAGAAGATGTAGAGAAAGAACCCTTGAACGAAGAGGGAAAAGAAGATACGGCTCAAATGAATACGGTATGTCGCAAAAAGACATTCATCACTTGAAGAAGCGTTTTTTTTTTATAAAAAAAAAAGAATTATTATTTGAATGTTATTTTGTATTTCTTCGAATAATTCAACTCATGCTTTCTTTTAGGTTTATCGCATATTACTAGACCCAGGGTCATTTGTAACTTGGAAGGTATTGAGGGTCGACTTAATTATATGTCTGGGTCCACTCCGACCACAAAATTATTGTGTGCGCAGGATAGCGCAGAGATACCGAAGGAATCGAAAGTGTATGTAGCCGCCGGAGAGCGTCGTTGGTCTGGATTTCCACGTAGAGAATTAGGGAACAAAGAGTTCGTTCAGGCACAGTGACAATGAAATATTCAAAAGGCACTCACCTGGAAACTGGATGATGAGGACAGGCTACTGCAGCTCCGCACCGTTCACCGTATACAATCAATTAGATGTTCCGCCGTAATGTCCAAAGCAACTGACTATTCCGTAGTGTGACCGAGTTCGCCGCCGATGATAAGTGTAGCGATACCGCCGTGCGTACACATGTGTCACCGTTAAGGACCGAGCGTGGAATGGAAATGTAGGGAGACGGAAGGGAATCTCAAGTACCTTTTTTATACCCATGCCCTGTGCCCAAACATTGAGCTTCTTTCGGCGTTTCATCTCAAGGTAGTTGTTTCCGAAACGCTAGTAGATCACCCGTAGGGTTCTTTCCCTGGCTAGCCACCCAAGTCGAGGTCCGAACCCACAGGAGTGCCCTTGCGTTGCCATCTAACTCATAACGCACTGGCTGAGCACCTTTAGTGCCCGCCACTCTCGCCCGAGGAAATAGTAAAGGTTTTTCCTTACCAACAGTCAATGGTACTTGAAGGGGTCCACTGCTCATTCACCAGCCGGGAAGACAGATGTTGAGTTCTTCCCTGGTATAAAAGTTTGTATTTCAGCAGGCGACTCCAGAGATGTTGGGCAAGCTGAACGGCGGCCGCAGGATAGACCACGTGCTGCAGGAGGCGCCTCTTGAGCTCATCAACGAGTACCTCTTCGCTATGAGCAGCCACGTCGGATACTGGTCAGTTTTTATGGTCATATTTGGAATTCCGTACACAAAATCCTATTAACAATGTCTCACAAATCACTAAAAATATTTTATAGGTACTTTTTATTGTATACAAAACTCATTTCTTAATCAAGTACCTGAATTCCTCAATTGAGTTTCTGATGACCTCAATGAAGTGCCTAACGTCCTCAATTGAGTACTTAATTTTCTTAACACTAGAACTACAGGTTATAAATTTAAAAAAGAAAATAAAATTAAATCCATAAAATTTATTCATCTTTCCTATATGTAAAACGAATGTTAAAATCAGTAATTTTGACTGGTTCGGTAAATATAATGTTCATTGAGTACTTTCTTTCTTCATTTATGTAACTTATTTTTTCAATTTAGTACTTTATCTTCGCAATATGTTACCTGAATATCAAAAATTTATTGTATCAATTCCTTATTTGAAGTCCTCACTTACTCAGTTGAGTGCCTCACTTACTCAGTTGAGTGCCTCATTTACTCAGTTGAGTGCCTCACTTTCTCAATTGAGTGCCTCATTTACTCAGTTGAGTGTCTCATTTTCTCAATTGAGTGCCTCATTTACTCAGTTGAGTGCCTCACTTACTCAATTGAGTGCCTCATTTACTCAGTTGAGTGCCTCACTTTCTCAATTAAGTACCTAACTACAAAATATTTATTATGTTACTTCCTCAATTGAGTGTGTCACTATATTTCTAATATTACTTTGTCCATCGTAACAGGGAGTCTGAAGACACGATGCTGCTGATACTGCGTGAGATCTACGACGTCCTAGGAGTACAGCCCGACTCTACTGTACCCCAGCAGAACTTGACCGTCCAACGGACGAGGGCCGCTAAGCAGGTGACACTTTCGATAATAACAGCTGAGGCAATGTCGTTATCGGCGAGGTCTAGAATTATGTTATTGAAGTGTTTCTGCCCGGTTTCGACAAATTTCAAGATCCGGGTCTATCCATTATTCTCTGATTCGGATCAGAATAAAGATAGACTGAAAAAGATATAGTACTATTTGTATGAACGCCCGCGCATTGCGCCTGAACCGAATAATATTAGGTCCTTACATATGAAATTGGCGTTTTGTATGGGAGGAACAAAAAGTCGAATATTTTTTAATATAATATATTTAATTAATCAAAGTATGAACCATTATTTTCTATGCACTTTTGCCATCTCATAGGTAGTTCATTGATCCCTTTACTAAAAAAACCAGTCGGACGGGAATCAATAAAATCTTTGAAGGCGATTTGGACTGCCCCATCGGAGTTGAATTTTTTCCCTTGCAAGAAGTTATCCAAATTTCGAAAAATAATGGTAATCTGTTGGAGCAAGGTCCGGGGAGTACGGAGGATGTCTTAGACTTTCCAATTGAAGCTCTTCTAATTTAGTAGCCGTCTGTTGCGCAGTGTGTGGTCTAGCGTTGTCGTGAAGCAGCAGTGGCGTGGAGCGATTGACCAGCCTAGGTTGTTTAGCCGCTAGCTTTTCCATCATGGTTTGCAATTGCTGACAATAGACATCAGCCGTATTAATCTGGCCAGATTTGAGAAAACTGTAATGAACAATACCGGCACTAGTCCACCAAACGCTTACAAGTAACTTTTTTGGGGTTAATTTTCGCTTGGGGCAGGATTTGGCTGGCTGGCCAGGATCCAACCATTGCGCTGAGCGCTCCCGATTATCGTAAAGAACCCATTTTTCATCACAGGTAATGATTCGGTTTAAAATACCTTCATTATTGTGCCGGTTTAGTAATGTAACGCAGCAGTCGACGCGCGTTTGCCGGTTTGCTTCAGTCAATTCGTGAGGTACCCACCTTTCAAGCTTTTTAATCTTCCCAATTTGCTTCAAGTGAATTAAAACAGTTTTATCACTAACATCGCAGCCTGCAGCTAACTCGGACGTGGTTTGCGATGGATCCGCTTCCACAATAGCCTTCAACTCTTCATTATCAACTTGAGTCTCAGGCCGTCCACGGGGCTTGTTCTGCAGGTCGAAATTTCCAGAACGAAAACGTTGGAACCAAAAACGAACTGTGTTTTCTTTTGCAACACGACCGCCATACACATCATTCACCCTTCGAGTTGTTTCCGCAGCACTAGTGCCACGGCGGAACTCGTACTTGTAAATAATGCGATATTTTAAGTTTTCCATTTTGTAAAATGAGTGACGCAAACAGAAAAAAACAGAAGAAAAAAACAAATCAATGACGATCATCGAAGCACAAATACATGAGTCTATAGCTGTACAAATTTGAATTTGGAATTCCTTACCAAAGAGGAGAAATTTGTGATTAAAGTGGCCAGTAAGAAAAACGCCAATTTCATATGTAAGGACCTAATATTTGTATCCGAGAAGAGGGGCCCTCGGTTGGGTAGGGAGAATAGTAATGCTCGACGTGACATCCATATTAGATTAAGGATTTTTTAAAATGATTTCTACAATATATTTAAGTACATTGATTTATTAGATTTAAGATTTTTTTTTTTAATGATTTCTACAATATATTTAAGTACATTGATTTGTATAGTGTATTTATTAGTACTACATTTCATTCATTCATTCGTTTTTGTTGTAATTCTTTGTGCCGCTTTCTAGATTTTTATTTTGACGGATTGGGGTCAGAGGTGGTGCGTAAAACAACATCCAAATTCGGTTTGAGATTCCTATTTTCATAGATTCTGACAGAGTGCGTAACTAACCTGACCCCGGATTATTTGATAATATTAAAAATGTACTCATTATATTATTTTTTTTATTTTCAGGATGAAAAAATTATGTTCGGTAAGTTATTTTTACTATATTCCCATATTACTATTAAAATCTCATTATGTCTGCTGTACGTCCGGTACTAAACTATACAACCTATTTCAAATTATATATTGTGCCGTTGACGCATCGCACGCTGCCGATTAAGGGAATGCTAATGCTGTGGCGCTGTAAGCAAGCTGCTGCCCGCGCGCATTGTGTGACGGGCTTATATTATCTGTGCGTGCTATTATATTTCTATTGGCTAGAGATTTTATATATAACTATAAACTGTATTGTAGTACAATGTTAATTACTTTGTTATCTGTTTCTTTCTTTGATTGTCTAAAAATTTTGATTCTGTTTTCCCAGTTTTACAATTGTTTATGAACGTTTGTATGTATTTTTTATGTGTGTTTATATTTGAGGGAAAACTAAACGTATACTATATTTTTTTAAAACTGAACTGAAAAGAAAAATAATTTATTTTAGACTTGGAGAGTAAGTTGAAGGAATAATATTTAAAAGTTTTCGGGAATGGTCACTTTATTTAAATTATATATGGTCGTATCGAGAATTTAAAAATTGCATTTAATAGTTCATAAGTTCTAGTTTTCAGAATTTTTAGCCTATTTTTATTTTTACGATTTAATATAATCACACAATTCAAATTAATAGTTTTAATACAGTTTCTTATGAAGTCACCAAAAATTACGGAAATCTTTTTTGACACCATATTTTTTTCCTTAGTATAGTTTTCAATTATTCACAAGTCAATACACATTGCGCTGAAAAATTGTGACTCTGAATTTTATTTATAAACCTTTAATTTGTTTTTTACAGACCATCCATCGACAAGCAACAGCTCATAAGCACCATAGATAATCGAAACCATAGACAATTATCAACGACTATGCAATGAAGTACCTAAGTTTACAGAAGAAATTTTATCATTTCGCTTAACTCATATATGCTCAAATTATTGCCTGAACTGGGTGGCGACCACAGTATACAAGTGTAAAGACCATCATAGTGACTCACTTTGGCCTGTCGCGTTTCGGGATTAGCTTGTGCATATCCAGTAACTCATATACCTAGAGACATTCGGTCGTGGTATATGTGGGCCGACATGACGACGGAGACTACCAATGGATTTTTTTTCTTTGGAAGTCGCTGGCTCATACATACGTGTACAATGGGCGCGGACATACGTATACGCGTAAAGCCCCCTAAATAAAAAAAAAATCGAATAATACAAAAACCTGAGAAAAGACAGTTTAAAGGTATATATGGGTTAAATAATTATTCCTTAAATTAAACTGGAAACAGCCCGTGTTTTGTTTTAGGATAAATGTGGTTATTATATTTCTCTACCGTAAAGTTATTCTGTAAAAAATATCAATCGAAATATATACGAGAAACGAACGTAGTTTTAGTTACTCACCTTTTAACTTACTGACAAGTAAAAAAAACTTATTTATATGAAAAAAAATGCAAATAAAATTTTTGCTGACATGTGATAATTGTAAAAAAATATCTAACGGTGCGTTTTGACTAAGAAAAGGAACTCCAACATCTTGCTTTGTCTCGCGTAATTTAAAATGCGCAAGAAATACACGTGCATTGCAAGCCTAGAAATTATTTCCATTTTTTCGAGCTTCGGTAGTAGCCTCACGTGGCCAGCAAACCCTCAAATCCACTATCCAGTTTTGAATGCGATCCTTTTCTAAGTTGAAACATATAATTTCGGTGATATGTATTTATACAATGTATATTCCATTTAAAGTTCTTAGACCTTTTCTGTATTTTATAAAGCATACTTCTTATATCTACTATAGGTTGACAACTCACACAGTGAGATGCCAGACAGTTGCAGGGTAAGGGGGGGGGGGGTTTACAAAATCATCAGTTTTTAGCAAAATGTACATTCGCTTATATTTAATTTATAAGATCACATGCCATTTCACTACTAGTGAAGATAACAAGCGTATAAGTTCGTTTATATTGTTTTCTGTCGATTTCTAATCGCATTTCAATATCGTGTCATTTTGATATTTTCTCAACATTAACATAAGCGAGATGGTTGTTTGATCGAAAGCGAATTTTAAAGGAATTTAAATTACGAGAATTTCTCCTCTTTTTTTTTAACCCGGGGGTAAATTCTGCATAGGACCACTGTGAGGGCAGCGCGACCCTGGTGTGACAGATTCCTACTGACTAAAAACCCTCGGAGTGTGTCTCCAACCGCTCCATGCGGGCTAGGGAATCCAGATTCTTCCAGACGCCAGGGGAGCGAACAGCTTGTCCAGGCTTCATCTTGTGGTGCTTCAGGTGTGGGTGTAAAACACCCACCCCTTAAAACCTTTCTCACTGGCAACGTGCCGGACGTAGCGCAAGTCTATGGCCCGGCAGAAATTCGCCTGTGATAAAATTTGAAACAAGATTTTTCTATTATTCGAAAATATCTTTTTAATATTATTTTAGACAAAACATGATACATTTTGTAAATACTTTTTTCGTAAAAAAAAAAAATTGGACATATAAAGGTAAAATACCGCATTCAGATTGTTTCCGCGCTCCCCCCGCCCGCCTCTGAAGCTTTGGGCCTCACATTAATACGGTATAGGTTCATCAGATCAGCCTTCGCCAGCGACGTGATAGAGGAGCGGAGGGTGTGACGCCAAATGGGTGTGAGGGGGGACTGTCGGCGGACAACTGTTATGTAATTAGTTTTCCTGCCGCTTTGCTCCCAGTGCGATTTCCTTGCTCATCACTTCTCCACTCCTCTCTGACGTCGCAGATGAGAACCGAGTTATCTTGTTTACCTATTATTGCGATCGTATTTTATACAGGTGAATTTGTAGACGAGGGCGATATTCAGCATTCGATTCAAATTCCAAACATGTGTTGTTCCATTCATAGTGATATCTTAATATTTCAATTAAAACAAAGTGTATTATAGTCCACATATTTATGGATAATTATACAAATAAATGAATAAATAACAATTAATGATTAAGTAGGTATTTTGCCGGTCCAAAGTTAGGATAAAATTCAACGGGAAAGCGAGTCAATACCCGTTTACCTAAAATTACGTAAAAAAAAACTTTTTCTACTTATCAATTAATCGCGCGTCACACGCTCTACGTTGGCCAAATTTTTTACAGATCAATTCTGATTTGTTAAAAATATGTTTCTTTATGATTTGTTGGGGATTATAGTTTATTTACATTTTTAATCGTTGCAAGAAGGTATAAATGATTGTGTTCTGAAATATCTCCCGCGTCTACATTATGAGCCTGTATTTGAGGTTGCCAGACCCAGAGCAGCCCATGTGAAAATTATGGTGCTTAAAAAATTATCCTTAAAATCGTTGATATAAAATTGTTTTTTCTAAAAATACCATTCATATGCAATATATTTATGATTTAATATTGCAATTTTTTATAACCCAACCTGGTTTGCCCAGGTACGATTTATACTAAAAACCTGCGGATTTTCAAAATGTCATCCCTTATTTTACCCTCTTAGCGGTAAAATGTTTAAAAATTCGTCCTTAGTGGGTGTCTATGTTACAAATCGAATCCTATGTCCAAATTTGATTTTTATGGCTTTAGTAGTTTATGATTATATGTCGATTCGGATAAATCTTTTTTGTATATTATATATTACTAGACCAGATTTTTTTTTTATCTAGAAGTAATATTCTGCATAGAACCTTCAAGCCATCGGGGAGGGCCTCCGTCCCGGTGTGTAGGATTCCTACCGACTAAAACACTTCCGGGTGCTCCTTCATCCGCATGGGCTAAATGGGCCTCTTCTATTACGGGAGATGGGGGAGTACTCGCGTCCTTCTCTTCCTTGAAAATAGACCGTGGACGGAGTACGGACACAGTACCCCCCTACACGTGGGCAATGGACTCCTTCAAAAACGGTTGCCCATAGACCAGAACAGCCAATTTAATTTGGGTTCTCATTTTTACATTGTCGCTTGGGTCATTCTGGTTCTGGCAGCCTTTTATTATTAGTTAATATTTTAACGAAGAAGTTGAACTTCCATATTTATTTGTTTTTGTTAGAATATAATTTAGGAAATGGTGTTTGATATTACAGTTTTTTTGTGCATATTTATTTAACTCGTTTATTTTTTCGTCAGGAAATATTCTGGCACTTTCTTTCACAAATGCTTTTCAATTGCAGACATGATTCATTAGTTCTTAACACTTTCGACGCCACGTCACCCATTTCTGGGTGACGCTCTAATTGTTGAAGTTAATAGGATTTTTTTTTGGATTTTTAAAAAGAATTTATACAACATTGAAATACTAAAAATTTTCACATTATACAATACGTTTTATTAATTTATATAGGATTACATATTACATTATACAGTGACGCATGTTTTTCGTTAGAACATTCTAAACACATTTGTGGTGAGGAACATAATTCTTTGTGATAAATCAAAGATAACAATATCACAATATACTCCTAATATTCGAGTTACATTGTTTATATTGCAGTATATCGCTTGCTTACGCGGATTTGGGCCTCGTGAGAAACACAAACAATTCGCGCTGGCCGACGAATATCTTTAAAGAGTTTTAACATCTATAGATCGTTCTTAAATATATGTATTAACACGTTGAACGTGGTTAGCGCTGACCAACAGTGAACTTTTCCTTTAGGTCAACCAAAAATCACAGTTTGATCCATATTTAGACCGAATATTTTTTAATTTAAATACTTGTAACTGATGTCCAAATGTATATTATAAATAAAAGTCAAGGCATCATAAAAATATTCACTCTTTGGTAATTGTTTTTTTTAAGTCCTCTACGTTTTTCAAAAACCATCTTAATTTGGAGTAACTAGAGGGCCATGCGGTCCAATGAATATAAGGCTTAGTGTGATAACACTGCCCTGCGGCTTGTATGAATGGTTTGAAACCACTCGTTAAACGCAGTCAGCACTGACCGACGCGACACGAACATAGTCTAGTTATCGATCATCATTGACCGACGCGGCTAGATACAATTTTTTTTCTTGGCATTCAACATGTTAATGGAATAATTGGCTACAAAATAACACTCCTATAGCATTTGCTGTACAAGCAGCAATCAGAAACCTGTTTTCTACCTTGTTAATAATTAAATATGATTTAATAGTCTAGAAACTGGAACTCGATTTTAAAATACAAATAAACTATAATATCTTGCGCCACCCTTAGCTGTTTATTTAAAATAAATTATTTATTACTAACATTGGTTGAGAATTAAATAAAGTTTATATTTTAATAATGTCGTTATTTATTTATTGATTACCCTTAATCACTTTCTTTCTTTTACCCTGACCCGACACAGTGACCACACCATACCTGATGGAAAGCATGGTGCAGTCCAAAAACGACAATGACCACCAACAGCAAAAGAAAATCATTTATAACCGCAGCGATCATGCCGGCCTGCACAAATATCTCTTCACGCTTCGCTTGAAAGACCCAATATGATAGAATGGAAAACACGCTCGCCTGAAGACTATCCCACAGTCTAACAACTCAGCAAAAGTGAGAGTTAGAGAACTTAGTCTTTGCCAGAATGTGTGTTACAGAAAAGCTATGACTCCGTAGAGCAGCGCGCGTTGTTCTGCTATGGAAGGGAGAGGGTGGAACAAGGTTAAACAGCTTATCAGGAAAAATTTAAAACAAAATAAATTTCAAACAATATAAATTTCAGTGTGAGATATATTTGTGGCTGTATCCACTTTGCGCTTGTATATCGTGCCCAACGTGACCAGTAGTGCAGGTGATCGCCGTTCTCACAACGCTAGTACACATGAGATTTCTATTAATTAGATGCCATGTTGGTTTCCTCACGATGTTTTCAATCAAGACTGAAGGTCTTTAGGTATATGAGCAACTAGATATACACAAGCTGATCCCGAAATCCGACAGGCCAAGCGCATTAGTATGACGGTCTTTACATTTGTGTGCTGTAGTCAGGACTAGTGATGAAAATGCCCGGGAATTTTCCCAAAGTGCCCAAAACTTGCTTGAGAATATTCCCGGGAATTTACGAAATGTTCGCTGCAGTGCTGGGCACTTTGGGAAAATTCCCGGGCATTTTCATCACTAGTCAGGACCCAGTTCAGGTAACCACCCCACCACCTTAAAAATATAAGGAGTGGATTTCGCTTCCTGCGTCTGTTTTTTCAACATGACAAGGGAATCTCCAAAGGTCGAGTGAATCGGTATTTGTTGAGAGAACGCGCTCCATCATTGGCCTCATCATTAGTTTCCATCAGGTGACGTTAAGATCAAGCGTGTCTATAATTAAATAATTGAAAAATTTAATGAAAATTAATAGTTTTTATAGTTATATTCTATTTGATACCTTTTGTAAATAATTAAATTTATTACAATTTTCTTGTGTTGATGTTTATTTTACTGGTATTGTTCTTCTCCCAGAGAGGCAGCCTCCACAAGGCATTTCGCCCCCCGGCCGCCTGGATAAATTTGGTTTCCCAGGCTCGGGTGGAACGATTAAAGGGACACCCCGAGGGTTTATAGTCAGTAGGAGTCTGACATACCGGGGTCGCTGCCCTCACGGCGTCCCTGATGGCCCTACGACCCGATTTTCACCCGGGATACAAAAAAATATACTGTTGTTGTTCTTTTGTTGTCTTTCTATTGTATGTTGTAGCATTCAAACCTTCACTCATGATACCACTTCTGATGCGACCACTGTCTGCTACTGGCTTTTTGAGTTTTCATTAAATTTGATCGTCCGATATAATAGCATCTAAGAAACCAGGCTACTTCCAAGGATTTCCTGAGTACGTGATATAAAATCCTTTTACAAACTATATTGTTATATATTTTATCCTTTTTACAGGGTATAGTAAATTACTTAGGTCTCAAACATCAGAGTTCAATACAAATTCACTTTTAGTAAAATATTTTGTTCTGTATAACTTGTAATGGAAATATATTGTTGAACGTAAATGATATATTTATAGTCCGAAAACATTATCAACTTTGGAATACTTAGTTCCACTGCGATTCAATTTCACGGGCAGAATATATGAAAATCCACAGTAGAAAAGTATCAGAAACATTAAAAGCAGACATAATTTCGTGCTTAAATTAAAAAGATATTCGTGTGTGTGAACTAATACATCAGGTTTTCGAGATATATCTATTCTCTCTATGTTAAGAACTTCATTATGCGTAGATTTCATTTTGCTTGCGGATTTATTTATTCGACGCCTAACTGAGACGGATTTTGGCGATTTCTCAGCGTACTTCGTAATAAACGCTCCGTCTATATCAACTTTGTACCAAGACTTGTGCTTGTTGAATACTTTTGTGTCAAATTGGCATCTAGATGTGCCTGCTTGTGTGCTCCAGTCCATCCAAATGTCGATATTTCAGAAGACAACTTGAGATTTTGTTTAGTTCACATTGAATTTGTAATGGGTGGTGATGCTTTGTCAAACTGACATCTTATAAAATAAAAACTACGTAAAAAGCAGGAAACATTGAGACATATTTATGAAAAATTACAGCCATTGTTAAGAAGGTGATTTGCCTGTTCTTAGCTAAGATACAGTGCGAAGGTAAAACGAGTAAATACTTGTTTACCTAAAATTACGTAAAAGGAACTTTACTGACCAATCAAAAGTGCGCTACGGTGTCTGCAATTCTTTCGGATCAATCCATCATACTTTTTTCTTTACGATTTATTATATAATGGATGGATGAATATATTATATAAAGTTTTATTGCTTACTTTGTTTTATTTTTGCTTACAAGGTTCAAATTATCCTATACTTCAGTATAGGATAATACAATAGTATATAGTATTGATAGATATTTCAATATCCCTCTATTATAAGACCATCCTTTTTTTTTGTAATCCGGGGGAAAACCCTAACGGACGTCAGGGGGCGATGACGGTCGCCCCCCGCTGTGTCGGACTTGCACTGACTAAAACCCCCGGGGTGGTCCTTCTCTCCGTCTAGCCTGGACCGGAGGCACAGCTGCGTCTACTTCTCCGGCCCGCGACGACGTCTAGCCTTTTCAGTAGGCCTCTTAGTATAAATACCATCCTCATATCCAGTACTCATAGTGCAAGCGTTGGCTTAGTTTGGGGTAAGATTAATGTATGATTGTTCGTAAATATTACACCAATCATAAAAATGAAACAATATAGTAGCAAATAAAAATTTAATTTTTTGAGACATTGAACAACAATAAATGCGATGTTGAGACCAAAAATACAAAAAATCTTCCCAATAAAACTATTTAATATTTCTAATTTCATGTGTATTTTTCCATTTTTATTTAACGTCCGACACGTTTACAACCTTTATTTGTCATGTCTGCAACTCTAAAGCATCATCCACATCTTCCGAATTAGACTAAGACCGGATTCGCTGTGCATCCGATACTGAACCATGAAAATACGTGATTAAGAAACTCGAATAGAGTTGGGATATTTCAATTTGCACTGCCTTTGGGAATCTGGGAAGATATGATACAAAATATATAAGAATACTGAATTTCCTGTCGCGTTAACGCTTTGTGCTAAGTCTAATGAGCTCCTAGATTCGTATTTCCCTGGATTTGGATCAAAGGGAGAGCAAAATGCATTATCCGAACTCGGTCTGAGTTTTCTAGGTTTGTATTTTTACGGATGTAGTGTAAACTTGCGTTTACGAAATGTCTATAATCCTCATTTCCACGAGACATAAACAATGTTCCCTTATGTCTGACATTATATACCACAATTTGGTTTCTTTTTAAGTAAAATAATATATACGTAATAATATATAATATATCCTCTTTTTCTTAAAAAAGTTTTATGAATTTATTTTAATAGTAAAATTTTAATTATTAACCCTTTCGCTAAGGCAAGCTTCGCTGCTAAGTGTTTTTGCAGAAAACGGAGCTCAGCGCATCTTAAACGGGCTACAGTTTTGCCTCAAAACAATTTCATTACTTTTCAGAAGAAAATTAATTAAAAGTGAATGAAATAATAAAATATAGTCACCGATAGTAGCGAAAGGGTTCACTTCTATACATTTTGAATAGCTATAAACATCTATAGAAACTCAAAAAATATATAGTATAAATTTAATATAACGTAAAAATATAAATTCTCCAATCTCTATAAATTTAAATAATTCAAATAAAATATTTTTGAGATTGCCAAAAAGTTTTTCCAATTTTTAATCATTAATACCCACATTTTTACCCAGACTTTAAAATCTACCCGCATTGAGATAAAAATATTGCATTTGAAACGGGAACCTATAATCAACTTTATAAATATATGTAACGAAATCCTTGGAAACTTTATTTTATCTAAAGATAAGTTTCGTGTTACTAAAAGATATTGAAATGAAAGCTTTATAGTTTTTTTTTAAATAATTTTTCCTGATTTTCACCCTTCTTGGAAAAAGTGCGTAGATTAAGTGCCATCAGATAGCAAAGGAATACGTTTCTCCGTTTTTTAGATAATAACGGAGATATGTGTAAATGAATGAAACCATACAAAAAAAAAAGGTTTATAATTATATTCATAAATAACGTGATATTTTTTATAAACTTTATTAAAAGTTAACAAACACTATTTATAGGTGCATCTTTTTAACTCTTTTCACAAAGTTTTTACCTAAGCTATGGCATTTTTTCATAAACTTGATCCTAGACGTTCTTGTAAGAGTATTTTCAATCTACGTCTTTTCCCGCGAAGGTTACAATTTTATATTCACATGCACACTTAGAGTATAGATTAGCATGCTTTTTAATTATAAAATAATATAAAAGTTCGAGACTTATTTGACATATAGTACATGTCAGTTAAAAAAGCTCGTATTATTTCCTACATTACTTACTATGCAGAAATTTGAAGGATTGAGTATTGTGTGTTGAAATCGTTTTATTTAACTATATTTAATAAACATATGAAAACAAAACAAAAAAAAACTATTGAAAATAATAAACGTTCTCCATTAATATTCATTGAAATCAGATAGAAGTAAACAAAGACATTATAGCTTGAACTATCAATAAGGAGTATAATTTCAAAACCCACTATAAGATATTTTTTCAAATTCCATAAATTTATAAAAACTTATAATTTACTTTGACTTAACAATCACATTCTTATAAGGTATTTAAATTATTACTCTAGAGTGAAAAACCAAAAAAGAAAAAATTCATATACAATATTTGCTTTCATAAAAACATTTCAAATTACTATTAGGACTATTAAGTAATTTTGTACGAAAAATCGTTTTAGTGGGTTTTGAAATTAGACACATCATACAGTAGTTGCCATCCTACACTAGAGTTCAATTGAAATGATTGATAATATTTAAGACATAAGGACGCGTAAATTGCAATGTCTGGAGCAAAATAATTATGAAGATGTGATACTAGATGCCTCAATTTTCGTGTTAAAAATTATTTCTACCTGTTACAGTTTAACTAAAACGTGTGCATTATTCTCACAGGAAATTCAATCTTTAGACGTTGTAACATAATTAACGAACAATTTAACTTTTTTTTTGGTATGTGTAATTAATTAAATATAATTTTTTGCTTCATTGAATTTTTTTTTTTTTTGTAAATTATGACGACCCTTTTGCTAGTGTATTCATTTTTTTTTAAACTAATATATACCAAAGATTTTAACTATTTGATTCATAAAATATGATATATTAAAAATAAGAAAATTGAAAAATATACTAACCTCATAAGGATATGGGAGTCTAACTAGTTCCGCAATAAGCTAATAGATGGCGCTTTAGTATACTATTACATTACACTAAGTATACGAGCGTGTGGGGACGCTTCGCTACTAAAAAACCCGTTTGATTTGCGGCAAAACTATTCGTTTTTATTATCTAAGTGGTTTGAATCAATTACAATTGGCACAAGTCTTGTTACAAATGATTTAACTTTAAAAGAAAATGCATTTATATAAAATATAACAGATTAAAAATATCGGAAAAGGATTCACCTAACGAATCTAGTTTCAGAGTGTTCGTTAATTATGTTCCAACTTTTATATTTTTAACACAATCTTTTGAAATTACCTATTATCGGTTTCTCAGTACTATCAGCTCTTCTCGGCCGGTTTTAATTTTGTCTGTGGAGGACTAAAGTACTATTTAAAAAAATAAAAAGTTCTAGTTCCATATTTCGAGGACTTTTGTACGGGAGTCAGTTCGTCAGCGTATGTATTGCACTCGGGATTTTTGCAACGAGTACTAAAGTCAGCCATACAGTGTGGCGCTATCAAATCAACATATATAAGATATACTTAACAAGTTTTTAAGTCTGTGTTCCAAAAATTAGTCAGTTAGGGCAACGCTCTCACACTTTAAAACACATACCGACTTGTTAATTCTTTCCACACAATCCTCTCCCTAAAAATCGATTCGTTAACATACGCCGCGCGCATCACTAGCGCTGACGCATTCGTTCAAAACAATCGCATCGAAGTATCGGCCGATAAAGCGTGATGTGGTTAACACTAGATTGCCCAGAGCAGTCATTTTGACTGTTTTTAAAGTTTAGTTAGATAAAAAATATACATATTTATAAGGAACCAATTCTTTTAAAATATTATGAATTTTTATATATTATCTTATAGCATTTATTAATCGTTGTACTTACCTCCCCCTCTTTTTATTCCCTATATACGTATGTGCTATATCTATATTCAGTCTTTCTAGTGTTAAACACGGTACCACAAGCCTGCATATCCAAACCCCAGTAAGTACTTTACCCTCAAAATCAAGTCAGTCAACACCCTATACAAAAGGAATCAAAAGAAAAAAAAAGTTAGTACAATTTACAACACGGTATTTTGTTCAGTAACCGAAATAACACTATTTTATTTGCATAAAAATTTCTCAATATCGGTCCTATTTTTTTAATTATGCATAAAATTAAAAAAATATATAATACAGTCATGTTTTAATTTAATGTCGTAATAGGAGCGCCACCCTGTATGTTATGCAATTCAGACGCCAGTTTTCAGTCCCGCGTACTTTTGTCCTCCGCATAAAAGTTCCCCATAGGGTGAGAAGTTTTGGTGTTAACTATACATTTAAAGGATTCTTACGTATATATAAGTGCTTCATGCTTATACTAAAATCACCGATGAAACCGTTTGTTGACAGTTTACATAGACGTTTCCGAACAATATGACCTTGTATATAGTAAAACCACAACGTTATATTGTATAAAATTATTAAATATGAAATTAGTAGCCAGTAGCCAACGAATTTATTTTAAACACAAAGAGTTTTATATCTTTGTAAACTTTTGTCAGAATTTTTTTTGTATACATACATTAATGTATATATTCACAATATTATACTTTCAAATACAAACAGTCGCGTCATGTCGATATTTTATTTACATACCAACAAAGTTTTTCATATTCGCTGTATGCTTCGCGTATCGCTGGCATGACGCATAAGAAAAACTGTAAGCACGCCATTTTAAATAAGTAATATTTTGCTCAAATTTTTCGTGATTATTATCAAAAATGTCAACCTCCAGTAGTGTAGAAGAGTTAGACGTAGATTGGTAGAAGGAACACCACAAGAATAGGCAAGCAGAAAAAGTTCCCTATTACATAGATTTAAGCCATGGGTCGGCAACCTTTTTTTATATAAGGGCCACAAATATTATGAATATATTGGTGTGGGCCACATTTCATCTAGTAAACACATTAAAAACTAATTTTTGCGTTTTTAACCATATCTATTGTTACTCTTATTTTACTAACTGCAATCGCTTGAACTGAATTTCCGGCTTCCGCGCACACAAAACAATGAAATAGAAACTTATTTCTATAAGTGTTTTTAATTTATTGCCTGCGGTGCGCCGTTCCGTAGTGACTTAGGGGCTGCATGAGGTATGCTATAGGGTAACAGATATTGACTCTCCGTACTTCCTACCTGTCTACTTGCAAAATACATACTTAATCATCAATGGCTATGCACTGATTCATATGTTTAATTGTCCATAGATTGGCTATAATTTACTTTGTTTGAAAGTATTATTAAGATATCACTATTTAACATATTTGGAATTAGCATCGAATGTTGAATATCCTCCCGGAATATCTCTCTCGTTTAGAAAATTCCTCTATGTAAACTGTCAAAACAACGGTTTGTTCGGTGAATCTATTATAATAATGTAAAAATCTACTCGAAAACAAGCGAGGCGCTGGCATACGACACGGACGAATCATGGGCGTGCACGCACTGCGAAGATTGCGCGTACTTTAAAAACTTCATCGACATCCTCGGAGCGTTGGACTGGCTCCGCAGCTTCGCTATCGCCTATAAAAGTTCATTAAACTCTTCAGTAGTGTCGCTCCGGAGTGTAAAGATGTATCAATGATTGATTCGGTAAAAAGATTCACATCTGCATAAAGCAACCATCAACTCACTGAATCATACACTTATCGAATACATCGTTTATATAACGAGTGTGTGGCCGGGGATAGGAACATCGATATTTTTGGGGATTCAATGCCGGCCTTCAAGAGGAAAATCAGTGAACAGGTGTGTTGAGCTTGACATTGTTCTTGGTGTCATATAATTTTTCATTTTAATTTGAGGTATTATTGTCTGCTTTTTTTTTTGTATTCTTTTTGGGTTTTTTGTGTTTTGGTTTTAGTTGTCTGTTTTGATATTGTTAGTTAATGCTTTTGGGCCATGCTGTGGCTGTCTATTATTGGTATCCGTTACCGACATTGAGCTTATGTATGTGATTCAGATTGTGAATGTGAAGTGTAATGGAGCTGTTGACAGCCCATAAATAAATAAATAAAATAAATCTTTAAGATTAAGACAACTATAGTAAAATTCGATGAGGGTGAAAACCACGAAAGTAAAGCATAAAAAGATTTTTCCATGTACTCAATCTTGTTTTAACAAAATACAAATTTCTTGTCTGGGTGGTTTGGTAAAAAAAATTACATCTTGTTTGAACACTTCAACCAGTAATTTATACCGATTCTAAATACATCTTTAAATCCATGGTTCATTTGCTATTTAGTGATACGATTTTTTTTAATGTAGTCTCGACCATGTGATTACAATATACCTGATGGAAAGTATGGTAAAGTCCAAGAACGGCAAGGAATACCTTAGAGCGCGAGTCCATCAATAGTCACTGTAGTATAAAAGCAGGATGTGGTCACATAATTTTTATAGAAACAAACTCTTGTTTACATCTCAGGGGGTTTTCCAAAAGGCATCACATACTCACAGACACAGGAAAATATCGGGAGGAAACCAACATAACATCTAAAAAAAAATCACGCTTACTAGTGGTGTGAGAATGGCAGTCAGCAGTACTACTAGTCACGTTGGGCACGACATGAAAGCGTGAAGTGGATACAGCCATGTATTGATTGCACTTTACCCCCGAAAGAGTTATAGCGTAAAGAAAATCATACCTGCAATAGGACTCCAATGGGATGACGACCGCATATCGTGTTACCGTATTTGTTCAAATATTCAGTGAACCCGTTCGGATCCATTTTTTCTATGAGGTCCATACCCTGTAATGTCAATTACGATCTTTTAATTTCATTTCAAATCTGTTTACAAAAGTTTATGGAGCTCGGTATTTATCCGTATAACAAAATACTAACAACTTAATATTCTTCAATTTCTACCACCTTCGATCGAAAAAACAACATTCATGAAAACTTTCAAATGGTCCGAAATTTTAGCTAAGTTTCTAGCAAGCCTCAAACTAAGATTGATTGATTTGATTGTAATTGTTACGGCTTGTTACTCCTTTTCAGTCATTCCCCTCTGTAATAATCGATTCCTGTAAATTTACGCAGCGCGCATCACTAGCGCCGGCGCATTCGTAAACAGCCGGATCAATCAATCCCCAATCATCGATTCCCCTGAGCGTCGGCTGAAAATCAGCGCTGGATGGCGCGTGCAGCGTCGCCCAGCATACGCTGAGCTGAGTGCTCTTTGAGATTGGTAGCAGCACACAGGATACATGATGTGATGTTATGTATTCTTTCATTGTTGTTTTTATATAAATATGTTTGTTGTGTGTTTTTTTCCTTTGTCTCAATAAACTTTTTCTTTCTTTTTTTTTTCTTTCATCAGGGTGTCGGCCGATAAAAAGCGTTGTGCGATTTAACGCGGTACCGCGAGTCTGCCCATCATCATTACCCAGTCAGTACCTTATCCACAAAATCAAGTCCATCAACATCTTACACGAAAGATCTCAAACTAAAGAAAAAATATTTGTTCAATTCACAACAGCGATCGTTTAGCGATTGTTATTTTTCATAAGTTTCCGATTATAGGCCTATAGGTTTAAAATCCTAAAAAACAAAACACTTCAAAATAAGCTAAAAGTAAATAATATATTGATTTTTAATACTTTTGCCGAATTGCCCGGCTTGGGCAGTGAACACCCTGTAATCACTACCCGGCGGCTATGGTAAACCTAAAGTAACTTTTATTTATTTAGCTCACCTGCCTGTCCAACCACTCGATGCTCTGGTGAATTTGCCCCCTGCTTGGGTCCTTCCAGGTGAATCTGAACCGGTTGCCCCAGTGGCAGAAGTCGGTCGATATCACCAGCAGGTTTTGGGGGTCAGCCAGATACGGTGCTAGGATCGAGCCATACCTGTTGGATTAGTTTAAACTTTTTCATTTAATTGAACCGTCTTTTAGAAAACCTCGGATTATTGCAACTAAAAGGCGCCAGACACTTTCTGCCGGTCGTGACTTGGCAGCCACATCTGGCTGATCCTACCCACTGCAACAACTTTGCAGCGCGGCCCATAGATGGGCAAAATGTTATCAGATTAACGATTACAATTACATTTTCTCCATTTACGTTTTAAACACTAAATAACCCTCAATTCCATACAAATTTATGACTGATTAATGTTTACATTTGTTTTAAGCATGATTACAGATTACCGAAATTAATATTACGATTATTCAACATCCCCTCCCTTTTTACATTTGTATCTCAATTATATGGATAATTTAATTGAAAATGAATATAGCACGTTTGTTTTTTGAAATGTGCTTAATAACTTTATGAAAATGAAAATATACTTTATTGCATAAGAAACAAAATGTTCAAGGAAAACGATCTTGACCCATATCTTAAAACGTGGTAAATATATCTTTTTAAGACGTTTACTTTTCAGCCATTTTTTTATATAGTGGTTCGCCCACTGTTTTTAGATATACTACTCAGTGGGTACGCTAAGAGATGTACTCGTCTACCGCCCTAGGAATATGGCGCTCGAGACATGGGTCCCGACTAGTGATGAAAATGCCCGGGAATTTTCCCAAAGTGCCCAGCACTTCCGCGAACATTTCGTAAATTCCTGGGAATATTCCCCATACAAGTTTTGGGCACTTTGGGAAAATTCCCTAGCATTTTCATCACTAGTCCCGACTTGCCCCTCCCTCTACAACCATGATGAAATACTATAATTGAGCGTGATGAAATACTATAATTAGTTGGGTTACTCACTTGGCTTCCTTTTCAGGGGTGAGAGAGCCTACCAGGATTGGTATAATTGTGAATCCAGTTTGGTATCTGTAATAAAGACATCGAGTTAACAATACCCATATTTTCGTTTCTTATTGGAGTTCGCATACCTGCACGCCCTCAACGCTGGTTCGCCACACAATCGTCAATCAAAAACTAACTTTAAGATCTGCCACTTACTTGTGTGCTTTATTACTTTTGCTTTCAATACAATATGTATTAAAAAGTTGCTTGATATTGATATCAGATTCTATTTACGTTACAGCCGGACGGCTATCGTTACGCTATATACTTATGGTGGTAGGGTGAATGCCCGAACAGGGTCATGACCACAGTACACAAGTGTAAAGACCGTCATAGTGACTCGCTTTAGCCTGTCGCGTTTCGGGCTCAGCTTGTGTATATCCAGTTACTTATATACCTAGAGACCTTCAATGTTGGTATATGTGGGTCGACATGACGAAGGAGACTATCAATGGATCTTCATCCTTCGATAGTCGCTTTCGTTTTTGGACTATACTGTACTTACCATCGGGCGTACTGTAGTTACTTTGTCAAGTTAGTGTAAAAAAAAAACTTACTCCTCCATGACCTTCGCAATGTAAGGTAGCTGCATCTCGATTGAATGTTCCTCTTCATCCGTTATCTCGTCCATTCTCTCGAACTGCCGCGTCGCCTCTAACTCCGCGTATACTGATCAAATAGAACACATCATTGTGGCCATTGACTAGCCCAATAAACCGGCCAGGAGCGAGTCGGACTCGAGCACTAAAGGTTCCGTACAAATTTTGTAATGACATATATTTATTTCGCCACAAACTGAAATTTAAAATATAGAACCACATACAATATACAGAAGAGAAGAAAATATAAAAACATAAAAACATGGCGAAATGGTTCCTTCGTCGGCTTAATGCTTCCGTTCACTTTGCCTGCCAAATTTCATGATTGTTGGTCAAAAAAAATTCTAAACGTTGATTTTCCTGTGAGTTTTAAAATATGATGTATAAATAGCCGTAGCTTTTATGTTGATTAAGAAATTTGGTCATTTCACAGTGTTTAGTGTAGCAATCATAGCAACCTCGTTGTTGATAAAACAAATGATACTTTGACACTGTAAAGAAAATTATACAAACATAAAAAACCAAGCCAGCCGCTTTTAATTATCCTAAGCCGTCTCATATAACTACTTGTTCCTGAAACGGACACACAGAACTTACTGGAAAACTGAGTTTTGAATATTAATTTAAATTTAACACTCCTTCGCGTTCTTGAGAAAGAGCATATTGACAGACGGACAACAAAGTGATCCTATGAAGATTCCTTTTCCCCTCAAGGCAAGAAATTCTAAATAAATTCTAAAAAACTTACTCTGCTTGTCTATGGTGAGATCGTAGAGGGGCGTCTCGTACTTGTCCACGGATGAGAGAGCACAACCCGCGAGTCGCACATGATGGGAAGGTCCCAGGATAAAAATGCGCTTCCTTTAAGAAACAAAAACAAACAACCTGTATCGTTTAAAAGCTAATTGGAATTAAGAAATCGGCACCATTATCGTCAAACCAGCTGTAGCATGTCCACTGCTGAACATAAGGCTCACCTAATGGTTTCAAGAGCGATTGGTCGAAACCAGTCAGAAGTGGCCTGCATCCAGCATCGCCCTGCGATCTGGATCAGGCCGTCTGCCCACCTTGAAGATGGACGTCCCACACTGCGCTTGCCGGTACGTGGTCTTCACTCGAGAACTGTCCTGCCGCATTAGCCATCCGCTCTACGAGCTATGGCTGAGATTTATATACGCTCTTTCGACTTTGCTTAGAAACGTTCTTAAAAAAAAAGGTTCGTTTTGACAAATAACTGAATATATAATAGAAACTAGAGTATAGACATAGTATTCGCAGAGCTAAGTCCATGTTGACATAATTCGTTACTTGTGAAATCCTTTGTCACTGATTGAGTAATATAAATTGTAATGTTTGAGTGAAGTCTAGGCAAAGTTAAAGTTATGTCTATAAATCTCAGCCTAAATTTCCTGACCACAAGATGTATTAAGAAATATATAGAAGGAAAAACCAGTGCAAAAGACAAGACTAAACGAGAGGCAATATATTTTCATGTTTTTTTAAGTTTGAACTAGGGATGTAGCGGAGGCAGTTTTATCGGAACCGCAGTCGGAGTCGGAGTTTTTAAATTTGATTTATCGGAGTCGGAACCGAAGTCGGAATCGGAGTCGGAGCCAATGTCAGTCACAAATGATGGCAGAAGAAAGTAGTTTTATAAAGTGACAAATAAAAACATTATTCAGTGAACCTTTTTAATTGAAAGTGATAAATTTACAAATACACAGACAATAAAAATTGCTGTGGTTCTTATTAACATTTTCCCATTAACATCGAACAAATTAAATCAAATTTGCTCCAGGGTTGTTTTTGTGTTAATTTGTATTTTACTTAATAATTTTAATCATATTTTTTTAATATACATTTTTAAAAATGTCTTCTACAAATTAAGTAGCACTAATTGTTTGATTAATTGATATTATGTTTCAACAACATATAAAATGAAGTCGAATGAATTGACTACATCAGTGGTGATGACCTCCGATGAATACCTCCGATTAAAAAAGTTTCGGAACCGAAGTCGGAACCGGAGGTGTAATAACAATCAGAAGTTCCGACTTATCGGAGTCGGAGTCGAAGCTCCGTATTATCCCTGGTTTGAACAAGCTCATCATATGAACTACACCATATTTAAAAGAAAGTACAGCATAGTCCGAAATCGTTGGCAATACGTTGATTTTGGCTATACTGTTGTTAACTCACGTAGATATAAAAGGTATTAAAGTTATCTAGGTATATGAAGAACTGGATATACACAAGCTGGTCCCGAAACGCGACAGGCCGCAGCGAGTCACTATGAGGTATAATAACTTACTTACACGACAACAGGGCTGATTTGTCTGAAGGCGAAAGCCGCACAGGCGCCGCAATACGAATATCCCGCATGACTATGAAACAAAACATTATTTAAAAAATCAGAAGCATTAACTTCCTCACTACACACGTTTTTTTTTTCTGAATGACAATTTGCTGTTGGCTGGGAAATTCATTTACAACTTCACGAGGCGAGAGGCGGCGAGCACTGAATGTGAAGCCAGTTATAGGTTGGGTGGCAATCACAGCGGCTCCTCTGTGGGTATGGACCCCAATTTGGATGGCCAGCCAGGAAAAAAAACCTTAGAGGGATCTACTAGCGTTTCGAAAGAGACTACCAGGTGAACAAACACTGAAAGAAACTCAAGGCCACGTCGGAGTGACTACACACACGAAATTTAAAGATTAGAAGACTACCAGTTTCTTTTCAGCTCTTCTCGGTAGATCCTGCTTTCCGAACCGGTAGTAGATACACGTTATTGATGATTTAGAAGCGCTTGTAACACTCCTATTTAAATAAAGCTATTTTAAATTGAGTCTGGACACAGGTTTAGCTAGGCAGTAACTTGAGGGACTCTGCTGCCCGGATGAGAGGCAGGCGGTGCACGGTGTCCGGCGCATCACCTGGGAGATAGGTTTTGGAAGGGTGGGCTTTACTCCTTCCCTTCCCAGAGAGGTAGCCTCAACAAGGCTTCTTGTTCCCTGGGCGTCTGGATAAATTTGGCTTCTCAGGCCCAGGCGGAGAAATCAGAGGGGACACCTCGGGGGTTTTTAGTCAGTAGGAGTCTGACACTCCGGGGTCACTGTCCTCACAGTGGCCCCGGTGGTCCTATGCAGGATTTTCCCCCGGAATACAAAAAAAAATGGACACAGGTTTCCCTTGATAATTAACACTGAGACATGCATAGGCTCCTGTCATCAGATTTGTAGCGTGGTAACATGCATAGCTATGTCTTGGGAATTCTTTTTTTAATCAGCCACTCTACTTACCCAAGTTACATCTTAGGAGAACATATGACAAACTTCATCGTCGCAAGCATCGTTACTAACACTGTAGTATCAGGTCATTATTGTAAAGTTACTCTGTATATATCAATAATAATAAAGGAATAAAATTGACTTACGGAGATATGATTGCTCTCGCTGGTCCATGCGTTAGGTCTGCCTTCGACAGCCATAGGTCTAACTGGCGGGACAATTCAGTACCTGAATAGAAAACGTGTAAGATACTCGGTGAAACTCGCCAGAATGCATCAGAAGTTGGCAGGTAATGGCGAAGGATATAAGTTGGCGTTGATTGCCCGAATTGAGTAGCAGCCCCGGATCCAGGGTAAGGGGGAGTGGATCAAGCCGGGATCCACCCCCTGGGCATAAAATCATAGTAGCGGTAGATGAACACATCACCCAGCGTACCAGTTAAACAAATATATCTTAAAATGTGGGCAAATTCTCCATGAACAAAATTAATCTGGATTCACTAGTAAATATTTACGATAGTAGCGTGCACTCTGCTGATCCACTCCCGCGGACGCCGTGATTGTTATACAGATCGCTTGCGCACCAGCCGCGGTGGACGGTAGATGTGAAAATCGTGCACCATCTCGATCGACTGCTTCATTAATACTACATGTATCAATGAGCTTGCTAAAAGTAGTAATGAATGAATGGTTTATTGCTGCCTTTGAATGTTAAACGATCCATTTGTAATTAAATGAGTTTTTATATATAAAGAGCGTTTCTGCGCTAGATTTTTATCGCTTAATTTATTTATTTTTTGAATACCCCGATTTGCACTGTATGAAATTATATCCATCCCCACAACGGTCTCATGGACTTATCACATTCCTAGAGTTATTATTTTACATACGTTCCAATAATTGATAATTCCATATCAAGAAATAATAACTTATTTTTAGTTCGCTGTATACAGTGGAAAATAATCGAATAGTACATTTTACGAACATAAATACTGTTGTCCTAGAAGGGAATTTAGAAGGGGGGTTTTAGTCGGTGCAAGTCCGACACACCGGGGACAGCCCTCACCGCCCCCTGTAGTCCGTTAGGGATTTCCCCCAAGCTATCAAAAAAAAAAAAAAGAAAATTTCCAACTATACCAAGCATAAAGGATAAACGCCTGCTCCGAATCTAGCGGGACAAGCACGCGTTTAGAGCAGAGCCAAATTCTTGTGGTTGCAAAGGAGCACATCAAGCGAGCCAACTTCTGCATTGAAAAGGGGCTAAAAACTACAAGTCTTTGCTTTGACGTTTTAAAAGTTAACTCAAAAGCCTTACCTCGTTTGTGGCTACGGCACCCAAATATGGATGACGCTTTTTTTGTTGAAGTTAATATGATTTTTGGTTAAATTTTTAAAGGGAATTTAATTGAATAAACACTTATCCCTAAATACAGTATATACAACATTAAAACAATAAAAATATTCACATTACACAATATCTTTTATTAATTGATATATAATAACACATTATATAAAACTATGACGCATGGTTTTCGTTAAAACACTCTAAACCAGGGCTTCTCGAACTTTTGTCATTCACGATCCCCATTTATGATTACGAGTTTCTTGACAACCCCATACAAATATAAAAGAAAAATAAATTAATATTTTTTGATGATTTATTTATTAGGTAACAATATACATATACATATGAAAATATATCGTTTTAGAATTAGTTTTGAAACATACAAAAATTAAAAATTGCACAAAAAATTATAAAATTTTATTTATTATAGTTTCAAAAATTAAATGGAATCTGACCGTCTTAATTCGCTCGAATATATTTAAGTAGTTGCGTGGTAAGTATTAAATTAAAATATAAGTAAAAAAAAATATAAGTTGGATGTGCCTGTTTTTTATTGCATAACAAATCAAATCTTGGTGGAATGTTTGTTATAAAATGGTATATATAAATATTTGTCATTAAAATCTCTCGCGACCACAGAATTTTGCTACCCATAGTATAAGAAGCCCTGCTCTAAACGCATATGATGTGAAGAACAAAATTTTTGCGATAAATTGATGATATGAATATCAATATAAAATCATAGTAAATTATTTATACAGTGAGTCCATAAAGTATTCGTCTAGTGGCAAGTTTGAAAATAAAATCGTCTCTAAAGGACCAGGTGAATGAGAATGAGAATCTCGATTAATTGAACATGTTGATAAAAGGAATATTAACCATAATAATGCGAAAACAAGTACATAAACAAATTTCTAGCGATAACGAAGGTAACAAAACATAAACATTCGTTTTTCGCTAGTTCAAAAAGTATTCGTCCACCCTTAAAACAATAGGCGTTCGCGGATACAAGGTCACTTCTAATACCTAATACGCATCTGTTGTTAGCTCTTATAACGTATAGGACAACCTGTCATTATTTCGAGCTGATCGGAGAAGAATAGTTATATTTTTTTTAAATATTATGGGTCGGAAGGGCTGTGAAACAAGCCCGACTGAAAGAAAACTCATTTACACCTACATAATGAGTGTAAATCTTCCTGCAAGATATCCAAGTTGGTAGGTAGACCTCTATCTACAGTACAGTCGATGATTGATCGTTCCCGTAGAATAAAAACATTTAAAAATCATCCATGGAGTGGACGCCCTCATGCACTGACCGAACAAGACGAGAGGTTTATTGTGCGAGAAATTAAGAACCCAAAAGTTAGTGCACTTAAGCTTCCTGGGGAACTGTACAGTAGGGGCAAAAAAGAATGCGTCAATAAATCAAGAATATATGCAAAAAAAAAGGGTATAATGGCCGGGTATAACGCAAGAAGTTCTGAATTAGCAAACATAATCGAAAAAAAACGTTTCGCTTTTGCCTAAGAATATAGATTGAAGAAAGAATATTTCTGGAAGTATGTCATATTATCTGATAAAAGCAAACACAAGATAGTTGGTCAGATGGAAAGCAAATTGTGTGGCGAAAGATGAATACTAAGGTGCTGCCTCAAAATCTCGCGCCTACAGTACAACATTGTGAAACATTCCCTTATTGTGTGGGGGGTATAGGAGTGCAGATGGTATGGGAAAACTGCACTAATATTAGACATTATGGATCATATATAACACCCCAAAACAATTTCATACGCCACCTTAAAGTCCGGATATGAATCCAATCGAACATCTTTGGAAAGTTCTTAAAGATAATATTAGAAAATGTACAATGATATGTTACAAGAATAACTTAAAATGAGCACTTCAGTAAGAATTGGATAAAATTCCATCTTCTGTGGCAAAATTTTTTGTTGATTCCATTTCCAGAAGAATCCAAGCAGTGATTATCGCGAAGGGAAATCCAACTAAGTATTAAATCCTATTCTAAAATTATGTTCCGTAGCTCAAAACGCCATGAAATATGTTATGGACGAATACTTTTTGAACTAGCTAAAAATGAATATTTAGTTTCTTGTTACCCTTGTTATCGCTAGAAAATAGTTTATGTACTTGTTTTTGGATAATTATAATTAAAAAAGCTTCTTTCAACATGTTTGACTAATCGAGATTTTATTCGCTCCTTACCTTGTTCTTTAGACACGATTTTTGTTTAAACTTGCAACTAGACGAATAGTTTTTGGACTCACTGTATATCGTTTGTTGACGTTACGGCGTACCGAGTCGGATTTGGGCCCCATGAGAAACAAAAGAATCACGCTAGCTGATGAATATATCAGATTCGATTTGTTAATTCAAGTCCACTAAATAGTATTTCAATTTAATCTTTTATATTTTAATGTTGCATAAACAAATATTAGGATATTTCATAAATAAAGTAACAGGCAGAAACTAACGGTAAATGAAACAATCATAAACACTCAAGATATATTTTATTTATTTAGAGGTACAGTATAGAGGATTAACATCAAATACAACAATAAATACCACTGAAGTTCAAAGGCTGAGATTTATAGATAGTTCTTTGGCTTTTTTTATACTGGCTCGACAAAGTAACTACATTACACCTGCTGGAAAGCACTCTATAGTCCAGGAACAGAAACAACTGCCAGGAAAAGTTCTATAAGTCACAGTCTTAGACTAGTCTATTTTTTTAATGTATGTGCACACAGGAAGTTTTAAGTATAATATGTTGCTACAATAAGGTACATATTATAGTATAACATTAGATAAATACATTAGTAGTACATTTTATATAATAAACACTGATTACAATTTTCATTTAAGACAAAACAATCACCCACTTAAGCACACATTGAATCCCGGCATGCAAAGGTGTGAGATGTAGGCAACTCTACTGCGCTTCATTCTCTTGCGACAAATACATACAGCAGAACATCCTGACCTAGTAGCTGCTGAGTCACAACTATCACAATCCAATGTGAGCTTTAGCACAAAAATGTTGTATGGCTATGAGCTGATTTCAGCTGTGTAAGTGGAATGTATCCCTCACCTAGACTATGACCTAATATTTAATGTTTTAGCTTAAAAACATGAATTCGCAATTCTAATGGAAAGTATAGATAGAATATTCTACTTTAGTATATGGTCTAGAGAAAGTATTTATTAATGCCACCTTTTCTAATATATATTTCTACAGAAAATATAACCCAATCAAATGAAAACTATGCAGTATTATTAATGTTAAAACTATGTGTTCCACCAAACTTTTTATTTGTGATTTTATTCTAAATATTATATATATACTTGTTATATTTCTACATAGGCAACACCAAGCCACTACAAATAATTTAAAATAGAAACAAATCTTTTATATCAAAATTCTAAATGTATAGAAGTAAGTCTCAAATTGAAATGGTTTCCAAATATATTTCAAATTAATCATCATCATCATCATCATTTTCAAATACTTTGGATAAATCACCAGAAGCTTCTTTTAGCAATTTCTCACTGTATATTGGGAATTTCACCTCAAATTCTGACTTTAAACTTTCTAAATCTAATCTCTCTGTTTGCAACTCATGCAGGCTCTTCTGAGTTCGCTCGTACTCATTGAACTTTGCAGGATCTAAGTTAGAGTGTTTTTTAATCTGTTCCAAGCCATCTATGGCATCAGTCACAGCTTCCAGTAATTGCTTATGTCCCGAATTGCTATCATAGCCAAAGTCTATATTCTTTGTTAGTAATTTATCTAAGCGAGCTTGCTCCGCTTCATGTAGTCTCTGTAATAGGTCTGTGGCTTCGGAATCTTGTGTCATTGCAAAGAATTGAGAGCAATCCCGATTCTTGAGTTCTAACAACCTGAAATGATAATTGAGTTGCAAATATTATAGGCTAGTGACATACAATGATGTCAGCTCTAGATTAGCTACATAGTAATACTACATTTAAAGCCATTTGAGACATTCCTATTGGAATCATGTTTAAGCCTATTGAAATTAAAGCTATATAAAAAATATATTTAATATTGTGAATTATGTTTGTGTAATGCTGTGTTGTTGTGTTTGCTAAATAAATTAATATTATTTAGTTATTATGAGATAGCTGAGTCAAGGATGTTTTTTTTATTTTTAGTTCTATAGCTGGCATCAGCAACCTGGCCCCAGAAGTTTAGGGATTTCATATGACTTCTAATTAAGTTAGCCCATTTCGAAAATTCGTCAATACAAAGTCCTAAGATAATGTTCACAAGAATGCATTAATGTTACTACCTGTCCATGTTTCCTCTTTTATGAAATATCTAGTTTATTGTTTACATATACAAAATAAGAAAAAGGGACTCAAGCTATACTAACACAAGCTAAACAAGTAACTAAAGTTCTGTTTTGATATCCTCCTAATACAGTGACACTTTTTAGCCAATCATTCAGAAAAACAGCTTTAGGTATGAATTCTCCCATAATTATATTGTCAAAATTATAATAAGTATCAGACGCTGGATTTATATAATTCCAGTACTAAAAATGGTCATTGGGTCAAAAATCTGGCATATACCTCTGGGTTTTTCCACATTATGTACAGATTTAGGCTCCATAGGCTCACCAAGGAACACATTGTGAGGAAATCTGCATATCATCTAATAGAAATATCATGTATGAGTGCCCTGAGATTGGTGGCCACGTTGAGAACAAGATATAAGTGCAAAGTGGATACAGCAACTAATATCTCTGTTCACCCCAAAAGACATTTAGTGTGACATTTTTTTTTTTATGCAGATTAAGCAAACATACAAAGGGGTCATTTGGATAAATAACCACTGCAGCGACGAAATAATATGATCATCAGTCTTTTACCTCTTCTGCTCCTCAATAAAACTGATCTCTTTCAGCCTCCGACAAGTTTTGTCCAAGTGATCGGCAGTTTTATCGAACCTATCAGCCAACTGGGTCATTTGTATATCCATTTGGGTCTCTTCCCGTTCAATTTTCTCATCCAGCAAGCAGTCTTCAAGCATAGTCCGTAAGAACTTTCCATAGGCGATTTGACGATATTCCGCCTCGAAATTTGGCATAGAGACTTTATTAGACTTCATAACAGAGGCATCCAGATCCACCGCTTTGGTTGTGTTCAAATTTTTAGAACACGACGGCTCTTTTTTATCGTTTTTATTCAATGGCGGAACTTTGCGGCACGTACTAGCACTTACTGTTGACTGGCGCGTATTTTTCACTGTTTTTAGCGTGGGCGGAACGAAATTCTTACGTTTATCAGACATTTTCACGGTAAAATGAGAAACAACCAGTTTTAAACTTGAAAATACGTTCGCTCAATACTAAATACGATGTTTGACATTTATTCGAACAACTGTCAAATTTCAAGTATCGACCCAGTTCGTTCAGAAATATTACAGACTAAAATTGATTTTAAATTTCTATTAAGTTTAAATATTTCTTAAATGAAATGTTAAAAACTATTTTTATTACTGATATTACCGTTTTGGCCTCAAAGGTGGTTACTTAATTAACCAGCATCAAAAAAGAAGGAAGTTCTATGTTCCACTACAAGTTTTTAATTCGAATTCAAAAATACCTTTATAAAAAAATTAATCAGATTTTTTTTCAATCATTTAGAATTAATTATACAATAGTTTAAAAAAAAAAACGTGAATAAAAGTGTGCAGAAAATTATCCATGAAAGGAATACTGATTAGATTAAAAGGTCATTATTGATTCAAAAGACAAAACGTTCTTGTAGACAAAAGAAAGGAGACAAAAGTAGGAATACAAAGGTCATCAACCTTTTGACTTGCCCACTCATTCTAAGATTTTTATTGTGTTCAAGCCTTCACATCTTTGTTTACAATTATAATGACTCAACAATAATTATTACTTATCTTAACGAAGCGTTCATTTCAACTATATCGACAAAAATTATCTACAAAAATATTAGAATAATAAACAATTTACTGACCGTTTTCAGTGTACCAGCTCCCTGCGTGAAGGGCATTACGCGAAGTCATATTACTAACAAATAAAGATTTAAAATTATACAGCTGATATACGATGCGAAAGTATCACTTTCACAATCACAAATAACACTTTGACATATCGTTGACTTCTGACAGCCGACAGGTGTATTAATTTTTAATAGACTATAGTATTTTTTTCCTTACCGGTACCATAGAGACTGTTGCTTGTTAAATTTCTAAAAAAACAAGGCAATAGAATGAGCTACACAGCCTTATGTTATAATTTCTTGCTTATAAAACCAAATAAATGAAGTATGTCCATGTCCATAAGTCACACTAGTTGTTAATTGATGTAGTGCTATGGTTTTAAATGTCATAAAACATTGCAGATTTGATTTCGAAATTATTATATTAATATAATAAATAATTAGTATATTAATTAAAATTTTAACAGTTGTAAATTAAAATCACAAATAAAGACGGAGATATCACTATTTCAAAATTGAGCGAGCGGAAGAGATAAAAGTTATAGCATTTACTCCTCCTGCTATCGTTTAACCTAGTGTACAAAAATTAAAATTAAGTTTCAGCTAAAAAAAATTACTTCGAACGTAATGTAGTTCTAAAAATATAGATTTTTAAATATATACAGATACAATTGAAAATCGATTTTAATTTTTATAATTATTTGCAAATTATAGTCTGTATTGTATTATAGTGTTTGTTCTGCAAGTTCAACTCTAATTTGTTGAAAAACTTGGGTGATTGTGTGTTGTATTATTATATTCCGATTGGTTTGCTGTTAATAAAAATATTAAATAATAATTTTAATATATTATAATCTCTATTCTTTATATGATTTATTCGTAATAATTTATATTATTTTACGTGTAGTGCATTGGTTATTACAGAGATGTTTTTATCCAAATGTGAGTATTGTTTTTTTCACCTAAATAAATATTTATGTAATGCTGAAAATAAAATAGCTTTCACTTAATTGGAAGCATGATACGTTTAATAATTACTTATTTTTAAAGTGGTGTATTTTAAATAATATGCACGTAAAATAGTAAATAAAAAACCTATATGAACTCGATCAGTTTCATAACCAGCTTTTTGAGGGAAGTGAGAGGTTTTAATAGATTTAAAAAATAACTACATTTTTGGGCCTATTAGAATATTGTTTATGCATAATATATAAATATTCATATTTTTCTAGGAATTAATTTCATCTTACCAATGTTGAATTCTTTTTTTTTTCAAACTTTCTTAAGTGTACATTTACTTTCCTAATTCAATGTTTCTCAAACTTTTTTACTTTGAACTTCTAGTGGATAAAGCATTATAATTATAGGCCTATTTAATTAAGATTGTTGGGACAATGTGTTTTTTTAACATGGATGTTCTTAAATAATTTGTAAGGGCTGTTACATGAATAAAGTACATTTGAATCATCATATCTAGTGGTGTGTATCCTATAGAAGCATAAAAAAGGAATATCTTGATGTTTGTGTATAATTAATATATATACAAATATTTTTATTTTATACATATCTATATATATATATATTATTTATTATTTGATTTTTTATTTTTAATGATATTAAATTTGGTCTAATTTAGATTTTGATAATAATCTTTTCGGGTAATTATCAAATATGAAGTTAATATATTTGTAAAATGTCCAAGTATAACAAGGTAATAATGCTCTTTATGCTTCTGTGAGTCGCACACCAAATTATATGATGGTTCCTTTGTAAAGAACACTGTTGCTAACATATAATATAAAGTACCATTAATCTGTACAAACAAGATGCATCTCCTAATGCCATATCTCCGTATATTTTGTTAAACACCCTGAAATTTACTATGTACATGCAAAAGACAAATTGCCATGTTACTGATCACGTTAGGCCCAATATATAAACACAGAATAGATACAGCCAATAATGTATCTCTGCTCATCTTATAAGGAATATAGCGTGATATTATTATTATTGCTAAATGAAATTATCAATTTCAGGTCGTATCTACTCCATACCATTGCAACGGATATCGTTTGCCACTCACAGCACTAAGGCAGACTCCAAGAAGGCTAAAACCGCCATAATTATGCTAAATATGGGAGGACCTGAGACTGTCGATCAGGTATAAATCTTTTAAGATGGTATAATCATGATGCAGGAATATAATAAGATATCGTCACGCTATATCTCTGTTAGGTTTAAGAAAACACTATTTAGTTATATCGATGTTTATTGCTTGGTAGCGTACATATTACTGGCGTCAATCACATTAAGTTTTTAACCTACCTACTTGTATTGATTGTTTCTTACAAACAACAATAAAGTACCCTACGTATACAACAATCTCCTTCAGGTGAGCAGAGATGCATTAGAGGCTGTATCCACTTTGCGCTTATATGTCGCACCCAACGTATCCAGTAGTACAGCTGATCACCGTTCTCACATCACTAGTTCACATAACATTTCTATCAGATGCATTGCAGGTTTGTTCATAATGCTTTCCTTCACCAATGAGCATGTAGCACCTAAATCCGGACTTATTTTGGAAAAGCCCAGAGGTACATGTGCCGGGATACGAAGCTACGATCATTGGTGACGCAGAGGATAGATACCGATCTCTTATCTCCTTCGCCATCATGGCCATAAATATTGTATTTGCTTGATACATGTCTATACAAACGAGCCCTTTGTGTTTTTAGGTTTCCGTACAACACGGAACCCTCATAGGATTAATTTATTGCCCGTCGATATTTCTGTTTGTTGACACTTAACGGACTGGCGGAATCTGCTGTCTTACCTAGTTCTATATAAAAAATCTGTAAATTAAAAACTAAAGCAACGTACCTAAAATTTAAGCAAAAACGTAGATCTACGTGGCCCGCCGTTAAGTGTTAAGATCCTTAGTCTCAGGAACGCGCGAAGGTAACGAGTTGAAATTAGTACCAAATGTCCAGATCTGCCGTCGCTTGTAGCCCTCGAAAAATCATAGTCGTGAAGTCACGTAGAAAAATTAGTGTTAAACTATTATACAAACATATCACTATTTCGTGTTATTTATGTTATAAATTCATTTATTGTGCAATAGTTGAACTGGTTTTATAAAAAAATACTGAATATTGATTAGATTTATTTTAAGAAGTCTATAAAAACGTTGCATATATCATTAATATAAAAAAATACATATTATTATATCTATAATTAATATTATAAAGCGGTAAAGTTTGTTTGTTCATATCTAGGCAGTAATCTTCGAAATCAAGAGATTTTTTTTCCAATATTTATAATGTACCTTCAGGATGAACATAGGGCAATTATATGAAAGGCAACAAATCTAGGGTTAGACAAACATTTTATACAAATGTCTTGTCAGAGCTGTAGGCATTGTACACACCAAGAGACGAATGTGACCCTGGATAAATGATTGGTAATTGTTTTTTACAATGGCTCGATATAGTGACTGCAGTACAGCTGATGGTAAGTTCATTGTTGTCCAAAAACGAAAGCGACTATCAAAGGACGAAAATCGGTTTATAGTCTCCGTCGTCATGTCCCCCCCACATATACCACGACTGAAGGTCTCTAGGTATTTTTACTGATGTTTCTTGTACTCGCAAGTACATTTACAAAACAAATAAATATTGTTTCAATATTTGTTTCGCTATCTGACATTTGTTTAATTACAATTACAGACGAAGTCGCGGGCAGGGCATAGAGTATAAAATATTTGCACGACCTTGTAGTCTATCGCAAAAAACTCATGAGAGCTGTATTTTAATTACATGCATATATCACTAAGATAGGTGTCTATGTATTGACCTAGATTACGAATTGCATCGAGTGTAATAAATTTACGCTTGATGTAGGGCATCCGTACTACAAAAAGAAAGATGGAGTCGTTAGGATTACTTTGCTGTCCGGCTGTCTGTCAAGACTTTTTTTCTCAAGAACGGGTAGAGATATCCACTCGAAATGTATATCAAATATTCAAGTCCATGACGTCTTTTGGTCCCTAAAAAATCATACATCTATATTAACGGAATCTAAAGATATATATCGTCGGGTGAAAGGCTATTTGGTTTAAGCGACATTTTTTGGTGATATAGTAATATATATATATATATATATATTTGGAATCGGTAAAAAACACTGATTCTGAATATATATATATTACTATATCACTAAAAAATGTCGCTTAAACCAAATAGCCTTTCACCTGACGATATGTTTTCACCGTTTTCGCGAACCCTTGTAAAATAATCCATGCCCACTGGGATGTCCTAGAATATTGCTTTGAATCAACAGGTTGGTGGGTACCTCCACCGCATCATGACAGACCGGGACATGATCCAGCTGCCCGTGCAGAGTAAACTGGGACCTTGGATAGCAAGCAGAAGGACTGAAGAAGTCAAAAAGAAGTACATGGAAATTGGCGGTGGATCCCCCATTCTTAAATGGACAAACCAGCAAGGTATGTTTTTAATCCTCGACGCAACCAGAGAGATGTTATACGTTCAACGGAAAAACAGAAGTATATCTGTGGTTCTAAGAGTCAGTGTATTTGTATTTCTATCTGTGTCATCATTGTCATGCTCATGTCAGCCTAGTTCACCGAACGACTGGTGAGGAAGCAAGGCACTGAAAGACCTAAGGCACTGATAGGAGTCAGTCACCAGTACCCAGACACTGCATCCTATCTCTCTCTAGTTGTGTGGGTTCTCCGTCCTATTAGTTTAAGAGAAGTTTGGACGAGAGGGTGCTTTTGTGTGCTTTTGTGCAACCGCTAGCCTTCACGCACCAAATGAGGCGTCTAGTTTCAAAACCCGCTAAAACGATTTTTCGTACAAAATTACTTAATAGTTCTAATAGTAATTTGAAATGTTTCTATCATAGCAAATATTATATATGATTTTTTTCTTTTTTACTCTAGAATAATAATTTAAATCTATACTAATATTATAAAGCTGAAGAGTTTGTTTGTTTGTTTGTTTGTTTGAACGCGCTAATCTCAGGAACTACTGGTTCGAATTGAAAAATTCTTTTTGAGTTGAATAGACCATTTATCGAGGAAGGCTTTAGGCTATATAACATCACGATGCAATCATTAGGAGCGAAGAAATAATGGAAAATGTGAAAAAAAACGGGGAAATTTATTCATCCTTGAGGGCTTCCATTGCGTGCGCTGCAAAAACGGTTCAAGATACCAAATATATATGTAAGAAAGAATTATTCCTCTTGAAATGATCTAAAAAAATGTCCACGACAATATATGTCTATCTTTTAAGATTAAGTCACTAGAACCATTTTTATGGTAAACAAATTTGGTCGAAATTAATGCATTATTTGTTAAGAGTTGTATCAACGTAATAATATTAATCTTTATCCAAATAAATGTGTTGATGATTAAGAGTATTTAATTGTGAACAAAATTGTCTTTGACATCACTTAATTTCAATGAACATCTTAGAAGATATTACAAAACCTTATATAGCAAAACAACGTTTGCCGGATCAGCTAGTACCTTATAAGAATGTGATTGTTAAGTCAAAGATTAATTATAAGTTTTGATAAATAATTGAGATTTGAAAAACATATGTTATAGCGGGTTTTGAAACTAGACGCCTCAAATATACTCTGCGCAATCGACTGTTTCCAAATATTTTCATCAGCAAGCTCACCTTAGTCAAATGGGTCTGCAACCCGGGCCTAATTAATGTCATTGGGAAACGTCGGTAAAGCAAGCAATAGATCAGAATATCATTATCATTTTTGTCTGTGCCATCGTAGCTCCTAAACGGATGAACCAATTTTGATATAGTTTCTTTAATTTTTTTAAAGTGATTTAATAGAGAGGTTTTTTTAGCTCTTAATTAGTGTTTTTAATGTACCGCTTTCAAATTCTTTTTATATACAAATAATTTATTATTATCAGCTATGGTTGAAGAAAATATGATAAGCAGCTTTATAAAAATCTCGCTTTTTCTAATTATTGAAGGAATGTCACTTACTTATACTGGTTTAATCGAATTGAAATTTAGTATCCTGTGATTTCAATGATATTACAATAACATACCCTGGATCTGATGCTGGATTATCTGGAAACAACAGGATCCTGAACTTGTCACTAACTTACAGCAGAAGTATCGTGCTCATTGGAATAGCTTCAATGAATGGGTTACAAATAGAAATATTGAATTGGGGGATGTTTTTAATTTTAAATTTAGTGGTTATTGTTAATTACAACCCTCTGTCCCAGACTTCGCCTGTATTAGCAATGAAGAAATATCTCCATTTAAAACGAATTAACTGGGTACATTTAATCAACTTGAGTTTTTTTTGAGTAGATAGGGCCACAGTACACAAAAACTGTTATAGTGGTACACGCTTCTGCCTGTGGCGTTTATGAATCAGTTTGTTTATATCCAGTTGTTCATATACCTAGAGACCTATCGTGGTGTATGTAGGCCGATGTAGCGATGGCAACCGTCAACGAGTTTTCGTCCATTAGTGCTCGTTGCCTTTCTTGGAACTAAACTGTACTTTTCATCAGGTGCAGTGTAGTCACTTTGTTTGAGCCAGTTTAAAAATATATTCTAGGGGAGATGCTGTCTGAAGCCCTTGATCAAATGCTACCGGATTCAGCCCCGCACAAACACTACGTCGCGTTTAGATACGTGCCACCGTACACCGAAGAGACTTTTGAGCGAATTGAAAAGTAAGTACACTTTTGAATAGGAATTTCATCATTCGTCATAGGGACTCACTCGTATTGGCCCGTCGCGTTTCGGGATCAGCTTGTGTATATCCAGTAGCTCATATACCTAGAGACCATAAGCGCCTCCCTATAAACGACCCAATGAGACCAGTCCTCAGCTTTTCTCATGCAATCTTTTCCAGCTTACTTTCGGCAGGCTTTCCAGTTCGCGGTCTCCACTCATCAACGATCATTAGTTCTTCAGAATACGTGGCCAGCCCACTCCTAATAGATTCTTAATTGTCTTTCTTATATCCGCACGACAAGATTCGTTTCTGTATTCATCATGCGAACAACAAAGCTTGTTCACTTTTTAAGAATAAAATGGATAGGCATTTTTCGGGCAGACATGTCCATCGTCGGTCTCTTCTTCACCTTTCACCAGATGTAATTTAGGTCAGGTGTCCGCCTTTAAATAATAATATTTATTTTTACCTTTTAGAGGTTTATGTAATAAATGATTTCTTTACAGAGACGGTGTAGAAAGGGCTATAATTTTCTCACAATACCCTCAATACAGTTGCGCAACGACTGGCTCCAGTTTGAATGCTATAGCGGACTTCTACAAGAAAAAGTATGTTTCCTTTAAAACATTTTTATAAAGAAAATTCCACCGACTTCAAAAAGTAAATCCTACTAATATTATAAATGCGAAAGTTTGTGAATATGTTTGTAACTCTTTCACGATAAAACTACTGGACGGATTTGCATGAAACTTTTACAGTAACATAGGAATAGGATAACATATAGACTACAATTTGTAATGATTTTATGAAATTTTGATCGTAATATAACAATACATGTCAATAAGGTCGAAAAAAAATCTGGCCTCTGAGAGCTTACTTGGCGTACACTGCCTAAACCATTGGAGTTACACAAAGATGATGTACCGTAGGATTGTTAGTCTTGAATAGTTCTAAATAAAAGTCCGCGACAGCATATATCTACCTTGTATGTGGAAGCCACTATGACCAAAATTATATATTATAATACAGAAGATATTCACTAGAAATCTATACTAATATTATAAAACTGAAGAGTTTGTTTGTTTGTTTGAACGCGCTAAACTCAAGAACTACTGGTTCGAATTGAAAAATTCTTTTTGAGTTGGATAGACCATTTATCGAGGAAGGCTTTAGGCTATATAACATCACGATCCAATTATTAGGAGCGAAGAAATAATGGAAAATGTGAAAAAAACGGGGAAAATTATTCATCCTTGAGGGCTTCCATTGCGTGCGCTGCAAAAACGGTTCAAGATACCAAAAACATATGTAGGAATAAATTATTCCTCTTGAAATGATCTAAAAAAATGTCCCTGACAGTATATGTCTATCTTTTAAGATTAAGTCACTAGAACCGTTTTTATGGTAAACAAATTTGGTCGAAATTAATGCATTATTTGTTAAGAGTTGTATCAACGTAATAATATTAATCTTTATCCAAATAAATGTGTTGTTGATTAAGAGTATTTAACTGTGAACAAAATTGTTTTTGACATCACTTAATTTCAATGAACATCTTAGAAGATATTGCAGAACCTTATATAGCAAAACAACGTTTGCCGGATCAGCTAGTCATTTATATGGCAGAACAACGTTTGCCGGGTCAGCTAGTAATACCACTAAATGTACCAAACATACTATCATTTTGGAAGTCTATTTAGTATGTTCGAGGCAAGATCTTGATTGAAATGTATCAAAACACGATAGATACAGTAACTTACATTCCAGCTAGGGCTAGGAAGTTCTCTAACTCTTACTGCAGGCGATTTGTTCGGCTGTGGAATGGTCTTCCGGCGAGCGTGTTCCCATCATCCTTGAATTGTGAAGAGTTATTTGTGCAGGCCGGCATGATCGCTGCGATTACCGATGGATTTTTCTTCACACGACGGATCTGACACTATACCCTTTTCCACTAGCCATTTATCCATTACAGCCATTTCATTATGCAAAAGTAAACATTTATTGCTAATAGTTGTTGATAAACCTAGAGACCTTCCATCATGGTATATGTGACATAGCCATGGCGACTGTCAACGGATTTTTTTCCTCATAGTCGTCTCTGTTCTTAAAGTACACTACACTTTCCATCAGGTGTAATATAGTCACTTCGCAGAGTCAGTTTAAAAAGAGATGGCAATCTACATTAATTTCATTCTTTCTAAATTTTGTTTTTTGAAGTTTCACTTCTACTTCGTGTGAACTACTATACTACTATAAATACATATGCACACTTTTTTTACTACTGTAATTAAAATAAATTGACCCAGTAGCCAATACCAATAGTTTAAGACTATGTTGGTATTTTCAGCCAAATCCCGAGAAACATAAGGTTCAGCTTGATCGAGCGGTGGGGCTCACATCCACTGCTGGCCAGGGTATTCGCCGAGAGAATAAAAGAGAAATTGAAGTTGTTCCCGGACTCGATCAGGGATCAAGTTCTGATACTGTTCACCGCGCACAGTTTGCCTCTTAAGGTATGAAATAAAAAAAATCGAAAGTGTATGTTTGTATGTTCTGTTTTAACGTCAAAATGGCTGATTCAATTTTGATGAATTTTAGCATAGAAATATATTAGACCTTCCAGACGGCTATAGGCTATCTTTCGTTGCGAAAATAAAACTTAAAGGGGTTGACATAGGGGATGCTATTTACTACGGGGATAAAAAAATATTTTTTAAGTTAGTGATATATATATTTATTTGTTGTATCGCTTCTTTGATATATGTTAAAGGGTATTTAGAGAGTACTGGGGAGGGTAGAGGTTATGAATGAAAAGACAGAAGTGGCACGACGATTTCACTGTCTTAAAAGTTAATACCATTTTAACTGTTATCTGAAATAGTTTCCTTTAGAGTATGTGTTCTTAAAAAAATGCAAATCTCTCTTTCACTATTATTTCTCTTATTCTTTCTTTTATTTTGCTTTCTCTCACTGTTATCTGTATCTTTAATGATTATACCTCTTTTACTATTATTTCTCTCTGTCTCTCTCTGGCGAATGTCTCCCCCTCTCTCTTTCGAATATCTTCCTTTGTCTCTCTTACGAATATTTACTGTGATGAGGCATACATAGAGTGTAATTATGTTCCAGGCAGTGTCCAGGGGTGATACATACCCCCACGAGGTGGCCGCCTCGGTGTCTGCGACGATGAGCGAGTTGGGAGTTAGCAACCCCCACCGGCTCGTGTGGCAGTCGAAAGTGGGCCCTCTGCCTTGGCTCCAGCCGTACACTGACGACGCAATTAAGGTAAACGATTCTGTCGCATCATTGAACTGTAGATTGGTTTTCCCTCTTAATATGCAACGTTACTGGTAACTAACGCAAAACCTCTTAAAGGTAACTTAGGTACATCAAGACTAACAACTTTTGTTCTATGACTTTTGCCAAAACTTAACACATCCTAAGATATATTTTTTTTTAGTTTTAGTAGGGATTTCTATCAATCGTTAGCTCTATGTTTAAAGTTCAGTCAGCTGATGCTGTGAAATCGTCTGCTCCAGTTGCATCACGCCGCCTTTTATAGTGTTAAGAAGATCAGAACTGCAAATTTGATTTATTTATTTTTTGTGTGGGAAAAAAAAGATTATTAATAATAAGAGAATTAGAAAAAGTCGTAAAACAAAAGTTGTCAGTCTTGCTATACCAAAGTCACCCTCAAGAGGTTGTGCGTTAGTTACCTGTAACCCTGTATAAACAATTTGTTATGATTATATTGTCATATTAATTTCGATTTATCGCAAATAATTTTGTTCTTGACCCCAATTTAGACAGTTTAATACAATGTTAATAATTAATTAATTAGTTATTGTTAATGACGATCATCGAAGCACAAATACACGAGTCTATAGCTGTACAAATTTGAATTTGGAATTCCTTACCGAAGAGGAGAAATTTGTGATTAAAGTGGCCAGTACGAAAAACGCCAATTTCATATGTAAGGACCTAATATTTTGACTATTTTAATGCTGTACATGCTATATTTACATATAAGTGCTTCTTCTATTAAATTCATTTTAAAATCCAATCTAAAAGCCTATTAAGGCGGTCAACTTATATGAATCGAAAAAAAAAAGTTATTTTTTTAGCTAAATCGACTGAAAAACTATTTATAAACAATCATGAAAAGTTACAGCTGTAAATACTGAGTATTTTTGAAAATATTACAGAGAACGTACGGGTGCATCAACTTTGGTACCCCGCTCTCGCTGTATATTGTTTTGAAGAATCTCGCCTCTCCTTGCATTTAATAATGAGCTTTTCGTTTCTCTCTCTCTCTCTTCTCTTCTATTTGTTCAAGAAGAAAAGCGTTACTTATATTTGGATGACGTGACTTGGTATATTTTCAGGCGTACGCGAAACAGGGCGTCAGGCATTTGATCTTGGTGCCGATAGCCTTTGTCAATGAACACATCGAGACATTGCACGAGCTGGACATCGAGTACTGTGACGAGGTAGCGAAAGAGGTAAGCACACAATTATAACCACTGCTCTCTGCTCGCTACTTCATCATATAAATAAGTATGATGATGTAGAGAGTAGGGCTACCCTTAATTATTATGAGTAAGACCCACCCACCGGCATTCCCCTGCTATTCGAGCTCTATAATAAAAAAGTCGCGCGCACTGCTCTAGCGTCGCTGGCTGAGTACAATCTGTGCTTGCCCCCTTAACCTACTTGAGTTGTAAATGCCTGTCCCGGTCAATAAACATTAATGCGACAAAAAATGCTATAGGATTTCATTTGGTCAGCAACGGTTGCCCGGTGCACTTGTTGTGGTATAGTCGTTTGCAATGTTCATTTTGTATGACACTTTTGTGAAATTACAATAGTTATCAAGCTAGCAATTGAGTTCGATATTTACTGAAATTATTAAAGGGCATTAAAAGTGGATCAGGTGGACCCTGAATACTTTTTGAGTAATAATATCGTCACGCTATATCCCATACAGGGTGAGTAAAGGTACATTAGTGACTGTATCCATGTTGCGCTTATATAGCGTGCCCAATGTGACCAGTAGCTGCAGCACCAGTAGCTGATCGCCATAGTAAGGGCACTTTTTTTTTTTTTCTTTCACATGACATTTTTATTAGATACAATAGGGCGTTCCTCAAGATATTTTTCCTTCACCGGTGAGCATAAGGTGTCTACATCTATACGTAATTTAAAAAAAAACCCAGAGTTATAGGCCGGGATTCAAATCCACGAACATTAATATTGCCTCTCGCCGGATATCCATTACACAGCTCAATGACTCAGCCGCAGTAAGATTTAGAGAACTTCTTAGTCCTAGCCGGGGATTTTTTCAATAGATTTTTAACACTAGAAAGAATGAATATAGGTATAGCACATACGTATATAGGGAATAAAGAGAGGGGGGAGATAAGTACAGCTATTAATAAATGCTATAAGATAATATATAACAGGTCATAATATTTAAAAAAATTGGTTCCTTATAAATATATACATAGATGGAGAAAATGTAACCAGATTAATAAAAATGATTAACGATTACATTTTACGTTTTTTACCATTAATATGACTGCATTTTGCTCATTTATGTTTTAAACACTACAAAATCCCAGATTGTATGCACATTTATGATTTCTTAATGTTTTAAATGGATTACAGAGCAAGAAAATTAAAATTACGACTCCTTTTTGTAATCGTTCATTATTAATCAGATTACATTTTGCCCATCTCTGAATATATATATATATATATCGTCGGGTGAAAGGCTATTTGGTTTAAGCGACATTTTTTAGTGATATATTTTTAGAATCAGCGTTTTTTACCGATTCCAAATATATATATTACTATATCACCAAAAAAAGTCGCTTAAACCAAATAGCCTTTCATCCCAGCGATATCTTCTATATCATCTATAATATAAAATATATATTTATAATATAAAAATATAAAGTTATATTCTATAATATAAAAATGAATCGCAAAATGTCTTGATAAGCGCGAAACTCGAAAACGGCTGAACCGATTTGGCTGATTTCTTTTTTGTTGTGTTTGATGAAGTCTGAGGAAGGTTATTACGGAGAGAAAAATTTTAAAAATTCCCTGCAACTGTCTAAAAATAACACTTCTGTATTCTCATACAAAAAATTCGTTATAAGTCATTTTGAACTTTAACACCACACCATAAAGTTTAAGTGTTAGTGGACGGGTTCCGGGAAGGCAAAACAATTATTGAGTGACGTATAAATATTAATGTCAATATTTGTCAATTTTTATACATATAGCATTAAGGCCAGGTTCCTTCAAACAATTTTCAAAAAATCTGACGGGTAAGCTATTAACATTAAAAAAAACAATGTGACTTTGTTTTAGAGAAATAGGGCAGAACAAGGTCTGCCGGGACAGCTAGTATTTTATATAATTAAACTTTAAAAACAGTCAAAATGACTGCTCTGGGCAATCTAGTGTTAATAACAAACTACACTGAGCGGTAATGCTTGGGCGTATGAACGTCACAGACCTACGCGTGTGTCTGCCGGTGTAGTGAACCGTGTGCGCCGGCTCTTATGATATATGATGGATGCAGTTCGTAAACTCCCTTGCGATTTGAGTTGAATGGGGCCTCCCTTACAGTCTTTTACCGGTTGCACGGTGGAGAGTGTTCTCAGGAGTGTTCTTTGATTCCACCAGCCCCATTCCATCGCAAAACCACTAGACGCCGTGTCGGACACTATCCGTATGTGGTGGATGCTCCTTATATGCGGACGAAAAGATTCGCTTCTACATTCATCATGCGAACAGCTAAGGAGTGGAATATGCTTCCAGCGGCCATATTTCCGCGATCTTATGACATGGGAGTCTTTAAGAGAAAAGTGAATAGGCATTTGTTGGGCGGACGCGGTTCATAATCTGACTCATCTTCACCCTCCACCAGGTGTGATTGAGGTCAAGCGTTCGCCTATAAATTAATAAAAAAATGGAGAAGAAATACAAGGTCTTTATTATTTTCACAGGCAGGTATAGTGCAAATAGAGAGGGCGCAGACGCCTAACACTCATCCCATATTCATAGCGGCGCTGGCAGACGTCGTGGCTAACCATTTGCAGCAGGGACCTAGGGTTTCTTCGCAGTTCCTCACCAGGTATTTGATGATACCTAGAAATTAACTATTTCCCAAACAGTGTGACTTGCCGAATGATTTCTTTTTAGCTATTGATGACAAACTGGTAGATAGTTACAGTTGTAGTCAGTAAAAATAGAGGCAAGTACGTATCTAAACAAATGTATTTGTTTATTTCTTTCTTTATTGTACTGACTATGTTACTGACTCGATTGCGTCCAATGGAAAGTACAGTGGAGTCCACGGACGGTAACGACCATCAAGGGACAATAATCCATTGACAGCCGCCATCACAATGTTATATGAACAACTGGATATACGCACACTGATCCCGCAACCCCTCACCCCTCGAAACCTATCTCATATGCGGCACGCCAGATACTGCGTTCCGCCTCCCTCTCATCCGAGCTAAAGACTCCCTCACGCCGTGCTGGCAATCGCCCCGGCACGTCAATTCCAGCCGATCGGTCCATCCATGACCGATTGGCTGATACCCTTGGAATCGCGGGTGCTCAGGGTGGGGGCCCTGGGCGCCTGGTTAGCGATATCTAGAGATTGGTGGAGCGGAAGCGTTTATATTAAATTTTGTGAGACGGATGAGGGAAAGCATTGCTGCTAAGGCCTTCCTGCGAGACAGAGCTTAAGAAATGCAGTGCACGGCGGGGCTGTGGAGCAATTGATTACAGGGCCCACAGTCCCGTCTTAGTGCAGATGAGGTCAACTTAGGGTTTTAGTCGGTAAAAGTCCGGCACACCCCGGTTACCATCCCCCATGTGTAGCCGGGACGGTCCAATGAGGATTTTCCCCAAGTAAAAAAAAAAGACTCCCTCATATCTACTAAATTCGAATGTAAGATGAAGCTGAGAGACTGGTTGTTGAATCTAAAATATAATGATACAGAGGAACTGTTGCAGGTATAGATGTGCTTGGGCTTTAATATTAACATTCTTTTGTGATTGTTATTCACTTTGTTTGTATAGTCTGTTGTTTGGTATATAATGTTGTTTTTTTTTGTATTGTTTTGAGTTATGATTGGTGCTACGCAGCAGTAAAAAACTGTAACAAATTTGTGTGAAATATGCTGACATCCAAGATACAGGGTGTCCTAGTTTGGGTGTCAGCTGATTTTTAATGTGCTGCCTTGTAGTTGTTTGTCGAATAAATATTTTTTTTTTTACTTACTGCCCGGGGCAGCGACAGATCACTGCCCACCACCCTGGAGTAAGCGTTCCCGGATTCCCTTCTCTTTCCTTTCTCAACTTACACACTCCAGTACTTAATTAATTTTGTTATATATATTTTTACAGTACTTTCAGCTTCATCTTTATTTAAGTTTTTTATCGATTTAGCTATATTTAATTTGGCAACACTAAAATGTGTTACATCGACAAAAATGTTGTTACTGGTGTTTTTTGTACTCGTAGGTACAAAAACATGTGCAGTGGTCACACACTATCAGTTATTCCGTTTTCAGATGCCCACATTGCGTCAGTCAAAGATGTCAGTCGTCGAAAAGTTTCTTCAGAAAGTTGTGCGGCGATTCAGATTTTAATTTAGAAAAAGTTGCAACTACCTCCTAGACCAATTTGTATGTGTAAATTAAGTAGTATATTTAATGGGATTTTGTGCATTTATTTTTTTACGTACTTTTGTGATTACTAGTGTCGTACCGAAGCTTCGGCCGCGGTTTCGGGTTGATGAGTAAGCCGATTCGTTAGCCGTTCGATAAGTTTTTAGGTAATATTAATAATCTCTATGATGATATCAAATATATAATATCAAAGTCTTAAGCTAAGATTTATAGAAGCTATTTCGACTTTGCTTAGCAAAGTTCTCAAAAAATAAATTCGTTTTGTCAAAAATCTGAATATATAATAGAAACTTAAGTATAGCCATAGTACTTGCAGAGTCAAGTCCATGGTGACAAAATCGGTATTTTAACTATTTTTTTGACATTCATTGAAAAATATAAATTGTAATGTTTTAGTCAGTCTAAGTAAACTTAAAGTAGCGTCTATAAAACTCAGCCTAAGTTTAACACTTGCTAGAAACCTTAGGCTTTAGCTAAAATTTCGTTTCATTAGAAAGTTTTACCCAGTATAGTTTTTTTTTTCACTGGAGCCGAAACTTTCGGTTGGACACTGATAATTAGTAATTCTCTACATATTGAAAATGCAGGACGATTAAAAATAACGATAAGAGATATAATTTTTCTGTTATTGTCTCCATGATACCAGAGTGGATATAATTGTACCGTTTGTGCTCTTTAATACTATTTTTACAATAAACGACACAAGAAAATATTGTTTTATAGGTGAATGTTTTAATAAATATTTTTATGTTTAATAACTGGCATTTTATTTGATTTGATTTGTTATGATTTAACCCTTTGTGTCACGCATTTTTTGTTTAGTCCAATCGCCTTGAAATTTAGTACTCGGGGGTTTTCGGGGTTGCTGATTATGATTCCACCCTCTAAATTTCAAAATTCAAAATGGTGGATCCAATATGGCGGACCGAAAACGCAAAAAATAATTCTAACCGCATGATATTTGGCACTAAATTTTGAAATTTTTAGGGCGGAATCGTAATTAGCGACCCCAAAAATTCCTGAGTACAAAACTTTGAGCTAATCCCACATAAGGAAAAATGTGTATTTCGTAAACTTCTGGAGATATTTCTCCAGAACCATTGCGATTTGTTAAGGTTTGTTTATGTGTATAAGCAAAATCATCAATGATTTTTAATTATTCCACATAAATTCTTATTCTTGAATACATGACTGATGCTGAAACACCAAAAAAAAGATCGAAAATTCGGTCGAAATTGCTCAGAAAATGGTTCTAAAACAGGTGGCAATCCGAGAGTGCCACCGTGACACAAAGGGTAAAAGCGAATGTATGAACCCGATCGAATGTTAAGGATTCCCTGAACAGCCCACCGCACAAATGTCTCAGTCCAGCCGCAATCGAGAATAGAGAACGTACAGCGTCTCCTTCAGTCTGTCTAAATTGTTTAGTACATTACTTTGATCATATCGCACGTGGTGGGTCCTGTAACCTGGGATGGCTGATAATAACTGGGAAGATAGAAGGGAAAAGAACTAGAGGCCGAATTCTCAGAAAGCTAAAGCTCCCCGTTAGCGCCGCCCTCCACCAGCCGGCAGAACGAAACCGATGGAGGCAGCTAGTTTCCCGTAGTGTTTGGAATCACAATCATATACGATGGACACGGCTCCTTGCAGGCGAATCCTATGGCATGCTTTAAACAAATCTCCTACATATCATATGCAAGCCTTATCGAATAACTAAGAGTAAATTTACTCTGCATACATCGGAGTTCACTATATAGGCACAATACTCTAACTTCCAAGTCCTGCTTTTTTACAACCACCAAATATCATGTATAGGGTTTCTAAAACAAAATAAGCATTATAATAACTTTCAAAATAATAATATAATAAAAAATTATTATATCAAAATTTAAATTTACATTATTTAATTTACGTTGACGCCTGCACTAGTCGTGAGACTGTATCGCAGGCGTCAGCGCCCACCATTACAAAGCATACATATAATTACAAATCATGCAGACCTGTTGTGTATGGGTGTGTTTATGTGTAGAAAGGGGTGAGTAAAGAATTTGTGTTGTGTGTGAGTGGAGATTATATATAACTAGCTGATCCGGCAAACGTAGTTTTGCTATATAAGTTATTGTAATATCTTCTAAGATGTTCATTGAAATTAAGTGATGTCAAAGACAATTTTGTTCACAATTAAATACTCTTAATCAACAACACATTTATTTGGATAAAGATTAATATTATTACGTTGATACAACTCTTAACAAATAATGCATTAATTTCGAACAATTTGATTACCATAAAAACAGTTCTAGTGAGTTAATCTTAAAAGATAGACATAAAAGATACTGTTGGGGACATTTTTTTAGAATATTTCAAGAGGAATAATTCTTTCATACATATATTTTTGGTATCTTTAACCGTTTTCGCAGCGCACGCAATGGAAGCACTCAAGGATGAATAATTTTCCCCGTTTTTTTCACATTTTCCATTATTTCTTCGCTCCTAATAGTTGCATCGTGATGTTATATAGCCTAAAGCCTTCCTCGATAAATGGTCTATTCAACACAAAAAGAATTTTTCAATTCGAACCAGTAGTTCCTGAGATTAGCGCGTTCAAACAAACAAACTCTTCAGCTTTATAATATTAGTATAGATTATTCAAAATATCTTGAGTTTGTGAATAATCAAGCTGCATCAAGTAATCTCTAACTTTCATTTTAAGTTTGCAAAGGGGATAGATATTAAGAGTTCACATAATAATAGCTTACAGCCAAAAGAAATAATCTATCCTACCCCTATTTTTTTGGCAACCCGGGGGAAATCCTACATAGGACTTATCAGGGACCTTGTGAGGGCAGCGACCCAGGTGTGTCAGACTCCTACTGACTAAAAACCCCCGGGGCGTCCCTCCAATCACTCCACCCAGGCCTGGTAAACCAAATTCATCCAGTCGCCCGGGGAGCGAATAGCTTAATTCATGCCTCCTCTCTGGGAGGGGTGGGTGTAAACAGACCACGCCTCCAATACCTATCTCAGGCGGCGAATCCTACCCCTATCTGAAGATTTATAGCAACCATAGTATGTCTCTTTCTACACGTTGATATTTATATGAGAGAAAAATGAAGTTTTTTTTTAATTCTATTTATTTAGGGGACGTTTACGTTATTTTGTATGTCAGCTCCATCGTACCCTTATACAAAAATACCTAACATATGGGGCCATTGATCTGAACTGACCAGACGCCTCATCGGATAATAGTTCTGTCAAGACTTTTTTAAACATCCCGACGTCTAGTATGTGCAGAAAATAGAGAATAGAGCAAAGGCACTCACAAACGCCTCTCTCAGATTCGTCTGACACATTCCATCAACAAATGGTGGAATCTTATTACGAATAAAAAAATAGGTTATAAATTTCTGGCATTAGTAATATTACATAAGGCTATTGTTAAATGAATACAAATTGGATTGCTGTAACAAACAACAAAGAAGAAGAAGAAAGTGCTGAAGAAGTTTATGATATAGGTGAGAAAACTAATAATATATCATTCTAGATTAAAAATGTTATTATTTTTTCCGAAAATATAAATTAAACAATTTTCACTTGGGTGTCCTTAGGTTTAAGGGTCTTATAATTGTATTTTTTTTTTGTAAAAATATGCTATCCACATTCGCACGGCGCGATTGTAGTTTGAACTAATTTCTAGTCGCTTAACTCTGTTTTTGGATACTTATTAAAAATAATTTAACAATCACAATCAACTCAATTAGTTTTAGATTGATGCTTGCTAGAAACTTTAAACTTTAGCTAATATTTCTGGCCATTTGTAAGTTAAACCGTATGTAGTTTTTTGACCGAAGGCGCCCGAAGCCGAAGCGTTCGGTCGGGCACTATAAAGTAGCAATAGTTTTCATGCCCAATTTGAATTCGCACTTGTCAGTTCAGAAGTGCGAAACAGCACTAAGCATGTTACAACTTTCTAGCACAACGATCATGTAACATTGCGTAAGTATCGGTCACTGTCTCACTACGTGTGCTAAATAAATAACAAAAACACTTGTATATGTTTCTACACACTAGATTTCGTTCACATTATTCGAGTTTATGACCGGTGGTCGTGGGTGTGTTGGTAGAAAGATACGGATTTTGGCGTTTTACTGTTTATTTGCACTTTAAGGCACACCCAACTGCGACGCACACGCACATACTCTAGCCTTGGGTCTCGGTAGTCGACTGCTTTAGCTAGAGCATCCCTTGCGCGCGCGCACCCCTTACCCCGTGTGTCCCGTAACACCCCAATGACCCTTAGGACGATTAACACAATTACGTATCGGGTGGCGTCTACATGCTATAAGTTATATATATCACACAGTGGTTATTAAGTGGTTAAGCATCCAAATGTACATCCAATGTCCAAATAACAATCCATAACAAACACGTTTATATAAAAAAACAATGAAAGAATAATACATAACATCACATCACGAATCCTGTGTGCTGTCACCAATCTCAAAGAGCACCCGGCTCAGCATGTGCTGGGCGACGCTGTATGCGCCATCCAGCGCTGATTTTCAGCTGACGCTCAGGGAAATGACAAAAAACAAAAAAAATATTTTTTGAGAACTTCAAGAGACTTTGAGAGCAAAGTAAAAATAGTGTCTATAAATCTCACCCTGAGATTCGATTTAGACGCAGTGCGCGAGCATTTTTACATGGTTGCTTCTATCCGTCAATATTCTGATTCAAGTCAGAGAATAACGGATGACGGATAAAAATCGGATGATAAATGAAGTTCGAAAGACATCAGAGTGCTTAAGGCCGTTTCGCACTGCACCTAATTCAAACTCATGCACATACTAACAACTTTTTAATTTATATTTTCATTTGTTATTATGTTTTTCTTTTCCCCATTATTTGTGTTTTCAATTTACTTATTATTGTATTTTAATTACATTTTTTATTATTTTAGCACGCGTTATTCACTTTATATCAGAGATAGGCAAAATGTAATCTGATTAATGATTACAAAATGTAGTCGTAATTTTTATTTTCTAGCTCTGTAATCATGATTAAGTCCATTTAAAACATTAAGAAATGATAAATGTGTATACAATCTGGGATTTTGTAGTGTTTAAAACATAAATGAGCAAAATGTAAATGTCACATTAATGGTAAAAAACGTAAAATGTAATCGTTAATCATTTTTATTAATCTGATTACATTTTGCCCATCTATGTTTTATATACAGTGCTAGGTTATAAATTTATAAAAATGATAATTATGTTTTTACTAGGGCAACTATTGTAGAGAGAATAAATAAGTAAGTAGCTATAGCACTTTTTTTAAAGGAGCTTACGCACTATATTCTTTAATCTTCGATTCAAATTTGAATATTGTCAAGCTGAAATAGCTATAGCATTATATTATGATTACCAGTGGCGTTCATTGACGCATACAAAAGCATTATCTTATCATCTTGGTTAAGTTAATACATTTAATAAAAACATTGACTTAAAACTTGGTAAACGTTTCATTTTAAAACTGTGAATCTAGTACTTATTAGATTTAAAGTCAATATACAGGATGATTATATAGACGAGGGAGATATTTCGGGATACAATAATTTGTACCTTCTTGTAATTAATAAAAATGTAAATAACAATATTCCCTAACAAATCATAAAGAAACATTGATGAGAGATTTGATCAGAAAAATGAGAATTAATCCGTAAAATGTTTGGGCACCGCAGCACGTTTGGTGTACGATTGAATGGTAGATAGATAAAATTCCTTTTATGTGAATTTAGATAAACAGATAATTAACTCACTTCCCTTAAGTGCTTTATCCTGGCTTAGGAGAGACAAAATACCTACTTAATAATTATTTGTTATTTATAATATCGTGTGTAATTGCCCTTTAATATGTTGACTATAAATTACTTTGTTTTAATGTAAATATTAAGATATTTCTATTCCTATATATTTGGAATTGGAATCGAATGCTGAATTTTCTCCTTGAATATATTCCTCGTCTATAAAATCAGCCTGTTTTTAATATATGTCGAAGTATAACAAGGTTTGGTTATTATTATTTCTATTTTGCTTACCACAGATGAATACTCGCGCACTGCCTCTCAGCACTGCATATACTGGCTATAGTTTTCAATCATCATAATAATTGTTGAAATGAAATATAATTCAAAAACCCCTACTTTCATTTTGGATCGTAAAAAAAGGAATGAATCTACCACCGGTATTAATCGTTAGATCGCTTCATCAACTCATGATTTTCATCAGTAGGTACCTCGTCTGCGAGAAATCTGCGCATGTTGTGTATTAGCCAAGCTATTGTCAATAAAAATAAGCCATGACCCGTCATAGTGACTCGCTTCGATCTGTTGCGATTTAAGATTAACATTCAATGACCCTTATAACAAAGTATACTCTCTAGAGTCTATCTGTCCTGGTATATTCAAGCTTGTGGTTGTGGTGACCTAGCGGATAGTAGACCGGTTTCTATGCGCAGCAACGCAAATGGTCATAATTTCGAATCCCGGCACTTACCTCTGGGTTTTCCAGATTACGTACGGATTTTGTCCTCACATGCTCACCGGTATAGGAAAATATCGCGAGGAAACCTGTATGGCATCTAATAGAAATGACATGAGTAGGTGCTCTGAGAACGGCGATCAGCTGCGCTGCTGAAATCACGACAAATAAGCGCAAAGCGATACAGCCAGTAATATATCACTGCTCACCCTGTAAGGGATATAGCGTGACGATACAGTATTATTTATATTTAAGTTGGTTGGACCGCCATTACTGTCAAAATATTGTCGTCATTTAGTGGTCTCTGAACTTTTGAATGTATGGTCATCAGGTGCAGTTCAATCTATTATCTTTAAGAACATGCGATGAGTATCTAAAATGAAATGAAATTAAATGTATTAATTTCGCCATAACTTACAAAAAATTAAGAATTTAAATACAGTAACACAAACAGTATACAGAAACAAAAGAAAATACAAAAACATACAAACATGGCGAAAATGGGCCCTCCATCAGCTTAAAGCCACAGAGGAAGTCTGCAGCGCTGGTTTTCGTGAAGGGCCCCGGTCGTGTTACATATTATAAGAATTATTAATTAACAATAAAAATACAATAAATAAAATAATATATAGCTTAAATAAATGGAAACCAGTACAGTCAAACTTTATGTTTATATTCATAAAATCCATATTTTTACTGTGTTTTGAACTCTCTTTCGAATCATATTTACAATCTTAAGATAGATTCCCAAATATTACGTGTAAGCGAAAAATGTAAACTTTAAAATAGTAGACTATTTTTAATCTTTAAGTTTCCGTTTTGTGTGGTCTCCTCTTAACACCGATATTACCGGTATATGTACCAACAATACCACAAAATCCTAAGTATAAACCTACATAGTTAATAGTTTTATTATCTGCAAAAGGAAAATAAAGTAAACTCATGTGTAAAATTCTGAGAAAATCTCCCAGTGGGTTATTCTCATGAATTGCATCACATTTAGAACTTGTTTTAATAATAATTTAAATCCATTTTAATGCCTGTAGGAGGCTTTAGTTAACTAATTAACATATCGTTATTACCGTCTTTTTCGTACAAGTTCAACATTGTTAAGTAAAGAAAGAGACAGCGAAATTAAAGATGGTCGGGGCTGTCAGCTGTTTAAACGCTTCAAACTTCACGCCGATCTATCCATTCAATAGAATTTACTTAGTTACCTAGCGATATTCTTTACGATTACACGTAGGTGCGAACGAAAATGGTAAACTGTAAAATGTAAACAAACATTATTCTGTGTTTATCTGAGTGAAAATAACATTGTAATAGTCAAGATGTCGGAAATTAACGCCAACTCGGCGCGAATGTTGAGTTTGTTTGTGTTTTTTGTGAATATATTATGTGGTTTCTGCAATACATTGATCACCGAACATCATTCACATTGTTCACACCAACATCCCAAAGCAGATCAAGTAAGTGTTAAATGTTAACTATAAACTATGTTTTGTTTATCTTAAATCGTTTAGGTTATGTTAAAGGTACACATATGTATAAGAAAGAGAGTTCCGAAATGCAAATGAACTTTGAAAGCTCAGGTATTGTTTATAATTCCCGTATTTCGTTTTCTGAAATAAAATTCAACGAATGGAGCATTTTAATTGCCGAGTGAAAGCTAATAGTAGTTTGCCGAATTCATTGTACATAAAACTATTAAATTTAAAAAGAAATTAAACTACTTTTTAAATTGTGGCCATGGATGGTTTAACATTAATCTTAAAATTACTAAAGAAACACTTTCATTTTATATCCGAATTTGTTTTCATGTCCATGTTTACTGGCTTCTTATTATTAATTTATTATGTAGCAATTTTGATTAAGTATCAAAGATTTTTCTATTAAGTATTAGTGTGTATATCCATATTTTTTGTTAAGTTAGGTTTATGCCTTTTTACCCTTCAGTGTCTATTTATTATTTTAATCCCTCTCTTCACGACGTAAATTAATATCTAAAATAATAATTTTACGTCTTTTAGCTGATTTCGATAATAATAAAAGGCATATCATCACGATATAATCCTTAGGGTAGGAGCAGAGTGTACATTAGTGACTGTATCCATATTAGGTTTTTTTTACACTGGCCCGATAAAGTGATTACGGTGTACCTGATGATGAGTACAGTGTAATCCAAAAACGAAAATGACTATCAAAAGACGAAAATCCACTGATAGTCTCTAACGTCATGTCTCATTTCGGCCCACATACATCACGACTGAAGGTCTCTAGGTATATGAGTTACTGGATATACATAAGCTGATCCCGAAACGCGACAGACCAGAGTGAGTCACTATGAAGGTCTCTACACTCTTGTACTGTGGTCATGACCCAGTTCGTGTTTATTTACGTGCCCAAAGTAACCAGTATATTAGTCAGATTACATGCGTGTTTCCATACAATGTTTGGCTTTATCGGCTGCCAAACTGTCTTCAGATGCGGTGGAAAAAGTTGCAGTTTGTAAATGACTAAATTCTCCGTGTGTTGGAGAATGGTGGCATAACATATGGGAGGTTCATACCCAGCCGTGAGCAGAATCCGCCTGTAAATGATGAAGGAGACTACCTCCTTTGTTGAGTTACATTTGATACTGCTCTGCGCACCTACTCATTCCTGGATGAGATCTGATGTCATGCCTCACTAAATGCGAGCATTTACGGCTCTTTAAAACAGGAACTCTCTATCATTAGGCACCCACATTAATATACACATTCCAGAAAAAATATTGTTAATCTAAATACATTGTTACCGAGATCGACATTTCCAGAACTTTCTTGCATTGCGTTCAATATTCGCATCCGTATTAATCAATGCTGAGCATAGATCAAATATAGTATAGCAGATTTATAGAAGACCGTCATAGTGACTCGCATTTGACCCGTCGCGTTTCGGGATCAGCTTATGTATATCATAGTTATTCATATAGTTATTCATATATCTAGAGACCTTCAGTCGTGCTATATGTGGGCCGACATGACGATGTAGACTATCAATGGATTTACATCCTTTGATTCCTTTAAAAAATGTAATCGTAATGGTTTTTCATTATTCTGATTACATTCTGCCCATCTATGATTGATAATTAACAGAAGAGATAGGAAGGTAAAAGGTCACAATTAAAATAATTAAACAACGATTATTGGAAGCTATTGCTAGGGAATTAGGTTCATTTTAAATTGTAAAGGCACACTTCAGATTCTTGCAAACATCGAGAGATTGCGTTTTACCGCTCTACATGCAATTATATCCAAAGCCGTCCCATGTACGTGACCGTGCAGCGCTGTAAACTGTCACGATCGCGAGTTTGACACACGCGCCTGAAAGCGCCGCGCAGTCACCTACACACGAGTAGAACGCATTTGTTTTATTTGATTTAAATACACACAGAGCGGTACATACCACGCACTGGCGACGCCGGCGGCGCCGTAGGAGAAGGATAGTTTTTTTGTAACCAGGGGGAAAATCCTGCATAGGACCATTAGGGACGCTGTGAGGGCAGCGACCCCGGTGTGTCAGACTCCTACTGACTAAAAACCCCCGGGATGTCCCTCTGATTGCTCCACCCAGGCCTGGGAAACCAAATTCGTCCAGACGCCCAGGGAACAAAAGGCCTGGTTGAGACTACGTCTCTGGGAGGGGTAGGAGTAACAGACTACCCCTTCAAAACCTCTCAGGCGGCCCGCCGGACACCATGCAACGCCTCCCTCTCATCCGGGCAGCAGACTCCCTCAAGTCCACTGCCCAGAAGATGGATAGTTCAGTCAACTGTCGCTAACCTGTGCGTTTACGCTCCGACGCTGCCTTGAATTTCTTTCGGTGTTTCTTCTCAAGATAGTCGCTTTCAAAACGCTAGTAGATCTCCGTTAGGTTTCGTACTTTGGCTAGAGGCCCAAGTCGAGGTTCGTAGCCACAACACAACCATAACCTATAAATTTGCTGGCTGAGTACCTCAGAGTTTGCCCTCTCGCCCGGTTTAGTTGTGAAGATCTATCCCGGCCATCAACATATTCTCTTGTTGGAAAAAAAAAGAGAAACACAGAGCGGAGTTGCTGTCGAGCAGTGGCTGCAATTCCACCGCACCTTTAACCCTTTCACGCTCAAGGAAAATATTTTTCCCTTCTACAAAAATCGTTATCGATTGTTTAATTATTATTAAATCGATATTGTTTTTACTGAATGTCAAAATAAAACGTATGTTCAAGGCGGCAAATGTGTTTCTGAACGAATAAAAAAAAATAGAACGGTCCAACTTACACACACATAGGACACATAAGAAATGTGTTATGTGAAATGTCCACTTGTGCTTCACAAGTAAACGAAATTGTTTCGTAGAATACCATAACTAACTATTTATTTTAGTTTTTTAATAATTTTTATTGTTTTTGTATTACAAAGCAATAAATAAAATACCGATATTTTAAACCTAACTCTTCGTTTATTTACTTTTATGGTCCATAGGGAAAAATATTTCCCATGAAATTATAGGAAACCTATACAACCTGCTAAGTTTGTCTGGTGATATTCCCTTACTTTACACCCAATAGAAAATATTGTGTTGTATTGGCATATTTAGTCTTGGCCATCGTATGGTCCTGTAAGGGATTGAGAAAAGGTTGTTAGTAATAACAATAAAGGCATAGTGATTGCCCAAGCCCGGTTTTGTTGTGCAGGTCTTTCCCAGGCCATAAACGTAGGACACGCCGAAAAAAAAAGCATAGTTATAGCACATTTATCTAATCATTTCGCTAAAAGATTTGCGCTGATAAACTATGAGTCATTTGTTGTAATCTATTACATTTTTGTGCGTTCCATGAGTCGTAGAAACCACGAATGACTTGCGATGATAGTGTACTCCCATTAGAACCCAGACTGGAACTATGAGTCATTTGTTGTAATCTATTACATTTTTGTGCGTTCCATGAGTCGTAGAAACCACGAATGACTTGCGATGATAGTGTACTCCCATTAGAACCCAGACTGGGATCTTATGGGGGTTGGGAGGTGGCAAGCCTAGGTCTGCGTCCCGGGTGCTCAAATTCTAGGGGCGGCAGAGGAGCACATCACCTGATTGTACCCGCTGAATAATGTTTTTAAAAAAGTGGGCTTCTCCTTAAAAAAATTGTTGAAAATATAAATAAGCTTTTGTTTTGACATTTTAAAGTTTAATCAAACGTCTCATAAGATATCGTTCTCACATCTCAAGTAATGAAGGGTCAATGAATGATTTTCGTGAATACAATCAAAACAGTTTATTGCGACATCGTTTAGAACAACATACCGGTTATATTGACCCAGAACAAATGTCCCAGCCAAAAATGGACTTCGTATCTCGAAAATGTAATCTGATTAATAATTAACGATTACAAAATGTAGTCGTAATATTATTTTTCTTGCTCTATAATCATGATTAAATCCATTTAAAACATTAAGAAATCATAAATGTGTATGCAGTCTGGGATTCTGTAGTGTTTAAAACATAGACGAGATAAATGCAGTCATATTAATGTTAAAAAACGTAAAATGTAATCGTAATCGTAAAACGAATACAACCGACAGAAGGTTTTGACCTGCCTAGAAGATTCGAAGATTTTAAGATCCGAATCTTTTTGGGAGCCTTTAACAGAAGAGTGAATAGGCATTTTTTGGGCGGACGCGGTCCATCATAGGCTTCATCTACTCCTTTTTTTTTACTTGGCGAAAATCCTCCTAGAACCGTCCCAGCCCCACTAGGGTGTTCGCTACCGAAGTGTGTCGAACTTGTACCGCCTAAAAACTAGAGATGCCACGAATATTCGGCAACTATTCGGTATTCGGCCTATTCGGCCACTTTTTTTGCTATTCGGTATTTTGCCGAATAATACGTACTATTCGGCCGAATACCGAATACCAAATCATGTAATAAAACACGGTGTATTACTCAAAGTTATATATTTATTTCCAAATTACAACACTTTAGTAATTAAAATTGATCAGTGGTAAGTTGTGATGGATAAAAACAAGCTTTTCAGCATTTTTTGGTAGCAAACGATTACGCTTTTCATCGTAAATGTTACCAGCCTCAGAAAATAACCTCTCATACACACTCTCTCTCACACACAAACACACACACTCTCTCTCTCTCGCTCACGCACATACTAATAAACTTATACCGTTAATATCCATATAAAAACACAAAACACCCTTGAATAACCTGAACGGAAGTGCGAGTCTCACCAGAGACAAGATTTACTTAATTGGTGAGACTTATCACCCTGTGTATATGTATTATATAAGTTTTGTGTTGAAATAAAGATTATTATTATTACTAAACACGCTACTTCCAGGAATATTCGGCGGCCGAATATTCGGCGCTTCGGCCGACAGCGTTGCCGAATATTCGGTATTCGGCCAATTCACTATTCGTGGCATCACTACTAAAATCCCCAAGGTGATTACTTCTAAGCATAGACGAGGACTATGGTTCCTGTAATCAATTCACCACAGCGGCCTCATCGTCACCTACCACAAGGTGTGATTGAAGTCAATAGTCCGTCTGTATATCATATATGTCTGCAAGAACCATCAATAGCAGCTGTACCTGGAGAAAAAAAAACTTGTTACAAAAGTATTCGTCTTGTAATCCAAATTGATTGATTTAAGATTTGGAGTAGCGCCAAAAAACTAATTTTACGAGCACGAATGACATGAAGTTACGATAGTGTCTGTTAGAGTACAGTGGAAGTTAATCAAATTCAATGATAGCATTTTTATACATTTTAAGCATGCACGGAACTCTCGGTGTATGAATATGACTCGTACTTGATCATTATTTACCTTCGATGGAAATACGGAACCCTTATACCATTATGTGACCTTGATGGTATAATCATACATTTAAGTGAAGGCAATCAAAAGATATGTCTGGTTATTTTGTATTTTTCATCGATTTTGCTGTTTTCGCAAGAGAATCAAAACCTATAGGGTACTTCCCGTGGACCTAGAATCACGAAATTTGGCAAGAAGAAAGATCTTATATCATAAGTATAACTAGAAAGAGTCCGAAAACCCTAAATTCGCTGTTACAACACAACAATCGTTTTTTACGTTTATAGAAGTTACGTTTTTAAATGTGGTTTTTCTTCACGTTAGAACAATGTAGAGTACTTTCATAGTTTATTTGTAAAGGACCCTCGGTGTGCATGTCCAACTCAGACTAGACCGGTTTTTATTTTATGATTTACAAGCCAACGCTTAACCTCTATCGCATCTGGTGGAAAGTGAAGATAATGCCGATGACGAACCGCGTTTGCCAAACAAATACCTATTCGCTCTTGTTTTAAAGACTTCCAGATCGTAAGATTGTGGTAACACGGACGCAGGGAGCGCATTTCACTCCTTTGCTATTCGCATCAAGAGTGAAACATTAAATTATTTTGCACCGATATAAATTTTCACCAGATTACAAAAAAAGGGCCTATGAGAGATGTGTATCTTTCCAGCAAATTTTGAAATTTTCAAGAAAAGCGCGTTTAAAATTTGACATGCAGAAACTATGATTACAGCGGCTGACGAACTAGTTAGCGATTCCAGACTTATTACTTTGTACCGGTTGTACTTTCAACAAACAAACGAGTTTCTTAACATCTGCTTACGCAGGTCAGAAATATGAGAGCTGGAAGCTAGAGAGATACAGACTAATAAGCCTTCGAGCGTAGAGTTGTGGTGGAGCACTGTAATGCGTTGTAATCGAAAAAAAATGCCAATTTCATTCTGATAATTTACAGGTACATTTCCGAGATGTTAATCTAAATATATATGCAAATGATACGATGTTTTTGAAATTTTTACGTATAGGTGTTGCTACCTCTTAAAAAGTTTAAAATTATGTCAACGACGGCAAAATTGAGAGTGCTGAGCTTTTTTTATTTTACTATTTAATAGCTGCTTATTTTATCATTTAAATTTATTATATAATACTGGATAAATTTGTATTTATAACTTTCATTAAAAAAATAAATAAAACGAGAAGATGTAACCGTAATTAAATATAAAAGTGAATCAATAGTACCAACATAATGAGCAGGAAGTCACGTTAGACATTAAGTGCAAGTACAAACAGGTGTGGATTAAATTATTAGGAGCAACTACATTATGTAATTACAAATAGAAAACGGTTGATCTACTGTTAAATGTTTCTGATTGTATCAATAATTAATGTCAGTTATATTAGAATATATTAGTCAAAAAAAATTTTTTTTTTACGAAGTACACGGTATAATAACCATCATGCTAGTCTAAATGTTTAATTACAAAATATTTTCTAAAAGTGCGTCGCATCAAATGTTTTATAAAGCATCTACCTGTCTTTTTTTGCTATCTCGTGTATTTGCTATTATTTGCTCATATACCTAGAGACCTTCAGTCGTGGTATATGTGGGCCGACATGACGATGTAGACTATCAATGGATTTTCATCCTTTGATAGTCGCTTTCGTATTTGGACTACACTGTACTTACCATCAGGTACTCTGTAATCACTATGTCGAGCCAGTCTAAAAAAAAAATCTCTCTTTCTCGAAAGCCATAGACAAATGTTTAGCTTGTGTAAGCAAAACATTGAGTGTGTTTGATTAGGTTTGTGTTTGTTCTTGAGTTTATTAGTCAGTAAATAAAATTATTAATTTTGTGCGTAGGCCGTTTTAGCCTATAGTTTTAAAAATTTTAAAAATCTAAAGAAATTTAAATATTCCAAACGATATGGTTATAAATGTAAACATCTTTCGATTTTACCCGTATTCTGATGCACGGTTTGAAATAATATATTTTTTTAAATAATCTATAAAATACTGGAATATTTTAAAAGATAAAGATGCTACATTTAGTAGTTTACAATTGAACGCACCCGGGACGATTCAGGTAATTGAATTATAAAAATTTAGGGATCCCTCTCTGACTCATATATCTATCTATTTGTTGTAGATAGATAGATAGAACAGTCCCATGAGCTCAAACGCGATACGTCTGTTGTAAGAGTTGAGTACCCTGCTGATTCCAGACTATACTGCAACATCAGGTCAAGTTTGTTATGTTATTATAATGTCATTGAGGTCATTTTGAATCGATCAGACTAGTCGAAGTTATTTAGTAATCTTCAAACAACTTAGATTTCCTTAATTCAAAGCTAGGAACACGCGATCAAGACACCTTTAAAAACAAAAAAAAAAACAAAATCAAAATTGGTCCACAGATTTAGGAGCTACGATACTACAGAGAGATATACAAATACATAGAGTCACAGATACATAGATGCATCTTTCTTTTTGCATTGGGCTTAAAACGAATAAAATACAAGTTGTAATATCAACAAACCGACGTGAACTAAAACGATGCTACTAATTTGAAAATAAAAGAACAGTTGACAACATAACAAAACCAATAAAAAGTATATTAATTCGATTACCAACATTACAAAAGCGATATGTCACGTTGCATAATGCCAACGTAACAATTATTTATAGTCGGTTATTTCATCCCATTCGAACAAGGTACAACGCACCGGTGAAAGTGTAATCTTTTTTGTGATTTTAAATTCAAATAGAAACATTCTTGGTTTCATTGAGATGCCTTTCATTCAAGCGTGAGACCGGAATACGAAAGGTGTGTTTTTTAACTCGAAGGAAATCATTGGATTATTTTAGCTAGCGTTGCGAGATTAATATTTAGAATTCCGTTCCTGAAAAAGAACGCTTACAGGATCAATTTATTATCTGTCTGTCTACTCCTTTACTCAATAACGCGGGAGGTATCAAGTTGAAATTATATCAAATATTCAGGTGTGTCCAGTCAACATAATCAAAAGATATGTCCGTTTATGTCTTATTTTTATCATTTTTTTTTTCGTTTTTCCTAGGGAATCCAACCTTATAGGGCACTTCTCATTGACCTAGAATCAAAATTTGGCAAGAATCAAGGTTTTATATTACGATCTGCAGTTCCTTTAAGTCTCTAAAGGTTTCAATAGTACTTAGCATCAGTTCTGCATATGTGTTGCAAACCGTAGTATTGTTTTAAATCATATAATGATCTATAATAGTAATAACTGTATGTATATATGTGTTATAATTGTGGCTGAAATCACGCCTCCCCTATGACCTTGTATCCATTTGCGAGGTCAGTGTGTATACCTTTTAATTTGTTACTAATAAACATAATAAAAAAAAGGAACTCAAGTTCCTCGTAGCTCTGAAAAATCATATACAGTCAAACCTGGATAAGTGAGAACGTAACATATACACACTACTAAACATATATATGTACATAATACATTCGTACTTGCTGTGACTTGTTATTGCTGCGTACCTCTATAAGAGAGAAACGCTACCAATGAACCTGCATTAGCGAGAAACTCGGGTTAGTAAGAAACCTCTATAAGCGAGAATGAGATTGTGCTCCCTTGAACTCTCACTTATCCAGGTTTGATTATATCTAAATTAACTTATAGAGAATTCCCGGATTACCTAGAGTCATGAAGTGTGTTAAAAAATTATGCTTTATATCAGAAACAGGGTGAAATCCGTAAACCGCAATCTTCTAGTTACATTAGAAAATAATGCGATTACAAACTTTTATTTGTAGTTAGCACACTGATCGCAACCATGTCGATGTATGGGACCAACTGTGTTCCAACAGTAAAGTTAAGTTTGTCCCCCAAACCAGCTCATCTTTTCGTTAGAGTAATGTTCAAAGCTTTCACAGTGTTAGACTTGTTCAGGATGGTTAGTAATATAAAACACTGTTAACAGAAGATTCTATTTATTATATTTACGTTTGACAACGTCCGACTCTTATATATATTAGAACGAAGTGCGACGGTAGTGTTGCTACCTAACACACAGTTTAGATTTACGGATACTTGCTATGCGAGTCATACACGTACTTAGTCGGTGTAGACTAGTGATGAAAATGCCCGGGAATTTTCATCACTAGTGTAGACTAGGGCAGGGCTATTATTATTATTATTTACTGTAAACTGGAGTTAATTGATTGAAAGGAAAGTCACTGTTCGTAAACTAAACATATATTAATAATAAAATTACAAAAGATCTGACTTTAATTAGTCTTTTAAATCTATAACGCGGTAACAGGGTGCGCGGGCGGCGGCAGACTGCTCACTCCCGCCACGGGGTGCGAGCGTGCGCGTTCCCTAAGTACCATTGTATTTACTAGGGATGTTTTGCCATCAACATTCAGTTTTTAAAAATTGCGATATTATTTAAAGCATTTGTATCAACAACTGTATACAGTTGATTTCTTTAACTGGTCATTTGAACTTTGGCTTTTTGGTGTATAACTTAATTTTGTTGGTAACTAACAAAAATAGAGGAGCAGAGTGTAGTGGCGTGTATGTATCCCATACAATCATAAAAATTCATTATCTTGTTACACTTGAACTATTTATTTAAAATTTGGTCTAATTTGTAATCTGAGATTCTCATTCTGATACTTACCAGATTGTAAGTCAATATATGATATAAATATCCAAGAATAACTAGGTAATGCTATTTATGCTTTTATGGAATGCACGCCACTGCACACTCTGCCACGCTTTTTTTACGAATTTAAATCGAATGCAGTGCGTAAATATACTTAAACTTGTAACAATAAATTCGTAGGGAACTCTCACTGCGTGAGTTCACTCACAATTAATTTTTTTTATGTATTTATCGCGGCATGTAAGTGGCTTATAAATTACAACTACTATTGCTACATATATGAAGTCTTTATAATATTGAATATTAAGTAGTTATGTTTCTTTATAAGACATAAGGAAATCTAGGATACATGAATAAAGGAAATAGTTAGAATTTTCGCAAACCAATTAGAGTACCGGTGAAGGCCGTGTTGACAAATGGTTAGGCCATAAAACACAATGAATGAAACAAGACCATAGTTCCGAAACCTTTGAGACAATTTTTTCGCAAGGTCGCGCACACGCCTCGCGGTGAAAAACTGTGTGAATTACATTACGCAGGCGTGTGGAATTTCTGTAAATAAATAAAAGGAAAACCATTTAATAATTTGTTTACTGTAATTATTTCTTATAAAATACTTTTATTATGCATAATGCTATGCTAACTAAAAACTATATGACGCATATCTGTGGAATTTTAATATGAAAACAAAAACAATCAATTTTAATAATATGTTTATTATTTAAATAAACTGTTTATTATGCACGTATATTTATACAATCAGTTTGACCTATACATATATATAAAGTTTGGAGAGGCAAGAATATTATTTATAGGACAAAAGTACATCTGGTCCATACATTCATTGTCTCAGTTTGCCTTTACTGGGCTGAGATATGGACACGTAAAACCAATAGGGGCAGAATCGTTGCTTTCTCGGAAGTACCTGGATCCCCAGGCCCGGCGAAGGCGAAGAGTTGGCAGTGCTGGCACCCCGGTGGTTTTAGCCGGTGCAAGTCCGGCATACAGGAAGAGTGGTCCTCACCACTCTCCTGACGGTCCGAAGGGATTACCACCGGGTTAACAAAAAAAAAGAGTCGTCACTTTTGAAATGTGGTTGTAGCGCCACGTGTTAACGATTTTCTGGACAGCCAACGTTACATATGTCTCAGTCCTTTTTTTTTTTTAGTTGGGGAAAATCCTCATAGGACCGTCTCGGCCGCGAAGGGGGTGGCAGCTGGGGTGTGCCCGACTTTTATCACCTAAAAACCCCAAGTTGACTACTTCTTCGAATTAGTGGGGACTGCGGGTCCTGTAATCAAATCGCCGCAGCCCCACTACGCCGCGCCTGACAGGCACAATCACGGGGGGGGAGACGCCGCACATTGGTTGATGTTCATAGAACGAGCGGTTAAAAATAGAAGAAGTTGTCGAAGGATAATGAAACTTGGCACATAGGCATATTTTGTTTAAATCAAGAAAAAAACGGAAAAATCAAAATGATCCCCCACTTTTACTCCCACCTCCCATACAAAGTGAAAATTAAATTTTGACCTACGGGATTGTTTTTTGACACATAGCATTTGTAAACACTCAGAATCATTTGTGTGAAATTTAAAACATATCCGACCACTTTTACGCCTACTTCCCATACAACTTGTATTGAAAAAGTGGCACAACTCTCTTGATTTCTAATGCATCAACTCAATTGTCAAAAAAAAAAAAATTTTTTTGAAAAAATAATTATAGAGTGGGCTCCTGAAAATATTAGGTCCTTACATATGAAATTGGCGTTTTTCGTACTGGCCACTTTAATCACAAATTTCTCCTCTTTGGTAAGGAATTCCAAATTCAAATTTGTACAGCTATAGACTCATGTATTTGTGCTTCGATGATCGTCATTCATTTGTTTTTTTCTTCTGTTTTTTTCTGTTTGCGTCACTCATTTTACAAAATGGAAAACTTAAAATATCGCATTATTTACGAGTACGAGTTCCGCCGTGGCACTAGTGCTGCGGAAACAACTCGAAGGGTGAATGATGTGTATGGCGGTCGTGTTGCAAAAGAAAACACAGTTCGTTTTTGGTTCCAACGTTTTCGTTCTGGAAATTTCGACCTGCAGAACAAGCCCCGTGGACGGCCTGAGACTCAAGTTGATAATGAAGAGTTGAAGGCTATTGTGGAAGCGGATCCATCGCAAACCACGTCCGAGTTAGCTGCAGGCTGCGATGTTAGTGATAAAACTGTTTTAATTCACTTGAAGCAAATTGGGAAGATTAAAAAGCTTGAAAGGTGGGTACCTCACGAATTGACTGAAGCAAACCGGCAAACGCGCGTCGACTGCTGCGTTACATTACTAAACCGGCACAATAATGAAGGTATTTTAAACCGAATCATTACCTGTGATGAAAAATAGGTTCTTTACGATAATCGGAAGCGCTCAGCTCAATGGTTGGATCCTAACACCTAATATTAGGTCCTTACATATGAAATTGGCGTTTTGTATGGGAGGAACAAAAAGTCGAATATTTTTTAATATAATATTATTATTTATTATATTATTTAATCAAAGTATGAACCATTATTTTCTATACAATTTTGCCATCTCATAGGTAGTTCATTGATCCCTTTACTAAAAAAACCAGTCGGACGGGAATCAATAAAATCTTTGAAGGCGATTTGGACTGCCCCATCAGAGTTGAATTTTTTCCCTTGCAAGAAGTTAACCAAATTTCGAAAAAAATGCTAATCTGTTGGAGCAAGGTCCGGGGAGTACGGAGGATGTCTTAGACTTTCCAATTGAAGCTCTTCTAATTTAGTAGCCGTCTGTTGTGCAGTGTGTGGTCTAGCGTTGTCGTGAAGCAGCAGTGGCGTGGAGCGATTGACCAGCCTAGGTTGTTTAGCCGCTAGCTTTTCCATCATGGTTTGCAATTGCTGACAATAGACATCAGCCGTAATAGTCTGGCCAGATTTGAGAAAACTGTAATGAACAATACCGGCGCTAGTCCACCAAACGCTTACAAGTAACTTTTTTGGGGTTAATTTTCGCTTGGGGCTGGATTTGGCTGGCTGGCCAGGATCCAACCATTGCGCTGATCGCTTCCGATTATCGTAAAGAACCCATTTTTCATCACAGGTAATGATTCGGTTTAAAATACCTTCATTATTGTGCCGGTTTAGTAATGTAACGCAGCAGTCGACGCGCGTTTGCCGGTTTGCTTCAGTCAATTCGTGAGGTACCCACCTTTCAAGCTTTTTAATCTTCCCAATTTGCTTCAAGTGAATTAAAACAGTTTTATCACTAACATCGCAGCCTGCAGCTAACTCGGACGTGGTTTGCGATGGATCCGCTTCCACAATAGCCTTCAACTCTTCATTATCAACTTGAGTCTCAGGCCGTCCACGGGGCTTGTTCTGCAGGTCGAAATTTCCAGAACGAAAACGTTGGAACCAAAAACGAACTGTGTTTTCTTTTGCAACACAACCGCCATACACATCATTCACCCTTCGAGTTGTTTCCGCAGCACTAGTGCCACGGCGGAACTCGTACTCGTAAATAATGCGATATTTTATGTTTTCCACTTTTTAAAATGAGTGACGCAAACAGAAAAAAACAGAAGAAAAAAACAAATGAATGACGATCATCGAAGCACAAATACATGAGTCTATAGCTGTACAAATATGAATTTGGAATTCCTTACCAAAGAGGAGAAATTTGTAATTAAAGTGGCCAGTACGAAAAACGTCAATTTCATATGTAAGGACCTAATATATACCCGATCCGCCCACTTTTACACCCATCTGCCATAGAAAAACATGATAAGTAATTTAAGCAGTCTTTTAATATTTTTTTAACGTCATTATCGTACTCTAATTTTTTGATTTGCAGCTTTGAGCGAAATCTATTTTTAAATGGGTCTGAAGACATTAAAAGATTATGCATTACCTCTTCATTAGTGGCGACACGTCCAACTCTTCGCGAATGATGTACTCTATATTCTTTATTCCTCGCTTCCTGAGCTTCTTAACTAACTTGTTTACTGATACTGATTGAAAACAACAATTCAAATTTAATTGAAGCTTATGCTTTTTTCAACATTGAAATATATAATCATTAACACTATTGACTAGTATGTATATTACATTATGTGATCATTTTAAACAGTACACAATTATGGCAACAACAACAAGCATGAACGAAAATTCATGTTTTGTTACTTTATCACTTTATAGTTTAAACTGTTTTTTTTGAAAGTTGCAGGTAGGAGCAGCTGATTTTTTAAATATTAGCTGAGACTTCAGGCTGTAATTTGACACCTTTCATGAAACAGCGCTCCGCAGCACTAAAAAGATGAAGTCCACTGAAGTTGTGGAACATTGAAATTTTGATGTTGTTTATATTGTGTTCTACGAAATTTTTTATATGGCACTTTTTCCAACTTTTTTAAATGCGAATCTCATCTATGATAATTGTTATTTACGAAAATATACAACAAAGTCAAATGATAAATTTACTGTGATTGTACAAGAAGATTGAATATACAGTAAAATTGCATGCTTTTTTTAACAAGCGAACATATATGAACTTCGAGCGTGTCTGTCTAAACAAATAATAAATATATCAGATTAATATTACGATATCATAATATTCAGATATCTGACAATAAAATACCAAAAATTATCCAAATCGGCTAACATGAAAAAAATTAATTTCGGCCACTCTTCAACCAATATGCGCCGCCTCCCCCGATACCACCTAATATACTTCGGCAGAGCGCGTCACAACGCACCGCCGTCTTCTCGGGGGTTGCTGACCGGTCGCTCAGAGCCCCCACCCTGAACAGCCACAACCCCTAAGGCATCAGCTGGCCGGTCGTGGTTCGACCGATCCGCTGGGACTGATATGCCGGGGCGGTTGTCGACAGCCCGGCGTCTTCTTCGAGCGGCCTTCTGCCGTTCTCGCACTGATGTCTCAGTCCTGACGTAATTGAAAAAAGAGAACGGACAGCATCTGTCTTCAGTCTGTCTAAATAGTATAATAAACGCTGATAATAACTGGGAAGATAGAGGGGGAGAGGTCGGAACCGTAAGCGGTGGCCGGCTTGATCTCTGAACAGCTGGAGCTACCCGTTAGCGCCGCGCTCCACAAAACGGTAGAAAGGAACCGAGGGAGGCAGTTCGTTTCCCAAAGGATTTGCAATTAGTAGGAGGGAAAGGATGAGGAATGAGAGTAATTTGAGACAGACCCTTAATCTCGGTCACAACTTGTGGTATGGAACGTTGAGGCTTGTGATGTGTTGCGTCTGACGAACAAATTCCTATTCAATTTTCTTTTAAAGGATCCCAAGCTATAAGAACGTGGAAATAACGTGGTTGGTGTAAGTATATTTAGGTACTTTCCCTGCCAGCAGTGGTGTCGGCTATGCAGGCAGGGTATGACAATTGGAGGGCCGTGGCCTCCTTCTGTGATGTTATGTCCCAGAAGGAGGCTGCAGAGCGAGAGCGGCAAAAGGCCGCTCGAAGAAAGAGCCAGGGTGCTGGCAACCGCTCTGGTGCATCAATCCCAGCCAATCGGTCCATCCAAGACCGGTTAGCTACCCTCGAGAAGTAGGCAGAGCATTGTGACGTGCTCTGCCTAAATACACTGAGCAGTGTCGGGGAAGGCATCTTCTCCCGAGTTCGTGCCCACTGGGCGCGGCGCGACGGGGCTGTGGCGAATTGATTACAGGACCCGCAGTCCCCGCCAATGCGCAGAAGTAGTCACCTTGGGGTTTTTAGTCGGTATAAGTCCGACACACCTCGGCTGCGCAACCCCCCTGTGCAGCTGAGACAGTCCAATGAGGATTTTACCCAAGTAAAAAAAAAAGTATATTTAGGTACTTGTTGTGTATTTATTAAATAAAATATCAGTTAGATGTCACTGGCTATTTATTGACGTGTTAGTTACGTGACAACTTGGGAATGGCTGCCGTTCGCCCCGTTATACACTAAACAATATGCATAGCTAGCAATTACACGTTTCCCGCTACACATATTTCATTCTATAGCTGTTCGCATAATTAATGTAGAAGCGAATAATTTCTTGCGGATATAAGGAATATCCATTACATACAGATGGTATCCGACACGGCGTCTCGGGGTTCTGTGGTGAAAGGGGGCTGGAGGATCAAGAGAATTGGCTGTGTTTGTCTGTATCTGTGTATTGTTGGCTGGTGTATTGTGTGTGTGTTTTGGGAGTCGAATCTGCTCGCGTCGGTAGGCTTTACCCTAGTTTCCCTACACGTGACTCCTGTGTGGTGCTAAACGAGCAGCAGCAAGGTGATAGGGCGCCGGTGCCCGTCTGAATCGCGACCACAGTGCATGGGTGTAAAGCCCGTCATAGTGACCAGCTTCGGCTTGTCGCGTTTCGGGATCAGCTTGTGCATATCCAGTAGCTCATATACCTAGAGACCTTCAGTCGTGGTATATGTGGGCCGACATGACGATGTAGACTATCAATGGATTTTCATCCTTTGATAGTCGCTTTCGTTTTTGGACTACACTGTACTTACCATCAGGTACTCTGTAGTCACTATATCGAGCCAGTGTAAAAAAAAAGATAACATTCCGCTGTGCAGCCGGTGAAGGACTGCGAGGCAGGCGGCCAAGTATCTTTACACGACACTCCACATTTTAGCCGCAGTCAAAAAATAATCGCAAATAAATCCTATATAATTATCGTATATTGATAATTTGTTCTAATTATTTATATTACAAATACAGTAAAACAACTCAGTAGATTAGTTCCGCGTTAGAGGAAAACGCGTTGTACGAGCATTCTCGTATAACGCGCTTGTATGACCCCGTATAACCCGTTATTTAAAAATAATTCACGTTCAACTTTTATCGTTAAAGGGGGTTTAAATCGAACATAAGGAAGAAAACTGTTTTATGAACGAAATATGTGCGTTTTACTAAAATCAAACTAAGCCCATTTTAAATAAAAAAACGTATGCATATGTAATAATAATAATATTTACTAACAATTACACACATTGACCTAGTCCCAAATTAAGCTTTTGCGTGTACTATGGGTACTAGACACAGATATACATACTTAAATACATATATACAACCATGACTCGTGACAAATTCATCTGCTCATCACAGAAAAGTCTACCACTACTGGTACTCGAACCCAGGAACTTAGCATCGTAAGTAGGGTCACTACAAACTACGCTATCTGGTCGTCAAACAGTACATATACAACACATAGTATATAGTAGTAGTATATGTAACTAAAAACAGTTTTAAATAAATTACATAATTCAAAAAACAGTTTTATTATATGCTTATTCGCTGTCGGAGCTATTTGAATGAATTCTGAACTGTACAAATTATTATAAATTTCACAGTACAGAAATAAAACGTGGTAAAACGCCGCGTTATATGAGGGCATACACGTTATACAAGGGACTGAAATCGCGTAATACGAAAATGCGTTCTAAGAGTACCGTGTCATATCATAAGGGGGATTACTGTACTTATTTTTGTTGTTTAAATAAACAAATCGAAGGTAAACCAACTTTAATAGTGTTGTTTATTTAAATAAAAACCTTATTATGTATCTACATTTTTAATACGGCGTTGAAACTGTGAATTATATGACACTCGTGTAGCAAATATTAGGTCCTTACATATGAAATTGGCGTTTTTCGTACTGGCCACTTTAATCACAAATTTCTCCTCTTTGGTAAGGAATTCCAAATTCAAATTTGTACAGCTATAGACTCATGTATTTGTGCTTCGATGATCGTCATTCATTTGTTTTTTTCTTCTGTTTTTTTCTGTTTGCGTCACTCATTTTACAAAATGGAAAACTTAAAATATCGCATTATTTACGAGTACGAGTTCCGCCGTGGCACTAGTGCTGCGGAAACAACTCGAAGGGTGAATGATGTGTATGGCGGTCGTGTTGCAAAAGAAAACACAGTTCGTTTTTGGTTCCAACGTTTTCGTTCTGGAAATTTCGACCTGCAGAACAAGCCCCGTGGACGGCCTGAGACTCAAGTTGATAATGAAGAGTTGAAGGCTATTGTGGAAGCGGATCCATCGCAAACCACGTCCGAGTTAGCTGCAGGCTGCGATGTTAGTGATAAAACTGTTTTAATTCACTTGAAGCAAATTGGGAAGATTAAAAAGCTTGAAAGGTGGGTACCTCACGAATTGACTGAAGCAAACCGGCAAACGCGCGTCGACTGCTGCGTTACGTTACTAAACCGGCACAATAATGAAGGTATTTTAAACCGAATCATTACCTGTGATGAAAAATGGGTTCTTTACGATAATCGGAAGCGCTCAGCGCAAAGGTTGGATCCTGGCCAGCCAGCCAAACCTGCCCCAAGCGAAAATTAACCCCAAAAAAGTTACTTGTAAGCGTTTGGTGGACTAGTGCCGGTATTGTTCATTACAGTTTTCTCAAATCTGGCCAGACTATTACGGCTGATGTCTATTGTCAGCAATTGCAAACCATGATGGAAAAGCTAGCGGCTAAACAACCTAGGCTGGTCAATCGCTCCACGCCACTGCTGCTTCACGACAACGCTAGACCACACACTGCGCAACAGACGGCTACTAAATTAGAAGAGCTTCAATTGGAAAGTCTAAGACATCCTCCGTACTCCCCGGACCTTGCTCCAACAGATTACCATTTTTTTCGAAATTTGGATAACTTCTTGCAAGGGAAAAAATTCAACTCCGATGGGGCAGTCCAAATCACCTTCAAAGATTTTATTGATTCCCGTCCGACTGGTTTTTTTAGTAAAGGGATCAATGAACTACCTATGAGATGGCAAAAGTGCATAGAAAATAATGGTTCATACTTTGATTAATTAAATATATTATATTAAAAAATATTCGACTTTTTGTTCCTCCCATACAAAACGCCAATTTCATATGTAAGGACCTAATATATGTATACATGTAAACATTAATTAAAGAGACAAACAACAAAATAGATTAATTACATATCCTTTTTATGAATAAGGAATGGTTATTATTTAATTAATTAATTAATTACCATTATTAATCTTTGTTATTTTCCTCTATAACCTTCTTTTTATTTATATTTAAAACTTTTTTATTTTATTTTTATTGTTGTTAGTTTTCAGGGAAACATAACAGCAAAATATAAATAATAAAAATACACAAAAAGATACATAACCCAGCAAAGTATCCACAAAAATCAAGCTATGGGACAAAAAACAATAAAAGATAATTAATTTATTATATTAAAAAAAACACCGAAAACGATCAAACTAATATTTCTTCTCACCATTCGTCTAAATGAGCCAAATGAACAAGAAAGTATGTCGACATTACTTAAACCGTGTTTGATAAATTATGAAATTATAGAAAATATTAATATAACTACGCTGTCTGAGGTTTTTCCTTGTTCAAAATACATCATTTATCTATCTATATATATATATATATAAACACTTGTCTTAAGTAACATATAATCGTAGATCCTAAAATACTGAAGCTAAAAACATGAAATTTGGACAATGGAATCTTTCTAAGGGCGGTTTTAGATATTCCACCTCCAAGAGGATTAAATAGGGGTTGAAAGTTTATTTTAAAATCCGTCTACTCTGAAATACGCACAAAGGAAATTGGTATTTTTGTTTTTGGTTAGAGATAACAAACACATATTTTACGTTTTTGGAAAATAAGTTCTCGAGGGAGTAGGTTATTTCTACGCAAGCGACGCCGGGTCATCGCAACTTGTAATATGTGTGAATATTGCATTTTCTAATATTAATAAATCGTCGGAGTAGCTTCCATGCATTATAAAATTCCTCTTGATCGCCCAAGCGTCTATTCACAGCTCTCATTTTAATTTCGCGACTCTATTGTTTTAATTTTAATACTTACTGCGGTGATCTGGCTTTACCTGGGTATAGATAATATACACCCTTACTAATCAAACTTCTCAAAATATCCAAACACGTATTTTTTGTAATTTGTAATCATAAAGCTTATAACAATTTTCATAATGCTTATTCCAAAATTGTCGAATGTTCAAATAAACTTTCAATCCTTATTTCACCTCCTTAGAGGACGAATTTTTTATCCTGAGAGTAAAAATGGTGCAGTCCGAAAAATTACAAAACTCAACAGTAAAGAAAACCCTATCGACAGTTGCAATGAGCATGCCTTCACAAATATATCTTCACGCTTCGTTTAAAGGACCCAATATCATAGGACGGAGGGAACACGCTCGCCAGAAGACCATTCCTCAGCGCAATGACTCGGTAAAAGTAAGGGTTAAAAAACTTCTTAATCCTAGCTAGGAAGTGAGTTTCGTATAGCTGTGATACTAAACTAATAAATTATAAAACAAAAATTTAATAAATCCGCCCTTAGTGGGTGGGTGCCTGGATTATAAAAAACATCCGATCTTCAAACTTCATGCTTCTAGCTTTAGCAGTTTAGACTCTTAGATGATATATTAATCGAGACAAGTGTTTTAAATATATACTAACGGACCCGGCGAACTTCGTACCGTCATAAATGTTGTGTTAACTTTTAGTTATGTCTACTCCAGCTCTTCGTACCTCCTTCTAACCCTCCTCCCTCCCGCAGTATACAGTCCTTATCCCGAACAGAGAGACATATTTTTTTTTATTTTTGTAGTATGTAAAAGATAAAATAGTTACAGTTGGCTATCGTTTGATATAAATATATAGCATCGCGGACTTTTTTGTTGATCTTTTAAAGATATACGATTCCGTAGTACATAAATTTGATCTTTCTCGTAAGGTTTAGCCAGCGTTTGCGATTTAAACGCACAAAAATATGTTTGTTACAACATCATATTACAAATCTTTAAATTTTCCGGTTTTTCTATATTATGATATATATTTATTTTACATATAAACCATCCTCATAAATCACTCTATCTATTACTGAAAACTGTATTTAAAAAAGTTAAATAGTTTAAAAGATCTAAGCGACCAGAGAGCGGATGCAACTTCATTTTATATCATGTAAAGATATAGCCCATTTTTTCGCGCACAGTAATAATTCCGAATAGCTCTATTATATTTTTTTTTTTTATTTATTTATTTTTTTTTATTTTTTTTTTTATTATTATCAGGCAAGCAGTTAAAATAAAATACATAGACACAAACAGAACATAACCCCAAAACTGCTAGGTGTTTTGTGTATGAGAGAGGTTCACTAGGCTACTGCCCATTTCGAACCTGAACTTTACCGAATCATATCGAAATCAGAGGTAAAAATAAAAAGTTGTGTTTATAATAAGATTAAAAAGAAAAGAATACAAATAAATATAACAAAAAAAAACAATAATAATAAATAGATATAATAAGTAAATACACATATACATACACATATATACAAGTAAGTACACATATAAAAGAATATATAATTATACTGTAATTTGGTAGAATACTTGGTAATCATTTAGATACTATTTATTAGCGTGTGTGTTTCTTAGCCATCCATAACATTTTATCCTATCCAAGTATATAAAAAAGCTCCCTCTCTGATTCTACAGTTCCCAACCGGATGAGCCAATCAATAGCCACTTTCCTAAGTTTAATTTTACTATTTATATGCTTCCAGTTGGGAACCTTAGAATATACTTTGGGTGCCAAAAATTGGAAAAATTTTTGCCCAAAAGCGGTTTTCATGTACGGTTTGGCTATAATTTGATCATTTCTACTTACCTTCATGTATTTAAGATTTAGAGCATTTCTACAATTCTCATGATAATAGGTGATTAGTGCAATCATAAAAGTTTGTCTTAGATCTAAGAGTTTGGTCTCCTTAAACAGATCAGCTGAGGGATATCTTGCCTTGTAGTAGAAAGCTATTTTAATTAGTGTTTTTTGGACTTTAACTAGAGGGTCTAAGGCATTAGCAGAAGCTCCACCCCAAATGTCTCCGTATTTAATATTCCTTTGTGCTTCGAAATCCCTTTGAAGTTATTGAAAATCGTTGTTTTATACGTTTTTAAGAAATTCTTTCTAAGATATAGTAATAATGTAGCTCCAAATATTATTCCTTTATAAGCGACTTGAAAAAAAAAAGGTTTATTGATTCGAACTATTATACTGTCCGGTTCTAGAAATCCCTGAGTCCTTTTTGCCCTTTTACAAAACTGTGAAAAGAAAGTGAATAATTTACGCAATAAAAGTAACTGTTTTTTTTTTTAATTCGCTCGACAAAACCTTTTCCGCGCAACTGATGAATAGTACAGTCTGTACAGTGTAGTCCAATGACGGGGATGACTACCAAACGATGAGAAGCAAATGACAGTCACCGTTGTCATGCCGGCCATTATATACCAGTATTCGATATGTAAGATTATAACTCGACCATTTATGGCGACCACTGAAGGTTTATATAAACAATGGGAGGTGTTCAAATTGATCACGAATCTCGGCAACCCGAAGTGAGCCGCTAACAGGTCATAGAATTATAGACTGATGAATTTCTAGAATTGGAAAAATAACGGATGAATCAAGTTTGATTTAATTTTTTTTGTTTGTAAAATGATTTGATCTAGGGATGCTTATGTAAGATATACATCGATGTTTTTGTGGTAAATCAATTGGAAAGCTTGTTTTGATGTTTTCAAGGCATCGTTATAAACATTAATAACCTAAAGAACTATTTTAATCGCAGGTAACGGATCAGACACGTTACATACAGACATCATACAGTCACGTCTGCTGAAATGTCGCGGTATTGGTGATTTTGTTTTATTATAAAATGAATAAAGTGTTTTTTTTCATTTTTTTTTAATTGGCTGTGTGTAGTAATTTGATCGACAATGTTGAAGATAACTCGATCAGCTGCTTGAAGATAGTCAGCTGTTTTCTAGTTGTTGATGGAATGTAAAACAATTCTACTAGATTTACCAATTCCAAATTTAGAATGCTGTGATTACAATGATATTACAATAATGTAGTTTACCTAGACCTGATGCTGCAGCTTCATCTGGAGGCAACACAATAAACTCTTAATAACTCTTCAATAATAACTCTTCACTTACATACAGCTGATATATCGTGGTTGAGCTCATTGGAATGCTCTTAATGGATAGGTTACAAATAGATACATATTATAGTCAGGAGTGTTTTATATTTGTATTTTAACTGAGCATTTTACATTTGAATAACTGTTCAGGTGCAGGGTATGAGTATAAAAAGGTACTTGAAATCCTTTCCGTCTCCACACATCCCATTCCACGCTCGGCCCTTAACAGCGACACTTCTGTACGCACGGTGGTATTAACTACACTTACCATCGGCGGCTAACCCGGTAACACTACGGAATAGTCGGCTGCTTTAGACAATATGGCGAAACACCTCAATAATTGTATACGGAAACGGTTCTAAGCTCCAGTAGCCTGTCCTCATCATCCAGTTTCCAGGTGAATGCCCTTTGAATATTTCATTATCACTGTGCCTGAACAAACTGTTTACGCGAAGATCCAGGACCTAGCGGGGCTCTCCTGAGCTAACAGTAACTTTAAGTCCTATGCATACCATTGTTTGTAAATGTTAATTGCATGCATTTATTGGCAGTATGCGCAAGTCTGTTAACTCGTTTAATCGTTACACGGTTCATCGACATGCGTTTCGTTTGCGAATTCTTGTTTTGATTGCGTGCATGCTGGGGTCACCATGCATCCGTAATTATCCGGACAAGTCCTCAGTTACGGCTTTGCTAGTTATTTCCTAGCGAGACTCAGTCATCTGACGCCCAGTTTTGTAAGATCTTCTTAAATCTAACTCTTTTTAATCACTAATAAATCATTAACTGTATGCATATGAATTTGGCTTAGATAGCACTGCGGAATTTCAGCACGCGGGAATTTTACCAATCTAGCTCACACTGCGTAACTAATTTCTCGCAGTTTTTCTCTACATAGGGTTGTCAGTTTTATATATGAGTGATGTGAATCGCCCCGTGCGAATTTCACATCAACTTGTGTTACATTTTAGCTTATTTTTAGCGCGAATTTTTATTGCCTGCCTAATTTATTTATTCATTTATTATCAAGCAAGCAATTATAACAACTGAGAAGTGCCTTTATGCTGCTGTTTCACTCTTTTTTAATTGTCTTGTTGTGATTGAGATAGTATTTGCCAGGCGATTTTTAAATCGGTTCACATTTCGAATTGAGATTTCCATACGTCTTCTGAGATACCATTCCACATGCTGATAATCCTGTTGTTTTAAAAGTGCTTGTTTTTTTTTTCGAATTTACGCGTTTTGTTGACCGGGAGAGGTCTTAACAAATTAACCGGGCAAGTAAAGTGCTTGTCTGTGACTTTGGGATAAAATATCGCGCGGTGGAATTTCGAGGTGTGACCCGAGCTTTAAACCTTTCGAAATATCACGTAGACAAATCATCAATCCCATTTAATTTGCTCTATTCTATTAGCGTTATCGTTGATCTAATGTGACTACACCTAGTGTATACCCTCTGATAAATGTAATTATTCCCCGTGACACTTTCAAAGGCACACGGAATATTTCATACTTGTAAATAAAATGTCCTTATGTTTTACAAGGTCTATATGGTAATCCTATGGGTATTGGTCAATTCGTGCTAAACATCCGACCTCTAACTTTTATACGTTTACCCTTTGTGTTTTGTAGTCTTGTAAGTAACTGAGGCTGACTTTGTTAATTTAAAAACAATACTTTTATTACGGCCTGATAACGCAGTTTATGGTAACCTAACCTGGGACGATAAAGTCCTGGATTTGAGTAACGGTGCCGGTGACCAGCACTGTTTTGAGCACATTAGTGTGTTGTGAGGCACGGTTGTGTATGTCTGTAAGTATGTATATTTCAGTAGCGTTCATTCCATAGATACAAAAAGCGTTGCATGCCCTGACGATAAATTCCAACCTTTATAAAATTATTCGAGGCGCAACAGACTGCCCAGTTTTGCTCCAGCGATTCCATTTTAGGGTGCCCCTGTGTTACCCCAGGAACCGAGTAAACTTGCTCGTCCCACCCTATGCTCGGACATCCTTGAACCCGAAATATAACCCGCGAGATATCGCGGTTTTAACGAACTGGAGAGTGCTATCGATGTTTTCGCTGACAGTCTGCCGGTCTTTAAAAGAAAAATCATCGGGTGGTTGAGGGACACGCAGTACTTGTTAATGTGATTTTTATTTGCCTATGTTTTCTCTTTCGATGTTTTATTGTTATTTGTTAGTGTGTTTGTTTTATAAGTAGTGTTGTTTGTATTTTCGATGCACGATGTGGAGGCCTTAAACGGCGCAACACATTGATGGGCATTTTTTTTATTGTTATTTTCTTGTCTTGTAGTGTGTTGGCCACTGGCCGTCCTTAAAATGTAAAAAATAAAATAAAATAAATAAGTCTGGAATAAATTGTTTCATGTTAAACAAAAAAGGAACTATTTATATTCATATCTATTCTATATCCATGTTACCTATCTTTCCTATGAAAGCGATATAATATTTACTATCATAATATAATATTCTAACTAATTACGCAAATTCTGCCTACCCTGTCCAAATATCCTATGTCCGTCACTGGTATTTCTTAACCGTGGGGTTTACTTGCAGAATAAAATAATGCTTCCGTCTTCATTATACTCCTGTGTCGTAAGAACCTAAGAGCCGTCTAAGGTATATAACATGCCGAATTGTACGCACGTTGTTAGCACCCAAGCTGCTGCATGCGATCTTGAATATTTTCAAGGCGGAGCAAAAGCTACTGTCTGCCAACTCGCCCACTCTTCCCCGCCAGTTGTTTCATCTTTATTTCACAGCTATATGGATTAATTCTAAAAAAAATATCAGAATTTATGGAGAATTTTATGCTCAATAACTTCTGCAAAGGGTACGTATTATTTATCGCATAAGTAGAGAAATATTCATGAAAAAAACAACTTTTATAACCTTTAACTTAAACGTGATAACGGCACCATTATGAGACTTTTGAGAACTCTTTTAAAACGTCATAACAAATGGCAAAACAAAAATCAGCCTATTTTGTTCATGGAGAGCTTGGCCTACTTCTAGATGTATTATTCAGCTGGTACGCTAGGTGCTGGACTTGTTTGCCGCCTCTAAAAGTTGGCGGCTGCTCCTACATCCTCTCTTCCTAAAATCGGTGACTTGCCAAATCCTTTGAAATTCATTGAGTAATATAAATTGTTATTTTTTAGTAAAACCCAAGCAAACTTAACCCTTTATGGCGCAAGGTCGTTAAATTTATTAATTTTGTAAAAACTGGGTGGTAAATAGTGTATGATTAACGAAAATAATAATTTAAAAAAAATATTACAAATTAATCATTTATAATTTTTAAACACTTTGCAAGTTGCAAAAATGCAACATTGCATTAGTACTAAATAATTAAAGTTAAAATTAGGAACAAATTAATAAAATATCTCCTCTTACTCATACAAATTTCAAGAGTCAAATCTTAGTATTACACCATTAATTAATTTTTTGTAAATGAATTAGAAGAGCTGGAAAGAGGCGTGTATTCGTTCGAAACAACAATGAAACATCATTACCTACAAGTCCGTCATCTAGTGAGCTGAATTGTCACTAAATCGTAAGAATGCTTTGTTGATGCCGTATAACACCAAGCAAAGTCAGTTTATCGGCATTTCTTTTATTGTTGCATCAGTTTGAGTGGTATGTTGCAGAAATACAACACGGCTCCATAAAGGGTAAAATTTTCGTCTATAAATTTAAACTTTAGACAATCCTTACATTTTGCAGTTTCTCCTATCGATATCGTTAATCAAATGTTAATTTGCCAAGACCCTCTTGACAGATTATGCTGTTGAATGATTTTTAAACTTTAGTATATGTTTTTTATTACATACAGGCCCACGCTTGACCTCAATCCCACTCGATGGGAAGTAATAATAGTAAAGGTAGATGATAGAGCGCGCTTGCTCGACAAAAATCGATTCATTCGTTGCTTAAATCCTCTCGTATTATATGAATTTATTTGGTTTTTCTTCTCTAATCATATAACATTACAGGGTATTTGGTTTTGTTGTTTTCTATATTCAATAACCATCTATGTTGTCTGTGAAATGCCACGTAAATATTTTTCTTTCTTTCTATATCGAGTTATTAATCAGTTTTGATCTGGAGCTATCATAATATAATGGTGTGATATCTGATATCTGTCGTCTGGTCGCCGCTGATAATATAAATAAACAAATAATGTCTCTGGTCGGCGCGTGGAACTTGTGTTATTGACCTCTAAAATTCACTGCATTTTTCGTTTAAAGATTACTGTACTGTCGAATAGAGAAATCATTTTTTTATACTGTTTCGACAAAGTGACTACTGTGCATCTGATGGTAAGTACAGTGTAGTCCAAAAACGAAATCAACTGTCACAGGATGAAAATCCGTTATCGTTTAAGTACTAGCTTTTAGTCGTGACTTTGTCTGCATACAATTAGTGCTTCTAGTCGATTTTCGTTTATCCGATTACTACGACGATCGGCTATAGACCATGCGCTTCTTCCTCCTCACACCCCCTTTTCGCCCCATTAAGGGATGAATTTCTGGATTAAAACTATCCTATTTCATTATTTAGAGTTCAAACTTTTTCCATTCTCAGTCGCTTTAGTAGTTAAAGCGTAAAGAAGTAACAGAATTACATTCACATATATAATATTAGTATCTATTTGAATTCTTAAAAATCCGGAATCCAGATCCTTCCAGACGCCCGAAAGGAAACAGCTTGTTTAGGCTTCATATCTAGGTGGAGTGAGTGTAAAGAGCCTCCCTCAAGTCTACTTTTTTTTATAACCCGGGGAAACTCGTTATGGGCCGTCAAATGGCGGTCAGGGTCACCCCCGGTGTGTCGGTCTCGCATTGACTAAAAACCCCGGGAGTTCCTCCTACCCGTCTGCCGGGGCCAAGGGCAAGGCCGTGCCAGCTTCCTCGACACGCGACGACTCCCTTTTTTTGGTAACCCGGGGGATAACCATTATGGGCGGTTAGGGCCACCCTCCCGATTTGTTGGACTCCCACCGACTAAAACCACCGGGGATCTTCCTCCACTCGCATCTTGTACCTAGGGCACTGCTGTGCCGCATTCCCCGGCTAGGCGCGCGTTTCGTCCTGTGGGTGCCTCCGAAAATATAAGAGTGGTGGGGAGAGTAGGCCCGTGACTCTTCCTTCTAGTGGTGTGCAGAAGCACACACACACACACCACTGGAGCGTTAAGTGTGACCAGCCGCCCCTCAGACTGACTGGCGACTGCTCTTTGAGAGAAGCATCCCAGTAGCGACGGTAGAGTTGTCGCTGGGGTCTCCTCGTTTTCTACCATTTCTATGGTCTGCGACGACTCCCTCAAGTCTACTGCCCGGCTCTCGTTAACCTTGGTTAACCTGTCCTTCTGTATAGTCTAAATAAATTTTCCCTGAATGTTTTTCTCGTCGATTGTACCCACTATCACGAGCCGTTAAGACCGGTTCCATCCTGACGACCTCCAAAGAGCCAGGCTTTATGCACTAAACAGTTAGTGCGAGTTGAACTTGTATTATTTGTTGATATTATATTTCAGCAACAGGAAATTCGAGGTTTTTGTGAAAATATTTTTATTGTCGACTGTGGGGACACGATATGAACTTAAAAAGGGAAGCTGTTCATCTTTTAATAGCAAAAAGTAGCTAACAAACTGGTAGACCATCAAATGGAAAGTGACATTTAAACATGGACCTTGGATTTAATTTACACTTTACTCAAAAATAAGTCGTCTTTGACAAAAAAGATTGTTGGACTAGAAGCTATTGACTCTGTAGGCGTAGACGCTGCAAATATATGTGATACAGAATTGTTGTGTAGGTCACTAGGGCTTATCACAGTGTAGGTAGCTCCCGGGCAGTAGACTTGAGGGTGTCTGCTGCCCGGATGAGAAGGAGGCGGTGTGCAATGTCCGGCGCGCCGACTAAGACATAGGTGTTGGAAGAGTGGGCTCCCTACACCTACCCCTCCCAGAGAGGCAGCGTCGACAAGTTATTTCGCTCCCCGGGCGTCTGGATGAATTTGGTTTCCCAGGCTCGGGTGAAGCGATTAGAGGGACACCCCGGGGGTTTTAGTCAGTAAAAATCTGACACACCGGGGTCGCTGCCCTCACAGTATACCAAAAAAAAAAATGTAGGTAGGTCATAAGTGTAGGGCACTGCTCTAAGAATGGTCATAAATTATATCTAATGATATGTCCTTATTGCTTTTTCCATAACGACGTTATAGTTAGTTACTTGAGGCGCCTGTCGCCGCTGGTAGAGAGTTATTCCGATATTAAAAAGGTAATAAAGAGACATTCTAGCTTCATTGTTAATCATTTAGTGAAATATCAAACAAAAATTGGGAACCGACCGATATCAGCTAATATTTGCCGATATCGACTTAACAAGCTCTCGCCATCGACCGTTTGAAAACCCCTGGCCAAGTATTCATAGAGCCAAGTCCAAGTTGTCGAAATCAGTGGCTTACCATGTCCTTTCTTTTATCCTGACTGAGCATAGTGACCACACCACACGTGAGGGTAAGCATATGCAGTCCAAAAACGACTGCAACTATTAACAATGAAGAAAAACAATAGTCGCAGTGATTCCGGCCTGCGCAAATAAACCTCTTCATGTGTAAAACTCGCTAAGAAATATATTAAAATGAATACTGATAATCAATTCCACTTTTACTTGACTCACTTTGATAATCTCTTTTACACTTGTTTCTCGCATGGGAGCTAGCAGACGATTGACTGTTCAACCTCGCGGAAGCTATACATCAAGACAAAGAAATAGTGTAGCCATATTAATAGTTAGCTATCACGTCAAGACAACGATTAGTGTTGCCATGCCAATAATGAGCGTAACACATGCTTCGTTTAAAGGACCCAATATTATAAGACGGTGGAAACATGCTATCCGGAAGACCATTCTTCAGCTCGACAACTTGGCCAAAGTAAGACTTAGATAGAGAACCTCTTAGTCCTAGTCGGGATATGAGATTTTTTTTTTTTTGTTATCCCGGTGGAAATCCCTACGGACCGTCAGGGGAAGTCGTGAGGGCCACTTCCCCCGGTGTGTCGGACCTGCCCCGACTAAAACCACCGGGGTGCCAGCACTGCCCTCTCTTCGACTTCGCCGAGCCTGGGAATCCGAATACTTCCGACGGCTCGGCGGGCGTTGGCTTTTGGGCAGGCCTCCTCTCGTGGAGGGTAGTCGGGATATGAGATGCCGTATAGATGTAACTCTTAAAAACCGCGCGTGTGATACTTTTATGGAAGGGAGAGGGTGGAACAAGGCTATATAATTTTTCAGAGTAACTTTAAAACTTTATTGTAATATGTAATGTTTAAGCAAAGTCCAAATATCAACCACGTCCAAGTGACAACCTTATAGGCTACTAAAGAAAAATCTAAATAAATATTTAAATAGATACAGTAGTCGTATAATATGGATAATGGTGACAAGACTTTTAATCAATTCTCTACGTTCTAATTAATCATTGTCGATGCTTGCGACATAAAAATCAGTGCTGCCAACCTCTATCAAGAAAATTCCTCTGAAGTCTCTATAATGTTTTATAGATATTTAAGCTGTTTTATTACAGCTAAATCCATAAATTATAAAAACGAAAACTTGTTCAATAAGTAAGTTTTTTTAAACATACAGATTGTCAAATATTTATAAGATTTATTGAATGAACGTGCTGAAACTGAGTATAAAAAAATATTTATTTTTTCTAAAATGGACTTATTATTGTAATAAAATAATAAGTAGCATTTATTATAAAGGACATAATGTGTATAAAATCATATATTTTACTTCTAATATTATCCTAAATTAGTTCTCTCAAACCCTATACAATTGTATCAACTATAATTCTCATAATCATACAAAAACTTCTCAATTTAGGGGTAAACCCCTTTAGAGTTGGCATCACTTTAAATTAAGGATTGTGATTTCTATTGCATTTTAATTTATGTTTTTGTGGTTAGATTTTTTTCTTATTGTAAAGATATCACGTAAAAACTACTAGACCTATTGTGAGGAGACTTTCGCATTTTGACATCACAGTTTCTCAATTCGATAATGCAACGATCCGACCCTCAATAATGAAGCGACTTTGGAGAAATCGGTAGAGCTGGTAAAACGGCTGAAATTCTTGCCACCCCAGAAGGCAATGTCCATCGAACGTGGAACGGTAGGGTTGTGACAGTGACGTGCATAGCGTATTTGGACAGGGTAGGCAGAATCCGCGTAATTAATTTGTATATTATATTATAATATTATAAAGTAAATGAATATTAGTAAATATTATATTGCTTTCATAGTAAAGATAGATGGTGTGAATATTTAATTAATATGAATATAAATGGTTCCTTATTTGTTTAACTTTAAGCAATATATTTCAGACTTATTTAGCATAAGGGCATGCAATGCTTTCATGCATCTATGGGATGAACGCTACTGGGTTGTGAATGCAAGAAAGAGATTTAACCGGTACATCTCCGGCACATCCCAGTTGTGCAACTCCTGTCTGAGGCCGGGACGCTCTAGTGAGAATTTTATGCAAGTATAGAAATAAGTTAGTTGAAATGACGGAGTCAACCATGAAAGTTGCTCGGTGCTTTATCCGTTGTATCGATAATAATCAAGTTATCAAAAACACTGCGACCGTGAAAATTGTTCGTGAAAAGGGAATCGTGTCCAACCTTCACGCTTTGGAAAACAATTTAATATTTACATAAACTAAAATTTATTTTTGTTTTCACGCTGTGCTGACTTTGAGCCACTAGACATAAGAGTTTCTCATTATTACGTAGTATGTTAACGTCCGTACTTTTGTCTATTATTGTCTCAACCAGCGATTCCTGAAGTAGATTGTAAGGTTCCGTGAAATTATTTATTCTAACTGTTAAATAATTTTAGTTTTGTTCAAATATTACTTTAAAGTAACACAAAATAAATGATGAGAAAAGACATGACTTTTTTTGTAGCAATTACTATATTTATAAAACGAAGTACCACGTTGCGTCTGGCTATTCAATCAACTCAAAAACTACTAAACCAATTTTCATACAGTTTGCATTAACAGACTTTAGGAGGAAGTTTAAGATGTATGGTAGATGTAGAGGAAGAGGAATGAGCAAGAGGCCCTCCCCTTTTAGCTAAAAGTTAACACAATATTTATTGAATACTAGCTTTTGCCCGCGGCTTCGCTCGCGTTAAGAAGTATTATTATTAATTAAGTATAGTTTTTGCGCCTTCACTTTCGTTTAGCGTGTCCCCCCCCATTCTCCCATTTTATCTCCTTGGGGGTAGAATTCAACAAAATCCTTTCTTAACGGATGCCTACGTCATAACATCTACCTGCATGCCAAATTTCAGCCCGATCCGTCCAGAGGTTTGGGCTGTGCGTTGATAGATCACTATGTCAGTCAGTCAGTCAGTCAGTCACCTTTGAGTTATATATATTTAGATAGATTAGGTAGTTCCTTGGATCAACTCGTTATTTTTTTTACACTGGCTCGACAAAGTTACTACAGTGCACCTGACGGTAAGTGTAGCATAATCCAACAACGAAAGCGACTATGAAAAGGTGAAAGTCCTTTGATAGTCTTCGTCGTCATGTCGGCCCACATATACCACGACTGAAGGTCGCTAGGTGTATGAGTAACTGAATATACACAAGCTGATCCCGAAACGCGACAGGTCAAAGCGAGTCACCATGACGGTCTTTACACTTGTGTTCTATGGACATGACTCAGTTAGGGCAGTCGCTCTACCACCAAAAAAAAAAATATTAATTCGTTATTAATAGAATGGAAAAAAATTTATTGTTCACATTAAAGAACCTCATTATTCGAATTAAAACTTTTCAGGTATAAGTTTTTATTCTTATTCAAACTGCAGTGTCTTTGATTTATAATCAATTAAGGCGGGGTTCTATAAAACTATAGGGATACGATCAGCGTTCCCCAATCTTAAAAACTTAGGAATAACTGATCTAAACTATACGATTTTTGTTTACTAAATCCTCTTTTGAAGAAGTAGACAGAAGGATATAACTACGTACCATGATGATAATTTAATCGATGAACTTTTATCGGAGACGATATTTATGGAATCGGCAAATAAAAAAGCGATCTTAGACGTACAATTCGCTACTCCATGTAGGTTTCTTTAGGTCTTTTAAATGAACTTACTGCAAGGCTGGAAACAGTGAGGATTATATAGACAATAAATTCGTGCCGGTATGTCACGATTCGCTAATTTAGAAGTTTTAATATGTGTTTGTATTTATATGTGTGACGTAGGGTTGGCAATTTTTATTAATAGGAAAATTAATACATTTAAAACAATACACTAAAACACTTAAATTGATCAAGTTTTCACAGTATGCTGAAATATATAATTGAGGCAGAGCAATAAGAAAAAAAGCAATGTTAAATTAATTGATGGGCAATGCCGGAACACATGCGATACCGCCTAAAGTGCTAATATTAGTTTAATGTGAGGAAATTGTGAGCGACTCTCACTTGTCTTGTAAAGACTGCTATGGTGCAGTTGAAAACATCAATATTTGAGTAGACCTTATTATGACTCACACAATCTGAATATAGATGTATTTACTAACATATCTAATTCGTATGACCGGTACATAAAATAAAGTGTTCCAACGCGAACACAATCTAGGACATTTAAAATGAAAATGACTGAGTAAAAAATTACAAACGTATCCGTTATTCAGCACTTTATTACACCCTTCTGGCCCCGGTGGAGCGGCTAAAAGAACACTCCGGGGGTTTTTAATCAGTAGGAATCTGATACACCGGGGTCGCTGCCCTCACAACGTCCCTGATAGTCCCAAGCAGTTTTCTCCCGGGTTACAAAAATAGTGACCCATATTCCTTCAAAAACCCAGAGAGAGAATAGCTTGTATCTCTGTGAGTGTTGGGTGTAAAGAGCACACCACCCAAGACCTAGCTATCAGGCGGCGCCCACGGCTTATACGCACCGCCTTATCCGGTCAACAGATTCAAGTATTGGCAACCCTAATGTAATGCTATTGAGCAATGAACTTTTAAGTGTTTTCTGTGCAGTATCGCTTCTCGTGAACCCTTCATTCTCATGACATTTTTCAGTAGATTCGTTCATAAAGTATGTCTATTAATTTATATAGAAAAGGTGTTGATATAATTAAATAAAAAATGTAATTAGATTATTGAAAAACGACTTCGATTACATTTTGCGTTTTTCATCATTAATATGACAGCATTTTGCGCATCTATGTTTTAAACACTACGGAATCCTCAATTGCATACACATTTATGACTCCTTAACGTTTTGAAGGGATTTACACAGCAACAAAATTACAAGCAGATTACATTTTGTTCTTCTTATTTGTTAAATATTATAGAATACTTCGTAGACAAAAGTTAAAAGAACACGAAGTACTGCAAAAAGAGCAAAAGGGTATGAAACGCTGTATTATTATTCTATCTCATTTTCTTGTAGGTTTGAACCTATAGATCTATGTGTCTGTCTCTTTTTATATCGCTTAATTTTCCCCTAGTTATCATGATCTAAAAAAAGTTTCATTTCATAAACTGATTTTTCTCCAAAATCTCTGTTAACACTACGCTCCTCCAGGCGGCAGATAGGAACCGACGGATTGAGCTAGTTTTCCAGAGAATTTGGCCTCAATATCCTCAGTAGTGAGGGAACGATGAGGAAGGGAAGGTGCGCAGGCTGATTTTGTAAACAAAGGAGATATTTCAGGGTACAATAATTTGTTGCATCTTGTAACTTATAAAAATGTATTATAAATATATATTACTATCTGACCCGGCGAACTTTCCGCCTAAGAAGCAATAAATAAGCAGATTTTTGATTTAATTTTTTTTTATTACATTTATTTTATTTTTTTTTTGCATTTTCAGGCAATTTTTAATTTTTTTCTCTCCGTAATAGCCTTCCTCAGACTTCATCAAACACAGCAAAAAAGAAATCAGCCAAATCGGTTCAGCCGTTCTCGGGTTTTGCGCTTATCAACACATTTCGCGATTCTTTTTTATATTATAGATACATATTCCCTAATGTAATAAATCATAAAGAAAAATTGATGAATGATGAATTAAACAACAGCCAAAATACCTACTTCAATAATTCAATAATTGTATTCATTTATTCTTGTGCGTAATTTTCCCTAAACATGTTGACTATAATTTACTTTATTTTGATGGAAATATTAAGCTATTATATGATATTACTATTTTTATATATTTGGAATTACAATCGAATACTGAATATTTGCCTTGATTATAAAATCATTCTATGTATGCGATATATGATTTAGAAACGGACGCTTGATCTATCACACCCACTAGGTGTGAAGTGAAGACAAGGCTGCCGATACGCCGAAAGGACCTCATATTATAAGCCGATGGTAACACGCTCTCCATGAGAGCATTTTACAACTCAAAAAAGTAAGATCTAGAAAACTTCTTGCGCGCGCATTTCTTTTGTAGAAGAGAGAGGGTGGTACGAAATTAAATAACTCTTCTCTACACTAGCCCTAATACAGACGGTAGAAAATTCTTAGTGAGGCAATACCTCCGCTTCTTTACTGTTCCCATCATGATTATTAAAGCAAAAAACCAAAAAAACCTAGGCATTATTGTAGTTTTTGTATAAAATTTAAGGTCGGAGTATTATAGGTTTTAAATGTTTTCAAGTTTCGGAAATTGCCCGCCTATTGGTTTGCATTTTTGATTGGCATGGCCTTATTTGTTATTTCTCAGAATAGAACGCATTTGGATCGTTTAATTAAATGAATAAATTAAGACGGGCTATGAGCGGCAGGTGAAATTTCGTGACCACGGTCCGTGACAACAATGTGTCCGATCTGATTCGTCGCGATCGGCAGTGACCTTGAAATGAGATGGTCCGGTTGTTTCTTTCGTCACCTGCAGACTGTCAGGGTTGTCACTTGTTTTATTATAAACATTTTCGTTTTTTTTATTATTTACTAGGTAACCCCGCTTAGCTTCATCCAAATGCAATTAACACTGCAAATTGTCAGAATTTTAAATAAACTGTCAACCACTGTTTCATCCTCTTAAAAGTAAAATATTATAAAAGCCACTCTTAGTGAGTGTCTACGATGCCAATAAAAAATATTAAATAATAATTAGAACAAAAAAAATAGAACTATAAAAACAAATGAAAAAGATATTTTTCTAGCTTAAGTAGTTTAGGCTTTACGATGATTAGAATTGGCCTTCTCATTATGCCAGACGTCGCTGGTGGCACGGCCCTTGGCCCTGGCGGACGGTTACGAGGAATACCCTGGGAATTTTAGTCGGTGCGAGTCCGATACACCAGGTGGCGGCCCACAGCGTCCCCTGACGACCCATAATAGATTTCTCCCGAGCTACCAAAAAAAAGCTCTAGGATGACCGTTTGCGGTGAGGCCAAAGCCATCCCGCAGTTCTACAATCGGTAATTTTTTCATTTAAACTTTTAAAAAGTTATTGATCGCATTAAAAGTGTAACATTGTTGAGTGACGACCCTAATGTATGAATTGTATAATAAAACACTCGCCGACAGTCGTTTTCCAACATTAATAATGGATGTTGGAAAGCATACCTATAAATTATCTTGATAAGTTATTGATACGAATTTCACATTTATTGCATTTTGTTTCCATATTAATTATTTGTTTTAATCATGTTTAATTTATATGCATTTGTTTCGTTTAAAATTCGCTGATAACGTTTGGATGGTTTAATTCAACAAAACACTATCACCATTATGAAACTAAAAAAAAAAAAAACAAAAAATAGAATAATTGAGACAAGTAATAACAAATACAATAATGAAGAAAAGGCCTCTGATATGACTGTATGGCGAAAGGTTTTGCCATCCCCACAGAGGGGAGAATAGAACAAAAAAAAAACAAATACAATAATGTCTTTGGTTGCGAGCTAGCGTAAGCTATTCGGTTTAGAACACCGTGTAGACTGGTCTGCCTTTCGGTTTTCTATAGATTCTGGAGAGGGTGCTGCTGAGTTGCACAATGTAATTCCGCCCTCCCCCTTCTACCATAAATTAACAAGATGCTGTGCAGGTTAGCCCCCTTATGTGGTTAACATTCCAACTGCTCGCACGTGAATCGCTTCCTATTTTTTGCTGCGAACCGCTAAGGCGTGGAATTCGCTTTCTGCGTCTGTTTTTCCAGCATCTTACGACATGGGAACCTTCAAGCGTCGATTGAATCGTATCACTTCTTCATCACTTTCCACCAGGTGAGATTGAGGTCAAGCGCAAGGCAGTGTTTCATAATATATATATATATATATATACATACTTATATATTTCTAAATTACTAGCGGCCTGCTCGCTCAGGTGCGATTTACAAAACCGGTCTGATTTTTAAACGAACTTTTACCCTTTATTTCACAGTCTATAGGCTATAAAAATCCGCCCTATGTAAAAAAGAACCGAATGTAAAAGTTTCATGTTTGTAGCTGCAATAGTTTAGCAATGATATAACTATTGGTTAGGAAAACTCTTTTTTTAAATATACACAATATTTGTGGTCAATTACATACGTTACTGTCAGAGACGGAAGTTGCTGGACAACATCAAAAACTGGGCCGGGTTTAGTTTTCCTATTTTAAAGGTCACAGCATGGGATCGCAAGAATATTTGCCTTTTGAACTCCAACATTCATTATGAAGATGTCACTCAATGATAATTACATATTGATCTAGTCTCCAAACTAATCTTGCACTTGTACTATAAGTAGTAGACAAAGATATACGGTATATACTAATATACAAATACAATACTTACAATAAACATATTACGAAATTGGAATGTTATATGAGAAAATTTATGACACGTGTACGAATTGTTAACAAAAAAAGATAATTATAACAAGTACAGCCAAATCACAAAGTTCTTAACTTTAGTCATTTATTTTTAATAAATGCCGCCTTATTACATAATCATGAATGTTTGATTAAAAAAGAAATAGGCATCGTCTTGTAAAAACGCGTGTGAAATTTATAAATAATGTATTAACTATTACAAGATGCCATATAACACTTGAATTATGCAATAAATACGAGTTCACTTTCTATTTAAATTTGTGAAAGTTTTGATACGTCTGACTGTTTACACGATGACCTTTGCCACATAAAAAATATGCCTTCAAAATGGCGCGGATAAGTTATCGAAAAAAGAGCGGGAAGCGTCCTCTCGCCTGCACGTGTTTTTTTCATTGCGCTTTTTTTGTCCAATTTTTAATTTATCATTGTGATGTTCAGCTAGATTTCCAGTTGCTTTTTGAACTTGTGTTGTGTGTTTGAGCGGCGATGAGATGCTTAGCTGTTTATTTTGGCAGGGAATTGATAATACTCTAGTGAAGCGTTGCGGGAAGCATCTCAATGGAATTTGAAGCATTCTGCTCTTTTGCTAAAATATTCTTCCTCGAATCGTAACTTGTAATATTTGTAAAAAAAAAATACATCAAAATTTATCACAGACAAAGAAGGTGTGAAATGAGAATTATTCAAAAACTACATATACCGGGATGGCGTACACAAAAAAAAAACATGAAACAAATTACGGCGAGAATTAAAACTATATAGCTATATATATACTAACTATATATTTGATTTGATTTTGTAAAATAGACATGGTTTCGACCTTTTGAACAAAAATCAGACCAGGCTGTATGGCTGTGTTTTTTTGAATGCTTTATAAGAAATATAACAAACATCAAGATTTTTTTAAGTAGAAAACTCGATTTACTTAGTCTTTTTAACGTCAGTATTTCAATATTCTTATTGCAAATCCCGGAATTATTCTAGCGTTAACACTTAACATTAGTCATACGTATTGATCACACGTTGCATAAATATTTATGTATTCGTCGATAGAGAAACCAACTGTGACAATGTTACTGGCAATTTTTTTAGCCGTGTCAAATTACAGACTTAGGGCTTGCGCACACATAGAGCGCGGCACCGAGTCGATTCCCCTGCGTATGTCGTATAGCGCTGTAACACGACGTGCAATTAGTTGACAATTATTGATTTTGTATTAAATTTACTATTACTCGGGTTGGAATAACTTTGAACGCTTATGCCGTTACTTCAGCATCCATATAGACGGGATAATTTTATACCAAATTTATTTGTGACAATCGAGGACATTTTACTTGGAAAACATGACTTGCCAGTTTGCAATGAAACTATATCCGCGATACTTTAACAAATCACTTATTAGTCATGCCACTGTGGGTATGATGTGAATATGATCTGTGACTGAGTATTTGGGTTGTCAGCATTTATTGCAAAATATCATTGACTGTTTGTAACGCGAGGCAAACAATGCGATTATTAATTTTGAAAAGGGAAACGGTAATATAGGCAAAAAACGTGGTGCTATGTCGTGGGTGCGTTTACATATTAATTTTTCTATAGCTCTGGGACTGCTGGTTAAATAATTAATACTGACCGGTTGCCGTGGGTGTGGTGGTAGAATGATACGGATTTTGGCGTTTTTTTGTTTATTTGCACTTTAACACCGAACTGCGACGCACACTCACGTACTCTAGCCTTGGATCTCCGTAGTCGACTGACTTAGCATGCAACCCGTGCGCGCGCGCATCCTCTTACCCCGTGCGTCCCGTAGCACCCTAATGAGCTTTAGGGCGTTTAACACACGCACGTATCGGGCGGCGTCTACATGCTATAAAATTTATTTGATTCCGAGTTAATGACTACGAACTACCTAAATCGCTGTATATTATCCGCTAGTTGCGTTATGATGTCTGCAGCTGCGAGGCTACTCAAACCATCTGACATTTACTCTCGTAGCTCTTAATTAAAATTATATTATTAATTAATAATTATATATTAATTAACCGAATATTAATTAATATTCGGTCTATAAGGATTTGATTGAAGCGTCCGACAAAACTTTTGAGGTGGCTTCATACTGGTTGGGTCGCAATTTTTCAATTGAATTAGCCATCGATACAAAAGAAGAAGAAGGACCAGTCCGACCCAGGTACAGAACGACACGTGACGTGCTGTGGGCATGACGGTAATCGCAATCTGTAGTTTGCGTTTATACAATTTTAAACAAACACGGAGCACCAGCGCCATCCGCTTATTGCGGATGATTGAACCATTGCATGTTGTTACGAACAGCGAGCCCAGGGCGCCGGAGACTCAAGAATAGGGGTGCTGGAGAGGAGCACGTCGACCGTAGCGACAGCGGCGGCCGGGCGTACGAATTACGGCGGAATCCGGCGTCGTCATTGGCGGATTAGATTTAAGAAACGTGTAATATATAGTACTAGTTGTTAGGGTAGCCCGAGGGGATATATATAGCGACCAAACCTTTGTTAGACGGCGAAGATCGAAGACTCGAAGAATTCCCTCGGAGCTACCCTCAAGAATAATTAACTGCGAATAAAGAAGCGAACTGCGAACGAAGAAGCGTTTTATTGAAGAATCCCTGCTACTAGTGATCGTGTGTTGACCATCGTATACACATGTAGTCAACACCTTCTAGAACTTATTAATGTAGGTGTCGTTTTAGTGTGAATTTTGACGCCGTCAAGTGAACATAGCAGCTCTGTTACGGTATTCTTACAAATCAGTATACTGAAACTGGAGTTCACATGTCATCTGGATGACAACTCGTCGTCATCGAAATGCAGTGTGTGTATGTAGGTGTAAGTATTAGTATATAACTAAACGCGAATCCGTTGTAGAAAGCGCACATATTATATACATCGTTAGGGAAAGGACGTTTAATTTATGAAACCCCCAACATCTCAGGACATTTCGCTAAATTCATTTGAAGTTAACATAAATCAGAGACCACAGTCATTATTATTACTCTGTTTTGTTATGTAACTGGTTTTTATAGCTATAGTACGTGATATAGAAGATAAAAATCGAGAGGCCTGGGGAAAAAGAAGGTCAAGCACGCTGATAACCCAACGAACCGCATGCGGTTTACTTTGATTGTCGTATTGATAAACATAGTCGATTCACTTATTAATATTTTGCCCTGAGATATTATGGCTATGACGGTGATTATACATTATTATTTATATTTTATAGAAGTAATGTTGATTGGCTCGTCCTTAGATTGAGCCAATTTGGTTCCGAAGTGACATGTGTGCGATTGCCCTTAAACTATCGCACACCGGTCGGCCTTCCGCTAATCCTGTTAAGTTATTTTCGTTTATAGGAAACTACACACAATCAATATTAAAAGAAACAGACATTTGGAATCAGTTTCGCTAGACAAGATTTCGAAAGCGAAGTCAAATTATATCGGCACCATGATTATCATGTTTTTGTGACAATACCAGAGGTACGATATAGGATTCTTCAATAATTGAGTGAAGAACACTCTTCAAGCTCGGCAACATGATGATGACACAATTGCGTTTCGGTTGCCGCAAGCGTGTAAAGTAGGCTTTATGACATTCCACCAGACGCGGCGAACTTATTACCACATAGCAGTCGATGAATGTCGCATTAAATTTTAGCTAAACATACTTCCCCCTCCACTCTCCTCCCATCCTTCCCTCCTACTTCCCCTCCCCGCTAAAAAACTCCATATAAAACCCCATATTTGTATATCTAAATTTAAAAATAATAATTTCCCCGTAATAAATTACATACCCTATTTGAACGTCTTCTAGTTTTATTTTCGCAACGAAAGGTAGCTTATATTCGTCTCCTTGGTGTAACATTGTTTCTATGCAAAAAGTCATATAATCGGTTCTATAGTTTTTACGTGAAAACAGAACATATGAAAATATAAACACACATACATTCGAATTTATCATAGTAGCGCGGGTGGTGTGCAAATGTTTGGACTTATTAACCTGACAACAACACTGACGTAGCTACAACTGTAGGTCTCTTCACAAGGAAGTTGCTTCCGAAATGCTACTAGATCACCTTAGGTTCTTTCCCTGGTTAGCCAACCAAGTTGAGGTTCGTACCCACAGCGTGGCCATCCAACTCATAACTCGCTAGCCGAGCACCTTGACTGCTCACCCCTCTCGTTGATGAAGTTTTACAGGCCTTTCCCGGCCAACAGCATATTAATGGTACTGACGAAAAAAAAATTTACAAAGTCACGTAAATCCACTAACTAAAAACCATAAACCAGTTTGACGAGCATTCTACAGAATATTTAACATAGTGATATTGCTTTTTGCGATGTTATTTTATTTTTTAAAGGTGACTTTAAATCGTTAACTCTTTTTAACGATTATTACTATTTGCTCTTTAACTAAAGAGATTAGCTAAAATTATTGTCTTGATATATCTTGAATAGTCTGAGATAAATATATGATTTATTAGAGGACTCGGTCTTATTTATATATACTAGCACGGCAAAGTGACTACAATGTAACTGCTATTAAGCATAGGGTAGTCTAAAAATCAACCGAAACTATCAAAAAATAAGAAACTGTTCGTCGAGTGTTCAGGCGCAGGGCATGAGTATATTAGGTCCTTACATATGAAATTGGCGTTTTTCGTACTGGCCAATTTAATCACAAATTTCTCCTCTTTGGTAAGGAATTCCAAATTCAAATTTGTACAGCTATAGACTCATGTATTTGTGCTTCGATGATCGTCATTCATTTGTTTTTTTCTTCTGTTTTTTTCTGTTTGCGTCACTATTTTACAAAATGGAAAACTTAAAATATCGCATTATTTACGAGTACGAGTTCCGCCGTGGCACTAGTACTGCGGAAACAACTCGAAGGGTGAATGATGTGTATGGCGGTCGTGTTGCAAAAGAAAACACAGTTCGTTTTTGGTTCCAATGTTTTCGTTCTGGAAATTTCGACCTGCAGAACAAGCCCCGTGGACGGCCTGAGACTCAAGTTGATAATGAAGAGTTGAAGGTTATTGTGGAAGCGGATCCATCGCAAACCACGTCCGAGTTAGCTGCAGGCTGCGATGTTAGTGATAAAACTGTTTTAATTCACTTGAAGCAAATTGGGAAGATTAAAAAGCTTGAAAGGTGGGTACCTCACGAATTGACTGAAGCAAACCGGCAAACGCGCGTCGACTGCTGCGTTACATTACTAAACCGTCACAATAATGAAGGTATTTTAAACCGAATCATTACCTGTGATGAAAAATGGGTTCTTTACGATAATCGGAAGCGCTCAGCGCAATGGTTGGATCCTGGCCAGCCAGCCAAATCCTGCCCCAAGCGAAAATTAACCCCAAAAAAGTTACTTGTAAGCGTTTGGTGGACTAGTGCCGGTATTGTTCATTACAGTTTTCTCAAATCTGGCCAGACTATTACGGCTGATGTCTATTGTCAGCAATTGCAAACCATGATGGAAAAGCTAGCGGCTAAACAACCTAGGCTGGTCAATCGCTCCACGCCACTGCTGCTTCACGACAACGCTAGACCACACACTGCGCAACAGACGGCTACTAAATTAGAAGATCTTCAATTGGAAAGTCTAAGACATCCTCCGTACTCCCCGGACCTTGCTCCAACAGATTACCATTTTTTTTCGAAATTTGGATAACTTCTTGCAAGGGAAAAAATTCAACTCCGATGGGGCAGTCCAAATCGCCTTCAAAGATTTTATTGATTCCCGTCCGACTGGTTTTTTTAGTAAAGGGATCAATGAACTACCTATGAGATGGCAAAAGTGCATAGAAAATAATGGTTCATACTTTGATTAATTAAATATATTATATTAAAAAATATTCGACTTTTTGTTCCTCCCATACAAAACGCCAATTTCATATGTAAGTACCTAATATAAAAATTACTTGAAATCCGTACCGTCTCCACACATCCCATTCCACACTCGGCCCTTAACAGCGACACTTTTGTACGCACGGCGGTATCAACGACACTTATCATCGGCGGTGAACTCGTTTACACTACGAAATAGTCACTTGCTTTGGACAATACGGCGGAACACCTAATTAATTGTATACGGAAACGGTGAAAGTTTCGGAGCTTCAGTAGCCTGTCCTCAACATCAGTGGCGTGCACTGGCTTCTGAAATAAGGCAAGCAATCCGTAAAAAAACTTACCTCGGGTCTTTTACATCTCACCAGCCTAGTGCTACACAGGAGCTTTGCGTCGAGCACTAAGTTAGTAGCGTTAAAAAGCTAGCCAAAACATATCCAAACAATATTCTTGGTTCACTTATAATGTAGTGGGTGCCCGAAAATATATAGTTTTTTCAGGTCACGTTTTTTCGCTGCTTTATGAAAATGATTTAAATCGTAATATCCCGCAACATTCCAATTGCCTTTATTATTACGAAATAAAATGCAGCTATGATGGCCTAGTGGATAAAGAGATATCAATCCGCAGAAACGCGAACGGTCTTAGGTTTTAATCCCTGCTTGTACCTCTAGGTTTTACAAAATTAAATACGGATTTAATTAAGCACTATATGTTGACCGGTAAAGAAAACATCGCGAGGAAATCAGCATGGGATGTAATAATATAAAAAAAATTGCATTTAGAAACATATCATGTGTGAGTGCCCGAAGAATGGCATTCAGCTGGTCACGTTGGGTACGACATATAAGTGCAAACTGGATACAGTCAGTAATGTATCTCTGCTCACCCCGAAAGAGATATAGTGTGGCTATATATTTCAATTATTATTACTAAAATATAGAAAACATAAAATAAGCAATTTGTATGAAAAACAAAAACCAACCACCTAATTAATATTATTAAAATATTTCTAGCAAAAATTTCGTGTTACCTGTACCTGATTTTATGATTCTTCAAATTCAGAAATACACTGTCCTTATAAATATGTTTTTTAAATTATAAGATAACTTTGAAAATGGGTAATTTTTTCTAATAATTTCGGAAAACAGAATTTCCGACCACTAATTTCATATAAGAATCTTTCCATAATTCGTACAGTAAATAATATAAACCACGATAATTCGAAATAAATTAACAGAAACAATTAAATTCGACGAAAAACTAAACATAACACGACCACAAGCGTACTCGTATATTTTTAACTGTTTATAATTGTTGACTACGAAAATTGTATATAAAACTTTTTTTTTTCTAAATTGAATATTTGTCGCTGAAATCAGAATATAATGTTTAATAAATCATATGACTTATTTGTAATTACTATTCATTTGTATAAAACTACAGAACACTATAATTGGAAAGTAATTATCAGAGATAATTGAATAATATAGCAAATACGTGCCACTATACGATAATGTTTTCACTTTCGATTTTGGTTTTTCCCAAGTTTATTTAGAAATTCTCCCGAAAAAATTTTAGAAATTCGTAGATTTAGCGAGCATAATTAAAATAAAGTACAACAAATCATTTGACATATCTCAAGCTTAATATCTTGTTTAATTCAATTTTAGCTGGTATTTTGTTTTTTTTTTTTATTACAAACAGGCTTGAGTGCTACCTCAATATCACCTGATGGAAAGTCACGATGAGGTTGATGATGTTCCTAAGCTATACATATTTTTTTTATTCTATTTATTTAAGGGACTTTTACGTGTGTACGTATGTCAGCCCCATCGTACCCTAATACAGAAATACCTAACATATTACATATGGTGCCATTAATCTGAAAAAGCCAGACGCCTCATCAGATATAAGCTATACATATTATTACTCATTTTTCCCTAAAAAGGAAAAGATCCCTAAAAGTGGAAACATTGAATCCAATACACAATATGGCGAACTGTCATAACAGTCCGACTACGGAATTGTAATTGAATACTTATTTTTTCCAAATGTAATATACGAAGTCAAAATCAGAATGTAATGTTTAAAAAATCGAAAAACTTATTTTTAACTGTTATTCATTTATATAAAACATTATAAAACTACTTTTTTTTTTGTTCAAAAGCTTGCATGTCTTGGCCTTATAAAATTCGCTAGGTATCTAGCAATTTTGGGAGTATGTACCTACACATTTTGTATGGTGAAAAAAGCAAAGGTTAGTTCTACTTTTCGCGCGGGCCTGAGTTCGCGTCTCGCGCCATGTTTGTTTTAAATGCTTTTTATAATACTTTCTCAAACGGTCGATGGATGGCGTAAAAATAAGTGTTTTAGAAAAAGCAAATTATTTTTGATTGATTATAATTCATAATATTAGAATTAGATATTCGTAGAGCGTAGGACAAGCATTGCTTTTATCTTGTATGAGATGAACGCCACTGCTCAACATCCAGTTTCCAGGTGAGTGCCTTTTGAATATTTCATTGTCACTGCCTGAACGAACTGTTTGTTTCCTAATTAAATACGCGGAGATCCAGAACCTCCTGTGCTAACATTGATAACTAACGTGATCATATCGTGCTTAAAGCTATCTTTATACCTTTTTTAAAAGGACCCAACATAAAGTACGAAGACCATTCCACAGCCCGATGACACGACACAGGTAAGAATTAATTTTTGGTGTGTGTCATAATATAAGCAACAATAAATTGGAGCGTCGCAAACTAGAACGAGTGGTTCTGTTGTGGAAGGGAGATGGTGGAATGAGGTCAATTAATTCAACAGAACATAAACCACAATACAAGCGATAGAAGACGTAAAGCGAGACAATATCTCTGCGCAAATGCAGCGGCTCTAAGCGTTTATTCAAGTCTGCGTCATTTACAGTCCGAATAGCTTGATGCTGCAAGCTGTCCAAAGCGTCAAAGAGGATAATGCCAGACATCCGACTTTATTCCATACACGGCTGAACCTGAGCCTTCTATAGACGACATACTTGATCGGCAATAAAAAACGCCGTACTCTGTTAAGGATATTGAGTTTTCGGGAGGTTGATGAGAAGACGCTGCTTATATATGCGTTGCTATGCTCCGACATCCTTGGGTTATAATTCGCCTATTTGTAGGTTATCTCGCGGTTTTAACGAACTGGAGAGTGCTATCGATGTTTTCGCTGACAGTCTGCAGGTCTTTAAAGAAAAATCATCGGGTGGTTGAGGGACACGCAGTAGTTGTTGTTATGATTTTTGCCTGAGTTTTCACTTTCATTGTTTTATTATTGTTTGTTAATGTGTTTATTTTATAAGTAGTATTGTTTGTATTTTTGATGCACGATGTTTTATTGTCTTGTAGTGTGTTGGCCACTGGCCGCCCTTAAAATGTAAAAAATAAAATAAAAATAAATAAATAATAATCTCTTGGGCTGAGGTAGCAACAGATGGATTTGTTTTCATAATAAACTATAATACTTGGTTCTAAATACATTATAATTAACTATAGTTTTTTCCCAAGCAAATGAATTGTTATTTTGTAGTAATCTTAAAGCAGATATGAATTTTACTAAGTTTTAATGCTGATCACGTAAACGAAATCAGTTTGAATATTTTACGCACAAATTTGAACTTAAAATGACCTTCAGTCAACAAAATAAAACTTAAATTTCCATCAGGTGTCTTTTGGCACAATTGAGTATTCTAAACCAGTATTTGGTTAATGTCCGAAATACATAATGAATAAAGCAACTGTATAAATAGCGTGCAATTCAAGAATTTGCATAATATTTATCAATACAATGCGCTTATGCGACCTCGAATAGTACGAAATCGTTACAACGCGATTTTTTTAAATCAGCGTTGGGTGGCTCTGCTAGTCACCTAGGTACATGCCGACCTGACTTCCCTTTTCTCTATTTCCACCTCGATTAACCTATTCTTCTGTGTTGCATATTATGTGCCAAAACGTTTTTTTTCTTTCTTGTTCTTTTACATTTGCATTAATCTGCATATTGATATTGGGAAATGAGCCCGGTTTGCATGGATACATGTTTATTGATCTATTTGTGGAGTGCTGACGTTAGCTTTAAAGATGTGTAAATTCGGATTGATTCATTGATTGACTGGTGAAAATAGATGTACATGTGTAGAAAACGACTATTAAATTAGTAAGTCCTACGTTTTACCAATAAAACTTTGAACCACTGATGGTGATATAAAAGATTCAAATTGAGATAACAATAGCAAGATTCCACGAGGCAAACATGATTGAAACAATCTCAAAACGATTTATAAATACAACTGTACATTTTTGAAGTTGAGATTTATTTCTCCTCGATGGTAAAATTCGGATTTAAAGATTTATATAAACTTTTATAACTCCTAAAGTCGTTAGGTTAGGTTAGAAAGAAAGAAATACCATTTATTGGGCATAAAACATAACATGCCATCCAGAAAGATGGGTTAGTTAGAATAAAATCAACAAAAGTATACCCTGTGTTGTGATGATGTGCCAAAGGGAGGTCAGCTCAGTAAATGCTAGAACACCAGATGAGCCACGCGGTGTTAATTTTTAGCTGACATCCATCTGTTATGTCCACGCGCAGAAAATAACGAGGAAGGAAATAATGGAGTATAAAGATAATGCTATGTTCACACATACACATACATCTACGTACATATAGGTTACAAGTTTATTTTTATCAGTTACATACTTAAGAATCTGCCTAAAAGTTTCACCATTTAATTCCAAAATAAATATTGCGGCGAATGTTTTTTTTTTTATTAATAAAGTCGTACAGGCTTTATTCAAATTAAAATCCTTAATTAATTTGCTAAACTAATCTACTAAAATATTATGTACATGTAAGAAATAAAATTCATTAACACACCCTAGTGTCTGTTAAGAGAAAGGCTCTTTAAACTCACATCTCCAGAAATGGATTCTCCGAGGATAATCGATCACCGGGTCATTGGAGGAATACGTACCCTCAGGCGCGACTAGCAGTGATTTGAGAAACACCCAAGGAGTTTTTAATCTAGGAGTCTGATACGCCGTGGTCGCTACCCTCACAGCGGACCACATGCTCCTATGCATAGATGAGCAAAATGTAATCAGATTAATGAAAAATGATTACGGTTACATTTCACGTTTTTCATCGTTAATATGACAGCAATTTGCTCATCTACGTTTTAAACACTAAGGAATCCTCAATTGCATACAGTTTTATGACTCCTTAATGTTTCGAAAGGATTTGGTCATGTTTACAGAGCAACTAAATTAAAATTACGACAACATTTTGTAATCGTTAATCAGATTACATTTTTCTCATCTGTGATCCTATGCAACATGAATATGTTCCGGTGGAATCCCCCGGGTTACCAAAAAAAATAGTGAAACGTAAAAGTTTCATAACAAAATAGTATAGAAATTAAAGAAATAATTAAGCAAAAATTATCTAACCTGAAGCATATAATATTTGATACGAATCAGTTTTACAAAAAGCATCTTAATTTTGCCGGAAATTACCTCGTTATAAGTTTATTATAGTTTTATCAACGTCGTAATGTTGATTAAAATACTTATTAACCCCTGACGTAAAAAGATGAGAAAGAAAAATTTAATTGAGGCAAAGGAAACAACACACAACAAACATATTTATATAAAAAAAACAACAATGAAAGAATAATACATAACATCACATCACGTATCCTGTGTGCTGCTACCCATCTCAAAGAACACTCGGCTTAGCGTGTGCTGGGCGACGCTGTACGCGCCATCCAGCGCAAAATTTTCAGCCGACGCTCAGGGGAACCGATTGCGCGGACGTCGCGGTGCTAATTAAGAAGGGTGTCCTCGATCTTTATTTTGACAGAATAAAATCGGAGGAGAACGTAAAGCGAGATTCCTAATTCCACATTAGAATCTTTTTTTTTTCCCGGGGAAAATTGTGTATAGGACCAACGGGGCCACTGTGAGGGCAGCGACCCCGGTCTGTCGGACTCCTACTGACTAAAAAACCTCTGGAGTGTCCCTCTAAATGTTCCACTCGGGCCTGAAAATCCAAATTCATCTAGACGCTCGGGGAGTGAAAAGCCTTGTTGAGGCTACTTCTCTTGGTGAGAGTAAAGAAACCATACCTCCAAAACCTCTCTCAGGCGGTACGCTAGATACTGTGCACCGCCTCCCTCAGGCGAGATGGAGACTCCCTCAAGTCTACTGCCCGGCTATTATCAGCAGGAGATGTCGCGCTCGCTACCCACTAGGATACCCGACTCTTAACTAGTTTATATAGCAAATGTTCTAAAAAAATAGGTTACAGATAGATAAGACTGAACTCACGTCCTTTAAATGTTTAATTTAATAGCTATTTTACAGATTATAATACTCTTTAGCAGCTTTAATATACTCTTCTCTATTCTTACTTGCCATTTGTATTACCCTTTTCACCAATGGATCCTTCTTCAATGCCTCTCTTATTTCCGTTTCATCAAAAATGGTCATAATAGTCGACGGCTTTTCAGTTGTAACTGCCTTTTTAGAGTCTTTGGATTCTTGCTCCAATTTTTTATCTAATTCTTCTAATAATTCATCATACTCACTCTTTCTCAGAAAGTTTTTAGACATCATAGCCTCTACAACTTTCATTATCAATTTCAATTGTTTCGTCAAAACTTTGTACATTTCGTTATGTTCAGGCTGGAATTCCAATCTCCCTTGTCTTAACTTTTCAAAATTATCTATGGTTGATGTGCTGTTATCCGTATATAGAAACTTATTAGGTTTAATTTTTGAATTATAAAGTTCTATTACGTTGGCATCTATTGCTTTCGAATTACTTGATATTTTTGAATCTGGAATCTCTTTCTTTGAATAAGGAATCATAAAATGAGTTTTCTTTTTAACCATACTAAATTGATCTAAACTATTTTTAACTTTATCGATATCTAATCTTTTTTCTAACAAAGGTATATAGTCTGCAATTTTTATATCAAGTTTCATTGTTTGATTTAAATCAATTATTGGCGGTGTGCTTACATGAAATGTGTTTATATTATTGAAAACGTTGATAGTTAGTATTATTTTCACAATCAAACTCTGCTGCATGAGTAACGATTTAGATTTTAATCTAAAAAATAGTAAAACTGGGATATCACCTAGATTAATAATTACACATACTTTCTAAACTACTGAATTGTATATTTGATTATGAATACAATGCGAATTTTGTAACGGCTTATTAAATAACAATTACTTATATATTTCATGCCCCTTTAGATTATATTCTTCTTATGTCACTCAATATAGCATAAAATATTATAGTTTATAAGTTTACTTGGAAATCTCTTTTATAGTGCCTTGAGAAATAAACTCTATGGTCTACCGAAGTGTTACTATAATTATTATATTAAATAACTATGAAAAAAATTCACTATTTTCTCTACGAATCTTGATTAAAGTTTCTTAACAAACCTTTCAAACGATCATAAAGCAATAGTTGTTTAGGCTATTGGTTCCACTCTAGAAACAAAAAGCAGCAATGTTTATTTAGGCTACGATGTATGAGGCATCAGCCTCGGCACAAAAACCTTTAAAAATAAAAAAGACAAAATATATTAATAGATAAAAAAACACCCTTATTATAACCTTAATAAAACCTACATTACCGATGCACGTTCGAATTTCAAAATTCATAATTCAAATATTTAAAAAAATTAATAAGTTCTAATGTAAATATTAAAAAAACCAATCGATACTCTAATAAACTCTTCAGTAAAATCTAGGCTTTTGTATTCGTTTAGAATTTATATTTTGTAGACGCGTCGGTCACGGATCAATCACAAAAGTGAGAGGATTTTAATACCACAGGTTATGGAAAACAGACTGTCCATTACCTTGCGTAGTTTTTTTATGTGGGTTAAATGTTGGGTGGCCGGGACAGACCTTTTCAAATCATTCGATCTCGGGCAAGCACAGGTTCTCAGCCAGCGAATTTATGAGTTGGGTGGCAACGCAAGGGCACCCTTGTGGGTATGGACTTCGACTTAGGCGATCAGCCAGGAAAAGAACTTAAGGTGATCTACTAGCGCCCTGCCAAGTAGGCGGGGCTTGCAGAAGGCTAAACGTCGCCGGGTGCCGAGAAAGATGGCTCAGCCTTGGCCTTGGCACTCAGCAAGCGGGAGAAGGAACACCCCGGGGTTTTTAGTCGGTGTAAGTCCGAAACACCGGGGGGTGGCCCTCACTGCCCCCTGAAGGTCCGTTAGGGATTATTATTAGGCAGGCCTTCTCTCTGAGAGGGGGTCGTAAATTACCCCCTCACTACCTCTCATTGGGGCCGCCTGTTGACACATACACGCCGCCCCAGTTGTTTGTATATCTGAAGATTTTCTGTTGTGGCATATGTCAGCCCATATAACAACGATGACTTTTAATCGATTTCCATTCCTTAATAATCGCACTCGTTCTTGGACTGCACCGTACTTTTTATCACGTAACAGTGCAGAATAATAAAGTGAATGTGCTGATTTTTATTGCTTGTGGGTACGCACGATTTGAATAATGCATAAAATAAATATAAAGAATGATTTCTGATAAGCCGGAATGATTTATTTATATTAGTTTAAAGGTATAACTTTCTATTATATAAATATTAATGAAAATATTATGTAATATATCTAATTTTTTTGTTATTATAATTTGTTTTGAGGTCAAATTATTTATTTCTAAATATTTTAGAAAAGTAATGGCAAACATCGCGAGGAGACGTATGGTATCAAATAGAAATGTTATGTGTAAGTGCCCTAAGAAAGGCGATCAGCTACGTTATTGTTCACGTTGGGCATGAAATATAAGTTTAAAGATGATACAGTCACAAATGTATCTCCGCTCGCTCTGAAAGTGATACAGCCTGATGATATGTTATTATTATAAACATACTATATCTATTACTATTTTTATTGAAGATAATATTCAAGTAGGTAGTTAAAAAAATTAAACTCGCGACAGTACCTTTGTGAGGTTTCTAATTAATTAATTAAATGAAATGAATATCATATCTGTTACTATTTTTATTGAAGCTAAAGTTTAAGTGAGCTGTTAAAGCAATTAATTGTGTAAAGTCGTCTACAGAAATGTTTTAAAAAATGTGACATAATATAAAACCTCAAGTTCGAGGTAAAATACGCGTATTTAGAATTCTGTAAAAATAATCTATGTACGCCACTGAACATTACAATGACGAACATATAATTTCTTTTTTACTTGTGGAAAATCCTCATAGGAACTTCCCGGCCGCGATGGGGGTAGTAGCCAAGGTGTGCCGGACTTTTACCAGATAAAAACCCCAAGGTGACTACTTCTGCGCATTGGCGGGGACTGCGAGCCCTGTAATCAATTCACTGCAGCCCCACTACGCCGCGCCTGACAGGCACAATCACGGGGGGAGACGCCGCCTCCCCCGATACCACCTAGTATACTTCGGCAGAGCGCGTCACAACGCACCGCCGACTTTTCGGGGGTCTCAAACCGGTCGCTCAAAGCCCACACCCTGAACGGCCTTAACCTCTAAGGCATCAGCTGGCCGGTCGTGGATCGAATAGATAAACTAGATTAACGAACAAACCTATCTTTTTCCTTGAAATATTGTTATCCCCGTATATCGGTGTAGATCGCAGCTAGTTTACCGTCTGGAAATAATTTTGTTTGCAAAATAAAATGTTACGTAATTACACTTTTTTTACTCTAGCTTGCTAAAGTGACTACATTGTACCTGATGGAAGGTACAGTATAGCCCAAGAATGGCAATGGGGGCTCCAAAGGACAACATTTTTGGGAGTGACTACATGGTTCAGTAAGGATGTCGCATTCGTTGGAACTTGTGAACGTACTGTCTTGAGTTTCATTTATCACAGGATTCGGTCGGACTGCTGGTGTGCACGCAGGTGCGTTGGTGGCAAAATTCATATAAATTTTTGCACATAACAATTGGTTCCCATGAAATTTTGACTATTGCGTTCTTGCTGAAAAAGGTCTTACGCTTTAGAATTTGTTGACAAAGGAACGCAATTAACAACAATTATAAAGCGTAGTAAAAACATTAAAATAAAATTACAATAGCCAAGTTTTATTTACCTACGCGTTGACCATCCTCGTCACACCGCACCACATATAGTATGACGGAAGGTCTCTAGGTATATGTACCACTGGATGGATGGTCTTTTCACTTATGTACTGTAATCTCGACTTAGTTCGTACAATCACCCTATCACGTCATACAACATGCCGAATTTCGCGCAGATTGGTCGCTTCTAAGCGTGCATGAATGCACCTTTTCTGCACACTGTGCACACCCGCCAACCTGCATTGGACAAGCGTGCTAGGTTAAATATCCAAACCCCTTTTCCATGGATTCCATAATCATAAATATATAGCGGAAAAAGGGAAAGACCTTGGCCCTACAGTGAGACGAAAATAGCTAATAATTTTATAAGAATAATCAAGAAAAATATTGCATTACATTAAAGATATATTACAGAAGTCAATCATTCTGTCTGACCCCAACTGCTCCAACAATTTTCATTGAGTACCCCCGGTAAATACTCCAGACGAGCCGTTTTTCTTTTTCACCCTCCTTTTAAACGAACAAACCTTGGCGTCAACCGTACCTTGTGTAGATTATCTCGGGCCTACAATCTTCTTGGTGATTCGGTCGATTTGTTCGCGGACTCCATATTGAGATTCAAGAGAAAGGTCTTCGGGTTGTTGAGAGTTGCACAGACTAATCTTGACTTTCATTAGCAGTAATACAATATAAACAGGCCACCCTAACGTATGTTGTGGATGCCTTAATAGGAACTGTACATTGTTGATTGTAATTGTGTATGGTAGAAGGCTAGACGTCGCCGGGTGTCGAGGAAGATGGTTCAGCCTTGCCCTTGGCACTCGGCAGGCGGGAGAAGGAACACCCCGGGGGCTTTAGTCGGTGCAAGTTCGACACACCAGGGGGCAACTCTCATCGCTCCCTGAGATCCGTTAGAGATTTCTCCCGGGTTGAAAAAAAAAATCGTTGTGTGAGTGGAGTATTGCATCGGGCTAATGGCAACCCTATAAAAAAAACCATTTTTAAAACAATTATATTCCTATGAAATAATAGAGTTTTCTTTTGCAATGTTACTTTGCCCTCAACTTCGCTGAGTCGTTTTATCAAATCAGAACAAAAATATTCAGTGTCAGTTGCACGCGACTGTACATCGTTATAATAATGAAGGGTATTATTTACTATGCAACGCGACGAGCGTGCAAAATGGCAATGGCTGTAATCAAGATATTTTTATACACGACGCATCGAGAATATCGAAGTAATACGAAACCTACCGTTATTTCCTTGTTACGGTCTTCCTTATAAAAGGATTGATCAAAAGTACCGTTTCATTAGTAACTAGCTGTCCCGGCAGACCTTGTTCTGCCCTATTTCTCAAAAACAAAGTCACATTGTTTTTTTTAAGGTTAATAGCTTTCCCGTCAGATTTTTTTGAAAATTGTTTGAAGGAACCTGGCCTTAATGCTATATGTATAAAAATTGACAAATATTGATATTAATATTTATACGTCACTCGATTGCTTTGCCTTCCCGGAACCCGTCCACTAATATTTAAACTTTATGGTATGGTATTAAAGTTCAAAATGACTTATAACGAATTTTTTGTATGAGAATATAGAAAAGTGTTGCTTTTAGACTTTTTCAGACAATTTTTTTAATTTTTCTCTCCGTAATAACCTTCCCCAGACTTCAACAAACACAACAAATAAGAAATCAGCCAAATCGGTTCAGCCGTTCTCGAGTTTCGCGCTTATACACATTTAACGATTCATTTTTATATTATAGAGATTCAGGGCAGAAACGATAATGGAATTGACACACTATACCGTGTCATAGTTACCGTGCTATGAACATAGATGGGCAAAATGTAATCAGATTAATAAAAATGATTACGATTACATTTTACGTTTTTTACCATTGATATGACTGCATTTTGCTCATCCTATGTTTTAAACACTACAGAATCCCAGATTGCATACACATCTATGATTTCTTAATGTTTTAAATGGATTTAGTCATGATTACAGAGCAAAAAAAAATTAAAATTATGACTACATTTTGTAATCGTTAATCATTAATCAGATTACATTTTGCTCATCTCTGGTTATGAATGTATCAAGCAAAATTATTATGTACCTATGTAGCGTATGGGCTTTTTTTTTTGGTATCCCGTGGAAAAATCCTGCATAGGACCATCAGGGTCACTGTGAGGACAGCGACCCAAGTCTGTCGGACTCCTACTGATTAAAAACCACCGGGGTGTCCCTCTAATTGCTGCAACCGGGCCTGGGATACCAAATTTTACCAGATATCTGGGGAGCGAAAAGGCTTGTTGAGGCTACCTCTTCGGGAGGGGTAGTAGTAAAGAGTTCACCCCTCCAAAACTCTCAGGCCGCGCGCCGGATACTGCACACCGCCTCCCTGTCATCCAGGCAGTAGACTTCCTCAAGTTTACTGCCCGGATGTAGTGTATGAGCTACGTCCACTTGACCTTTGTATCACATGGCAGAACAATGTAACTGTGAAATGACACAGACTAGCTTACATTTGTTTTTTTTTAAACGTTTATTATATATTAAAGGAAATTGGATAGAATATTAGGATACCCATATTTTACACAAACACAATCAAAAATTGGTTAATATTATGGACTTGACCCATCATAGTGTATCGTAGCATGACCGTGATGAGAAAATATTCGGCAAAACATTTTTTTTCATAGAATTATATGCAAAATAGACTATGCCCACTTGACTCTTCTATCAGTGAGCAAGATTGTAATGCAGTGATGCTCAAAAAATCGATCGCGGGAGCTTTTTGGCTTGATCATGGTTAATGTTAGCAGATGTCGATGGATTCATAAATTTTGTTTGATAACTACATAAATCACGATTGAATCAATTTGCAGTGAAGCCAGAGTGTTTCTTATGATTTTTAACTGACTTTAAAATGAAGAGCTTCTGTATTCGACTGTATTTTTTTTTATATATATTCACCCATAACTCAGCCATTTATGGTCCTATTTGCATAATTATTCTTTTAGCTATGTGTAATCTAATAAATTACATGGAAAATTGTTTTTATAACTAAGCACTGTGATCAAAAATTATGAAATTTGATTGGTATATGTAGGATTAATACTTTTTTTATCGGTTGAAGTTTTTTCATAAAGGTCTTTGTAATTGATATAGGAATAACTTATGCTAGCGGTGAAAGATAGCTCTAGTAACTAACTATAACGTAATTATAGAAAAACCAATAAAGACGCATTATAAACGCATAGGAAAGCGACACATTCGAAAACCGAAAAATACTTACATTATAAAATAAAAAAATTGCACCTATTTTTACAAAACCCTTCGAATACTCGCAGCTTGCAGATTTTTTTATATATTTTATCAATTTTTTCAGGTAATAAGAGGCGTACACATCGAACCTGCTCATGTAGTCAAGAAACGGAGTATAGACCAACCTTTGAGGATAAGCATATTTTACGACCATTCCGTTTATCGGTAAGCACCTTTGACATTAGATAGTAATTCTATTTGACATCTCTCTTAGATAGTAAAGTGTCGTATTACGCAACTATTATCTAGTATCACGTAACATTCAAAGTGGTCCTTAGACGGTAATATAGCTTGACAGGTATTAAAGCGCACGTTTTATTCTTGTAGATGACGACACGGCAGCAGAAAGCGCTGTATTCTACATGTATACAATTACAAGAGAGGGGAGTGCATGGGTATCGTTTAAGGCTTTTGTCTTTGACGGAGGCTTCTCCGTGGTCCGTTTCGACGGATAATGCCCGTTTTCACCAACGTTCCCTAAATTTTAAGAGCCACTTAAGACATTTTAGGTGGCCCTTAGTGATCATTTTGTTTTCACCAACGTTTGGGTGACACCTAATCGCTTAGGTATCCCTTATAAGTTACGGGATCAATTGTTCATTCTTTAACTAACCCCTAACAAAGTGACGTTTAAAATGGAAGGAGTATTAGGTGATTTTATAGATAATATTGATAGTATTGAAACTTTAGATTTATTAACCAGTCGTAGTTTTTTATCTAGACCGCGAAAACATCGCAAAAGACCAGACTTCTTTAGTAAATATGACGACAAAGAGTTTTTTACAAGATACAGATTAACCAAAAACAGTGCTCTCTTTTTATTAGAAAAAATTGAACATGTATTGGAATATCCTGATAACATGTAAGTAATTAGGTAATATAATTATAGCTACATATATGAATAACGAATACATTATGTTAAACTTTTAACACTTTTTTTCTGCTATATTTTATTTTGTACTAAGTGCCTGTTATTAATATTAATTACACCCTTACAGAAATAAATCAGTGCCACCCATGAAACAATTAATGTATGCTCTTAGATTTTATGCCACAGGGAGTCATTTACAGACAATAGCTGATATAGGAGGCATCAGTGGCAGTAATGCCAAACTCGGTAAAACAAAATCCCCCGAAAAATATTTTATTTTACATCTCTACTTATATATAATTTTTTGCTTTCTAATAGAACCTAAATTATAATAATACATTCATTGTAAAATAGTTTTTTAAAAGAATTTATAGATTATCAAAGACTTATTATTCATAAAACAATTGTACAACGAAATGTAAAACGTTGATTTAAATGTACTTATCATAATAATCAACAGTATTACAAATGGCGTAATGGGTATAAAATCAGGCATATCTCTATTTAAAACAACAAATCTTACCACTAAAAACTCACTAACCAAAAAAGCCTAAATTTAATGATATAAGCCTTAAGTTGGTATTACTGGTTGTAGTCACTTTTCACTTTGACAGTTTATACTTCGTAATTCGGAACGAAGCTTTTTTCATGTCAAAGAATAAATGTTCACAGCCACTAAATAACACAAAAATCATATGTATATTTGCAAGATTCCAAAACTCAATAAAATACGCAATTTTAATTATTATATTATAATAGTAGGTAGAAAGATATCATTAAATTTTCGTTGATAAAATGAAACGATATAAATACGGTTTTGGTCATCACTATAAATTAGGGATTCCTTATTAAGGTGCAACTTAGCGTGGTGAAAACGAATTTAAGATAAGAGCTGTATTTAGGGAATACTTAGCCAAGGGGACTCCTAGTTAGGGAATGATTAAGGAGTCGTTGGTGAAAACGGGCATAAGTGACTGGTTGCGTCCTTCACGGTGTAATCACGGAGTCAGCGTCTGGTCGTCAGCTGTTCACGCTTATAGTGATCGAATATCGTGTCGTGTGTCGTCAATAAATAATTTGATTTAGTTTGAGGATGAGCAAAGTCGTATCACACATCGGCCCAGCTCTCTCCAAAGCACGTGTCCGCGAATGCAGGCTAGGTGCAAAATAGGTTACACGCTTCGGGTTTCTTTGTTTTCCGACGTCTACCATTGTCATTGCTGCCAGTGGGCAATCTTGAGTGTAAAGGCGCAATGTCTTGAAGGTGGACGTGCGCCGATAGGTCCTCTCTCTTGAACATACGAGTAATGAGGCTGCTAATGAAGTCGTCCGGGCTTTTTGCTTGGGAGGGTTGTCAGGCCGCATATTCGCGCGCTTATGACGCCGCCTCACAGCGCTGCGCAGTTGCCTACATCGGTCGCCTTTACAATTTTTACAGTATGTCGGTACCTGGCAGTCACTGCTAGTTTGCAGTTTCCGGAGTCATGGCTACCAGGATTCGACGAGCTCGCTTACACAAATTATTAAGCCTATGTCACAGACGCTCAATGCTCTTGCCCTGCCGTTAATAATTGTATCCTAATAATAATATATCTTAACGCTATATCCATTTCGGGGTGAGCTGAGAAAATCCATTTCGCGGAGAAACTTACTTTCAATTATTACTATTTACTCGTATTCGTTTGTAATCAGGTCTAATCATCGTTCCTTAATTAAAAGTAAGTTTCTTCGCGTTTGGGGAGTCGAAGCTGCTCGCGTCCGTAGGCTTTACCTTAGTTTCCCTACACGTGACTCCTGGGTGGTGCTAAACGAGCAGTAGCGAGGTGGTAGGGCGTCGGTGCCCGTCTGGATCGCGACCACAGTACATGGGTGTAAAGCCTGTCATAGTGACCAGTTTTGGCCTTTCGCGTTTCGGGATCAGCTTGTGTATATCCAGTAGCTCATATACCTAGAGACCTTCAGTCGCGGTATATGTAGGCCGACATGACGATGTAGACAATCAATGGATTTTCATCCTTTGATAGTCACTTTCGTTTTTGGACTACACTGTACTTACCATCAGGTACTCTGTAGTCACTATGTCGAGCCAGTGTACAAAAAAAAAAATATTAACGTAAAAGTATTTATAATGCATTCCAGTTTTATTTAATAACTCCATTAATAACATTTTCTTAATATAAGATTTATTATTTCGTACAAATAATCTTAATACATTTTTTATATATTTTTCAGATTAGAACCCGAAAAATTCTACATGATAAATGTAAGTGAATATTTATATCAATTACTAGCCTTTGCCCGTGACATTGCCTTCATTAATAATGATGAAATACTCCGATTTTATATTCAACTAGTTATGCCTCCTGCGTCGTATTCCCATTGACCCTGGGAGCAGGTATAATAGCCTGGGTCCACCTTAAAGGTTTTGAAAGGTCATAGTTTGTACCCGGCATGACGACGGTCAGTCGATCTCTCGGCGGTCGCTACTGTTAACTACTTGACTGCTTGAGGATCTTGGTCTACTTTAGAGCTGACAGGGTGATTGCCTGAACTGGGCCTTGACCATAAGTACACAATACAAAGACCATTTTAGTGGTTCGGTTCGGCCTGTTGAGTTTCGGGATGAGCTTGTGTATACCTCCAGGTTTTCAAATACCTAGAGATCTTCTGTCTTATATTGGTGCTGATGTGCAGTCGGCGATAGTAAATAGAGTCTCATCACTCGATGACCTTTGCCATTCTCAGCCCCGGATCTTGAAGGTTTTCGAGGCGGGGTAAAAATTACTGCCTATCGCCCCCCCCGCACTACCCCCAGATGCCAGTCCTTTTACCCTGGTTTCTCAGTTATGTGGATCAATCCAACGAAAAAAAATTTTATAGCATATAATAATAAAAATAGAAATGTCATTTATAGTAGAAGAAGCCTTGTTACCTTGCATAACTTTAAATGAGATAATGATGTCTTCCCCCAGAGAAGTAGCCTCAACAATGCCTTTTGTTCCCTAGGCGTCTGGTCGAATTTGGCTTCCCAGGCCCGGGTGGAGCAATCAGAGGGACACCCTGGGGATTTTTAGTCAGTAGGAGTCTGACACACCGGGGTCGCTGCCCTCACAGCGTCCCTGATGGTCCTATGTAGGATTTTCCCCAGGAATACAAAAAAAAGATAATGATGTCTTATGCGACTTTTGAGTTCCCTTTTAAAACGTCAAAACAAAGACTTGTTATCAGATTTTCAGACTATATTTTTCACGGAGAAATTAGCCCTCCTTTTTTAAATGTCGTGCTTTTTTAGTAGGCTGTTTGGAGGGCTCGTCTGCCGCCCCTAGAATTTGGTGCCCGTAGTACGGGACACGGCTTAGCGCTCTCCAGATTCAACCCTCACCATTTTTGGATTACACCATACTTTCCATCAGATGCGGTATTGACACTTTATCGAGCCCTAATATACTAATTATGCTTTATTTACAGAACACAATCTTGCCAGAGGCTGTGAATTTCTGGGAACAAGCTTTGAAGGTGCGGAAAACCGGGGGACCAATTAAGCTTAACCGGTAAGTGTTTTTTTCATTTTATTTGGCACTTAAAACGAATCAGCTTTCTCCGTAAAAGCCGAGATTTCAAATAAAGGTAATTTTAGATAACAAATAAAAAAATGAATCAATTTAACGTTATTTATAATTTTAAGCGTGTTCTGGAAAAACATTGTAAGCGACAATTTGCATTTATTATAGGAAATGGCTCTTCTTTACTGTTCGCGCCAAATGGTCGCGAACGACCTACGCGGAGGCGCAACCTCTAAGTTTATATTTTTAAAACAAAAAGAAGATTATTCGTTGTCATTCGCATATAAAATATAGATGTCAAAATATATGTAAAAAAATACATTTCTAAGAGACCAATAAACATTTTTATTTAGTGAAATCTAAATATAAACCCAAAAGGGAAGGCACTAACTTACACTTAAGCCAATTGACCTTCCCATTTACTACTTCTGAAGTAATTCAGATATTTTTATGAAATCAAATTAACACAACCAGTGATTGTTCAGTTTAGTAACTATTAACTTCTTAAGATTAAATTGTTACATAGCTAAATAGTGATAATGATGACAAAATTATTTTCGAGATTTTTGTCGCTTACGACGTTCTTCTGAAACACGTATAGTTCAATTTACATATAATATATATTATATTGACCGGTAATACTGGTATTGGATTCATCCACCAGAGCGCCTCAACAGCAGGTCGTCCATACAATCGTTAATTAAAAACGGAGTATAATTTAGTAGAGCGGTTAGGAGGTGACACGTGCGGTCCACGTCTGGTCCAACATTTTATTTTACCAATGAAATATGTACAGTGTCTCGAATATCTTAAAGTTCATTTTTAATTAACGAGATTATATGGTGACGCGACGGTTGTCGGGCAACGGAGGTGGCTAGTAAAAAATAAGTGTAACCAGTAACGGAATCATGTGATCAGAGTGGGGCCAAATATACAAGGGTAAATAAAAATATTGGATACCTTAGGGGTCAATAATTATAATGTATTAATTATACACTTTTTCAATATAAAAATCCTAATACTTATTTGGTTTTGTAAAACGAAATTTGAGTTTTTAATCTGTCAGCTTGAGAATCGAAAATGTGATCGACTGTAAAAATTTTTGGTTTCGTTTCATGTCAATCCACGGTTTTTGCGTATGTAATGACTGACCATCTGCCTTGGTATATTTAGCTCGGCACGACAATAGCGACTGTTAACAAATTATAGTCTCCTGGTGATCGTACTTTCTTTAAGCCCTGCAATTACCATCAGGTGTGGCGTAGTCTGCCCCTTATGGTGTATGTCTAAACGGGATGTCGCTACAGGTTTTGACTTACAATATAGAGCTAGAGAACATTACATCCGGCCTAATGAAAAGTATTTTGTAGCTCACTACAGTTTAAAAAATAATTTATATTTACAAAAAGAAAATAATAGCAAAAACTTGGCACCAACTGGTAAGTTAATAATGATGGATTTACATTAAAAGTGACAAATCCGGAGAAACAAAATCTTCAATGGAAATGTCCAACAAAGAATCAAAGTTTGATATCGCTCTTGTATTATTGAGTTGAAGTGCCAGTGTATACTTTGTAGCAGTATTATTCCTATCATACATTCATTAATTTTTGACGCGGCAAATAAGTGACAGAACTATTCAGGGTGCTGCCATTATAATGACATTAAATTATATCAGATATTTCAAGACTATACACTAAAAATCAAGTAAATAGATGCAGTAGTTTACCAATGTGTTTGTTAGATACATTTTTTTTTACTTCGCGAAACGCCTCATAGAAATTTCTTGGCCGCATAGGAGAGTGTCGACCAAAGTGTGCCGGAGTTATACTGGTTAAAACCCCCAAGGTGAATACTTTCGCGCATTAACGGGGACTGAGGCTACTTTAATTGATATTCCACAGCCTCGCCACATCGGGCTGTCTGGGCACAATCTCAGAGGAAGACATCGCCTCCCATAATAGTACACAGTGCATTTTGGCAGAACACGTCAAGACGCTCCACCGACTTCTCGAGGGCCGCCTATCGGTTGCACAGATCCCCCACTCTGAGTAGCCTCGACCCCTAAGACATAAGACAATCGGTCGTGAATTAACAGGTCTACCCCTCCCGCTCTATATACCTAAACAAGATGAAGTTGTCTTTCTAATCTTACACAAGTTATTTTGCTTATCCGAAGTTTTATTGTACATTTTCCATAGACTTTTTCAAGTGGATCTTATAACACTTTTATTAATCCGGTATATTTTAAAATTGTTAATATTATTTAAGTTTTAATTTAATGTCGTTATACTGGCGGCTCCCATTATAAAAGTTATACTATATTTCTTTCATTCCAACAAAATTCCGATCAGCTAAATAGTTTCATTTATGTTTCGTCCGTTAGTCGCATATGTCGAGGAAGCGATGACTGCTGAAGCAGGTTTGTTTTTGAGTGAAGACCACGAATCGGCAAACGTAGTGTGTGACGCCACGCTGCAAGATGTGAGACGATTTGCGAAAAGCGATCGGAAAAATTTGGATGAGAAGAATCTGTGAACAGGCTCAAAGGCTCTGTTTAGGAAAGTTGTATGTACAACAGTGAATTGAAGTAGGCTAATGACGATGTGATGTCTAAATCAGTTAATGTAGACAACTTTGTTCCTGTTCAGTGGTAGCTCGTAGCCGATAACTTTGTTACAGTTGGGGCAATAGTGATTCTTGTTTTTCAAGCAATCCAAATAGTAGATGAGACACACTACGGGCAGCATGCTGAAAACCACAAAAAAATACGAATTAGATTTATAGAGTTCCGAAGTTCAAAGGTAAAAAAGTACCTGTTTAAAACTACTTCTTTGTCCATCTGTCTGTTTGCTTGTTAAGACTCTTTTTATCAGGAACCAGTACAGCTATGAAATTTGAATTACACTATGGACTATACTGTGCTTAATTATACTAGTTTCACTATAACGAGCGAGAATAAAAATGGTATCCTCCAAATAGGCCTTTGAGGTTGTTATGGCGCAGTCGGTAAGATCAACCGCCTCATTTTATGTACTTAGATTCACAGAGTCGTCTCCATTTCAAAGGATTCAAATATTTTACGAATGTAATAAAAATATTTTTTTTTTACCATATAACTAAGCAGATGAGTCCAGCAAGGTGAGTGAGAGGGCCGATCTCCTTGACAACGAGCGTGTGCACCCTCATTCCACAATGCTGGCACGTGAGGTACTTTCTGTCCACATTCATTGGTGCTGGAATCCAAAATTATTTGCTATCAGTTAGCTAGTAAAATTTTATTATTAGCCATTATTATCACTTATTGACATGAGATTTCTATTATATATAGTTACGGCAATTTCAAATTAAAATATCTTTGTGAATCGTTTCCTAATGGCTGAGGAACGTGAGGCATCTGAGAAATCGTCTTCATGAGTTCCGCTCATTCTCCTGGTTGGAATACTGTGCTAATGGATGTCTTTTGTTCTTAGATCTGATAAAATGAATAGTTAGACACCCCGCCTCTAAGTCTTTTCTTTTCTGTTTACCCATTAATCAGAAATCCCAAACAATTGAGACTATAAACGCTCTTTTATCAATTAATGTACCATGGGAATTTGTCTACTTCATACAGTAAACATCGGCGTAAAATTTCGGCTTTCTATGTCCAAGAATTAGGCTAGAGTTTACTGAAGTATGATTTTAACAAAGTGGAGATGCTGGGAGAATTTGTATGATTTTTTTTACTCCTAGTTCAACATCTCACACCCTTTGTAAATTGTATTAAAACAATGATATACAAGAATGGATTACAATCTTAAGTAATTCTGTTACCATTTCACAATGTGGAACTGTCAAGATACTAGTTGACTTTTAAACTTGGCTAGATGTTTACATTATGTTGTTTTTGGTGGGATAGGTAACCCATATTTTTTTTTATACACTGGCTTGACATAGTGACTACAGAGCACCTGATGGTAAGTACAGTGTAGTCCAAATACGAAAGCGACTATCAAAGGATGAAAATCCATTGATAGTCTACATCGTCATGTCGGCCCACATATACCACGACTGAAGGTAGCTAGGTATATGAGCTACTGGATATACACAAGCTGATCCCGAAACGCGACAAGCCGAAACTGGTCACTATGACGGCCTTTACACCCATGTACTGTGGTCGCGATCCAGACGGGCACCGACGCACTACCACCTCGCTGCTGCTCGTTTAGCACCACCCTGGAGTCACGTGTAGGGAAACTAGGGTAAAGCCTTCGGACGCGAGCAGCTTCGACTCCCAAAACATACAGGTACATATAGATACATACCTGAGATAATGACTTGAGTTCTAGTTCGTGCAGTCTCAGCAGGTTGTGGTCTGGGCTGCTGAACGATGGGTGGTGAGGGGGATGCAAGATCTATCTCAGTGTACGCTGGTGGGGGTTCAGGAAAGCCTGATGTTTGGCCTGAAGCGACGCTACTCTCAGGCGTAGGATAGTTGTGGTATCCCTCGCTTGGCAATCCCGTAGGTAGGATGGGGGTAACAGTGCTGACTGATGGTATTGAAGACACTGCTGATTGACCTGAAATGTTTTTTTTAAATAGTCATCGTATATAATTTCAATTTTATTTCTATTAATATTGCTTATAATATAATCATTTGTATGTATTCAACATCACAAGAATTTCCCTACAGGATCGAAACAAAATTGATGCGATCTGAGAAAAAACTAAAGTAATTGGCACAGTTAAAGGTATTCGTAGGCTGGTCTTATTCGGCGGGAGCCGAGGAAATGGGCGTGATCATACCCTTGGCCCCGGCAGACGAGTAAGACTAACATCCCGGTGGTTTTATTCGGTAAGACTTCGAACACCAGGACCGCTACCCTCACGGCGGCTTTGACGATTCATAAGGATATTCATCGGGTTAAAAAAGGTCTAGTCATATTCTCGAAGAACTGATGATTGTTTATGATGGTCGAGTTCCGTAATGAAGACAGCAACTTGGCAGACGTAATATAGAACGCCCATCAGTTGGATGGAGCGATAACTTGCTAAAAGAAGCTAGAATCTATGGGATGAGTACATCCCAAAATTGGGCTTTGTAGAAAACTTTGGGGAAGCCTGTTAGGTGTTGTACGTAGATCAAGGTGTCATTTCAAAGCTCCTAGCATTTTACCATCTATAGCATTTTCTGCTCCTACTAGATTACCTAGAGCATCTAATTTTAACTTGTTCCGAATTCCAAATTATTCCACAAATATAGGTCATAATGCACCCTTGTCTATATTTATGTCGAGATTTATTGATCTCGATATATTTAATGATAGTATTTTTAAGCTAAAAAAAGGATGTTATTCGAGAAGATTGTGGAATAGATTATTGTTTGTTTGCTTTTTTTATAATTTTTGCAAATTTGATTAGTGTTTTTCTTTTTGTTACTATTCCTGACCGTGTGCTAGTATTTTCATTTTTCTTTTTACTGTGCACGTAGTCTATACTTTTAAATATATTCGTATTTGTAATGTATCTTGTTCATGTGTTATTTTTTTGTTTGTGTAATGTAGACTATGTAAGATTACCTGAACCGCTAGGTCCTCCAGTAAGGTTTATGTAATTCGGCCTCTGTGGTCTTACATTCGAAGGTAGAACCCTGACTGGAGTGTTCGCTTCAGAGAGACTATCCAAATCAGATTCCGAGGCAGTGTATTCCGCCGCGGTAGCACCTTCCCGCCTATTAACGTTTATACGTTTATCGTCAAAGGGATTGTAGAATATGGTTTCCTAGAAATGATACAAACTGGATGAGAGTTATGGTAGTTAACAATAGTGTGGGTTAACCATTTGCAAAAGAAGTTGGTTCAGTTAAACATATACGTCTATGTTCATGAAGTAGATATACAATTGCAATTTAGAGCTTGAAGATAGATAATAAAATCGTTCGATCCATCGCGTAGTACTTTCCAGTCCGCCATAGTTAAAAAAAAAACATATTTACAAAATATTATAAAACATTGGCTCTGCCCGTGAGTTCAAAATTATAAAATGAATATCTTACTATGAAATAAGTCAATTTAGTAAAATTATTTTAACATTACAGAGGGAAACTTTTTCACTTGATTCAATAAGAGTTTACTACTACAGAGAAGTCAACCTAAGAATAATAATAATATATCTACACGCTATGTAACTTTCGGGTTGAGCAAAGATAAATTAGTGGCCGTATCCAATTTGCGCTTATATGTCGCGCCCAACATGACCAGTAGCGCAGCTGATCGCCGTTCTCACAGCACTAGTACACATGAGATTGCAATTAGATGTCATACGGGTTGCTTCACGATGTTTTCGTTCACAGGTGAACACGTGGTGCTTTAATCCCTAAATAATCTGGAAAAATCTAGAGTTGCGTGCCGGGATTAGAACCTGCGACCATTCACGTAGAAGTCAACCTGTATCGCTATTTCTATGCCACCAATTTAAATAAACATTGGAGTAATGTACCGCAAACTTATCTCTTTCTAATGACCTTTGGCATTAATAAAGTTCCATTTTATATTTATTTATTTTAAAGGGAAACATACAGAAATATAAAAATGATAACAAAAATACACAAAAAATGTTACATAAGTTAATGTTATGTTTTCGATGTATGAGAAAATATTATGTTTAAAATTGTGCAGCGCGCTCCCCTCCTGACAAAGGCCGGGCGGTGGACGTTGAGGGCGTCCGCCGTCCGGCAGAGAGGACAAGGCGTCGTGTGTGTGCCCAGATGACGCCTCATTGAGAGGTAATGGGGGGGTAACAATTGACCCCCTTCCAGAGAGGAAGCCTGTCAAGGCCAGTCGCTCGCCGGGTCCGTAGGAAGTATACGGATACCCAGGCCCGGCGAAGGTGAAGAGAGGACATAATTGGCACCTCGATGGATTTAGTCGGTGCAAGTCCTCACCACTCCCCTGACGGTTCGAAGGGATTTTCACCGGATTAAGAAAAAAAGATAACAAAAAATAATGTTCAAAACTGCGAAGATCCTTTAGTTTTTCTTTAACATGTAAACATAACAGAATTCGATCCCGTTACTATAATGTTGTTTCTGAGATAGTTTGATTGTTATAATAATTGAGTTTAGCATTCGACTAAACTAATTGATCCAAACATAATAGTTTAAAAATTAATTACAATTTATCCTATTACAACATACGATATTTATGAACCCCTCAGGTCATTATTTCAACAGACTCGTGCTTAATAAAGAGCAAGCCATTAAAAATAATGTTAGTCCTGTTTTTGCTAAAATCATGCCCTGAGGTAAAATTCGTAATAGAAGATTGTAATATTATTTTACGTTCTTGTTTATTCTTACTACTGTGGATTTATGGTTCCTTAGCTTTGTAAAATAATGTCTATATTTAAGGAAAATTACTGAATTAAATTTTTGTTGGTTGTAACCCGGGGGAAATCTCTAACGGACCTCGGGGGGCGGTGTGGGCAGCCCCCCAGTGATTCGGACTTGCACTGATTAAAACCCCCGAGGTGTTCCATCATCCTACAGGCATCGAGGATACGACTGGGATCTCATCCTTGATGACCGGCAAGGCGTGCGGCCTTAAGTAGGCCTCTATTCGTTTCGGGAGGAGTGGTGAAAAGTGCCACCCCTCTCGTACATCTTTGTTGTAGAGCGGCACGCGGGAACAAATTGCGCGTCGCCCGCACCCTTGTTGGACGACACACTCCCTCAAGTGTGCCGCCCAGGGAAAATTACCACAAGTTTAACCTCAATCAACCTTGACTTCTGGAAGAAAGCCAGGGTAAGGAGGTTTCCTTGCTTCAGTTAACCACATAAATTTGCAATCTAGCAATACTTTGATTAAACACCTATGAGTTAATTAAGGCATGCAAGCGCTGTAAAATGGTTTTACGGACCTTATAAGAAACGTTGATATTTGTCTGCTATTTTTGATTTAAATACAAGTATGTTACACATAAACTAAGGAGAGTGTATTTCCTAAATAATGGCGAAAACCGCATCAAGATTCATCGTGTAGTTTAGAAATTTAATAACTAATTAATTATGAATAATTATCTTTTGCCTTTTTGTCATCGTTATTATTTTCAATCAAATTCTTTCTCTTTTTGCATTATTCTGATTGTAGTTTCATTTGGTTTACGAATGTTATGTACTTTTTTTGTTTTGGATATTAATTTTTCTTTATAATGTTATATGTATAAAATGTAGGAGTTCCATATATAAATTATAAGCGAACAGACAGACATACTATAACACGAACGGATTACTACACTGATTGACCTAGCCCCAAATAAGTCTCGGCTTAATCTGTGGTTACTAAACAAATATATACATACGAATACATCTATGACTCCAGACAAATTAGTTTGCTCATTACTATGCAGTTTACACGTACCGGGATTCGAATATTTAGCGTCGCAGGAAGAGTTTACAAATTGGGCTATCAGACTGTCAGTAATTAGACAAACAGAAATAGTGGCGTCAATAACTACGTGAACATACAAGAAGAAAAGCGAATCGTTTCTTAAAAATAGGTAAAATTATTTATTATCCGTCTTCCCTCCCATCAAAAACCTATCAAGGTGTGAAAGGCTATTTGGTTTGGTATTTAAGCGACAATTTTTGGTGATATAATTATAGTTTGGTGTTTGGTGAGATATTGTAGCGCGCACAGGTAATAATAATGCGCGCGGGCAGCGGCGATGCATACGGCAGTTGCCCCCCATCGCGCCAGTCTTAATTTGATAAATGCATGAACGGCCGCGCGCTCCCACGCTCCGCGATAATGGCGCTCCGAATTTCGCGTTAAACTGCACCGCGCGACGCGCGAACGGCACAATATATATATATATATATATATATATATACTAGTGATGCCACGAATAGTGAATTGGCCGAATACCGAATACCGAATATTCGGCAACGCTGTCGGCCGAAGCGCCGAATATTCCTGGAAGGAGCGTGTTTAGTAATAATAATAATCTTTATTTCAACGCAAAACTTATGCATATACACAGGGTGATAAGTCTCACCAATTAAGTAAATCTTGTCTCTGGTGAGACTCGCTCTTCCGTTCGGGTTATTCAAGGGTGTTTTGTGTTTTTATATGGATATTCACGGTATAAGTTTATTAGTATGTGTGTGAGCGAGAGAGAGAGAGTGTGTGTGTGAGAGGTTATTTTCTGAGGCTGGTAACATTTACGATGAAAAGCGTAATCGTTTGCTATCAAAAATGCTGAAAAGCTCGTTTTTATCCATCACAACTTACCACTGATCAATTTTAATTACTAAAGTGTTGTAATTTGGAAATAAATACATAACTTTGAGTAATATAACGTGTCTTTTTATATGATTTGGTATTCGTTATTCGGCCGAATAATACGTACTATTCGGCCGAATAACGAATAGTTGCCGAATATTCGTGGCATCTCTAATATATATATATATTATATATATTCGGAATCAGCGTTTTCTAGTGATATAGCAATCTATATCACCAAAAACTGTCACAGAAACTAAATAACCTTTTACCCCTCGCTATAGACGATGCTAATAAATAATAATTCATACCTCGACGTAAGACGTGTTCCCTTCATTTCTGCTTTCTGCGAGTTCGATCCCATTATCTTCATCAGGCATATCAATGTAAACAACTGGTGCATCCTCATCTAGCTTTGGAGGTAACGTCGGCTGTCTAGATGAACTCTGCCCTTGAGTCTAAAAATATTTCAAATATTAGTCTAATTTAGCTGGTGAAAAAAGTTTTCCAAAAATATTTTTAGGTTTTGTTCCATTTTGAAATCTTATCTTTGAATATCCACTTCACAGTTTAACTAGGTATCGTTAGACAGACATGCGAAACAAATTTGTGAATAAAATAATCATTGCCGCAACCATATGTAGAATAAAAACAATGTTTATTGTTTTGATAAATAAGTACCTCTTGTCTGGTGGGTTCGTTCTCTCCAGGTATGTCCACATATACGACACAGGGTGTATCTCCAGGAGTGGTTGGAACTGTAGCCTTCCGCCTGGGTAGGTTGGCCCATCTTGCTGCCGTCGCTGCGTCGATCGACGGCGCGTCTACCACACGAGGATTCACATATGGGTATCCCTGATAGGGCCTGCTGTTGTTGCTTGTCGAGGCATGCATCGCTGTGAAAAGATAATCCATAGTTTTTAATTGTATTTACGTGGCTCAGCGTTCGATGGAACGAGTAGAGTTAGGAATCTCTCGAAAGGAGATTCGGGATGAGACTTATCTGACAGAAAACCAAAGCTAGTTAACCCAACTTACAGAGATCTGGGAGATACGTTGAAGAACTCATAAAGAAGAGTTTTTTAAATGACTAGTTCCGAGTGGGGTTCAATAAAGAACAAATGTAGTGTGGGACGGTCCCTGCAAAATGGAGCAATGATTTGCGAAAAGTAGAGCTTAAATGGGAACAATCAAAGACCTAAATCTAAGTCTTCATCGTGCAATTAATTAAAGTAAACTGGCATAATGATGAATTTTATCTTGCTATATACTTTTTTTGGGAATGAGCAGAGATACTTTTAAATAACTGAAACGTTGGCTGTTATTTTTGTCGTGTCTTTGAACAGAATAATTGGAGAATAATTTTTCGATGTACGTATTGATTCCCTTCGTCGTATAATATATTAGGTTTATTATTATTGTAATTAATAATTACAATAATAATAAGCTTTCTAATTAGAAAATATAATTATACTTTTTATTAATCACATCAGTATTTCTTTTTTGGGAACCTTTTTTAAGTCTGTTTGCCAAAAAGCAGAAGCCTCCTCCAACTTTCTCCATTCTCGTTTCTCCCTTGCTACTCTATACCGCAGTTTCTGCGACTTGTTTGATATCGTCATCCCATATTTTTTGCGGTCTACCTGTTCTTCTTAGTTCTTCTCTTAGGTACCATTGCATAACTAATTTTCTCAATTTCTCTTCTTCTCGTATCATACGCCTCAACCACTTCCATATAAGTTATCTGAATTTTTGGCTCATATCTTGGACTCTGGTCTTGTGCTTTATATTATTACTCCTTACCTTACGGATTTTTTTGGTTTTTAACATACTTCTTTCTATTGTCCCACGAAATATGAGACTCTAAATGAAATATGAAGAGACATTGCATAAGCCAACATGATGTTGTCCACTATCGATACGTTTTTTGCTTCTTGATCGATTTATTTAGCTTGAAACAATATAATATCAAGCGATAATGCTTCGAAAATATCTAGTTGACAGAGAGTAGCTATTTATCTTGGTATGTTAATCTATTGGTAGACCGCACTTGATTATATATCACGTAAAAGAGCTTTCCGTTTTCATTCGATAAGATAATACATTCTCTCACCTGGCACCTGTTCTATTCATTCTTGATATGTACGTCCATATGCATAGCTCTATTGGGGTTTATAGTGATAAAGAAGAAGAAAAACATGTATTGAAGGCAACGCAACAAGACATTGCTTCTTGCTAAAATTCATGATGCTAAATCATTGTAAAGTACCATTTAGTTTTTGTTTCATTTGTAAATACGTCAATTTAGCCACATAAACAGACGTATTTTTTTGATTACGTTGAATTAGAATTATAATTTCAGTGCTATAAGAACCTACACTCTTGAGTATGTGGTGCTAATTTCAACTTAATACCTCCACGTGTTCCTGAGATAAATTGTCTTTACAGACAGACAGACAGGGTTCTATAAGGTTTCATAATATTAAAATTATAACTTCAGAATATTATAGATTTTAATTTATTTAAATAACCCTTATCACAAGGCTAGTGACATAGTTTTTTTGGGGAAATAAACAAAACGTAACGATTATTATGCCCGATAACAACTTAGCCGAAAAACGATATCACAGTACTAACAACTTCGCACATCCGTAAGATTCGTTTTTGTGTCCATTTTCTAGTTTATGGTTTCGTACCTCAAAATCAGAAAGAGAACCCTTACGGTTTATAAGATTAAGTCACTTTTCAAACAAATAAAATTGAAATCAGCGGTTTCATTTAAAGACACAATACAGAAAATCATTTATTTAGCACATAACAAAACACAGAAAAATAGGTTAATCAAGGTAGAAAACAGCAAAAGCAAAACCCTACGCTGTGATGATGTACGCTGATGTACGCTGTGTGTGTGTGTAAGTGCCTGTCTATGGCATCGTATCTCCTACGAAGCCATAGACAGGCACAAATATATAGAGCGCAAAATACACACGTTAAAGTTATAATAACTTTTTACGTCCCAGGGCCAAAATATTTCGTAGCTGGAATTATTACAAAAAGTCTTAATTATTGTGGTATATGAAAAAATCGAATACTGTCATACCTTTTTTTATTTGGGAAATTTGCTCACGCGACTGTATCGGTCGCACAAGGAAGGTAAAAGCTAAGGTGTGCCAGAATTGTATTGTCTAAAAATCGCAAGATGACTACGATTACGTATTAACGCCGGATATACCTAACACAAATTAATTCTATATTCCGCCCATAGTCTAAATCTCGAATTCCTAATGGCATTAAATATTATCTTTCTCGTACACCACAGGCCTTTTTTAATTGGGGTAGATCCGCGGCGGACCTTTCCAGCCGCACAACTGAAGGGGGGCGCAGTGTACCAGATTTGTACTTTCTAAAAACCCGAGTTGGTTATTTCTGCACGTTTTCGCGGACTATGAGCCCTGTTTTTAATTCTTACGCCATATTGTGTTATCATCATACGAGCCTAGGGACGTCCACTGCTGGACATAATTCTAGTATTGTCTAGAAGCAGCTTGCTTGCTTGCTTGTTCGGCGTTGTCCTATGATCTGGATTAGGTCATTTGTCTAATTTCGTTTGCCAGAAGTTAGTTAGGAATTTCTACATTATTGCATTATTTGAAAGATAAATAAACCACCAACTTACTTTATACTCGACTCGTCTAAGAAATCCAATCACAAACAGTTCAAACCATCATCACTTCAACCACGTCACTTGCCGGGAAGACTCATAGTTATTTCGCACTTTTTACAAAGAGAAAATTGCTAGATTTTTTTTTCAATACGTATTTTCAGTCTTGAGTTGTCGTATTCAACACAGCCGTTTGTCGATTCTGTTATCAAGTATGATAAGATATCGCACGTTTCGTTTCAGATAAACATTATGTTTACGATTATATTTGGTTTTATCTGTTAGTATAGAGGTGATGATCCCTACTCTATGCCAGGGTTGTTCAGATTTGAACTGCTAGCGATTTAGCTCGAAACTGATAGACTATAAGCGATTGACTCTACAAGTATAAGAAGGTGATATGATAAGTATGCGAGATACATAATTGTAATGCAATTTGTAGGAGTTGGTTTTGAGGTTTAGCGATTGCCCGAACTAGGTTATGATACTGTACACGAGTGTAAAGATCGTCATAGTGACTGGCTTCAGCCTGTCGCATTTCGGGATCCACTTGAGTACATTCACTTTTTCGTTTTCCTAGAGATCTAGTATATGTGGACCGACAGGACGTCGGCAACTAACAATGGATTTCTATCTCTTGTTTTTCACTCTTGTTCTTGGAGTACATCAGTGGCGTGCATCCCATAAAAGCATAAAAAGCGTTACCTTATTATACTTAGACATTTCATAAATATATTGACTTAACTCTTAATAACCTAGAGTTTCAATTTTGATACCAATCTTTTAAACCGAATGTTCACATTACTATTAGTTTTTATGCCTGAAGTATCAAAATTGATAACTGTTTTTTTTTAAATAAATATGTAAAATAAATATTGTTATCTTTTTAGCTATTTTTCGTCTAGACACTCAAGCAAACACAGTAATATTAAAAAAAACACTTTCGTACATCAGGCTACTAAGGGTTAAAATCTGGTAATTACCACTATGGAAGTCTCAGACTCAAAATTAAATCAAGTAAATTAATATATCTACGTATTAAATGTTCAAATATAGCAAAATAAAGCAATTTTATTAGACACGTGCCGCTAGAATACATTATACTTTCAATGAGGTGCGGTTTATGTTAGTCACTTTATCAAGATAATATAAAAAATATAATAAGCTTTTCTTTGTTTCAGAAAGTGTCCAACCCGCCAGGTCTTCGTCAGAGGTGGGATTTCACATTGCATCAACTTTTGCAACACCGAGACCATGTGCGGGGAGGTGAAAGTGCCCGAAGAACACTTAAATGTAAGTCTCTGTAACTAATTGATTTACAAGAAATTAATTTGTCCATCTAACTCAAAGTTGACCGATTGGCTGACTGACATAGTGATCTATCAACGCACAGTTCAAACCACTGGACGGATCGGGCTGAAATTTGGCATGCAGGTAGATGTTATGACGTAGGCATCCGGTAAGAAAGGATTTTGATCAATTCTACCCCCAAGGGGATAAAATAGGGGATGAAAGTTTTTTTTTAATTTTGTCAATTTTAAGCCGATCGGGCTGAGACTTTGCATGCATAAGGCTACTATGAGGGAGGCAAATTAAATATACTACCGGACCGGACTAAGACTATAGTTCTTACCGGTAAATACTCAAAATATTATTATTTTTTTATAAAATTGTAACTTATAGCTGTGTTATTGAATTTATATAAGAAGCAATCGACGGCATCTATATTATAATTTGTATAAATATTTCAGCTTGAAATAATTACTGTCATAACAAAATTAGTATTTCCACGTGAACGAAGTCGCGGGCACAGCTAGTTTTGAATAAGACTTGAAGGCCGAAGACCTGGTACTTCCAACGCCTTTCCAAACGAGCATCATTCACAGTTGGCCGTTGGTGCATCCTCACACACTGAAGCCTTATAGAACCGCGACAAGGCAGTAATTCTGTAGATAATTCTTGACTCGCGCTTTGGGAAATGTGTAATTGACTGCTCGATACCATTGTTCTCCAGAGCTATGGCATTGGGTTCTTCAGGAGATCAGTGAACTATGCCCTTCTTGGTCAGCAACGTGACAGCAACGATTCTTGTATTGCAGTTGTCCATCGGCGACGGTAATCACTTACCATCAGATGAGCTATCAGCCTGTTCACTGACTAAGGTTTAAAAAAGGCAATAACAATCGAGTTACCATAATGAAAAATCCATCAGTTTACTACATATAAATTAATTTGTGATGGCAAAAAAATAATAGTATGTTAAAACGTAAATAGATTGCACATTTAGGAATAAATTAGTAAGTTAGTTGTAGTTTAAATGTTACAAAGCAGACAAATTAGTTGAGTGATCAGTTCTATGGATGAGACTTGATAACCTTGTCATACTATTATACCATAGTGGCGATTCAGTCGCTATCAATGAAAATGCATTAAATTTGACAAATTTTATTGTTAAAACGAAGTTAATCCACCTGCTCAGCTTCATAACGCATGGTCTTTTCCCACCAGGGCTTGCCAACTGCGACTTTAGGCAATGCCACTGGTCCGCTTGTAGCTATAAATTCAGCTTTAGGATAGTTTTTGAGATCATACTGGTCAAATTCTGATTGTTCTTTCTTAGTCGTTAAATCTATTGAAGCTCTTTGCAATTGATTTTTGTGTTTTGCAAGTGTATCCGAATCATCTAATGCTTTATTTTGATCATCGATTGCGATTTTACCGGGGGTTTCATTTGAATCCTTGAAGTTTACAACACGATGACTCTTTTTAAAGACTTTTGCTGACCTTACTGGATTTGCTACAGCAGAATATATTTGACGTTCTTTTAGAATTTTTTCAGCATAACCTATTGTAGATGATAATTTATCTTTGCGAGTTGTATCTATAAATTCGTCATTTTCGCTCAACTTGTCACTTTGATCATACTTTTTTATATTCGTCATTAGTTCTTGTTTTAGCATATCTGATTCAAATCGTTTGTCTAACCGGCTTATTGGTAATGAATGTTGGTAATTGGATTTTGATCTTGCCCATTCCCTTTCCGACGTTTTAGGCCTGTCCTTCACTGTAGGTAGATGTTTCACAGTGTTTTTATATTTGGTTGTTCTTTCAACCGAAACCGCAAAAGGCTTTCGTTTCTGATGTCTATCATCCCCGTATTGGTAGTCATAATCAATATTTTCTGTAACCGGCTTCGGTTTAATTCCCTTCTCATTTTTATGCCTTTTGTTTGGATGTTTTTTAATTACCATTTCATATGCATGATTATTTTGATCTTCATCATAACTTATGGTGGACGTTAAATCTCTTTCTCTGGTAATTTTTTTAAACCTTTGCCTACCTAATTTCCTTGTTGTCCCAATTCCACCATCGGACGAGTATCGGTTATTATTAGAGTTCATCTCATTCTCTTCGGATACATTCGTTAATGCCTCTGTGGCTTGAGCTATAAAGCCAGCTATTTTCTCCGCAAGGGACTCAGAAACGAATTTTCTTGCAATTTTTTTTATATCTTCTATATTAGCTGTCAGCAGTACATAAGAATGGATTATGTTCGTTAATAGTAAAATATATATACCTGAAAAGGCAAGGCTGTTCATTACTAATATTTTAAAGGGTACTGAATTTCTTTCTACTTCTTTAGGATTGAAGATGAGTTCTAAAATTCAAATAATTTAATAAAAAAAGAAAAAAAAAATTATCTATAGAAAGCCTTATATGATAGAAAGAAAGAAAAAAAAACTATTTGGCAAAACCAATTACCCTGTCTTGTGATGAAGTGCCAAAAGGTGGTTAGCTCAACATATGATAGATTAAAAGGGTTAAAAATAATAAAATACACCCCGCATCTATTTATCTACGTTGTTTTAAATTAGCAGTCTTTAAAAGAAGAATAAAATATTATAGATATCTATTCAACAAATATTTGTTGCGCAAACTATCCATCATCGTCCTCATCTTGACATTCCGCTATGTATGACTGAGCTCAAGGGTTTGAATGTTAATCATAGAAAATACTTCTTACCAACAATATTAAATTTATTCATCATAAAAATGTCAACTCAAGCGACTTGCAGCATTTTTATTATAAGGCGAAGTTATGGCATGTCATAAAATTTATTGTTGAATCCGAATTGGTTTTTTATTTGTTCTATAATTTTCACATTTGTTTATTCTGAGGGGTCTGTATGGGTAATGCCATTAAATATGATACATTATCACTAATGGGGGGATATATGCTATGGTTTACCGCAAGCATGCTCAGACTTGAACTGCCGGCGATCGACCTCAAAATGTTGAGACTATATGCAATCGACTCTCTAGGTACATGCGACAAGTATGTGTGATACACGATGGTAGAGTATTTAGGTCATACAACTAAAAATGTTAGTGAAAAAAGCACATATCTAAGAGTTACGGCTTTATTTGATTTTACAAAATGGCGTTTAATCTATACTAATATTATAAAGCTGAAGAGTTTGTTTGTTTGTTTGTTTGAACGCGCTAATCTCTGGAACTACTGGTTCGAATTGAAATATTCTTTTTGTGTTGAATAGACTATTTATCGAAGAAATAATGGAAAATGTGAAAAAAACAGGGAAAATTATTCATCCTTGAGTGCTTCCATTGCGTGCGCTGCGAAAACGGTTCAAGATACCAAAAATATATGTATGACAGAGTTACTCCTCTTAAAATGATCTAAAAAAATGTTCGAGATAGTATATGTCTATCTTTTAAGATTAACTCACTAGAACCGTTTTTATGGTAATCAAATTGGTCGAAATTAATGCATTATTTGTTAAGAGTTGTATCAACGTAATAATATTAATCTTTATCCAAATAAATGTGTTGTTGATTAAGAGTATTTAATTGTGAATAAAATTGTCTTTGACATCACTTAATTTCAATGAACGTTTTAGAAGATATTACAAAAACTTATATAGCAAAACAACGTTTGCCGGATCAGCTAGTTTACAATAATTACTGAAAGCCTTTCATCGTTAGCAGAGGTTATGCCGATACAAAAAGTAAAGATATGTTTATTTTGGCTTAGCCTTGAACCAATTTAAATGTGAGTTAACTAGTTATAGAAAAATATTGTGAATCGACCGATATCGGCTAATAATCCCAAGATCGACTCAAAATACATTCCCGATTAACTGATCGATGGCGATGGACTGTGTGAGCACCCCTGGCTTACCGTATGGGTATACTTGCAGAAAAAAGGTGATTCATGATATATGGCGATTATTAACCTGTGCAGAACTGGAGTTTCCACAGTACAGGTTCCTTGTGTAACAAAACCTGTAAAGCATCAAGTGTATGAAGCGATTAACCTTCCTACATTCTATGAAATTGATTTACAATTAAAGTTAAAAGTAGTGTTTTGATAATGTGCTCGATAACCCATAAACCAATTGCAAATACAACACCTGCGTTTGAATAACGAGTCCATATAATTCAGATTTCAAGCAATATCCTCGCAGTCTACACGACGACTTACTCTGTTAAATGCGATGAAAAAAAGAAGGGTAAAAACGTTCTTAAAGTCAATAAAATGACAACTTCCATTAGTTTTTGTCCACAAGAAACAGTAACCACTCTCCTTCAGGCGGACTATCAGCTTGGTTGCCATTTTTGGCATAAAAAAGACAAATGATGAATGAGTGAAATGAAAGGTAGTTAGATAATAAATGTTTTTTTTTACAGCCATGTTACGTTTGTAACAGCACTGGACGTAACTGCAGAGCTCTACCTCGGCAGAGAGTCAGGACTTCGGAGGAAATTACCACTGAACTCGAAGATAATTCTCTTAACGACGCCACCGAAGCGCCTGGTAAGACGAATTATTATCTAATCGAAATTAACCATAAAGGCACATTTACACGAGTCAGTTTGATGATAAATTACTTTAAGCCAAGTCAAATTTTGATGCATTGAAGATCACGGTTTGTCTGTATTTATACAGTATTAATAATGGCTTAGAGTACGGGTATGCAACCCTTTGATTCGAAAGAGTCAAAAACTACAATATACAAAATTTCAATGTTTTTAAATAGCCTTTAAAATATTTCTTCCCAACAATAAATAGTACTTGCATTTTTTTTTGTTAAAAAGTACTATTCTATTTATCGATTCATAACAATTTTTAAATGTTTTTTTTTTTTAGTCTCAGAGTGGGCAGAGATACATTAGTGGCTGTATCCACTTTGCGTTTATATGTAGTGCCCAACGTGACCTGTAGCACAGCTGTTCGCCATTATCAGGGTACTTACACATGACATTTCTATTAGATGCCATAGATTTCCTCACGATTTCCTTTCACCGGTGAGCGCATGTGGTGCCTAAATCCGTGGTAATCTGGTTCAACCCAACGGTATTTACCGGGTTTCAAACATAGGACCATTGGCGTTGCAACGCATGGAAACCGCTTCGTTATCCACTTAGCCACAATAGCCTTAATATTAAAAATATAGTTTAATAAATGGGCCTGTGTAAATACGGTATAACGCTAAAATTTCGAAACAACGATGACAAACTCATCACGACGACGTATTGTCCTCGCGATATATTCGAACAGAGCCGCCCACTACATAAATCAAGCTAAAACTGAATTTTATCTGTTCTTTTAGCAGTTCCAGAGGAAGAGCCGACTGGAGTAGAAGATACGGACTTCGTACTGTATGTCAGCGCAGTGGAGACGGAGAGATGTAAGCGCGGGCTGACCGTGGCTTACGCGTCGCATTGCCAACAGGAGTCAGCCTTAGATAGGTTAATAGCTTTCATATTTGTAACTAGAGATGGTCAAAATGTAATCTGATTAATGATTAACAATTACAAAATGTGGTCGTAATTTTAATTTTGTTGCTCTGTTATCACGCTTGTCTCTTCAAAACATTAAGTAGCCACAAATGTGTATGCAATTGAGGAGTCCGTAGTGTTTAAAACATAGATGAGCAAAATGCTGTCATATTAATGATGAAAAACACAAAATGTAATCGTAATCGTTTTTGATTAATCTGATTATATTTTACCCGTCTATAATATGTTTGTAGCGAGAATCCGGAGTCTATGTTTTCAGAAATGTCTCGAATTAGTTTACGTGTTTCACAATTTAATTATTAGGATAACTTTGTAGGGTTTTTATATATATTTTTTTTATTTAACAACAATTTTTTGCTGTTTGACAAATTATATAATATCCGCTTACCAGTGAAATCCCATTACAAGACTTTCCACAGACATAGTTCTGAAAACTAATTTTGGAAACATAGGTTTAGATTAATAAAATGTTGTTCTTTGATAGTCGCTTTCGTTTTTGGACTACACTGTACTTACTATCAGGTACACTATAGTCACTTTGTCGAGCCAGTGTAAAAAAAAACACTCACCTTATCGCTTTTCTTCCCCATCTCATTCTTTCAATCCCTTCCCCAACGTGATTTATTAACCCTTTATGGCGCCGTGTTGTATTTCTGCAACATACCACTCAAATAGAAGCAACAATAAAATAAATGCCGACAGACTGACTTTGCTTGGTGTTTGTTATACGGTACCAACAAAGCATTCTTACGATTTAGTGACAATTCAGCTCACTAGATGACGAGACTTGTAGGTAATGATGTTTCACTGTAGTGTTGAACGAACACACGCCTGTTTTCAGGTTTTCAATTTCATTTACGAAAAATTAATTCTTTGTGAAATACTAATATTTGACTGTTGAAATTTTTGTAAGTAAACATTAAGAGGGTGTTTTTTTATTACCTGTTCCTAATTTTAAGTTTAATGATTTAGTACTAATCTAATGTTTCATTTCTAGTACATGCAAGGTTTTTAAGAATTATAAACGATACATTTTTAATATTTTTATAATTATTATTTTCGTTAACTATACACTATTTACCACCTAGTTTTTAAAAAATTAACAAATTTAACGACTTTGCTCCATAAAGGGTTAAGATTCATCAAGATTGGTTCAGTTGATACATACACTTTCGAATTTATAATATTTGTAAGGATAGATGTGTAATTTATATAGTCTCTAATAAGAACTTGTAGCGACAATATTTTATAGTCGCATCAACGCCTATTTAACCGTCTCAGGCCCCAGCGGGCAACGCGGGGGTGCCTCGCAAACGATTGCCTCGTTCAGCGCTGGGGTCTGAGATGGTTGAATACGTGCTGGTGCGACTGCATAATATTGTCGCTACAAACTTAACAGAAAATAGATTGCTTATTTCTTTCTGTCCAGGCCGGTGGCTGGTCATGCGAATTTCTGTCCCGGGGAGCTCTCAACCAAGTATAGAGATCTGCCCTCAGTACTTTCAACGGTGAAACACGAAATGCTGCACGCTTTAGGCTTTAGCGTATCGCTGTTCGCTTTTTACAGGTAAGACTACAAAAGCGGTAGCTGAGATCAGTGGCGTGCATTCCATAGAAGCATAAAAAGCATTATCTTGCAATAATTGGGAATTTAACACTATTGATTTACAATTCGATCCAATTTGGATTCTGAGACCCTTATTTTGGTAGTTAATATTAAAAGAGAGATTACATTTTAAGTATATGTATTTATTAAAAGTCCGAATATAATATAATTATGCTTTTTGTGCTTTATATGGGATGCGCGCTACTGGCTGATATATTGCTGTGAGGGATTGCAGACTTGAGTTTTAGATCTTAATTTCCTCATTATACCTCCACGCGTGACTTAGAGAAGGGTTTGTAAAAAGAGGATTTGCCGGCTACAAATAAAAGACATCAACCTCTGTCACATAAATTTATTATGAAAACACAAATGGTGTCAGTAGTGAGCACGTGGATCGACAGCCGGAGAGTTCCCTCCTCTCAGGACGTGGGAGAGAAAAGACAGCAATTAGCTGGATAAAACGGCGTATCCAGGTCCGATTGATGGTCGCTTTCATTTTAGGACTGCACTGTACTTACAATAAGGTGCACTGGAGTCACTATGTCGAGCCAGTGTAAAAATAAATATACAGCACAAAAAGTATAATTTTTATTGAAGTACTACTACTACAGTAAAACCTCTATTTATATCTATACTAATATTATAAAGCTGAAGAGTTTGTTTGTTTGTTTGTTTGTTTGTTTGTTTGTTTGTTTGAACGCGCTAATCTCTGGAACTACTGGTTCGAATTGAAAAATTCTTTTTGAGTTGAATAGACCATTTATCGAGGAAGGCTTTAGGCTATATAACATCACGATGCAACTATTAGGAGCGAAGAAATAATGGAAAATGTGAAAAAAATGGGGAAAATTATTCATCCTTGAGGGCTTCCATTGCGTGCGCTGCGAAAACGGTTCAAGATACCAAAAATATATGTATGAAAGAATTATTCCTCTTGAAATGATCTAAAAAAATGTCCACGACAGTATATGTCTATCTTTTAAGATTAACTCACTAGAACCGTTTTTATGGTAATCAAATTTGGTCGAAATTGATGCATTATTTGTTAAGAGTTGTATCAACGAAATAATATTAACCTTTATCCAAATAAATATGTTGTTGATTAAGAGTATTTAATTGTGAACAAAATTGTCTTTGACATCACTTGAACATCTTAGAAGATATTACAAAACCTTATATAGCAAAACGACGTTTGCCGTATCAGCTAGTATGTATATATATATACCTCTGTATAATTTACTGGCCATAAATGAAATATATTTTCATATAATTTGAAACTAAGATATGACATGTATTCTTCTGCTGAGATATGTAATGGTTGTAATTTGTGCGATATAGTAAATTATATACGACCACCGCTACTTTTATTAACAATTTTATTATAATTGAACTTTTAATAAATATATTGATTTAAAATCTGGTAATTACCAGAATAAGTGTCTCAGAATCCAAATAGCATCGAATTTAAGGCAATTTATTAAATGTCATAGTATTGCAAGATAGTCCGTCTTTATGCTTCTATGGAATGCACGTCACCGGGCACAACTTCCTTCGATATAAGACACGATGTTCAGAGGTACGCGTGTGATCGCATGTAGAAAGCTCGAGGAAATGAATGAATATATTCCCATGTTATTCAAATTCACTTAAAAAAAATATATATAAAAAAATTTAGACGACTTTAAAAAATAAATAATAATGCTAAACTACCAATCAGACTTTGTTATTTTTTAAGGCCGTGCCGTGTATTTTGCGTAACTAGATAACTTTAAAAACTATTTTTTTTTGTGTCCCGGGCTATATACCTAAATAGGACCATCCGGGCCGCTGTGAGGGCAGCGACCCCGGTGTGTCAGACTCCTACTGACTAAAAATCCCGGGGATGTCCCTCTTGTCAATCCACCCGGGCATGGGAAACCAAATTCATCTAGATTAAAAAAAAAACTAAATTAATATAAAGTTACTTATCTAAATTGACTATAACTACGGTATTCTATAATAAATAACGCAGAGGAAGCTTCAGGAGGAGAGGAGAATTCTGGCAGAGAATTCCTATATTTTTTTAATATGTTTATAATTCACACAGGGACGATAACGGCGAACCCCTTACTCCAAGAAGACCGGATACAGGGAATCCACCGCTAGATGAAGAGTGAGTTATTGCATTCTCATTATTTGCAGCCCCATTCAGCTAAACACAGAAATTACTTTTAACTTTCGTGTTTTGTACCCATTATAAATACTTTAACGGGTCTTACGCGCGAATTAACTTACTCTTATTTATGGTTTGTCGTTTCTATCTAAGTACTTTATAAGTAAGTACTTTATAAGTGTAGGTATCAAGATGCTTGCGAAAACAAAACAAAAACAATGGTACGAAGTTCCACGAAAGTTAAGAATGAGTCATAAAATAGCAGATATTAAATTTGTAATTTATTTTGTCATTTGTTCCTCGTAAATAATATAAATAAATAAAGCTCGACTGTCGCTTATAGAGGTATAGACAAGTAGCAGTCTCACTTACGGAGGTCCATGAGGGAACAACTACTCTCTCTTACAGCGGTTTCTGTTTCTCGCTAATAGAGGTTTTGGGAGCTTAAAATGACGGGTCCTGGCTATTACTCTCACTTATAGAATTTTCTCACTCATCCAGGTTTGACTGTATAAAGAAAGAAAACATAGAATAAGTAACTTTCCGCCTTCGACGAAAACTTCAGGGCGTTTCAGTTTGCTCGTGAATATATCCATAAGGTGTACTGCAGTCACATTGTCAAGCAAGCGTAATAAAAAAAAAAGATCTTAACGCAACTTTCTATGATACTTTTCAGGCTCCAAATCCACAAATGGTCTGACAGAGTCGTGAAGAACATAACTAGGACTAAATGGAAAATCCGAAACGGCTATATTTCCAGGACATTTCATATGATGGTCACCCCGAGAGTAGTTAGAGAGGTGAGTAATAATTGTCTTAGATAATTTCTGTCAATAGAGATACAATGAAGATTTAAAACTGAATTTGCTAGAGTCACACATTTAGTCTCTACTTATTTGTTTATACTGGCTGAACTATGTGACCACAGCACACCCGGCGAAAAGCAAAATGTAACCCAAGAAATATAGCAGCTGTCAAGAGACTGGAATCCTTTGACACTCACAACAGTTAAGCTGGTTTCTTACTGATTGATGTCTAAGCTTTGAACGCAAATGGTTGAGTCTACTGTTCCTTCCGTTCATCGGATAGTTGTTGTCGGTTTAGCCGTGGTGGCTGCCGGCAGAATAGAATAGCACCCCCCTCTTCTTGCCGAGGTGTCGTAAAAAGCGACTAAGGTATCTCTTTAACACCGCAATTCAACCAGGAGTTCAGAGAAGGAAAACTCGGCCAAACCTGCATCCCGTTCCCTCCCGATCGTACTGGTTCTCCATTCCATCGGGCAAGAGGGAGCTCGGACGAGAGAGTGCTTTTCTGGCTGCGCGTCCAGTTATGCACTTAAATATCTCCTGGGCAATTGGCTGTTTCCGAAAACTGAACTTTGATTTTCTTAATCGGTGTTGAAACAGTCGCCGTGGCCGAATCCGGCTAGGACATCATCATCAGTTGCTAATTTGTCGTTATTGTGGCCATCTGAACGTGCTGTTCTTGCTCTTTGAGTGGATTTTAACCCTGGACATCAACAGGATGCCCCAATGGCAAAATGCTGCGGGAAATCGGTGATATTTCTGACGGCGTGGGATGGAGTGCACGACGCTTGAGTTGTTGGTTTAGACGTTAATCAGAGACAAGTAAAAATTAAAAATTATTAACGATTGGCTCAATTGAGCTTGTCTCAGAGCCGTAAAACGTAATATTAACAAACAGCAAAGTTTCTTAGTTAGTAAATTCTGTTATAATAGTTCACGCAATGGGATCAACTATTTACTATAATCTAAAAGACATTTAAGAAATAATAAAAACGATTACTTTTTAGAGAATAGATAATGATACAAACGTTTTCTTTTGCAGGTACGCGATCACTTCAATTGTAGTTTACTAGAGGGCGCTGAACTAGAAGACCAGGGCGGCGATGGAACAGCCATGACACACTGGGAGAAGAGAGTGTTTGAAGTGAGATTTTTGAATTCTATTAAAATTGTAGGATTGCACTAAATCTGACCACACTGTGATATTCGACCTCAGATTTGGGCAAAATGTAATCAGATTAATGATTGACGATTACAAAATGTAGTCGTAATTTAAAATTCATTACTCTGTAATCATGATCAAAACCTTTCTAAACATGAAGGTGTCATAAATTTGTATGCAATTGAGGATTTCTTAGTCAAAACATAAATGGGCAAAGTGTAATCATATTAATGATCAAAAATGCTAAATGTAATCGTAAGCATATTTCATTAATCTGATTACATTTTTATCATCTATGATTAACATCACGCGTTTCGATTGGCGTTTGAGATCGCGTGATTTTTGATATGAAACATAGATATTTTAAAATACCAAAATAAAACAATATCCTAGATATTTGGTACTATTTTTTATTATCTATTCTAGGGCTATAAAGCTACCTTTAAACAAAACATCACATAACTTGGTTACAACAGTCCAGGACCCTATTCTAGAGCCATACAGTCGTTTATGTATTTCCGTTCTCCCTGGCAGAGATATAACGTAACGATGTATTATTGACGACCTGATAGCGCAGTTTGTAGCGACCCTACTTACGATGCTAAGGTTCGAGTCCCGGTAGTGGTAAACGTTTCTGTGATGAGCAGATCAGTTTGTCACAAGTAATGGTTATATTATATATACAGGATGATTTTATAGACGAGGGAGATATTTCAGGATAAAATAATTGGTATCTTCTTATAACTAATAAAAATGTAAATAACAATATTCCCTAACAAATCATAAAGAAACATTGATGAACAAATGAGAATTGATCCGTAAAAAGTGTGGACACCGCAGCGCGTGTGGTGCACGATTGAATGGCATGTAGATAAAATTCCTTTTACTTGATTTTAGGTAAACAGGTAATTGACCCTTTCGTACTTTATCCTGGCTTAGGAGAGACAAAATACCGAATTAATTGTTATTTATTCTATCATATGTGTAATTGCCCCTTAATATGATGACTATAAATTACTTTGTTTTAATGGAAATATTAAGATGTCACTATTCCTATATATTTGGAATTAGAATCGAATGCTGAATACCCTCCTGGAATATCTCCCTCGTCTATAAAATCAGCCTGTATATATTTAAGTATGCATATCTTTGCAGCCTGTATATATTTAAGTATGCATATCTTTGTCTAGTACCCAAAGTACAAGTGCAAGCTTAATTCGGGACTAGGTCAATGCGTGTAATTGTTAGTAAATATTATTATTTTGAATTTTAATAGAATCACTATTCACTTGTATGTCGTACCCAATGTGATCAGTAGCTATGTATGTGTGCTTATCGTCATTCTGAGGACACTTACACATTACATTTCTATCAGATGCCGCCATTCGGGTTCCCTCACGATGTTTGCCATCACCGGTGATAGCGTAGCGCCTAATTCTGTACGTAATCTGGAAAAACCCAGAAGTATATGCCGGAATTTTAAATTTTGGGACTCTAGTAATAACCAGATTTTTTAAGTCTATATATTTACTAGCTGTCCCGGCAGACCTTGTTCTGCCCTATTTCTCTAAAACAAAGTCACATTGTTTTTTTAATGTTAATAGCTTCCCCGTCAGATTTTTTTGAAAATTGTTTGAAGGAACCTGGCCTTAATGCTATATGTATAAAAATTGACAAATATTGACATTAATATTTATACGTCACTCAATAATTGTTTTGCCTTCCCGAAACCCGTCAACTAACATTTAAACTTTATAGTATGGTGTTAAAGTTCAAATTGACTTTTAAATATTATTACGAATTTTTTGTATGAGAATATAGAAAAGTGGTGTTTTTAGACTTTTTCAGACAACTTTTTTAATTTTTCTCTCCGTAATAACCTTCCCCAGACTTCAACAAACAGAACAAAAAAGAAATCAGCTAAACCGGTTCAGCCCTTCTCGAGTTTCGCGCTTATACACATTTAACGATTCATTTTTATATCATAGATTGAAACCCAGATGGCATCTTGTCGCGCCAAAAGGCGCAACTCTAGAACCTTTAAAATTAATAAAAATGTAAACGCACCGAATCCCCAACGCCACCTGGCGAACAGCCATTCTTACTTTATTAACGTGCTCGCATTTAAACCAAACTCCGCATCGCATTCTTTTAAAACTTAATAACATCGCATCGCATCCTTCTACATTATAATCGCATTAATAATTACGTTAAACTCGCAACACACACAAATCCTTCGCAAAACCATACTCCACATATACGCATACAAACATACATAGTGAGTAGTTGTAGTGCCTGGAATATCGCTGCTCGGTAAGTACTTGATTTGTCTCGAATTATCGCAATCTTATTTATTATAAATTATCCCGCCTACAAGGGTGCATTTTTTGTGCAACGGCATAAGGCAAGACTTATCCCGGCCCGCGTAGCATCTAATAGAATTGTCATGTGTAAGTGCCCTGAGAACGGCGATCAACTGCGCTACTGGTCACATTGGGCACGACATATGTATATGCGCAAAGTGGATACTCCCACTAATGTATCTGCACTCACCCTAAAAGGGATATAGCGTTCCACTCCGCGCTGTCTTGAGTTTCTTTCGGTATTTCTTCCGAAGCGCTAGTAGATCACCCGTTAGTTCTTTCCCTGGCTGGCCGGCCAAGTCGAGATCCGTACCCACAGGGGTGCCTTTGCGTTGCCACCCAGCCCATACATTTTTGGCTGAGCACCTCAGTGTTCGCTCTCTCGCCCGGTTTAGTTGTGAAGGCCTATCCCGACCATCAACCTATACCCAGTCAAAAAAAGGGATATAGCATGACGATATAATTGTATCAGGTATGTTACGGAGCTTCGACTTCGATAAGTCGGAACTTCCGATTGTTATTACACCTTCGGTTCCGACTTCGGTTCCGAAACTTTTTAATCGGAGGTATTCATTGGAGGACACCACCGCTGTTGTAGTCAATTCATTTGATTTCATTTTATATGTTGTTGAAACATAATATCAATTAATCAAATAATCAGTGCTACATAATTTGTAAAAGACATTTTAAAAAATTTTGATAAAAAAAATGTGATTAAAATTATTACATTTAAAACTAAATGTACATTTAAATTTATTACTAAAAGGTTTTTTATTTTACGTTTACATTAAATTAAGTTAAATACAAATTAACACAAAAACAACCCTGGAGCCAATTTAATTTAATTTGTTCAGTGTTAATCGGAAAATGTTAATAAGAAACACAGCAATTTTTATTGTTTGTGTATTTGTAAATTTATCACTTTCTAATTAAAAAGGTTCACTGAATAATGTTTTTATTTGTTCCTTAATAAAACTATATTATTCTACCGTCACTTGTGACTGACATTGCCTCCGACTCCGATAAATCAAATTTAAAAACTCGGACTCCGACTTCGGTTCCGATAAAACTGCCTCCGTAACATCCCTAATTTGTATTATTAAATGTCCAAGTACAAGCTAATGAATTTATAGGATGCACTCCACTGATATTTATAACGCCTCTTCTAGAACGAAGCGATGACCGGCACGCACACGCAAAACTCTGTCTTCAGCCGGATAACCTTCGCGATGATGGAAGACACGGGCTGGTACAGAGCGGAGTACCAGCACGCCACGCCGCTGGACTGGGGCAAGAACCTGGGCTGCAAGTTCGCTATGGAGTCCTGCAAAAACTGGCTCGATGAAACGAAGTTGAAAACCAAGTACTATTTTTATTTTGAAATTGCTATTATATACCGAGTTTTAGCTAAGGACGCGTCGCCACGCGCGTGTTTTAATAAATACTTAACTTACATCATCAAAGAGCCTAATCTATTAAAGCTAGAAACATGTAATTTTTTTATAAACATTCTTTTTATGACGCAGGCACCCACTAAGGGCGGATTTTTTAATATTCTACCGCCAAAGAGATGAAATAAAGTTTCAAAGTTGAAAGTCAAGCAATATGAAAACAAATGTTAAGCTTTTTGCATAGAAATATTAATTTCGAAGTTTTTGGTAAATTAGTTCTCAAGAGGGTAAATTTAAGAGATAAAAATTAGTTTGAAAATCCGCCGAAATGTTTATTTCTACCCGGGCAACGCCAGATCACTACACTTAGTATATAATTTATTAGTAAATGTCGGCGCTAAACCAAATTTACATATACCTAGAGACCTTCAGTCGTGGTATATGTGGGCCGACAAGACGATGTAGACTATCAATGGATTTTCATCCTTTGATAGTCGCTTTGGTTTTTGGACTACACTGTACTTACCATCAGGTACTCTGTAGTCTCTATGTCGAGCCAGTGTAAAAAAAAAACATATCCGGAGCCCAATAAAACGCATGATAGTCAATGGATTCACACTCGGCTTATTACTTTCATTCCATCATCCTAATGTGATTGAATATTTTAAATATTTTAAACACTGGCTTGACAAAGTGATTACAGTGCACCTGATAGTAAGTACAGTGTAGTCCAACAACGAAAACGATTACCAAAGGATGAAAATCCATTGATTGTCTCCATCGTCATGTCAATTCACATATACCACGACTGAAGGTCTCTAGGTATATGAGTTACTAGATATACATACAAGCTGATCCCGAAACGCGACAGGTCAAAGCGAGTCACTATGACGGTCTTTACACTTGTGTTTGTGCCTTCTTACTTTCATTGTCGACATTGTCCACAAGAAAACATTTTGGTGTCTTATAAATCTAAATTATATTTCTTTTACAAGCAATACCGAGGATAATTCGACTGAAGAGTAAGTATTTGCTTTGCTTTTGCTAGCAACACGCTTAGCTAGGCACAAAGCAGTATTTTTTCAACTTCTGATATATTTTCTTTTACACAAAAACACACCCTTGTTTTGGTAATCCGGGGGAAAATCCTGCATAAAATCATCACAACCGGTAGGAAGACAGTGACCCTAGTATGTCAGACTCCTACTGACTCCGCGAGCTGTCCTTCCAATCACTCCACCCTGGTCTGGGAATCCAAATTGTTCCACACGCTCGAGAAGCAACAAACCCGTTTAGGCTTCATCTCTTCGAGATGCGGTTCTAAAGAGTCCACCCCTCCAAACCTATCTCATAAGCGGCACGTCGGATACTGCTCGCCATCTCCCTCTCATCCAGGCAGCTGACTCTCTCAAGTCTAATGCCTGGCTAGTGCCACAGAGGGATATCGGGCTCTTTAACTGAAAAGCAAAATGTAAATAGAAACTAATATCGATACCGAGTAATGCCTTCACAGCTTGGACAGGGCCAAGTTTTTTTGGGTTTTTATAACATACTGTATATGTTTTAGTTCTTGTATATTTTACATTTACTATAGACGTTAGCAAACAGAATATTAACTTGCCAGTAAAATTCTCCATTGGCACCTATTCATGGTTGTTCGTTGACTAGATACAGGAATGCGGCGCCATTCTGCGATCGGATCAAAGGCGACCCGTTGCGAACGGAATGCGCTCCCAACAGGGCTGCGGTAGTCCTCTGCAATCTCGTCCGATACGACAACATACTGCCGAGAGCGTATCAGGTAATTAACACCAAGATACCCTTTTTTTTATTACACTGACCCGGCACAGTGACCACACCATACCTGATGGAAAGCATGGTGCAGTCCAAAAACTACCACCAACAGCAAAAAAACCATCGATAGCCGCAGTGATCATGCCGGCCTGCACAAATAACTCTTCACGCTTCGCTTAAAAGACCCAATATCATGAGATGATGGAAACACGCTAGCCGGAAGACCATTCCACAGCCCGACAACTCGGCAAAAGTAAGAATTAGATAACTTCTTATTCCTAGCCGAGATGTGAGTCACTGAAAAGCTGTGACTTCGTAGAGAAGCGCGCGTGGTTCTGCTACAGAAAGGAGAGGGTGGAACAAGGTTAAACAGCTCTTCAGAACACTCGCCATGATACAGACGGTAGAAAGCTCTCAGTGAGGCAACTTCTCTACGCAATTGGAGCGGTTCAAGATGATTAGTCACGTCTGGATCGTTCACTATGCGGACAGCGCTCCGCTGCAACCTATCCAGGGCATCGAATAAGTGCTGGGCAGAGCCGTTCCAGAGATGAGTATAGTATTCCATACAAGGCCTGACCTGAGCCTTATACAATACCCTTAACCAATAATCTTTGTTTACTTAAGCTTCAAGTCGAATTCTGGCGCGACACAGTCATCCACATCGGACCCCTTTCGACCTGGCAGCTGACACTGTAACTGCCTGAATCCATGCCGTTAGAGAAATTCCTCGGCCGCATACGAGGATAGTGCAACATAGGTGAACCAAACTTGTAATGGCTAAAAACTCCAAGGCAAGAATTCTCTCTGTGCACTATCTTTAGGGCTACCATTGCAAGAGAGACATGATATCGACAATCTTGAGACAGAAAGTAGTCTTCTTTAGACATATGCAGAAAGGGTCCCAATAAAAGTTTTCTAGGTTAATCCTCGGTAGCAAGATTTCAGGAAAGAGAAAGCCAAGAAGGCAAAGGAAAACTGTACTGGAGATATGGAAAAGTAAATAATACTGTATCATGGCGAGTGTTATAAAAGGTTGTTTGACCTTACTCCACCCTCTCTCTTCCCTAGAAGAACAACGCGCGCGGGTTTGCAAAGTCACAGCTATACGATAACTCACATCCCGGCTAGGACTAAGAAGTTTTCAAACTCTTACTGCAGCCGAGTGGTTGAGCTGTGGAATGGTCCTCCAGCGAGTGTGTTCCCACTGTCCTATAATATTGGGTCCTTTAAGCGAAGCATGAGATATTTGTGCTGGCCGGCACGATTGCTGCGACTATCGATAGTTTTTTGGATTGCACTATGCTTACCAGGAGTCATTAGGCGTCTAGTCACTGTGGCGTATCTGAATAAAAAACTAAATTTTCCAGTTTTAAAGTGCAGAGCATAGGATTGCACGAAGTTTGAAGATAACTCCCTATGATAGTGATGATGAATGTCCATGTCAACTCATTCGTTTCCAGCATTTCGACCTCCTTCCAAACGTGCCCGGCGGAGACGAAGCCCACTACGGAGGCTCCGTGTCCCTCGCCGACTACTGCCCCTACCTGCAGGAGTTCACCTGGAGGCATAAGAGCATCCTCATCAGAGGCAGCAGATGTTCCTATGAAGAAAACACGCCTAGTAAGTACTGTATTTTTAGGGTCTCCTTAACAGGAAAATAGGTAACCTTTTATATTAATTTTGTTGTTCATCTGTCTATCGTGACCCTTTTGTTCAGAATACCTGATGGTATCAAGTTCAAATTAATTTAAAATACTGAGTTCCACAGGTTCATGTTAAAAAATTTCTTATAGTTCTAAAAATGAAACTTCTAAGTCAAAATATTTGTTGGGCAGACGCGATCCTTCGTCGGACTTATCTTCACCTTACACCAGGTGTGATTGAAGCCAAGCGTCCTGTAAATCATAAAAAAAAATATAGATTAATGCAACAAAAAACATTCACAAAATTTTTGAGATTGATAATAGAATACATTTCTACAATAACGAAAGAAAATTAGATGTATTTTGAAGTTGCAAAGCACAAAATCTCTAAAAATTTTACTGTAAACATTTTTTCATTGGATTAGTCCATATAATTGCAATCAAAGATGAAATTTCTTGTGGATGAAAGGGACGAAATATTTCACGCAAAATAGGCGCATTCAGACGTCGAGTTGCGGAAAATGAGCCCGTGTGAACCTGATACCTGAAGGGGCGGAATACGGTAATATATACCCCGTTTCGAAAAATTTCAAAATCCGATGCTGTTCCTACATCATTATCTCAAAAGTGAAATAAGTGAGATTGCCGCCTTTGATTCTATGCGACTCGTATATTTAAGGCTGTAATAACTAGTGATGCCACGAATAGTGAATTGGCCGAATACCGAATGATGATGATGATGATGTCCTGGTCGGTTTCGGCCACGGCGACTGTTTCAACACCGGTTAAGAAATTCGAGGTCCAGTTTCCGGAAACAGTCAATTGCGCAGGAGATATTTAAGTGCATAACTGGACGCGCAGCCAGAAAAGCACTCTCTCGTCCGAGCTCTCTCAGGCCCCATGGAAAGGAGAACCAGTACGATCGGGAGGGAGCGGGATGCAGGTTTGGTCGAGTTTCCCTTCTCTGAACACCTGGTTGAATTGCGGTGTTCAAGAGATACCTTAGTCGCCTTTTACGACACCTCAGCAAGAAGAGGGGGGTGCTATTCTATTCTGCCGGCAGCCACCACGGCTTAAACCCGAATATTCGGCAACGCTGTCGGCCGAAGCGCCGAATATTCCTGGAAGTAGCGTGTTTAGTAATAATAATAATCTTTATTTCAACACAAAACTTATACATATACACCGGGTGATAAGTCTCACCAATTAAGTAAATCTTGTCTCTGGTGAGACTCGCACTTCCGTTCGGGTTATTCAAGGGTGTTTTGTGTTTTTATATGGATATTCACGGTATAAGTTTATTAGTATGTCTGTGAGCGAGAGAGAGAGTGTGTGTGTGAGAGGTTATTTTCTGAGGCTGGTAACATTTACGATGAAAAGCGTAATCGTTTGCTATCAAAAAATGCTGAAAAACTTGTTTTTATCCATCACAACTTACCACTGATCAATTTTAATTACTAAAGTGTTGTAATTTGGAAATAAATACATAACTTTGAGTAATATAACGTGTCTTTTTTACATGATTTGGTATTCGGTATTCGGCCGAATAGTACGTATTATTCGGCCGAATACCGAATAGCAAAAAACGTGGCCGAATAGGCCGAATACCGAATAGTTGCCGAATATTCGTGGCATCTCTAGTAATAACACATTTCTTCCAGAGGTGGACGTAAATTTTGCGCTCGAGAACTACGGACCACATTCCAAATGCTTCGATCACAGCGACAAGGTTTGGGAGCAAAAATCCTGTCGACAGGTAAATACTCTATTATACAGCGTTATTTTATAGACATGAATGATATTTAAGGCTACTGTTATAAATTGAAGTAAGTTTTTACTTTAATTTGATTTCTTTCGTGTACGGTGTTGACGGACTTGAAGGATAAGGTACTTACTGGGATGTGATGTTGATGAGGCTTGCGATACCGCGTTCCACCATACCGCGCTTCATCGGCCCACCGTTCGTTGCAACGTTTTTAATAGAATGCGCCTGCGCTAGTGATGCGCGCGGCGTGTGCTTGCACGTATCGATTGTTAGTGAGGGGAATGGATGCAAAGGATTAAGACAAGTCGTAACAGCTACAATAATCTGTACCTACTTCTAGGGAATAAAAATCTAAATAAAGGCCAAGGGTATGGCCTTGCCAACTTTCCCGGCTCCCGATGTATAGATGTGACTCCTCAAACCCGAGTACGTTGTTCTCTTATGGAAGGCAGGTTAGAACAAGGTTAAATAACTCTTCAGAATACGTCAATTAAATTCGATATATTTGTACATTTCAGATTAGAGAGTGGCAACATTGGGGTTCCGGTTGCTACAAATATAAATGCGAAAGTGGCAGATTACATATAATGGTAAGTATTGTATTTAAAGATTTATAGCCTAAAGGCACGCGTCGTAATCTGGTTCAACAACGGCGACCCCGTACCGAATGCCAGAATTCGAATCGCGCCTTTAGCATTACAAACTTGTAAACATTACTTTTGGATTTTTAAGAAATATTTTAAATTTATATAGAGGGGTTATTTGGTTTAAGCGACATTTTTTGGTGATATAGTAATATATACAGTGCAAACTCTATATAACGACCCTCAAGGGACTGTGCATATTTTGACGTTATAGAGAGTTGTCGTTAAATGGAGAGAAGAAAAATCTGTATTAGAAAAAGAAAAAGTTTATTTCAGACTAGTGTTAGTAATTACATAAAAAACAATTCTTATTTGATCGCTATTGAGTATAGTCTGTTATTTTTGTCTGACGTCTTTTGCTGCACCAGTAATTTTGTTTTATTGCATTGTAGATATAGCAATCCCAGTTTCTAAACAAAAGAACTGATTTCTTAGAAAGTTCGAATGTGTAATACCGACAGTAGAGTTTATTCCGGGCTGGGATAATAAAGCGGCAAATGAACGTACACAGCTGCGCAGTTTTTACTAATTTTGGCAACTTAAAAAGTACTTTATATTATTAAATTGCTGTCGTTATTGAGAGTGGGTGTAATGCTATATAGACTGTATCATTGTATGGGAAACAAGCTAAGCCAATCAAAGCCAAGTGATATCGACGCTTTAGGGAGTTTGTCGTTAAATCGAGTGACGTTATATGGAGTTTACACTGTATATATTTTTGGAATCGGTAAAAAACGCTGATTTCGAATATGTATATATATGTGTCACTATATCACCAAAAAATGTCGCTTAAACCAAATAGCCTTTCACCCCTCGATATTTTCCTGAGCCTAACTGTCACTTAAATTCATCTCAAAAGACCTCAACGTGTGTAAAGAAGTTTTTGCTTAAATAAACGATGATGTGGTCAGGTGGGCAACTACTCGTATACGTGCTACCACGCGGGCCAGGTCCTGCAAGTGCGCATCATGCAGGACGGCTGGTTGCATAAGGGTGGCGTGGTCTGCCCGCCCTGCAGGGAGATGTGCGCTGAGGAATTCGCTGTAAGTTATTAAATTCGTTTTTTTTTTACCAGGCGAAATTCCTTTTAGGTCCAGACGTTTTAAAAGTTAACTCAAGTCTCATGAGATTACCACGTCCTAAGTTATACAAGATCTAAGATTTTTTTTTTTCGCGAATATTTTGCTTCGTATGCGATTAATGATGTTTTTTACATTTTCATAATTTTTAAATCATCACAAAATCTTTAAATATTGTCCTGTGAACATCTTTTATTAGTTCATTAAGTTCATATAATTGAGAAACAAAGGTAGAAGGATTGGTGGAAAAGTGGGGGGCGAATTTCAAGTTCCGTGACTGATGTATCTGTTTATAACTTACTCGAATTTATTAGAAATTGCTTAGGAAATAAGCTCGTGTTTATCAAAAACTGAATATATTGTAGTGGGGGCTTCTATCACTTGTGGGAGGTGTGTGAATCAGAAGGCAATCATAGCGTGAATTCTCTTTATTATTTATTTGGTGCGCGTGTCTCATAATTAGCTCAACCTGGATATCGCAGTGCATTGCACTCACTCGTGCATCGATCTTCAAATAACCTTACAAGTGTATTGACGCAGAGCCAAGTCAAAGTTAAGAAAGTCGGTAACTTACTATATACTTCTGTTTCTACTGAAAATTAGTGAAGAGTTAAGTGTCCTGTTGCTTTCAGATGATGCTGCAGCATCAAGTCAATTTTAATATCTTATTGTATATCATTGAAATCAGAGGACACTAAATTCAAATTGATTAAAACAGAAGTGGTTTCCATTCCTTCAACAACTAGAAAAAAGTTGATTATCGTCGAGCTGCTTATTGCCTTTCACCATTACAACACCAGATTACATAAATAATTTAATCATATAACATTATTTGATTACAATATGTTCTGTGTCGAGTGGATCGTAGCGTCAAGATGGCTGCCGCCACGTCCTGTCATGCATGACGTTTTTGCGGCAGATATCTTTATCAAGCTGGTAATACGCCACAAGCTGATCAGATTTTCTTCAATTATAACCAAGAATACTCTCGATAAAACTAAAAAAACTAAATAAAACTGCTCATCTGCTTAGGAGCTAGGATGACTCTGAGGGTCAACATTACGGATAGTATTAATAGAATTTTCTTCTTTAATAGTCGCTTTCATTTTTTAACTACATTGTACTTGCTATCAGGTCGAGTCAGTGTAAGAAAAATACAGAGCCGCACATCGCGACCTGGCCGCCATTGCGCCAAGCACCCCTTTATGAGTGGCAACTACGTCACCAGAAAGTATTTATATGTAGTATGTATGTTTCTAAAATCTGTGTTATTTTTGCTTTCCAGTCCCGAAGAGAGCTGTGCAAAATCGGCGAAGAGCCCTTACCGCCGAATTTATACCGCAACGATATGCTGAAGTGTGGAGTTGGGGTTGCAACCCCTACCGCTATTTTGTCGTCATTTGTGGTACTTTTGACACTCCTTCAAGTGTTGTGAACAATGTAAATAGTGTTTTAAATAGACCAAAAGTGATTTTCCACGTCCATAGATTACTTGTCTCCATAGTTATGCACTCGCATGCGTCATGGTCAGGGAAAAGATTGTAGACTGTGGCTGGGTATAAACCATACCACACTCATCTTTTTAAAATTAGCTGTTATTACAAATTATCTCTCGCGCATGGTAACTCGCAGCACGCGAGTGGTTATAGAAAACATTTAATATTCCAAGTACAGATTAAAAATATAGCTCTTTGGCTGTATACCGGATAAAGCTCCTAACCCTGGTTAGGACCAAAAAGTTCTCTAACTCTTACTGCAGCCAAGTCCTTTAGCCGTGGGATGCTCTTTCAGCGAGCGTGCTCCTCCCGTCCTATGATGTTGGGTTCTTTAAACAAAGCGTGAAGGGATATTTGTGCAGGCCGGCATAATGGACGGACAAGCCGGAGTCTAATGAATGCAGCGCATTAGTCATCGCAGTGTATAATTATCTCCAATTGTATAACCGCTCTAAATACACCCACATTGTGTTACGTCTATCGCGAAAGAAAGTATCAGCGAGACTCAAAAAAAAAATTATACTGTTTAAAATATAATCACATTTCGATAATTTAATTAAACAAACATTGGCGAAATTACAAATGGCCAGTCCGTAGGATAAAGCCATAAACAAAAAAATCTATACATACATTTTACCAAGTATAAATAACGTACTTGTCTGTATGCCGTAAAGGCCTTTGCCTTTCCAAAAAAGGGGAAAACGGAACAAAAACATGGGTGCTATAATTTAGAGCGGCCATAAAAAATAGCGACAGTTATAATAATTTTTCGGTTAGTTTGCCGAATGCGCTTTATATTTTTAAAATAAAGACTTTTACTAGTTTATAAGTGTTGTATGTACTTTTTGTATTTGAATGTGTGGGAAAATTCATGTCCAACCGAAACTAAAGCCGCGGCTTAGAGCTTAGCCACCTTTTCAGAAGTTGTGAAGAAATTTGTTGTTTATATATATCAACATAAACCTTAACTTTAATATTATTAAAATTATATATTATATTATTTACATTTAGAGGATTTTGTTTTTTTTTTTTTTTTTTTTGGAATTTTAACACTTTTGCCTTGTACTTTAGTTGACCTATAATTATATACTAATCAAAAGAAATGTAACATTTAAAATCAAATCAATCAGTCATAGATTAAAGCTTGCTAGATAGATTAGGCTTCAGTTAAAATTTTGGTTCATTTGAAAGTTTCTCGAATATAGGTTTTTAGCCGAAGGTGGCCTTCGGTCGGACACTAGTGAAAATGTATATTTTATCGTCTATAAGGTTTTATATATTGTGACGTCACTACACTTAACGTTTTTTATAACATAAAAAACATCTTTTAATTGTGGCTTTAAATTTTCGATATAAGGAAGTATATGAATATGGAATAGTATTTAAATGGATCTATATATTTAATAATTTATTTTACTTTTATACAGACGCGTGAAACTTCTTTGGCTATCTAAAATGTGCACACTCCACTCTTCTATATTAGTTAATAAATGTATCATTTTACCTTTTTTCCTCTGAATGCATATCGTTTTCTTTGTATCCTTTTTGCATGACAAACGTTACCTACGTAAAATGTTGCATTCAAATGAAAGTGTGAATATTTAATTGTTGTTTGTTACATTCGCCAAAAGACAGGCAAAGGAACCAGCCATGCAGCTTTGTCTTATTTGAATTATCTTTGTTGATATTTCATAAGGTTTAATTCAAAGCCGTCTATTTTATTTACCTTCAAACTTTACATTTATTCACAAGCTCAAAGAAATTTCATCTTAAAAATGACTCGAGATGTTAAAAGGGTTGTCACATATGTCTGTTATGCCCATCGTCTTTTAAAATAATTAATTTTATTTTGTATTTACTTTATGATGTTTAATTTTATGCCATAATATAATTTATTCATTTAATTTTTCATTATTTATTTAATTTTCACTCGAATACTCACGCATTTACAGCAATTCGAATATTATTTTGAAAGAAATCTTTGTTGTGTCATTTGTGAGTTTGTGTGTCTTGTTTTTATTATACCACATATGATATATTTATAATACTTATATGATCTTTACCAATAAATGCCTAATGGAATGTTTGTATCAAATATTTCGTGGTACTTGTCTTTTTCTTTCACATATATTTACAATTTATTTTATCTTTCTCGTAGTGTTTTACGCACACAAGCATAACGTTTGGCTGTGGCGTGTGAGAAAGATAAATGTATTGTAAACACATAGGAAAGACAAAAAAATCCATTGATGTTTTGCAAAACACGAAATATTTGCAGAAGAGGCACCATATATGCTGGTTCTTTGTAATATGTTTTATAAAATTAATTTCGATGCTGTCAGGTCTGAAAAGTCAAGGTGATATAATGTTAAATAGTGCCTGGTCAGCAATTATAGAAATAGCGTTAAGTGTATCCGTACTTATTTATATTTATGGTGCTTTAGATGTGATTTATTTCATTCCTTTATTTTGTTAATCAATTTTTAGTAATAATTGCCTTTTGCGATTTTATGTATGCAAGAAATGGATACTTTTACAGTATTAGCAATTAAGTTGTCGTATTTTAGTCAAATTTTAAGAATTAAATAGATTTTCAATGAAATCTATTTTGTATTACACAATTGAATGAAATTAAATAAAACTAAATTACACATTTTATGCAATGTATCAACTTTTGAAAAAGGAAACATTTACAAACGGCTTCAGTATTTAATGTTACAGATTAGAATATAAGACTGTAAGATCAATTCATTGATAGTGCAATATATATTTTTTTAAAGGCATGTAGATAGCGATGAGAGTAAACGTGAAATCGCCAGTGATTTAAAAGTGATAAATAAAAATCACAGGGACCGAGACCGAGATAGCACTATAACAACGCTACGGGTGCGAACGGAATAAAGCTAGATTAAAGAAATTAGATCAAGTAATTTGAGATTTTTTTTTATTGTAATAAAACTTTGCAAATTTATCAATCTGATAATGTTCCTAATAGCCGTATTATAAAAACAACTTCACAGGAATGTTCATTGATGAAAACAGAAGAAGTCGTGGTCAAAAGTCAGTAAACATAAAAAAGAATAGTGTAATACATTTTATCAGTATAAAAATAAAAATATTTTTTGTAATTGGTTTTTTATTCTCCTTATTAATATCTAGGGTCGAAGTTTATCATCGTCATTTTCTAACTTTGTTTCCTAGTAATTCATAAATTAATACTCTTCCTTAGGCTTGTTGATTAAATATCGATATATCGATATTTTCAATACAATATATCGATATTTTTGGGCGATATATTTTTTATTTTATTTATATTTTTTTGTATCGATACAAAATATCCAGTATCGAAAATTCTATCGAATCCGATATTTTTTTAATTTTTATGATAGTGAAGTCGCTGAAATCTGAAACTATAGAAGACAGGACCGAAAGAAAAAAAAACTATATTGTCTACGATTCTGGAGTATTGTTTTGTTCATTGCATGCATTGACATCTGAATTTGTTGCATATATATTATTTGCCACCATTTATTTATTTATTTTTTTGTTTGATATCTTAAATAGGTCTTAAAGTAAGAAGATAGCCTTTTAGTTCTTGATACTTTTGTAATATTGTCTAATAAAAATGAAGACTGGTAAAATACTATCGTATTTATTGAGATTTAATCGATATATCGATATTTTTCCTTCGATATATCGACGCCGATATTGATATTTTAATAAATATCGATATAACGATATTTTTTCCTTTTCGACATCCCTACTCTTCCTCGTTTCATATTCAAAATTCGCCTTTAGAAAATAAAATTCAAATAGGAACTGGGAGAATACAGATCTCCAAATTTTTCTTTCCGTTTACCTTGTGATCTTGTTTATAAAAAATATCTTATATAGTAATATATTTTAAATATAACAAATTGCTTCAATTATAAATAAAATAAGACTGTATGGTTTTGACTCTTTGCTTAGCTAATAGTGATCAAAGATTCTTTTGAGAAATTATATCTTATAAATGACATTTGACATAAATATTTGGCGGCAAGAATACCAAATTTCGATTGCCATAAAAGAAAAAATAAGTTTTTATATAAAATATTGACGCTTTTTATTAAGCTATCACATAAAATCAACATTCTTTAAAGGCGGCTTGGACCAGCAAAATTAAGTCTATTATAAAACATATATAAAACGCTATTTAGCTAAACTACTTTTTGTTTTGCTTTGAAACGCCCAGTTTTAATAAATGTTAAATTTAAATCATTTAGTTGAATCAAACCAATTCAACTAAATAGCATTTTATACATTTCTGAATTAGGTTTAATTACGCAAGTCCACCTAAAGTATTGGTGATAATAAACATTTATTTAAGGTTATACCTAAGAACTAAGACGTAGTTTTTTAGGAATAATATGTGCAGTAATAACAACAGTTGCACGCGCATTTCAAAGTTAAGCAACATCGAGTGTTTTTAATATACGAATATACATCGCCTGTTAGTAAATTATCTCGGACTTTTTTAACTGATGAATAAGAAACTGCCTTTGAAGACCAGTTGCCTTTTATATTGTTGATAAAAGTAAAGTTGAAATAAGCTCTTATAATTCATTTGAAAAGGGATAAACTGATCTGTGTGAAATGTCTAAGAGCCGGAGTTCCTTTTGGGGAACTATAGATGAAATACCAGATATTGGAGTGGACAATTTTACTGTATACAACAAAAAGGCATATTTTCTAAGTCATTTTCATACTGATCACACTGAGGGCTTGAGTTCTGCATTCTTCTTGAAAAATTTAAAACAAACAAATGCAAGAATATACATGTCTGAAGTTACTAAAGTTATTGCGGAGTACGAACATAGAGGTCGTTCAACAGGGGGGTTTTTGGAATATATTACTCCTTTGAAACTTGGCAAGTAAAGAATTTTCACTTTTTTAAGTCACTTTTGTCTAGGAGGCCTAGACAAAGTCACACATGATAATGCTAGAAAGAAGTGTCAAATGTATGGAACAGACATAAGACACATGGCTGATATAACATATCAGCTTGTGTATGTCCAGAAGTCATATACCTAGAGACTTTCAATTGTGTTATATGTGGGCTGACTCATTAGATTTTCATCCTTTGACCCTGTACATACCATCAGGTCCCTTGTCACAGGTGTAGTCACATTATTCAGTCAGTGTAAATAACTTGATATTTTTTTGACTTGATTAATTTGTTGAAAGAGGCCAAATGGTCCATCGATCAGTCTCTAGGATATTTTACATCTGATTCGTCATTCGGAATTAGTCCAGAGCTAACAACCTTATTAAGGCTTCCGACCTGAGAGGGTGTGTGTGTGAAGAAACCACCCCTCAAGAACCACCGTCAGGAAGCACACCACATACCACACTCCTCTCCCTCAAGCTTACTGTCCGGGCACACCACCATCTCATCTAATATTATTATTATTATGCAATGTGGGGCTATGCAGTCTATTTCAGCCTGTATCACCGCGACCTAGAAGATCTATTGTGATCGCCACCTACCATTTAAAGCTCTCTGTCAAGGCCTATAGTTTTAAAGAACTGTAGTACTTTATTGGCAGAGATATCTTGAACCTCTCCTGGGTGTAGCACGTGGCGGCCCAGGATGCGGTTACGTTTGGGCATTAGTAAGTCACATTCACACAGGAGGTGCTTGGGCGTTTCGTCCGCACTTTCGCAGAATCTGCAATCTCTAGTGCTCCGGCCACCAATGCTGAACAAATGTTTGTTCAGACAGCAGTGGCCAGTCAGTGCTCTTACTAATACTCGTATTTGATTTTTTCTAAGCATCAGAGCCTCTACAGCTTTACGCTGGTCGAGAGCCTTGACTAACTCTTTGGAATGTTTCAACCCTGGTATTGTGTTCCAGTGGTTTACAGACCTTCCTTTATATAAGTTCCTTAAAGTCAATCGTACCAGGCTTTTGGGGATGCCACAAAATGGCTCAGGACCATATTGTACCATCGGCGCTCCCGATCTCGCCAGTCCATCAGCTATTTCTCATCTAATATACTTTAATATATTATTTGTCATCATTATTTCCAGAAAGTTCTCTGGTCACATTGCCTGGGGAAGATGAAGATGACGATGAATATTTGCAAGTGAAATTGATTCCAGCAGGTCATTGCCTTGGCTCTGTTATGTTCCTGTTCAGATACAAGGAGAAAACTATATTGTACACAGGTATTAACCCTTAACTTGGCTGAATGTTCTTTCTTTCAATATCAAAATAATATTCATACCATTTAACCCTTATATTCCAAGGATTTCTAACAGAAACTAACCGTGCGTTCAAAAACTGAGAAATTACCTAAATATTCATATAAAAGTATTAAGTTTGCGCTAAAAAGTTATGCCAATAGGTTTTGTAAATTCTGATGTATCTCCACAGATACATTATCAAGAAAAGGGTTAATAGCCCTTGAAAGTGAAACCACTGGCATTCATGTAATAAGTTTCCTAAGAGAATTTTTTAAATATAATCCAAAGACCATAGTTGATATTAATCTTTACGTACCCAGGTATGGTTTGACAGACATTGAGAGTTAAGATAAAAGTTACTTTTAGTTAGATAAAGGTTCAATAAGGGAAATACAAAATTAACATTAACATAGAAATGTGAATTGAAGAGTTAAATCCGTGCATAATCTGGAAAAACCCAGGGGTACGAACCGGGTTCAAACTTACAACCATTCGTATGAAAACTGATCCATCATCCCCTAGGCCACAAATCATTTAGTTCTGATTTCAGGTGACTTCAGGATAAAGCAGGACAATCTGCCTTACTACGGACAGTTGCATGAAAAGAATGAACCAATAAAAATAGACACAATGTACGTGGACACCACATTTCAAGACGAATATCATTACCATTTTCCCTCACGGAGAGACAGCGTTAACAGTATCCTGGAACTGATCCGAAACTGGTTAAAAGGGGAAGGGAACAGAGTGGCATTGTCAGCAAATACGAACTATGCATATGAATTTGTGTTCAATGAGATATTTAAGCAGTTAGGTTTGAAGGTTTATGTGGACGAGTCGAAATGGAGACTTTATAAGTAAGTAGCTTGTACAGGATGGTCAATAGACGTGCAGGGATTCTTCTTAAATAAAACACTTCTTGAGTTCGCTTCTTATCTTGATTTATTTTCTTCTATTCTTGAGGGTAGCTCCGAGGGAAGGCTAATTTACAGGGTTTTTTTTTGTTTTGTAAGCGGACTAACTACTGATTGCCGGGAAAGGCATTTTCAGCTCAACCGGGCTTAGGGGGCGAGCACAGAAGGTGCTCAGCCAGCGAAATTTTTGGGTTGGGTGGCAATGCAAGGGCACCCCTGTGGGTACGAACCTCGACTTGGACCGCCAGCCAAATAAAGTACTAACCCTACGGGTGATCTACCAGCGTTTCGGAAGTGACTACCTTGAGAAGAAACGCCGAAAGAAACTCAAGGCTGCGTCGGAGTAGAACTGCGCCTCGGTGCGTAAACGCACCGGTTGGCAGCAGTTGACTGAACTATCCTTCTTCGGCGACGCCGGTGTCTTGGAATGAAACTAGTGTGTGTGTGTACCTCACTGTTTGATCGATCGGTGGCTCTTTTTACAGCCACTGTAATTGGATCATCCGGATCCCCTAGCACGTCGCGAGGACGACGTATGACGGGTGCGAAATCACTCTTGCGTGCGTAGACGCAAGATTTACTGATTAACTGATTAGAGTGGTGCTGCGCCTTGTCGAATAATTTACAGGGGTTTTGGCTCCATATATATCCGCTCGGGCTGCCCTAACAACTTGTACTAGTTTACAATGTTTTCTTAACCAGTTTAATCTAATTGTCCAATCGCGACGCCGGATTCCGCCGCAGTTTCCTTGCCTGGCTGGCGGTGTCGCTGCTGTCGCCTACGTCGACGTGCCCCTCTCCCGCTCCCCTTTCCAGCGTCTCTGGTGCCCTCGGCTCGCTGTTCGTAACATAGCTATTGTACCTTAGTGATTAAGGGAGTGATGTACAAGGATGGGAACGCTAATAGTGCTAGGTTTGAATCCCGGCACGTGTATCTGAGTTTTTGCAGGTTAAATATAGATTTAGGCACTACATACTCACCGATGAAGGGAAACATTGTGAGGAATCCCGCATGGCATCTAATAAGAATGTTCTAGTGCTGTAAAAACAGCGATCAACAGGGTCATGACTAGTGATGAAAATGCCCGGGATTTTTCCCAAAGTGCCCAAAACTTCCGAGAACATTCCGTAAATTCCCGGGAATATTCCCAAGGAAGTTTTGGGCACTTTGGGAAAATTCCCGGGTATTTCATCACTAGTCACGACGCGTTTAACCTACTAGCAAGCCCCTTTTTTTTGTGTTCCCGAGCTACGCACGTTCCCAATGTTGCCATGTAAGTTTTCCACATTTAATCAATTTTTTATTAGAATTTTTTGGCTCTGTAACCAAAAAGGATTACTTAATTAGAATCTAATATCGATACCGAGTAATGCCTTCACGGGTCGGACAGGGTTTTCGTAACATATTGTATAACCGAAAAGTGGATGCAGCCACTAACATGTCTGCCGTCTTGAGATGCGAGGCGATATTATTACAAGTTTTTTTTCTTATTCGATTCGCCATAGTGACCACTCTTTTGATGGTTAGCGTGGTGCAATCCAAGAAAATGACTTTAAAGAGCAAAGAAAAACCTATTGGTAGTCGTAGTGATCATGCCGGCCTGCACAAATACCTCATCACGTGCACAACACCTTCACCGGGCACGTGCGCCGAACGATAACTAGGACCGCATCGCGCGCACCCCAGCGTGACGGTCACGCGAATTCAGCACTTTTCCTCAATAACAAAAACGCCTACATCAAAAAAGAAATATTTTAATTTCAGACAGCTACCAGATCAAGTCATGGGCGTGACTAACGACAGTAGAGAAATGAAGATCCATCTGTGTTCGAAAAGGGGGAGTGAAAACCATACTGCATGCTTGCCACGAGCTCCGCGTGCGAGCTACCTTAAAATATATCTGTCAGCTCTAATATGGGAGTTGGATCATGAAGACGAGCCCTACGTGGAAGAGGGAGTTAACAATAACCACAAAGTCTGTTTCTCCACTCATTGTAGTCGGAATGAATTGCTTTATTTCGTTAACTATTTCTCTCCAACCAGGGTTATCGGTTTTAGGAACGACTTTAAAAGATAGAATATCTCATTTAGACTCCAATTTTGGTAAGGTCGTGACATGGATATAATGAACAGGATAAGAAGTGCAGTGAAATCATGGAACGGATTAAGGAGGGGGTAGGGGCAATTCGGACCCCATGTATAATCGTAATCAAATATGTAATAAAATTCACATAATTAATTTTATATATGAATCTATACTAATATTATAAAGCTGAAGCGTTTGTTTGTTTGTTTGTTTGAACGCGCTAATCTCAGGAACTACTGGTTCGAATTGAAATATTCTTTTTGTGTTGAATGGACCACTTATCAAGGAAGGCTTTAGGCTATATAGCATCACGATGTTACGATTAGGAGTGAAGAAATAATGGAAAATGTGAAAAAAAACGGGGAAAATTATTCATCCTTGAGGGCTTCCTTTGCGTGCGCTGCAAAAACGGTTCAAGATATCAAAAATATATGTAAGAAAGAATTATTCCTCTTAAAATGATCTAAAAAAATGTCCACGATAGTATATGTCTATCTTTTAAGATTAAGTCACTAGAATCGTTTTTATGGTAAACAAATTTGGTCGAAATTAATGCATTATTTGTTAAGAGTTGTATCAACGTAATAATATTAATCTTTATCCAAATAAATGTGTTGTTGATTAAGACTATTTAATTGTGAACAAAATTGTCTTTGACATCACTTAATTTCAATGAACATCTTAGAAGATATTACTAAACCTTATATAGCAAAACAACGTTTGCCGGATCAGCTAGTTATGAATATAACTGGTATAATAAAGATATTTTTTATCCTTTGTTTGTATTATTTACTTGATGCACTGCAACGCGAATGGTGATAGTTTCGAATCCCGGAACGTGCTTCTGGATTTTTCCAGATCTTAATCATATCTTAAAGGATTTAGGTACTACATGCTCACCGGTGAAAGAAAAAGTCATGAGGAAATCCGAGGTTCAAAATTTTAAGTATATATACATATGTGTTAGATGTCCAAGTATAACGAGATAATGCTTTTAATGGGATGCGACACTGGTGTCAACCGCCCAGGAGGAAAGCAAAAAACTACGTTTTTTGTGTAACCTAGAGGAAAACCCTGCATAGGGTCTGATGCCCAAGCATCATCTGGAAGCAGCAGGATTCTCAACTCTTCACTAACTCACAGCTAAAGTAGTGTTTGAACTCATTGGAATGGTCTCCATAAAGAAATCATGAGAACGTGGGGATATAATTTTGATGCTAGGTAATCAGCAGGTCTGTATCTACGAGCAAATCAGGACCCACGCCCCGGGCGCTAAATTCCGGGGACAGTAGACGAGAACATCACCCAGCGTACCCACTGATAAATATATAAAAAAATTGGGTCAACCTGGGTGGTCAAATATAAGTCTTTGATATTTGACGCTTTAAAAATTTTTGTACACTGGCTCGTTATAGTGACTACAGTGCGCCTGATTATAAGTACAGTGTAGTCCAAAAACAAAAGCGACCATCAAAAGATGACAATCCATTAATATTCTCCGTCGTTATGTCGGCCCACATATACCACGACTGAAGTTTGCTAAATCCAAGATCGTTTTTCATGACTATTTCGTTCCTTACGCAATTTTTTTTTTTATCTTAACTGTCACAGTGATCTCATCTGATGGTAAACATGTGCAGTCAAAAAAACGACAAACCATCAACAGTATAGAAAAATATATCGATAGTCGCAGTGATAATGCCAGCCTACACTAATATCTCTCCACGCTTCGTTTAACCCTGTTTGGAGTTACATCTTTGTGGAGATACATCAGAATTTACAAAACCTATTGCCATAAGTTTTTAGCGCAAACTTAATATTTTATATGAATATTTAGGTAATTTCTCAGTTTTTAAACGCACGGTTAGTTTCTATTAGACATCCTCGGAACATAAGGGTTAAAAGGTATGAACATTATTTTGATATTGAAAGAAAGAACATTCTGCCAAGTTAAGGGTTAAAGAACCCCATATCACAACGGTGAGAACACGCTCGTAGGGAAACCATTCCGCAGCCCGACGACACGGCAAAGTAAAGTTGGAGAACTTCTCAGTCCTAGCCGGGATATGAGTTACTGTATCGCATTACATTTTCACAAAGTATTTGAATACAAAATCTCTGAAAGTTGTGCTGTCATCATTTTTCACTGGATTAATCCATATAATTGAGAAACAAAGGAAAATGCACTGCCAAGGGGAGCGGCAGACAGGAGTTTTTGTCCCACCTTAAAAATTTCTCAATCCGTCCAGCTGTTAATCGTCTTAAAACGATTGAGCAAATATGGCCGCACCTTAAGTCAACTTCCAGAACAGCGTATCCCTTAATTACATTTCCACATGATTACAGATTACACTTATAGAGGTAAATTTCGCACTGTTGTCGAAATAATTAATTTCAATTCGTTTCATTCAATTGATTTTATGCGAAAATTGTATAAGCAACCATTTTGTTCACGCATTACGTGATAGTCTAAAGTTCTTATTGTTCCAAATCACTCTAAGATTCAATATGCGACTGAAAACGTTTTTCACACTTCTTCTAAACATATTAATGTGTAAGTAATATTATATAATCAGACTATATCCCTTATGGTGTAGGCAGATATTTATTAGTCACTGTGTCTACTTTGCGCTTACATTTCGTATCCAACAAGACCAGTAGCTGATTGCCGTTCTTAGGGAATTTACACAGAATATCCTTATAAAGATGCCATGCGGGCTTCCTCACGATGTTTTCTTTCATCGGTGAGCATGAGGTACTTAATTTGGAAAAGCTATGTAGCAGTCGATCAAGCAACAATCCACACAAGCACTTTCTAAGCAACAGGATTGTCAGAGCGTGGAATGATCCCAGAAGAAGTAATCTCTCCTCTGAATATGAACCAGTTTAAAAATTGCCTGGAAGAATACTATCTCTATCACAAAAATAAATAATTTAAAAGAAAGTGTAATAGCAAAATACTGGTATTTATTAGTTGTTTCAACTGCTTGCCTGATAATAAAGAAATAAAACCCAAAGTACGTGCCGGGATTCGAAACTACACCCATTCGTGTTGCCACGATGTACTACCACCTATCATACAATAAAATGTCTTTTATAATAACTCCGTTTTGTCACGTTTTAACCTATAAGTTAGTTAAACCAGGTCTTCTAATAAGAACGAATGTGTTTATATATTAATAAATCTCTTTTAGACCAATGTGTTCTACCGAAGAAGAACGAGTTCGTTCAAACAAAGTAAGTATTTAATAATTTATCTAGAAATAATTACATTTGTCGATAGAGACATGCCGGTTTCAAATAGCACGTCATATAATGATGCACAAAATAAATCTTTTGAGAGATAATTGAATCATAACCCATTCGAGAACAAATATTTATACTATCACCAGATTATCCGCACCAAAAGCTAAGTGTCTAAGCCTCCACTACATCATACTACATTCTCGTGGCATAATGTAAGGATAACTCATTGACACCGTAGCAGTCAGTTAGTGGCAGTGCGTTGATAGCAGGGACGCTCAAATGGTAGATCGCAAGAGCTTTTTGAATCGATCTTAGGAATATTGGTCAATTCACAAATAACCCAAAGTAGCTACCTCTTATTGGATCCACACCGACGCAGCTTTGCGTTTCTTTCGGTGTTTTTTCTCAAGGTAGACGCTTCCGAAACGCTAGTAGATCACCGTTAGGTTTCGTATTTCGACTGGAGGGCCAGATCGAGTTTCGTACCCATCGGGGTGCCCTTGCGTTGCCACCCACCCATAAATTTAACAGCTCAGTACCTTAGTGTTCGCCCTCTCGCCCGGTTTAGTTGTGAAGGTCTTTCCCGGTTATCAAACCAAATCTGTCGAAAAAAAAAGCCTCTTATTATATTTTTAATATCGGAATAACCCTGTGCTAGGCGGCTCTCGTAACTAATTATAAAATCAGATGGACAAAATGTAATCTAATTAATGATTACAGATTACAAAATGTAGTCGTAATTTTAATTTTCTTGCTCTGTTATCATGATTAAATCCATTCAAAGCAATAAGAAATCATAAATATGCATACAATCTGGGATTCTGTAGTGTTTAAAACATAGATGAGCAAAATGCAGTCATATTAATGGTAAAAAATGTAAAATGTAATCGTAATCATTTTTATTAATCTGATTACATTTTGCCCATCTATGTATAATGTTATGTAAAAACCAATAAACAAGTATTATTGGATATGCTTTGTTTTGTGCTAAATTTTTTAAAGCATTGCCCTCACTACACTTATGAACTACCTACGCTATGGTAAGCTCTACCAACCTACAGGACAATCCTACATCACACATATATACTTAGGCATCTGCCTACCTACGCATACAGATTCGATCGCTTGTAGTCTAACAACCTTGAAGTAGATCCCCAGCAGTTCAAATCTGGGCACCCTTGCTGTGAACGATGTCGCGGGCTATAAACGTTAGTGTAATAATATATTATTTTTATATTTACAGCCCTTCAGCTAAGTTCCACAACCCAAACTTCGTAAGAGACCGCTTTAAAGGTAAGCTTCATATTAGGGTCAATCGAAAAGTATCCGCTATTTACTTTCTCCCGAATCAATCCGAATCCGGAATCCGAATTCCGATAAAACCCTGTATAACATAACCACAATTCTATTCACAGTTCCTAATAATTTCTGATCGCTCCTAAAATGTTATAAACCTTAGTCTTTATTCATATTGTTTTTATTTGCAACTATATGTCGCAACTATAATACACAAATAAAATAAACACAAGAATATACAATCAATACAAAAAGGTATATAAGTTGTTACTAGATGGCAGCACGGTTTAAATAGAACTCACAAACGCTGCGTGTTATTCCTTTAGTGGAATAGTAACTATGGCTTGTCGTCACTCAACTAAAAGTTTTCTAACTCTTACAATTTTTAAGTAAACTTTGGTCGCCCTAATGGTCGCAAAGTTTAGGAAAAACTGTTGTAATTAAAAGCAAGGATACGAATATGGATATATTAAATTTAATTACACACATACGCAAAAAGATGGGTTGCGATTGTTGTTGTCCATCTGTGGATTATTTAAAAACTTTTTTTTTTTGCTTAGAATCCGAATGCTTCGTTAGAGTAGTAGTAGGCGTTATATATCGATATTTCAAAAAATATCGATACATGTACGTGATATATCGCATCAATCCGATATTATCGAATCATCTAGTATGAATGTAATATTGATATTTTTCATCCGATATACCAAATATCGTGTCACATTCAATTTTTTTTCTTTATAACTACTTATTCCTTTAAATCTTCAACATTGTCAATTTGAGTAAAAATTAAACGAAAAACCCCGTATTATTGAAAACTAGCCTTTGCAATAACGAAACGCAGACAAGATATACTCTGCGCGAGGGCAGCACTAGTAGCAAAACTTTTATAATCTATATTGGTAGCAGTATTGGGACTATCCAAATGCGATATATTCTGTTGTTTCTTACAATAAAAAAAAATCTGTGGTGTCTATGGTCACTTGTTTTGGCTAGCTTAGTTCCATCTGAACGACTTTTCTCAAAAGCCGCTCAGGTTCTTACACAGCAGAGAAGCAGACTGCAAGTCGAAAGGGTAAATAAAATTTTGTTTTTACAAGGTTTAGAGGAAAAGTACTGGAATGTATAAGTCTTTCATATTGGAATGGCAGAAAAGAAATAGCTGCAATTCCTTCCGCGCAGATGCTAAACATGGCTTTTGAGTCGTATGGCCTTGGATTCATTTTCGTATGATTTATAAATAAAGTTAATTTGTTACTTCTCTCTAAAGTGTTTTTACTCATAATTAACCTGATCCCTATTTAATATTATAGACTAGTTAAATACAAGTAATTACATACGATATTTTAAAAATATCGATATATTTGTTCGATGTATCGCAAAGTATCGATATAACATTACGATATATTATATCGAAAAAATATCGATATTTTTTTTAAATGAACATCCCTACGTCAGAGTTGCTTTATCACGTCAGGTTTTCAAAATATCTTAACCTAAAAGTACAAAAAAACGGTATTTAAAAAATCAACATATTGCTAAACTTCAAATGCCGATATCTCAGAGGAAAGAAAAGTATAAAATAAGTTTTTTGAAGCGTAAGAGTTAGTACTTTTAAACTGGCTCAACTTGTTAAAAAAATCACAATGCATACATTAGTGCTAATATAATAAAAAACCGCTTTTTTTCACACTTTAGGTTAAGATATTTTAAAAACCTGACGTGATGGAGCAATTCTGACGCCAGATTCAGATTCTGTGCAAAAAAATCACTTCGCAAATGACCCTCACTTGGCCAACAACTAAACCTTGCAGATCTGTGTTATTGACAAATAAAGTGACCTCTTGAAATTTGAGTTTCGACTTACGAGAGATGGGCTCAGTACGTGTTATATGAAAATTATATATAATATTAATTTTAAAATATCTGTTTCTAATTAAATAATGTATGGACGGCGGATCTATTACTGATTAAGCATTTTTTATTGATTAGATATTATATGAAAAATATTCATCATTGATATTCCGTTTTTTACTTAGTGTGCTAGCCGAATAGCGCAGGTGACCGGAGGTATTAAAAGTTTATGTAGCCGCCGGAGAGCGTCGCTGGTCTGGATTTCCACGTAGAAAATTAGGGAACAAAGAGTTCGTTCAGGCACAGTGACAATGAAATATTCAAAAGGCACTTACCTGGAAACTGGATGATGAGGACAGGCTACTGCAGCTCCGCACCGTTCACCGTATACAATCAATTAGATGTTCCGCCGTAATGTCCAAAGCAACTGACTATTCCGTAGTGTGACCGAGTTCGCCGCCGATGATAAGTGTAGCGATACCGCCGTGCGTACACATGTATCACCCTTAAGGACCGAGGGTGGAATGGGAATGTAAGGGAATGTAGGGAGACGGAAGGGATGTCAAATAACTTTTTTATACTCATGCCCTGCGCCAGAACACTTGATTGGTTTTTATTTGTGTTATTAATAGCTTTGAAAAGAACATAGAAATCTGAGAGTAGAAAATATACCAGGTATAATAAAAAAACCTTTTCTCGCTTCAAGTAAAGAGGATCATTATTTGTATTTAGTTGCTTATTGTTCTCTAAAAATGTAATCCTATAATATTTGTACCACCCTCTCCCTTCCATAGGAGAAGTACGCGCGCGGGCTTACGGAGTCACAGCTATACGGTACCTCACATCTCGGCTAGGACTAAGAAGCTCTCTAACTCTTATTTTTGTCAAGGCGTTTGGCTGCGGAATGGTCTTCCGACGAGCGTGTTTCCTCCATCCTATGATATTGTGGGTTCTTTAAACGAAACTTGAAGAGATATTTCTGCAAGCTGACATAATCACTGCAACCAACCATTTGTTTTTCTTTACTGTTTATAGTTGCAGTCGTTTTTTGGACTGCTTCATGCTTACCATCAGGTGTGGTGCAGTCACTATGTTGAGTCAGGATAAGTCTTTTACATGGCTAGCCGGGCAGTAAACTTGAGGGAGTCTGCTGCCCGGAGGAGAGGGAGGTTGTGCACGGTGTCTGGTGCACCGCCTGAGGGAGAGGTTTTGGAGGGATGGGCTTTTACTCTTACCCCTCCCAGAGAGGCAGCCTAAACAAGGTATTTGGCTCCCCGTGCGTCTGGATGAATCTGGTTTCCCAGGCTCGGGTGGAGCGATTAGAGGGACACGCCGGGGGTTTTTAGTCAGTAGGAGTCTGAAACACCGGGGTCACTGCCCTCACAGCGACGCTGATGGTTCTATGTAGGATTTTCCCCTGGGATACAAAAAAAAAACTTTTACACTGGATGGTATCCCTAGCACTGCATCACAACACAGGATTATTTATTATCTTTTGCTGTTTCCCATCTTGATTAATCTTTTCATCTATATTGTATTATATTGTGCTATGTGCCAAATTAATATTTTTTCTTTCTTTCTTTCCTCAAATTATCTTTCTGAATTCAACAGACCTGATCAATAAACCAGAAATGCCTGAACTGTGGAAGCAAAGGTACAGAAAGCCGTTCAATCCAGCCTGGATGGATTACTGCGACCCGTACCATTGCAATGACTACCACAAGGTCGCTTGCGGGCTGAATCGCAATACGATGAAATTCAAATGGTTCCAGAGCGTTTGCCACATTATCATGAACAATATGTGTTCCACATATCGCGGTACTCTTAGTAAGTGCTCTCTCCACTGGGATAGTATGTGGAAATCCAACACTCGATACGTTACAATAAAATAGCGCAGCCTTTTTTTCTTCACGTCAAACGCCATGGGGGTCACCGGTGACCTCGCCCTTCCTCTATTATAGCGCCATGGGGGTCACCGGTGACCTCAACGAATAGTCATATTCAAACTACTTTTTCTCGCCGCCGGCCATACTGACTGTTACTTTATTCGTACTCCGTGACTGGCACGGCGCTGTAGAACTATACTGTGCAGTGGGACAAACATACCTTGTAAGGGATTGAAAAAATTGAAAGATAAGCGAAAAAAGTAACCAAAATAAAAATTCAGGATATATAATTATAAGTATTTGTACGCCATGGGGTGTACCGGTGACCTCAGCTATGTATTTGACTGTAACTATGTAACCCATGGACAGAATTGAATAAAACTTATTTTCTATACGTATCGTAACATAATAAACAAATTACGACCAAAAGTATTTTTACGATTTTTAATTTTTTCTATCGGCGTTTAACGTGTTAACTAGTGATTTACGGCTTGGATGGCAACACAAGGGCACGCATTTAGGTACGGACCTCGACTTGGGCGCCCAACCAATGAAAATGAACCTAACCGTGATCTACTAGCGTTTTGGAAGTAACTACCTTTAGAAGAAACGCCGTAAGAAACTCAAGGCTGCGTCGGAGTTATCGCGGAGTTATTTTAGATGGATCTTTTATCAATATTTGAAGATGGATTTGAATGATTTTTAGCGAGGTGGTAGGGCGTCGGTGCCCGTCTGGATCGCTACCACAGTACATGGGTGTAAAGCCCGCCATAGTGACCAGTTTCGGCTTGTCGTGTTTCGGGATCAGCTTGTGTATATCCAGTAGCTCATATACCTAGAGACCTTCAGTCGTGGTATATGTGGGCCGACATGACGATGTAGACTATCAATGGATTTTCATCCTTTGATAGTTGCTTTCGTTTTTGGACTACACTGTACTTACCATCAGGTACTCTGTAGTCACTATGTCGTGCCAGTGTAAAAAAAAAAAAATTATGACTGGCACGGTCCTGGGGGGTGAGGGAAGGTGAGACTTGCGATATGGGTGCCAAATAGCTTAAGAAATATTGTGGCTAACATTTTGCGAATTTTTGCTTTTTATTTAGACATGTTGAGGTCCCTTGTAGCCTGGGTCCCGTATTTAATACATGTGATATGGCGGTAGCTACACTTATGACACGATAATACTTCTCGTAAGAGTTGTTTTTAGGGATTCATAAATAAAAAAGAAAACCGAACCCTTAAACTACCTTATAGGATTTCACACGAGTATTATATTTTATTAAACTTTGAGATATCTTTTAAGATATTTATTTCGAAGGGCATGAAAAGAAACTGAACAGTGAAATTTAAATTTAATTATACAGTTAAACCTGAATAAGTGAGAGTTCAAAGGAGCACAATCTCATTCTCGCTTATAGAGGTTTCTCACTAACCCAAGTTTCTCGCTAATGCAAGTACATGGGTAGCGTTTCTCTCTTATAGAGGTACGCAGCAATAAAAAGTCACAGCAAGTACGAATGTATTATGTACATATATATTTTTAATAGTGTGTATATGTTACGTTCATTAGATTTCGACATATAAATACTTTATAAGGGTAGGGATTAAGATGCATACGAAAACAAAATAAAAACAATGGTAGGAAGTTCCACGAAAGTTAAGAATGAGTCATAAAATAGCAGATGTTAAATTTGTAATTTGTTTTGTCATTTGTTCCTCGTAAATAATATAAATAAATAAAGCTCGACTGTCGCTTATAGAGGTATAGACAAGTAGCAGTCTTACTTACGGAGGTCCATGAGGGAAAAACAACTCTCTCTTACAGCGGTTTCTGTTTCTCGCTAATAGAGGTTTTGGGAGCTTAAAATGACGGGTCCTGACTATTACTCTCCCTTATAGAGTTTTCTCACTTATCCAGGTTTGACTGGAATTAGTTTCATACATTTTAAGTGTGTACAGAACTCTCCATGCTTGGGTCTAACTAGCCCTTGGCTGTTTTTTATAGAATACGACGTTGTCGACCCGAAATACTGTAAGGTTTATGTAACGTATCTTCGGGATAACTGCCCCACGACCTGCAAGTATGAGGAGGAGCAAACAGTTTGTGGCATCAGCTATTTAGAAGACCATATCCTCTTGTTCGACAATGAATGTTCGCTCGATGAGTTTAACTGCGCACATACGATTCAACAAGGTTAGTATTGAGAATTTGGGACGTGCTGGACCCATAACCTATAATCAATCAATAGAAGTGGGGGGTGCTATTCTATTCTGCTAGCATCCACCACAGCAAAAGGCGACTAAGGTATCTCTTTAACACCGCAATTCAACCAGGTGTTCAGTGAAAGACAACTCGACCACATCCCGCTCTCTCCCGATCGTACTGGTTCGCCATTCCATCGGGCCTGAGGGAGCTCGGACGAGAGAGTGCTTTTCTGCATGCACTTAATTATCTCCTGCGCAATTGACTGTTTTCGAAAACTGGAACTCTATTTTTTAAATCGGTGTTGAAATAGTCGCCGCGGTCGAATCCGGCTAGGATATCATCATCAATCATTCAATAACCTTTGCGTCTATGAAAGATGACTAAACAAATCGTCATGATTACACTTTTTCCTATGTTTGTACTGGATGACAGCAATGACAGATCAGTCTAAGAGACTGACAGTCATTGAGGTTCTGAGCTATCCTCGCGCCGAGCATGCCTTTGGGCTCGTTTTATCATGCCTTAACCTAAAACATACTCTATAACAGTGGTGCTCAGCTTTTTCTTCACAAGTGCCACAAACAAGTGCTAGACAAGATATCGCGGGTAGAACAAAGACAATAGGTAACGATTTCTTAGTAGCCTTTAACGGGTCTTATGCAATGTTCATGCGATAACACCAGCAATCACAAGTCACTGCATGTACTAACGACGTACAATAAGTACAATGTACTTTGGTACAACATAGAGCAAGCATTGGGGAAGGAAATAAACGAGGAAAATTTGGAAGAATTAATGAGCAATAAAGAATACAGAGGTAAATTTTTAGAGTATGGCGTTATTTTAATTGAAAGGATCGGAAAAGAAAATAAAACAAATTAAAGTGAAACTAATTTGAATAATGAGATATGAAATAAGCATATTGCATAAGCAAATTAATTTTTGTACACTAGAATGTAAGGATGTGACGAAATAAATGGTCACAGGATTGTATTAATAATAAATAGAAAAAAAAAACAGTCTTATGCGTCAATTAATTCTCATTGAATTAGATCAAGGCACCAGTCAAAGCATTAATAATAAGTAGAAAATGCTAAAGCCTAAAATATTTTATGGTACCTTAGATTTTTGCAACTGTTAGAAATAGAATTAAGGAGTCTGTATGACGACAGCTTTTTGAGCGAAAGAAGCCGAAGCTTCTGCCAGTCACTGGTTATTTTAATATATTTTTCAGGATATGAAAAAATGGACAACAAGAAGTGTGAGCAATATATTCAGTACAACACAATAACAGATTAAATAAATAGTTATCTCGGCAAAGTGTTTTTCATTTGGATCAAAACATAATCTCTTAAAGGCGCACTTCGGCAACCGACATTCGCGACTCGTAGACCAAAATCCAATATATTTACGCTTGTATTATATCCATACGATAAAATTTGCACCTGTTTTTGGTGAGTAGTGATATTCATAATGTTAATACTAGAAATAAACATAAATTAGTGTTATCTAATTTCCGGCTTAAAAAAGTTCAAGGTGCCTACATAGGGCTCGGTATTCGCTTATACAATACAATACCTAAAGACATCTTGGAGTTACCACTATTGAAATAAAAAAAATATTCATACTAAATTGCTAAAAAAGGGATATTATTCCATTAATGACTGTTTGAATGATAAAAGTGCGTGATCTTAATATATGCAATCTTTCTCGCGGGGCATTAAATCCTTTGTATATTATACTTGTCATTTTATCTCATTATGTTAAAAAGAGCAACTACCAGAGTTTCTTTCCGGCTCTTCTCAGTAGATTCTGCTTTCCGAAAAAAAAGGAAAATAAATGAAGGTAGAATAGATAGATGAAACACTGTTTAATTCAATAATTTTTCATATCCTCCTTGATAGCTCTTTAATAGGGAGCTGTTTTCTGGTTGAAAGAGTCCACGTAATTAAGGAATAATTTCGAAGATAAAAAGTTGTTGATTGCTTCCATCACTGTATTCGTACTTATTTTATACATTAGAGTAGGTTTATCGGCTCTAAAGTGCACTATTTGTGGTTCTGAAATACATACCATAATATTACAAGATAATATAATGTTTCAATCAATAATTCCATTAGACGAGTTTGGCATTTTTTAAATGATAAAACAAAACTGAATTCGCGTGACCGCTACGCTAGGATGCGTGCGGCGATTCGACAAATCAGATGAACGTCCCTCTCGTTCCCAGCTTGTGGAGGCGTCAGTTTTGTCAGCGTCGTACACACCGAAATGATTATTTAAATTGACATAACTTTTTTTATTTATATATCAATTTAAGTAAAATAAACAATAAATGTTAAGTGAGGCTTATAACAATATACCAATGTAATTTCCATGCAAATTAGTTAGTCCACTTCTGAGATTATCGTGCACAGATAAATTTACATTGATTAACGGTACAAACTGGCTTCTGGTAGCATTTTATAATAGATTTGATAAATAACGATAGATGGCACCACCATATAGGCGAGAACTTACAAGTTCATATCGCGTTTCATATTATATTTGCTGTCCACATATATTATATAGTATGAGTTTCCATTTGTTACAGTCTTCAATTCTTTTAATATACCTACATCGCGCTAACGATATTTTTGGCTCTTACAGCAATATACTCGCTGTTGAATTAAACTGTATCTAATATTAAAAAAGGGTGACTGAGTGTTAGTATATATATATCAATGTTTACAATACTAACTTAAGTCATAGTTTCCGTGTTTTGTCCAAAGGGTGTCTTTATGACCAACATTACCGGAATCGCCCAATAATTTGCCATCAAGTTTTCTTTTAATCATACTTCGAGAAGATTTAGAAGCAATTTTAACATTGTTATCAGCTCTCATTGCCAAACTATCTTCAGAAACTTGCTTCCCGTTGGCAATTTCACTAACGATCTTTTCGAAGTTGTCTGATGGTACTACTTTATGTATGATAGCGTCTATATTCGAATGATTGTTATCCTTTTTCCTCACTTGTAGCAAGATATAGGCATCTCCTTCTAAAACTGTGGATAGGATACCTGCAAACATTGCAAAGAAAATAACTAACTACACGCAAGACCACCAGACTATAGATGGGCAAAATATAATCAGATTAATGAAAATGATTAACGATTACATTTTACGTTTTTTACCATTAATATGACTGCATATTGTTCATTTATGTTTTAAACATTACAAAATCCCAGATTGTGTACACATTTATGATTTCTTAATGTTTTAAATGGATTAAATCATGATTACAGAGCAAGAAAATTAAAATAACGACTACATTTTGTAATCGTTCACCATTAATCAGATTACATTTTGCCCATCTCTGCACCAGATGAAGGTGAATGCTTCGAGACACATGGATCAAGATTTCCTAAGAAGAAGAATCCTAAAGGCCGCGATCTAATCCTAACCTAGACTGCGATCCATCTGGGGACAGCACGCTGGAGAGTACTAGGCGGATGGCGAAACGGATTCGCACATCCTCATTTACCGACTCAATAAGAACACCCAGATGTAAGACTCCAGACTCCACCAACAAGGGCGTTTGTGCGCCTTCCTTCAACGACCCGTCTGTCGTCGCAGACGGAGAAGAACGCCACCGTCAGGAGGTCCTCCGGTTTCCCGCTCGCAGTTCCCTTCATAGTTATTTAATTAGGCTAAGTTTTAATTTTAAATAAATCATATCTTTGTTGATGTTTTATTTATTTAGAGTATTAAGGCTTATGTTATTTTATTATGTTAAGTTAACCTAGTTTCCCCACACGTGACTCCTGGGTGGTGCTAAACGAGCAGCAGCGAGGTGGTAGGGCGCCGGTGCCCGTCTGGATCGCGACCACAGTACATGGGTGTAAAGCCCGTCATAGTGACCAGTTTCGGCTTGTCTCGTTTCGGGATCAGCTTGTGTATATCCAGTAGCTCATATACCTAGAGACCTTCAGTCGTGGTATATGTGGGCCGGCATGACGATGTTGACTATCAATGGATTTTCAACCTTTGATAGTCGCTTTCGTTTTTGGACTACATTGCACTTACCATCAGGTACTCTGTAGTCACTATGTAGAGCCAGTGTAAAAAAAAAATTAAGGGCTTTGTATCGCCATAGTTTTAATTTAATTTTGTAATACAGATTTAAGATACGTTTAAGTTTCTATTGTAGAAATTTTCTTTAAAAAATGGCTCTACAGCGAATGAATGAAAGACGTATGAAAGGCAGTGGGATGTGACTGACGCGAAAATTTTAAATTTGAAAGAAAATTACTAGTTATAATGCGACTATTTTGTCGCACAATTTATGTTTGTGGAACGTGTTTCCAGGCGAGTATTTCCTCTCGATTATGACACGAGCCTCTTAAAAAAAGGAGTGCAAAACACTCAGATCGGCAGTTCAATTATGATACATAAATGATGACGATTCAAATTTTCCCATTACCTCTGTTATAAGATCAGGTTATATTTCTGCAACAGTGTTCCAATGAAATGGAATGCTTTAAAAGAAGATTGAAGAGACTTTTATGCAGGCCGGCACGAACATGGCAACTATCAACGAACAGGCTCCTGTTTTTTGATAGTTGCGGTTCGATTTTCGACTGAGCTTAAATTCAGATACTGTATACCAATTTGCCTTGCTAGTATAAAAAAACACTTTTAACATGGTAGTTGTCAATTGGCGAAACTGACGGCTTACCATCAGGTGCACGGTTCGCCTGTTAGCCTTCGTTTAACATTTAAAAAGTTGATTACAGGCCGTGCCAATGTATTCCTACTTTTTTAACTTATATACTGTGGTCACGACTTATTTCGGGCAATAGCCTTACCACCTCAGTGGCTTTGAGTAGTGACCTCGAATTAATGTAACGCGGGTTGCCCTCCGGCAAGGCAGAGCCACTACCAGCGAAAGGTAGCTGGAAAATATCGGATGAGAAGAGCCGAAGAATAGGCCCAATAACGCTTATTAAGAGGGCCTTATACCCAGCAGTGGGCTAAGATGGGCTGATGATAATGGCAGTTTGTACTTACACATTAAAACTATCAAATATTTCATAGTGTAATGACGAGAGTAATATTTAAAGAGAAATAATCATAAAGCGTTTAAATTATTTTATTGTTAATTTTAATACGTAGCAATTAAAAGATAAGTGTACAGAGGTGCGATCAAAAAGTACTTTGAAATAATACTTGTAATTGTGTGCCATTTAATTTAAAGTTTAGTTTCGTAAATAAATTTGTAAATAAAAGTATCAAAGCTACTTCGATTAGGTATTCGATTTTAGCCCACCTCGAAAAATTTCAAGTTCTGGGAATGCTATTTATGAAATCATAATACTACAAGTATAATTTTCACAGAACTGCAAGGGCCTGCAAACCTGAGTATTTGTTACTAATATCAACTAAAATAGCTGCAAACATTCCTGAAAAAAAAAGATCATGGCGGACAACAAAATAATTCTATAAGGAGTCTTTCTTTTTTCTTTTAGAGGAACCGAACTTTGAAAATAAATACTAAAAAAATTAAATCATAAGAGATAATAGTAGGGCACTATGATGAATCCCCTTACCGGCTTTTTTTATATTCCGGGGGAAAATCCTGCATAGGACCATCAGGGATGCTATAAGGGCAGCGACCCCGATGTGTCAGACTCTAAAAACCCCCGGGGTGTCTCTAATCACTCCACCCGGGCTAAGGAAGCCAAATTCATCCGGGGAACAAAAAGCCTTGTTGAAGCTACCTCTCTGGGAGGGGAAGGAGTAAAGCCCACCCCTCCCAAACCTCTCTCCCAGGCGGTGCGCTGAACCCCGTGCACCGCCTCTCTCTCATCCGAGCAGCAGACTCCCTCAAGTCTACTACTCGGCCCCCTTACCAGCTTCACGCTAATTGTGATAAGTCCGTGGCGTTGATTTTTGTAAAACATCGTTTTTGATTGGCTCTCTTAAACGGTAATTAAATATCGTTAATACATTACACATTTTTTAAATCTCTTTTTAATAAATATTTTACTTTTTTAACGCTATATTCATTCTCAAAATTAACAATATCATATTTGTGAATTTAGTAAGTGCTACAAGTAGATAATCTCGACAAAATCGCATTAGAAGTTTCTGGTTGTGTCGGTATTAACAAGAGCTGTCTAAAACGAACTCTCTGCTGCTATGTTGCTGCTCGGTGGCGACAATCCCACCCGTGCCTTTAATCTGTTAACCGAGGAATTAGCTATTGCTCTACTCGTTTCAGAATGGGGACTTTTTGTTCGCAGCGATAAGTAATATCACACCTCAAATAATAAAAGAATGTCGTTTTTAACTTATGGTTTTTATTTATTTTGATAAAATATTTAATATATTACGATTAATTTCTATGACGAATAATATCGTCATGCCCATTGCAGTAGGCTTGTATGTATGACGAAATATTTCGTCATACCCAGTTAACAGGTTAAGCAACTCTACTTTCCATCAGATGCGATTTATTCGCTTTGTCGGGTATGAATAAAAAAATTGTTTAATATAAACTTAATATTTTAAAAATAGCTCTATACTCCGACAGTTTTTTTTTCCTTTCCTTATGCCCTTTCCACTGGAGTATGGCCAATGTGATTTTGCCAAAATCAGCGCTTTGATGTTAACTTTTGCCCTGTTGGAATACCTAAAAAAATCGACTAACTATAAAAAGTAATCATAAACATAAAGAATTATTAGTAGGATGATTTATTTCGCTTCAAACAACAATTCTATTCAAGTTTTTTTTACTTCTGGCAAATCCTTATCTAACCTCCCGTTAATCGTGGTAAACGTATTAAAATGCACGGCGAACATTTCATTTTAAATTAATAGTTTGTTTACAAAACAGTACGCATATTGATAATCGCTTGATTTGTTTTAATATTTCCTTAACACTTAGAACGCTACGTCAGACGATATAGGGTGACATTCTTTTTTATAGTGGCGCCACCAAGTGATTTCATGCCACCTGATTATAAGTACAGATTAGTCCTAGAACAGCGGAAAACCCCAAAGGATGGATGGAATGGCTAAAGAATTAAGAATAAATTTTGCAATTTGAGTTAGAAAGTGGCACATAAATTATAGAAAATATCGATATTGTGCAAAAATCATTTGACCGTCAGACAATATTGACTGCCACACGCAATATTGGTGTCACCTAAAATTGTCTGACATAGCGTTCTAAGTGTTAAGTCTTAGAGTTAATTTTAATAATATCACACACTGGTATTCGCTTATTTCTTTTTCAATATTTCTCAATAAAAAATGCATTCCTGTTCCGTCATTGTACTTACTGGTAAGTTTATTTTAAAATTGTGACTGTGATGGCCTAATGGATAACGGATTAGTTTTCATGCGCGGGAACGCCAATAGTCGTAGGTTCGACTCCCGGTATGTACCTACGACTGGGATTTTCCATAACACATACGGATTTAGGCACTATATGCTAGCACATCGGTGAAGGAACATATGGTGAAGAAGACCATATGGCATCTGATAGACATATCATGTACTAGTGTTGTGAGAAGTGTGATCAGCGCTACTGGTCACGTTGGGTATGACAAAAAAGCGCGAAGTGGATACAACCATTAATAAAGGGGTATATCACAGCCTTTGGACCTTGAAATTTTACACGGCAGTCAAAATTTATTTTGACCTAGCATAACTTAATAAGTGGTAAGGGTATCTTATGAGACTTATGAATTAACTTTTACAATGTTTAAGCCATTTTTAGCCATTTTGTATGGAGAAGATGGGCAATTTATTTAGATATATTATTCACTGGGTATGTTGAGTGATGTGCTCGTTTCCTGCCCCTGGAATTTGACACACGGAGCGCGAGCACCATCTTGCACTCCCCTTAGATCGGGGCCTGATATAGCGTAATGATAATTCATTATTACAAGTCAGTTTAGTCCCACTGTAGGGCAAAAGTCTCCCCTCCCTTTTCTACTATATTTGTGGAAGCCATGGGAAAGGGCTTAACGCAGCATGTTTGTCTAGTACGAATTGGCGGGTGTCTATTGTATTATTTGTGTTTTTTTTAAGCCGTTATCACGAATATCATATCAGTAAAAGAAACAACAAAAAATGTTTACCAAAGAGTAGATGAATTGAAGTGGAAGATAATAAATGAAGTGATAGAAGAACGAAAAAAAGCGAAATCTAACATACCTGTGCCGGACCCTGATGATTTTTCCGATAAATATGAATATATTGATATAAATTCTCAGCCAATTACACCAATAATGGACTTTGACGAGAGGAAAATTAATAATCGATTTAAATTGCCTGTGTTAAAAACATTAGTTGCAGATAAAAAGACAAGGGGTAATTTTATACAGTTTACTAGGAAATAATATAATAATAAAAAAAAACTCTTATGTTGTGATTAACATTATAAGTTCTTTTTCTTGTTTTTTTTTCGACAGGACTATACGTTGATGCCTCGTGAAAAACCTTTACAAATACGCTGGGCGAAGACAGAGAGCACTTTGTTGTAGTGGAACCACCACAAGTGTTAAAGATAAGGATTTGGAAAATCCTTATTCTGTGTCGCTGCACTATATTAATGCAGCGAGGTCTCAGTTCGACATAAACGATTGGTTTTAAAGCTGCAATGAATTTTTAATAATCGTTATTTATTTTTTTAAGTAATTTGTACAAACAGATTTTGTTTTAAGGGAAAGCGCTAGAAACAGGGCTCCATAGCGGTTATTGGAAGAGGCCTGTGTCCAGCAATAGGCTGGAGTGGGCTGATGATGATATAACAGTATGATTTGAAAACCTTGTCCGACCCGAATGGGGCATATTGATATAACCATAACATTTTCTTAATATATCAGAAAATTGTATTATTCTTATAGTTATTAAAAACTTATTGTCATATAAAATTGAAGGAATTGAATTATTTTAATTGCGATCTAAGCTTGATTTATATACAAACATCAGTGTAAAGACATTAAACAATTTAATTTATAATCGGTGCTAGGGATTTAGGAGTCATGGCGCCTATGACATCATAACTTACTAGCTTAGTCCTTTGTTTTCCTTTTCCCCTTTGTCCACAAGCTACACCAGTTCCCAGTGTTGCCACGTAAGCTCTCTCCATTTAGTTATTATTGATATTTTCTGTTCTTTAACTAATACCTTAAATAGAATCTGGTATCGATACCAAGTAACGCCTCCATGGCTGGGAGGGGGTTTTTTGTTACAAACTGTATAATTTTCACTTTTTTTTAGTAAAAGAACCAGCACGAACTGGCGTAAATAAACAAGTTAAAGCTAAAAAAGAGAAGAATTTAAGTCTCTCCCGGTCTCAACCGTTAGATATATTCTACCGTCGACAACAGCTCGACCCTAACAAATCGTCCATGTGGATACATTGTCAGGATCTGATCACACCATACCTAAACAATATGAAGACTGACACGAAAGACCGCAAAAGGATAACAAGTGAGGATGCTGAAGTAAATAGGTAAAGATTTAAGACACGCGGTGACTTAGTTACAGTAAGGTTTTTTTCTTATTGAAAATCCTCAAAGGATCATTCCGTTCGGACTTAGGGGGGATGACACTCAAGGTAACTTCTGCAGATTGGGTCCGTACTGAGGTGAGGATCTGTAAGCAATCCTCTACAACTCGTTGCGGTTATTGGAGGGTGGATGGTGATTTGGCCAGAGTCCCGAAGCTTCAAGATCCTCGGACGTTGACCAGCAAACCTTAAATTGAATTAATGAAAAATTCTCCCACACACACATGGTGCCGCGGCACAGTGGTTTAGAATCACTGCTCAACACCAAAAATATACAATATATGTATTTCCATATAGAAAATAGTTTGCGAAATTTTACGCAGTGAATGTAATATTTTGTAATAAGCTTTATTCAATAACAGAAATACATATAACCTCCAACACCTGTGTTTAATAAGCTTTCAAGAAATTCATAGAAAAGTACATTAGAGATTATTTTATACAAAGGAAATAATACACCCAACATACATACACATACATATACATAATATATGAGGAGTCTAATTTCAAAACCCACTATAACATATTTTTTCAAATCCCATAAATTTATAAAAACTTATAATTAATCTTTGACTTAATAATCACATTCTTATAAGGTATTTAAATTATTATTCTAGAGTGAAAAAGCAAAAAGGAATAAATTCATATACAATATTTACTTTGATAAAAACATTTCAAATTACCATTCCGACTATTACGTAATTTTGTACGAAAAATCGTTTTAGCGGGTTTTGAAATTAGACACCTCATATATATAACTTTGGTTGTATAGTAAATAATAAACTAATAATAAACGTGTGTTTTTCTAGGTTAACATATTTACTAAAGATAAACACAACTGACTTGTCCAAAGAGGAAATTTACTCAATCATGTACCAAATTAGCAACGAACAGATTAGACTGTTCCATTGGGACATTAGTGCAATAAATGTATTAATGGACCTTATTACTGCCAGTAAGTATTAATAGAAGGCTAATGGTTGAAATTAATAACCTATCTTATCCCTTATCTTAGATTTGTTACTATAGCAACTCTCTCTTTTCGTATACGCATATTTTGAAAGAGAGTGGTATAGCTATTGTAGATACGAATTAAAGGTAGATAGGTTATTCATTCTGGCGGTAAGTATTAATATAAGACTAAGTGGATACAGCCAGAGCTGGGCAAAATGTAATCTGATTAATGATTAACGATTACAAAATGTAGTCGTAATTTTAATTTTGCTGCTCTGTAATCATGAATAAAGAACTTCAAAAAATTAAGGAGTTATAAATGTGTATGCAGTTAAGGATTCCGTAGTGTTTAAAATATAGATGAGCAAAACGTAGCCATAGTAATGATGAAAATAGCTAAATGTAGTTGTATTTGCGCAATCGGTTACCCCGAAGTGTTGGCTGAAAATCAGCGCTGGATGGCGCGTACAGCGTCGCCCAGCACACGCTGAGCTGAGTGCTCTTTGAGATGGGTAGCAGCACACAGGATACATGATGGGATGTTATGTACTATTATTTCAATGTTGTTTTTTATATAAATGTGTTTGTTGTGTGTTGTTTCCTTTGTCTCAATAAACTTTTTCTTTCTTTTTCTTTTTTTGTAATCATTTTTCGTTAATCTGGTTACATTTTGTCCATCTATAAATACAGCCACTTTTTTATTTATATTTTTAGGTCGATGCTAGCCCTCAGTCACACCTGGTTGAAGGTGAAAATGAGTTGCCAGACATATTCCCTCTTCTATTAAAGACTCCTAAATCATAAGATCGTGGAAATATGGTCGCTGGAAGTATATTCCACTCCATAGCTGTTCGCATGATGAATGTAGAAGCGAATCTCTTCGTTTTTTTTTATCATGGCACAGTGACCACTCCACACTTGATGGTAAAAATGGTGCAGTCTAAAAATGACAGCGACCACCAATAGCAAAAAAAACCATCGATAGCCGTAGCGATCATGCCGACCTGCACAAATATCTTTTCACGCTTCACTTAAAAGATCCAGTATCATAGGACGATGGAAATAGACTCGTCGGAAGACCATTCTACAGGCCAACGACTTGGCAAAAGTAAGTAGAAATGATGTAAATGAGCCTTTAAAATTTTAACACCATTTTCCAGGTACAAAGCATTCCTTCAAAAATCTGAAATACGGGTTGAAGAAAATATTTCAGTCCTGGTCAATGGATCTGACCAATACAACCAACCTACTCAAGCAGGCAAGGATTTTCCGCCCGCCCTGCGTCAAAATCACCGGATATGGCGGTAAGTCCACACCCTCAAGGTGACCGACATCCGTAGCTCCCGTCCTCGCCGAAAACTGCGCAGCGCTTCAGTCTGCTCGTCACTATGGCCTGTGAAATCAAGTCATAACGTTAAGCCATAGTTAAAAGGAATGTGTAAGGTGTATTTTACAAACAGTGGAATTAGTTTCCGTTTCTGTCTCTAGTGTGACCATTTTTTTTGGTAACCCGGGGAAAGTCCTACATGGAACCATCAGAGTCACTGTGAGGGCAGCGACCCCGGTGTGTCAGACTCCTGCTGACTAAAAATCTCCGGGGTGTCCCTCTAATCACTCCAAACCAAATTCGTCCAGTCGCCCGGGGAGCGAACAGCCTTATTCAGGCTTCCTCTCTAGGAGGGGTGAGTATAAAGAGCCCACACCTCCAGTACCTCTTTCATAGGCGGCGCGCTGGACACTGCGCACCGCCGCCCTCTCATCCGGGCAGCAAACTCCCTCAAGTCTACTGTCCGGCTATTGTTACCGGGAGATGTCGCGCTCGCTCTGAGCGAACCCGTCCCTCCGGCCTCTAGTGTGACCAAAGCTAAAACATGATATCCTAGAATTATTATCGAATCCGGTTTGGTTACATTTTTAAATATTTATAAGAATCAATTGAGACTATGTTTTTTTTTATTATAATGCATAACGGAATAACGTCGTCTTGATGACGTGCATTCAAAAGAGTGGCACTCGAACAGTAAAAACGTCTGGCCAAAGTTACTCTGTAAGGAGATTATTAAAATATAAGGAAGGATTATTGAATAAGAATATGAGTCTGATTAATATTACAACTATTCTAAAAAAATGGTAATAAATTATATATGAGAAGTTGTCGATACTAGGAAGTTTCTTCACATATAAAATCTGTTAGAAAACTTTGAGAGGGAAGTCAAAAGAAGAATTTGGTTGGTTGAGCAGTATTTGGAAAATTGCGTCGGGTCTTTTAGCTTCTATTCCATAATGCCTGAAAACCAAAGTTCTTCAATCAATGCCTGTTATGACGTACGGAGCTGAAACGTGGACACTAACGGTTGGACTAGTTTACAAGTTTAAGGTCGCTCAGGGTGCGATGAAGCGGGCTACGTTGGACATCACTTTAAAGGATAAAGTCCGAAATGAGATTATCCGACAGAGAACCAAAGTTGGTGACATAGCTCTCCGTATTGGCAAGCTTAAGTGCCAGTGGGCAGGCCATATATGCCGAAGAACCGATGGTCTTTGGAGCAGGCGGGTTATTGAATGGAGACAGGGGATCGGCAGACGTGACGTGTTACCCTTCGGCAAGGTGCTGCGACGACTAGGAAAAGGTGGTCAGAATGGATGAGAAGAGCCAAAGATCGGACTCAATGGCACTTGTTAGGAGAGGATATATCCAGCAGTAGACTAGGATAAGCTGATGATGAAAACCCGTTAGAGTATTTAAAAAGAGTTAAAGTTTAAAGTGTAACTTATTATATTTGCAGGTTCAACGAAGACATCTCGGTCTGTACGTTTCACGAGGACGATGACAACTAAATGTCCAGATAACGACCCTGATTGTAAACATACGTAGTTCAAAAACTTGATTATAATGAGTGGCCGATATTAGAAAAATGTGTTTTATTAAGGTCGTGTTGATTCGGTTAACGGCAACTTGTACTTACAAATTAATTGTAGTTTAAACTTGTACAATAAACTATTTAGAGATACGTTGTACTTATGTCTTGCACGAAATCATTGTCTAGTTTTAACAACTGTTCAAATTCAAATTTCGCACCACTCACATTCCACTGCCTTTCATACTTCATTCTTTCATCCATCCGCTGATAAGGTCCGAGTGGGCCATTTATTGATAAAATTTTACAGATATAACTTAAACCTAGACTTAAAGCTATGTACATAAAACCTTAACAAACTAGTACCTATCTAAACGTTATCTACGTACAAATGGAAACGAACTTAAATCTTAATTTATAAATAAAAACAACAACAGGGCAGTATATTTAATTACAAAATTAACACTTAACCTAGTTATAAAGTATGTGGGGGCTGCGAGCGGGAAGCCGTTTCGAGGCGGACCTCATGACTGAGGCGTTCTTCTCCGTCTGGGACGACAGACGGGTCACTGGTCGATGGTAGCTCGCGCGTCCTTCTTGGCGGAAATCTACGGAGTCCATCTTAACAACTGTTAAACTTCAATCATCATTGGGATCGAATTAAACCTCCTCAAATAAACGGCGTTTTATAAAAGCTGACACTAGATTGAATTTGTTGGTGCAAATCGTCCTAAGTGAACCTTTTGTGGATACTATTCGTCTGAGTCGATTGAAAGGCCATCATCACAACCTTTATCCGCAGCCCAACCAAAATATTTAAAAAGTTTGATATTTACTACATTTTTTGTGGGTTTTACATTCTATGAGCTAGTCCCAAGCAGAGATGGGCAAAATGTAATCAAATTAATGATTAACGATTACAAATTGTAGTTGCAACTTTAATTTCTTTACTCTGTAATCACGATTCTAAACATTAATGAGTCACAAATTTGTATGCAACTGAGGATTCCATATGTTCGCGCCAAATGGTCGCGAACGACCTACATGGAGGCGCAACCTTACATATTTATATTTTTAAAATAAATGAGGATTGATGATGATGATGATGATGATGATGATGATGATGATGATGATGATGATCTCCTGGCCGGTTTCGGCCACGGCGACTGTTTCAACACCGATTAAGAAATTCGAGGTCCAGTTTTCGGAAACAGTCAATTGCGCAGGAGATATTTAACTGGACGCGCATCCAGAAAAGCACTCTCTCGTCCGAGCTCCCTCAGGCCCGATGGAAAGGAAAACCAGTACAATCGGGAGGGAGCGGGATGCAGGTTTGGTCGAGTTTTCCTTCTCTGAACACCTGGTTGAAATGCGGTGTTAAAGAGATACCTTAGTCGCCTCTTACGACACCTCAGCAAGAAGAGGGGGGTGCTATTCTATTCTGCCGGCAGCCACCACGGCTAAAAAAAAATGAATGAAATAAATAAATGAGGATTATTGTATAATCGAAGGATTATTGTTGTCATTAGAATAGAGATGTCAAATAAATTATATCGAAAAAACATCACTAATATATCTAAAAATATTTTATTGATAAAACCCTAATATAAATCCAAAAGGGAAGGCGCTAGCGAATTGCACAAGTAAATGTATCCCACCATAGTGTTTAAAACATAGATATGCAAAATGTAATCATATTAATGATACAAAATGAAATCGTAATCGTTTTTCATTAATCTGATCACATTTTGCACATCTATAGTCCCAAAGTAAGCTTACCCGTGTGTTAAGGGCACTGGATAAAGACAAACATCCATGAGTCTCGACAAACTAGCCTGTTCATCATAAAAAAGTTTGCCACTACCGGGACTCGAGCCCAGGATCTTCAGCGCTGCAGGCAGAGTTACTATCATTGCGCCATCAAGCCGTCTAATAACAATAAACTATTTAGACCTCGCACACGAGATTGCCAGCATGTGAGATCTAAATTTAACGATTATTGTGGCAATAGTCGTATCGATTAATAGGCTGATCGCAAACAGCCTCGATTGCCGTCTTAAGAGACTCTCCCTCGGTTGTTGGATTATAAACCGAATATAGATGACGGTATTACTCGATACGGCTCGCACTGTGAGACAATTCCACAGTCTGGGCTCTTAACCAGTGACGTTCATAGTGTATTTGGACAGGCTAGGCAAATTCATACAATGAATTTGAATATTATATAATGATAATAAATATTATATTACTTTAATAGGGAAGATGGATGGTGTGAAAATAGAATAGTTATGAATATAAAGGGTTCCTTTTTTTTCTGTTTAAATTAAAGGAATTTGTTCCAGACTTATTTATCGTAAGGGCATGCAATGCATTTATGCATTTATGGAATGAACGCTACTGCTCTTAACTAGCGCTGGCTAGGGACTTAGGGCTAGCACAGATAGTGTTCTTTTTAAAAAATATTTACTGGAGTGCGCTTGACCCTGACACCTAGTGGAAGAAGAAGATAAGCTCGACGATGGATCGCGTACATCCAACAAATGCCTATTCATTGTTTTCCTAAGGCTCACAAGACATAAGATCGTAGACATATGCGCGTTGGAAGCAGCTTCTACTCCTTAGTTGTTCGCATGCTGACTAACCCAAAATACTCTCGAGATCAACGGTGTGAGTACTCCTGCTGTACGGATGCTTTTTGATGTATGGAAGAAAAAAATACGATTTTTGATGTAACTTGTCGCCATGCGGTAAAATAGAGCGCCATATTAAAATTGGCATTTACAAAATTCCTACTGAATTTTTGACAATTTTCACGCTGATTAAATTTATGCTTTAGATTTGCGTCATAGGCTTTTGTTTAATTGTTAATAAATAATTTAAAATCCATATTTGTACAAGTGCAGTTGCGAACTTATACAGAATATAGTATTTGTACAAACATATATACGGTTGACGCATGGAATACTGAATATTTGGATTTTGGCACAAGGTAAATGGCGTAGATTGGCCTTTGGTGGATTTTTTGTTTACTTACGCTGTGAATTAAAAATTGGTCAAGTGTGAGCCCAACTCGCGTACCGAGGGTTCCTTACAAACTTGTAGATTTGTATAGAAAGTGTATGAAAAAAATATCATTAAACTAAACTCCTGTTTTTTAGATTATTTAGGTTGTATAAAATAAGTATTTTACGCATAAACAACATTGCATTTGATGGAAAGTGCGATGTAGTCCAAAAACGGTATCGACCGCTAAGGGACGAAAATCCATTGACATTCGCCTTCTCTCTCCGCCCACGACTGAAGGTCTCTAGGTGTATAAGCAACAGGATATATAGAAGCTGATCCCGAAGCGAGTAACTATGACAGCTTTTACACTTGTATACTGTGGTCACGACTCACTTCTGGCAATCGTCCTGCCACCATAAAGTCAAACAATTCCAACCAACCATTGTTTTACCAATTTTCAGACAAAAAGCGCTAATATTTCTGAAGATTGTGTAATTAAATCAGTTATAATTTAAGATTTCTCCGTACTGTCGTCAACAAAAATAAAGTATCCGCAAAAATGTAACTAAAATTTTACAGTCTTCGGACTTTTTTCAATAATTGTGATATAAAATCTTACTTTTTGCCCAGTTTCATTATTCTAGGACATTGGGAAATACCCTATATGTCTTGATTCTCTTGCAAAAAATGGCAAAAACGATAAAAAATATGACATAAACGAACATATCTTTTGACTACGTTGACTTAGATTTTAGTACGATCTTTATTTAGATTTAGATCTTTAGTTAGAAAAAACTTAATTGATATTAATATTAGCCGGGCAGTGGACTCGAGGAAGTCTGCTGCCCGCATGGCAGGAAGATCAAAATGCCCATGAAAAAAAATTGGAGGAGTGGGCTCTTTACATCCACACCTCTCAGAGACGAAGCTTAAACAGGCTATTCGCTCCCGGGGCGTCTGGAAGAATCTGGATTCCCAGGCCCAGGTGGAGCGACCAGAGGGACAACCCGGGGGTTTTTAGTCAGTAGGAGTCTGACACATCGGGGTCGCTGCCCTCACAATAGCCTTGATGGTCATATCCAGGCAAATTTCCCCGGGATATAAAAGAAAAAAGGTTAATTAATATCAACACGATTCTTCCACGCGTTCCTAAAAAAACTGTTCTTCATAGATGAGCAACGAAGTGACCCAAAAAAAGTTTATTGGGTCTCTTTTTTTCATTTGAGGTGTGAAACCTTAAAAATATTACAAGTTCAATAATGGCTCTGGATACTCTGTAAACTTGTAATTATATACTAGTAATTATAAGCTTTTATAGCAAATACAAGCTGCCGTGACGCGGAGTTTCTGAGGTTTGTTTTTTTTGGACTATGGGAAAATCTTCATCGACCGAGGTGTAACTGACTTTTACCAACAAAACCTCCCAAGGTGATTTCTTCCGCGTATTAACGGGTACTGTGGTGCCTGTAATCAATTTTCAATTGCAATTACAAGTTTTATATATATATATATATATATATATATATATAAAGCAAAAAATAAATAATAAATATATATATATAGAGCGTTAAATTCTCTACAAAAATAATGAATGGGTATTGCAATACGATATATCGTTCATTAGTTATAAAAGTCAAAAGAAAACAAAAACTTTTGTCCTGTGTTATTTGTATGGGAAATCGAAAAGTGCGATGCGGACAACCTAAATATTAATATTAAGGGCTCATATTTTCAGAGGCCTATTTTGGGATTAAAACGAAACTTTTGAGCGTGGCTCCGAGGAAATATTTTTTTTTTTGAAACGCCCTAATATTTATATATATATAAGTAGATTAATTTATTCATATTCTGAAAAGAGGATTTAATGTTAATAGGCAACAGATGTTGGAAGGGAGGTAGGAAAGGGATTAAGGGTATACGTTTAGCTATGAATTAATACGTCATCCAGGGCGATACAAAGTTCGCCAGTTCAGCTAGTTTTATATAAACAGAAACCGAACATTGAAAACTCAAATCAGTTGTCACTGAAATAATAAAATCAAATCTAACACAGAAATGAGTAGTTAAATATCAAAAACCTGCATGTCCGTGCTAAACAAAGCGTGGGAAATACTACAAAACTATTTTATAAAAAAAAAATTACCAATTAATATACAATATACATACGAAAAATATACGACTTATTTTCTAAGTTAAAGTGTGTAATGTAGAGAAAATATAATGAATAATTCGAAATAAGATACAAAATTAAATTTTACTTCGGATGTATTTGATTTTGATATATACCAGTAAAACTTATCGGGGTTGACAAAATATATCGTAGTCATACCGTTAATTGGAATGGACTGACAGGCATCTGTTAAATCTCTTTATAAAAGGAATGGAAATAAATATTAATAAACTAAAATACGTTTTATTAGTAATTTATCCCGCGACATCGTCTACGGTGGCAATAATTAATCCGTTTTAAGTCCAGCCATTAGTTTGCTCTGGTGGATATGGACGTAACTCAGTTTAATAAACACCTGTCTAAAAATATCGGGTTTTGAAAAAAAGTATTGGTTTTAATAACCTTTTTAACAAGGTTAATGGTGAATTACCTGAATTGGGATAAAATAGCGTTAATCATGATTTTATTTCGAATTTAATGAAATTTATAGCTTGTTTTAAAATAGGGTTGTGATTTCCATGCTTTTGATATTTAACGGCAAAAATAACCACTATAAATTCATAATTTATAATGTTTAAAGTTAATTTACTTAAACAAAACAAAGGAATAGTTACCAATAAATTAAAACAAAGGCACACAAAGTTCGTCATGTTTGTAAAATTAATACAATAATTATGGATTTACACAGGTGTGGGTAACAGAATTTATTACCTCTTAAAGATATTTACTTAGTTTGTGTCAGGGATATATAATGGGGGTCTATGGAGGTTTGGAATCACAGTCCACTTCAGTATCTGGTCCGCAGCGGCTCAGCCCAGGGCCAAAATGTTATTGAGACGAGAGTGGCTCCTGATATTTGCACTCACTGTAAGTACTGGTTCTACTATCTTTTTTTATATGACATTTTATATAGCACCTGATCCTCAGCGTAGTCCAAAAATCAACCGCAACTTTGAAGAAACATGAGACTGTTCGTGGTCTCATCGCTCCAGTATATATTTGTCCAAACGATCTATTTGTATATTTGTACTTTCAAATTTCCTTATCGATCTCTCATTACTGAAGATCGTGGCTTCTAGTCCTTCGGGAAACTAGCTGCCTCCATCAGTTTCGTTCTGCCAGCTGGCGGAGCGTGGCGCTAACGGGGAACTCCTGCTTTCAAAGAACTGACCACTGCATATGGCTCCGACCTCCAGGTGTTTTCTCTTCTATTTTCCCAGTTATTACCAGCCATCCCAAGATACCGGTCCTTCTACCTGCAATGTGTCCAAAGTACTGTAATAAACAATTAAGACTGAAAATGCCCGGGAATTTTCCCAAAATGCCCAAAACTTCCGAGAACATTTCGTAAATTCCCGGGAATATTCTCAAGGCAATCACTAGTCAAGACTGAGATATGTGTGAGGCGAGCTGTTCTGAGAATCATTAACCTGCGGACCCTGCACAATGTGTTAAAAGCGACCATTCAGTGTCAATCAGCGGCTTTAAATGTCCATCTCTAAACCTCACAGATAGAGGCTAACGGCATCAATTTCAATTTTCACATCACTCTCATTCTAAAACATCTTTCATACGTCCAGGCGCTGAGAAGGGTAGAGTGGTGCCGCTTATTTCATAAAAGATATACAATATAGCCTGAACTTAAAGCTACATTACAAACTTTACTAACTTAAACTAGAAGATAAATAAAAACAACAGCAGAAGAAGCAATTATTTACAATTAAAACTTAACATATTCTCTCGTCAGTGAAGTGACGCGTCCCATTACAGGACACGATAAAAAGTTCTTATTAGGTAACTCATATTATTTCTCATAGAAAAGCTGCAATGCAATTCGAAGTGTAGTGTAAGAAATTGCATAAATAAATATATTTTATTGATAAAACTAATTGGAGTTATACAAAATTCCAATTAGATTTAGAGAAAATCAGGTTGTTCTAAACATTAGAGTCCGAGAAAATACTTTATATCGCATGATTTTCTTTTTCTTGAATTCAAAGAGTTTGTTCGAAAGAAAGTGATAGTAAATTAATTGATTATAACTTCAATATAGACGTAAATATGCTTTTCAATGATAGCTACAAGAGACTCCATTCCTGAATATTGTATATTAATTTAAATTTGACTCCTTTATGCATTGCTGAGAAAAAGTGTCTTATCCGATCAACGGATAACATAATCGTTACGGTTTTCCTCTTTTCCTATTCAATGTAATGTCTTTTGTCCTAATTAATTATAACTTATTCAGAGCAAATATTGTTTTCTTTTTCAGATTTTGAGCGCAAAAGCACAATCAAACGGTAAGTGCTTCTGCATATTTATAAAATTTATTTTATTTTATTTTTTTCTGAAATAAATTAGTGAGACCATTTGGACAAATGCTTGATTCTGAGGACTTGAAAGACACAATACAGCGAAATCTGATTAAGTGCTCAGGGGACATAAAATATCTTTTAACAGTTATAGAGGCTTTCCATTTGCCCAGTTTCCTATGTAGCAGTTTCAAATGGCAGTTGTCTTATTTATAGAGAATCGTGGTAATAGAGGTTATAAACAAACGTGTTGAAACTTGTCTAAGCTTGACAAATAGACTTATACAGGCAATTGAGACTAATTACAGGGGTAAAATCCGAAATATCTAAAAAGCCAAATCTCAATGAATAAGGTTTGATAAGTTCCAGTAACCAGAGATATTTCAGTGCAAGAACCTGGGCCTCATTGTAATTATAAGTAACATGATCACACTAAGTAAAGACCGTCATTGTGACTCGCTTTGGCCTGTCGCGTCTCGGGATCAGCTCGTATATATCTAGCAACTCATATATCTAGAGACCTTCAGTCGTGATATATGTGGGCCGACATGACGATGGAGACTATCAATTGATGTTCATCCTTTGATGGTCGCTTTCATTTTTGGACTACACTGTACTTACCATGAATTTCATTGTAGTCATTTTGTCGAACCACTGTAAAAACACTTATCTAGAACCTACTTAACCAGGGATTCCTGTACCTGGTGACCATCTGTCATGGTATACGTAACCTGACAAGGCAACGGCTACAGTCAATTCATTCTCCTCTCATGGCAGACCCTACCGTTTCTAAGGCGTGATTGAGATTCTGGCAATCACAACTTACAATGTGCCGTTGTGTATACATTTAGATAGAAGAGCTCTCCGTATTGTGAATGATCCTGACGTGACTAAGCAACCGCTCCAGTTGTGCAGAAATATTGCCTCACTGAGCGTTTTCTATCGTCTGTATTATGGCGAGTGTTCTGAAGAGTTGTTTAACCTTGTTCCAACCTCTCCCTTCCTGAATAGAACCACGCGCTCGGGTTTACGGAATCACAGTTATACGGTATCTCTTATCCCGGCTAGAACTAAGAAGTTCTCTAACTCCTTCTTTTACCGTGTCGTTGGGCTGTGGAATGGTCTTCCGGCAAGCGTTTTCCCACCATCCTATGATATAGGATCCATTAAGCGTAGCGTGAAGAGATATTAGTGCAGGCCGGCATGACCGTTGCAATTACCGATGGGATTTTCTTACCTGTCGATAGTCGTTGCTGCTGCGTAGTTTTTTGGACTGCACAATGCTTACCATCAGGTGTGGTACGGTCACCGTGTTGAGTCAGAAATAAAGACGTCTGGTGTAGGTGACTGCGTAGCATAAATGTGTACAAATAGTTATTTCACGGCCTGATAGCCTGTACTGTTTCGCCGTTGTTGCAATGACAGCAGCAAAGAGAATCTTAATCGTATTTAATAAACTGAACTGTACTCTTCATCAGGTGTAGGGTAGTCACATTGTAACTTAAAATTGACAGCTTAATGACGAAATTATAGTTACTCTGCCTGCTACGCTAAAGTTTTAGGGTCTGAGTCCCGAACGGCGAATTTTATAGTGAATACTAGCTGACCCGGCAAACGTTGTTTTGCCAAGTTATTTCTAGGTGTTGAGTTAACAGTTATCGAGCGGGATGAAAAATGATTTAATTACTAAAATGGCTATTAAAAAATAGGGGTTGGTGATAAAAGGGCAAAAATTTAGGGTTGTGTGTATTTTTAACACAAAATATAGAAGTTAAGGGTGAACAACCCTTATCACTTAGGGGTATGTAATATAGATAGTAGCCGATTCTCAGACCTACTGAATATGCATATAAAATTTAGTAAAAATCGGTAAAGCCGTTTCGGAGGAGTAAGGTAACTAACATTGTGACACGAGAATGTTATATATATATAGATGTTAATATATCGCGATCTTTGTATAGTACCCACATCGCAAAAGCTCATTTAATTAGGGGCGCGGTAAATGTGTGTTATTGTCCTCAAACCCAAAAAAAAAAACCTTAAATAATTTCTTAAAACCATTATTAAAAGTCATAATCATATTTTCCACAGATGTCAAATTAGCACGTGAGGATGACGGACAGTATGATTTCGAAAGTGAAGAAGATACATATATAGCTGATCCTGACGAGACTATAGAAGACGATTCTAGCGTTGAAATAGAACGAAATACGGTCTTGTACGAAAATGATGAAATCAATAATGCTTACACAAATTCAGCCAGCAACTACGAAAGTAAAGAAAATAGTCTTCAAGATAACTCAGATGAAGACGGCTATTCTGACTTAAATAGGAATAGCGCACAGTACATCTCCAATAAAGACAAGACACAGGCCGAGGCAGACGAACTGCCAGCAGTTATTTATCAAAGCAACGGTAATTACTTAAACCCCAATAACCAAGAAGCAATTGCATTCCCAGATAAAAACACGTATGACACAGATAACGAAGATTCAAATACATTCCAGACCAACAATGAAGGTATTTCACTTAAGGACTCTACTGAAGATAGTAATGTTAATAAATACTATAGATGGGCGCCTGATGGCTCTGTAAAAGTTGTCTCAGGCAACAGCGCTTACTCCGCTGGTAATAAAGGTTCGACGACATATAACTCTGATAAGGACGGTGTGAGCGCAAATAAAGTTACTTCTGGATCAACTAATTCAAATGATCAAAACACGTATTACACATTATCACCAGATGGCACAGTAAATGCTGGTAATAATAAAAATCAATACCAGACTGCGAATAAAGACAACGCCGGCTGGTCATCAAACAAATATGGTTTCAATTATAATGATGACAAGTATTCCTTAACAGGATCTAAACAGAATACAAACTACCTTTCTTCTGGACCTAAAGGAACTGAAATTGGTAGCAATAATAACGAATACTCAAAGATAGATAACGTTAATAGAGACTTATACATCGGTAGTGATGATACCGTTATTTACAATAAAAATACGGATGCTGGTATGTCACAAAAAAACAATAACTTTTACGCCAACGACTATGCCTTGAGCGCAAATTCAGCCAATAGGGATACCTCTAAGCAAACTTACGATAACTTTTACAGAAGTCCTGATGTTACTGCAATCAATTCTGGTAAAAATGATAAGTATAATTCAGACTATAGTTCTGTTTATGCTGATAAAGATGGCAGAGTGTCCATACAATCAGGTAGTGATGCAAGTAAAAATAAAGAATACAACTCATATTACGATGACAAAGATAAAACTGTAATATCATCTAAAAAAGGCGATAATTCAGCCCAGAAAGAAAACAACTTTTATATTGATGGACGTAGAACCGAATCGAGAAGTAGCGACAGTGCATCAGATTTCGATCAAGAACACGAAATAGTGATCAACAAAGACGGAAGCAGATCTTACAAATCCAGCAACAGCAAAAATCAAAGCAGTTCTTCCCGGTCATCCGCCGTAGTGAAAGGTATATTCAATTATTACAAATTTATTTAAAATTAAACCTAAGACTTGTATTTGATAGTCAGGGTTAATAAAATCATGGTAATATTTTATGAATAAGTCTTGGAAATTCTAAGTTGGTTTGTAAATTGTATTCCAAAACATGTATGACGATGTATGTAGTAAATAGATTAACAAGAAATATAAAATATACTAAATCCATACAACAGAATTAATGAAAAACAATCTGATATTGTTCATTATTATTATTACGTCTTGGCAAATCATCATTTATTTTATATTTTGTTTTCAGATCATGAGGTCATCGAAATTGAAAGTAAGATATATTTTCTTATCAAATAATTATCAATACACACATATAACAAATTAATTCCTCAGCCTTCTATGTATATTATCTAGATGAAAAAAAAAATCTAAAAAATATATTGCTATTTTTCGGTAAAATGACTATTTAACGATAGATAGGAGTACTTCAGAACTCTCTCGTTTTTCTGTTTATGACTCAAAAATAAGAGACTCGAAAATAAAATGTCTAGTATCTAGTAATTGTACTATACTAACAATGCTTATACGTTGTAGGCACAGTTGGCCTAGTGGGCAAGGAATCGGTTTCCATGCGCGGTCATGCGAATTGTCGTAGATGGAATCCTATTAAATATTATATGTGTAGGTTGTTCCGAATTACGTACGAATTTAGGCACCACAAACATAAATGGCATCTGATAGAAATGTCATGTGTAAGTGCCCTGAGAACGGTAAACAGCTGCGCTAGTGGTCACGATGGGCACGAAATATAAAATATATATAAATTAAAAACTACATAATTAACACGAGTTTTTTAAATTACTGGACATATTTTTAGGATGAGTGATAATAACTCACCACTTTCGCTCATAACTTCAATAATATAGCGACCATATTGATAAAACAAATTTTCTAGTATTGGGTAGTTTATCTGAAAATATGTATAATAAACAATTTTCATCTTTTTTTTGCAATTCCGGATTTTTAGCAAAAGATTTAATTTTTGAAACTTATCCTAAACTCATGGGAATCATAGTTTTCTGTTTCCAGTATATTATAGATCTACTTTTATAAAATAAAGTTTTGTTAGTAACACCAATTGCACTTCAAAACGGCTTTTGGATTTGTCTCCGTACGGAATTACAGAATAAGTAATAAAAATCTATATTCATCAAATATTATAAACGGAGAAAGGAGAGAATGGAGGGGAGGAAACGTAGAGTAGAGAGCTAAATCGTAAATTAGATTTAACTAAAAGTTGATACGACATTCATTGACTGTTAGGCGTTATGAAATTCACTGGATCAGATAAAAAAACTGTCTAAACTTTAAGGGCTTTAAAGAGCTGTGGTCTAGTAGGTAAAATTACACTTATTCCATTTATTCATTATCAATATAATATTATCGTAATAATTATGGGGTGAATTCGAGTACTGAATATTCTTAAAAGCGGTTATAAATGTTATAATTTCCACAGCCCCCAATATTCCTGATCAAATGGAATTCGATGTGATTACAACTGAAGCTATCGAAGATGGACTCCCTGTTTACACTTTGCAATTAATACCAAAAGGTAAAATATGGCGCACCATCAGATTCATGTCATCTTCAGACATGCTTAAAGCAGCAACCATTACCATTGTTCAGTTGCTGATAGTTAAATCATTAATATCTTGACTGAAGATGCTAAATAAACTTATCCATCAAAAATTAGCTGTCGCAAGTAATTTCGAAGCAGTACAAATGATCTTCGCAATCGCCAAAGCCATATTTGAGTACCTTCATCACCATACTTCAGACAATCTGCATCCTAAATTAGTCAATCAACGGATGTGCTAAATGCGAACTGAATTTGTGTTCCACAGGGCTTCATCACCGACCGCATGCTGTTACTTCGAAAACTACCTCCTCAAGTACTACTTCTGAAAGCAGCAGTTCCAGCGCTAGTTCAACTACAATTGGTAAATATGTTTACTTTTTTCCCAATCGTATGTTCTTAACGGAGCAGTCGTGGTCAGGCACAGACTTTGGAGGCGCGAAGAACTACAGCTCTCCATTTATCCTAGATTGGAACTTAAAGGGAGTTTGCATAGATCGGCGGGTTGATCAGGGCTTTAATTTGTCAGTCCAACGTAGCGGAGACATTCCACGATAAATATGATGTAACTCAATTTTATTTAATGTTTGCGGACTGTGATAGACTAGTAAATAACGGGGGCCTAGACAAAAATCTTTTCTATTCATTGTTAAGCGTTCACGACAATCGTATCTCCAAATGTATTATTGGCATATGCATGTTATATCAATTCTATACATTTTATATCACCGTTATCAATAAACGAATGTATTTGGAAACGCGAATGGTCAAAGTTATGGTCAGTGTAATTTGTGATCGTATTAACGATGTTAAGGCCTTTTGTCTAGTACCTATAATAAAAGCACAAGCTTAGTATGGGGCTAGGTGTATGTAAGCTCGTCGTATTATTGGAATCCTGTGATACAGGGCTTAAATTGCAACAATTGACCCATCCTAATACAGTACAGTACAGGCGAAATTCAATAGTTTTCGAGCTGTTTCAAATTTTAAGCGTTTTTTGTGGGTAAATAATAAAAAGTAACTCAAATTCAATTGACTGTATTAGAACGTATTTGGATAGCTGACACTTGAATTAATCTATTACGTTTATAAAAAGTCCCATTATAGGAAATTCCAGCGTTCATGTTACCTCGCCTGCAATTTTCCGTCGTATTTTAATTATTCCGGCACGATAATGATGACGTATTCAATGGATAGTGAATTCTTTAGTGGTAATCACCGTTCTTCAATTATGATGTTCTTTCTATCCATAACAGTTTAGTTATATTTCCAGGCTAGCTTAAAATAGCATAAAAATATAGCATATAGCATAAAAATGCTTTTTTTTTTATTTTCCTTACAGATGAAAAGACATTATACTTACCCTTCCACCCTGGTCACAGCTCGCATTATTCTAACCACATACCTTTCCCATTATCACTTATCCCACACCCACACGGCCATCCCGGATCAAACCCACAGCCGCAAACTGGATCTCAGCCACAACAGCAACCTGGATCTCAGCCACAACAGCAACCTGGATCTCAGCCACAACAGCAACCAGATTGGTACCCCCAGCCACAACCAGGATTGCATCCACGACCGCATCCTGGACCTCACCAACCGTCGCATCCACACAAACAGCCCCAATCGCAGCCCGAATCAGGTTCACAACCGCACCCAGATTCATACTCCCAACCACAACCTGTATCGCATCCACAACCACATCCTAGACCACACTCGGGATCGCATCCACGACCGCACCATGGATCGCACCATCCGTCGCAACCTCATAAACAACCCCAACCACAGCCGGAATCAGGTTCAAAACCGCAACCAGATGCATACCCCCAACCGCACCCAAAGCCGCATCCCAAGCCATACCCGGAACCGTATCCCCAACCGCACCCTGGATCGCACCATTCGTCGCAACCACATAAACAACCCCAACCACAGCCGGAATCAGGTTCAAAACCGCAGCCAGATGCATACCCCCAACCGCACCCAAAGCCGCATCCCAGGCCATACCCGGAACCGCACCCAAACCCGCACCCTGGATCGCACCATCCGTCGCATCCACATAAACAGCCCCAATCACAGACGGAAACAGAACCGTACCAACAACCAGGTAAGCAATAAAATTAACACCTTCGTATATATCTAATAGTATATTTATATATCTAATGTTTACTACGCTCAGTCAAAATATTTAAACTGTATTGCTCTATCATATATGAAATGTAAGTCGTAATACCATAAAACGATTAGGGACTAAAGCCTTATAAATATCGTACGGTATTGTTTTTATAACGGAATGAGATTTGTAGGTAAAACCATTAGAGATCCTATGCTATGTAACCTTTCCAATGTAGACAGTCTAATTGGTACATTGTTTTTTTTTTACACTGGCTCGACATAGTGATTACAGAGTACCTGATGGTAAGTACAGTTAGTCCAAAAACGAAAGGGACTATCAAAGTATGAAAATCCACGACTGAAGATCTCTAGGTATATGAGCTACTGGATATACATAAGCTGACCTCGAAACGCGATAAGCCGAAACTGGTCACAATGACGGGCTTTACACTCATGTTCTATGGTCGCGATCCAGACGGGCACTGACGCCCTACCACCTCGCTGCTGCTCGTTTAGCACCACCCAGGAGTCACGTGTAGGGAAACTAGGGTAAAGCTTACGGACGCGAGCAACTTCGACTCCCAAAAATAACACGTATTAATGTTTAATGTTATCTAAATACGTGAAGCAAAAACTTTGTACCCCTTTTTACGAAAATAACGCGGAGGAAGGAGTATAAAATTTGGCACGGTTATAGTTTATATGGAGAAGGCAGTGTTTTTTGGCCTATATAAGTACCTAGGCTTTTATAATGAGTACAAAACGTGTGAGTTTGAAATATGTTCATAAATAACAGTTTTTTAGAAATTGTTATTTAGAAATAACATAACAGCATAATTCATTATTGAAAAACAGTTGTTATTAACATATCTAAACGTCAGTATTCTTTTTCGCTGTAGACCATTGTTACTACCTAGACGTTTGAGGTGAAGATAGACCCAAGATTAAAAAAAAAAATCTCCATAGATTCCAAAACCCATACGCCTGTATTTGAACAATTAAACGATATCTTCTACGACAAGCTTATTATGTAAAATTTTATACACTGTGGAATTAAAACAGACTTTATTAAAAAGGCATTCTTAAAACTAGGTTCAACATGGGGATTACCGGCAACTGTTCCCCAGATTGACAGCACCAGCGGCACTGGATCAAATCCAACTGTACCTAATCGTAAGCCAAAACCTGGAAGAGATTCACAGCCTGAATCAACTTACACCTGGGGTGGTTCAAAGACGAGTACCAGCTCGACAACATCGGATTCGAGTATTAGTTCTGTTACCGAGAGTACAAGTTCTAGCAGCACGTCTACAACAACCGAAAACTCTACGACAGATACATCTGGCAGTTCCACCGAATCTACAACAGTGTATCGTCCTAGACGTGGTCGTAGACCCGGCCATCATACTAAACACCGTCCTAGGCGTCGTCCCGGACATCGTCGAGGACATCGATCAAGACCAAGACCAAAACATTACCCAGTAGAACCAAGACCATCACACCACGGAAAAGGCGAACGACCTGAGCAAGGCCCATACCCTGGACAAGATCCGCGACCAGGACAAGGCCCACGACCAGGACAAGGCCCATACCCTGGACAAGACCCACACCCAGGACTAGGCCCACGACCAGGACAAGGCCCACGACCAGGAGAAGATCCATACCCTGGACAAGACCCACACCCAGGACTAAACCCACGACCAGGACAAGGCCCACAACCCAACCAAGGTCCACAACCTGAGCAAGGCCCATACCCTGGACAAGATCCGCGACCAGGACAAGGCCCACGACCAGGACAAGGCCCACAACCCGAACAAGGCCCACAACCTGAGCAAGGCCTGTACCCTGGACAAGATCCGCGACCAGGACAAAGCCCACGACCAGGACAAGGCCCAAAACCCGAACAAGGCCCACGACCTGAGCAAGGCCCATACCCTGGACAAGAACCACAGCCAGGACAAGGCCCACGACCAGGACAAGGCCCACGACCAGGACAAGGCCCACAACCCGAACAAGGCCCACAACCCGAACAAGGCCCACAACCTGAGCAAGGCCCATACCCTGGACAAGATCCGCGACCAGGACAAGGCCCACGACCAGGACAAGGCCCACAACCCGAACAAGGCCCACAACCCGAACAAGGCCCACGACCTGAGCAAGGCCCATACCCTGGACAAGATCCGCGACCAGGACAAGGCCCATACCCCAGACAAGACCCACAGCCAGGACAAGGCCCACGACCAGGACAAGGCCCACAACCCGAACAAGGCCCACAACCCGAACAAGGCCCACAACCTGAGCAAGGCCCATACCCTGGACAAGATCCGCGACCAGGACAAGGCCCACGACCAGGACAAGGCCCACAACCCGAACAAGGCCCACAACCCGAACAAGGCCCACGACCTGAGCAAGGCCCATACCCTGGACAAGATCCGCGACCAGGACAAGGCCCATACCCCAGACAAGACCCACAGCCAGGACAAGGCCCACGACCAGGACAAGGCCCACAACCCGAACAAGGCCCACGAACTGAGCAAGGCCCATACCCTGGACAAGAACCACAGCCAGGACAAGGCCCACGACCAGGACAAGCCCCACAACCCGAACAAGGCCCACGACCTGAGCAAGGCCCATACCCTGGACAAGAACCACAGCCAGGACAAGGCCCACGACCAGGACAAGGCCCACAACCCGAACAAGGCCCACGACCAGGACAAGGCCCACAACCCGAACAAGGCCCACGACCTGAGCAAGGCCCATATCCTGGACAAGATCTGCGACCAGGACAAGGCCCACGACCAGGACAAGACCCATACCCTAAACAAGGCCCACAACCCGAACAAGGCCCACGACCTGAGCAAGGTCCATACCCTGAACAAGGCCCACAACCCGAACAAGGCCCACGACCTGAGCAAGGCCCATACCCTGGACAAGATCCGCGGCCAGGACAAGGCCCACGACCAGGACAAGGCTCACAACCCGAACAAGGCCCACAACCTGAGCAAGGCCCATACCCTGGACAAGATCCGCGACCAGGACAAGGCCCACGACCAGGACAAGGCCCACAACCCGAACAAGGCCCACAACCTGAGCAAGGCCCATACCCTGGACAAGATCCACGACCAGGACAAGGCCCACGACCAGGACAAGGCCCACAACCCGAACAAGGCCCACAACCCGAACAAGGCCCATACCCTGGACAAGATCCGCGACCAGGACAAGGCCCATACCCCGGACAAGACCCACAGCCAGGACAAGGCCCACGACCAGGACAAGGCCCACAACCCGAACAAGGCCCACGACCTGAGCAAGACCCATACCCTGGACAAGATCCGCGGCCAGGACAAAGCCCACGACCAGGACAAGGCCCACAACCTGAGCACGGCCCGTACCCTGGACAAGACCCACAGCCAGGACAAGGCCCACAACCCGAACAAGGCCAAAAACCTGAGCAAGGCCTATACCCTAGACAAGATCCGCGACCAGGACAAGGCCCACAGCCAGGACATGGCCCACGACCAGGACAAGGCCCACAACCTGAGCAAGGCCCATACCCTGGACAAGATCCGCGACCAGGACAAGGCCCACGACCAGGACAAGGCCCACAACCCGAACAAGGCCCACAACCCGAACAAGGCCCACAACCCGAACAAGGCCCATACCCTGGACAAGATCCGCGACCAGGACAAGGCTCATACCCCGGACAAGACCCACAGCCAGGACAAGGCCCACGACCAGGACAAGGCCCACAACCGGAACAAGGCCCACGACCTGAGCAAGGCCCATACCCTGAACAAGAACCACAGCCAGGAGAAGGCCCACGACCAGGACAAGGCCCACAACCTGAGCAAGGCCCATACCCTGGACAAGATCCGCGACCAGGACAAGGCCCACGACCCGAACAAGGCCCACAACCCGAACAAGGCCCATACCCTGGACAAAATCCGCGACCAGGACAAGGCCCACAACCCGAACAAGGCCCACGACCAGGACAAGGCCCATACCCTGGACAAAATCCGCGACCAGGACAAGGCCCACGACCTGAGCAAGGCCCATACCCCGGACAAGATCCACAGCCAGGACAAGGCCCACGACCAGGACAAGGACCACGACCTGAGCAAGGCCCATACCCTGGACAAGAACCACAGCCAGGACAAGGCCCACGACCAGGACAAGGCCCACAACCCGAACAAGGCCCACGACCTGAGCAAGGCCCATACCCTGGACAAGATCCGCGACCAGGACAAGGCCCACGACCTGAGCAAGGCCCATACCCCGGACAAGATCCACAGCCAGGACAAGGCCCACGACCAGGACAAGGCCCACAACCCGAACAAGGCCCACGACCAGGACAAGATCCGCGACCAGGACAAGGCCCACGACCAGGACTAGGCCCACAACCCGAACAAGGCCCACAACCTGAACAAGGCCCATACCCTGGACAAGATCCGCGACCAGGACAAGGCCCACGACCAGGACAAGGCCCACAACCCGAACAAGGCCCATACCCTGGACAAGATCCGCGACCAGGACAAGGCCCATACCCCGGACAAGACCCACAGCCAGGACAAGGCCCACGACCAGGACAAGGCCCACAACCGGAACAAGGCCCACGACCTGAGCAAGGCCCATACCCTGAACAAGAACCACAGCCAGGAGAAGGCCCACGACCAGGACAAGGCCCACAACCCGAACAAGGCCCACGACCAGGACAAGGCCCATACCCTGGACAAAATCCGCGACCAGGACAAGGCCCACGACCTGAGCAAGGCCCATACCCCGGACAAGATCCACAGCCAGGACAAGGCCCACGACCAGGACAAGATCCGCGACCAGGACAAGGCCCATACCCCGGACAAGACCCACAGCCAGGACAAGGCCCACGACCAGAACAAGGCCCACAACCGGAACAAGGCCCACGACCTGAGCAAGGCCCATACCCTGAACAAGAACCACAGCCAGGAGAAGGCCCACGACCAGGACAAGGCCCACAACCCGAACAAGGCCCACGACCAGGACAAGGCCCATACCCTGGACAAAATCCGCGACCAGGACAAGGCCCACGACCTGAGCAAGGCCCATACCCCGAACAAGATCCACAGCCAGGACAAGGCCCACGACCAGGACAAGGCCCACAACCCGAACAAGGACCACGACCTGAGCAAGGCCCATACCCTGGACAAGAACCACAGCCAGGACAAGGCCCACGACCAGGACAAGGCCCACAACCCGAACAAGGCCCACGACCTGAGCAAGGCCCATATCCTGGACAAGATCCGCGACCAGGACAAGGCCCACGACCTGAGCAAGGCCCATACCCCGGACAAGATCCACAGCCAGGACAAGGCCCACGACCAGGACAAGGCCCACAACCCGAACAAGGCCCACGACCTGAGCAAGGCCCATACCCTGGACAAGATCCGCGACCAGGACAAGGCCCACGACCCGAACAAGGCCCACGACCAGGACAAGCCCCACAACCCGAACAAGGCCCACGACCTGAGCAAGGCCCATACCCTGAACAAGATCCGCGACCAGGACAAGGCCCACGACCAGGACAAGGCCCACAACCCGCACAAGGCCCACGACCTGAGCAAGGCCCATACCCTGGACAAGATCCGCGACCCGAACAAGGCCCACGACCAGGACAAGCCCCACAACCCGAACAAGGCCCACAACCTGAGCAAGGCCCATACCCTGGACAAGATCCGCGACCAGGACAAGGCCCACGACCCGAACAAGGCCCACAACCCGAACAAGGCCCATACCCTGGACAAAATCCGCGACCAGGACAAGGCCCACAACCCGAACAAGGCCCACGACCAGGACAAGGCCCATACCCTGGACAAAATCCGCGACCAGGACAAGGCCCACGACCTGAGCAAGGCCCATACGCCGGACAAGATCCACAGCCAGGACAAGGCCCACGACCAGGACAAGGCCCACAACCCGAAAAAGGACCACGACCTGAGCAAGGGCCATACCCAGGACAAGGCCCACAACCCGAAGAAGGCCCACGACCTGAGCAAGGCCCATACCCTGGACAAGATCCGCGACCAGGACAAGACCCACAGCCAGGACAAGGCCCACGACCAGGACAAGGCCCACGACCTGAGCAAGGCCCATACCCTGGACAAGATCCGCGACCAGGACAGGGCCCACGACCTGAGCAAGGCCCATACCCTGGACAAGAACCACAGCCAGGACAAGGCCCACGACCAGGACAAGGCCCACAACCCGAACAAGGCCCACGACCTGAGCAAGGCCCATACCCTGGACAAGATCCACGACCAGGACAAGGCCCACGACCAGGACAAGGCCCACAACCCGAACAAGGCCCACAACCTGAGCAAGGCCCATACCCTGGACAAGATCCGCGACCAGGACAAGGCCCACGACCAGGACAAGGCTCACAACCCGAACAAGGCCCACAACCTGAGCAAGACCCATACCCTGGACAAGATCCGCGACCAGGACAAAGCCCACGACCAGGACAAGGCCCACAACCTGAGCACGGCCCGTACCCTGGACAAGACCAACAGCCAGGACAAGGCCCACAACCCGAACAAGGCCAAAAACCTGAGCAAGGCCCATACCCTAGACAAGATCCGCGACCAGGACTAGGCCCACAACCCGAACAAGGCCCACAACCTGAGCAAGGCCCATACCCTGGACAAGATCCGCGACCAAAACAAGCCCCACGACCAGGACAAGGCCCACAACCCGAACAAGGCCCACAACCCGAACAAGGCCCATACCCTGGACAAAATCCGCGACCAGGACAAGGCCCATACCCCGGAAAAGACCCACAGCCAGGACAAGGCCCACGACCAGGACAAGGCCCACAACCGGAACAAGGCCCACGACCTGAGCAAGGCCCATACCCTGAACAAGAACCACAGCCAGGAGAAGGCCCACGACCAGGACAAAGCCCACAACCCGAACAAGGCCCACGACCAGGACAAGGCCTATACCCTGGACAAAATCCGCGACCAGGACAAGGCCCATACCCTGGACAAAATCCGCGACCAGGACAAGGCCCACGACCTGAGCAAGGCCCATACCCCGGACAAGATCCACAGCCAGGACAAGGCCCACGACCAGGACAAAATCCGCGACCAGGACAAGGCCCACGACCTGAGCAAGGCCCATACCCCGGACAAGATCCACAGCCAGGACAAGGCCCACGACCAGGACAAATCCCACAACCCGAACAAGGCCCACGACCTGAGCAAGGCCCATACCCCGGACAAGATCCACAGCCAGGACAAGGCCCACGACCAGGACAAAATCCGCGACCAGGACAAGGCCCACGACCTGAGCAAGGCCCATACCCCGGACAAGATCCACAGCCAGGACAAGGCCCACGACCAGGACAAGGCCCACAACCCGAACAAGGACCACGACCTGAGCAAGGCCCATACCCTGGACAAGAACCACAGCCAGGACAAGGCCCACGACCAGGACAAGGCCCACAACCCGAACAAGGCCCACGACCTGAGCAAGGCCCATACCCTGGACAAGATCCGCGACCAGGACAAGGCCCACGACCTGAGCAAGGCCCATACCCTGGACAAGATCCGCGGCCAGGACAAGGCCCATACCCCGGACAAGGTCCATACCCTGGACAAGACCCACAGCCAGGACAAGGCCCACAACCCGAACAAGGCCCACAACCTGAGCAAGGCCCATACCCTGGACAAGACCCACAACCCGAAGAAGGCCCACAACCTGAGCAAGGTCCATACCCTGGACAAGATCCGCGACCAGGACAAGACCCACAGCCAGGACAAGGCCCACGACCAGGACAAGGCCCACAACCCGAACAAGGCCCACGACCAGGACAAGGCCCATACCCTGGACAAAATCCGCGACCAGGACAAGGCCCACGACCTGAGCAAGGCCCATACCCCGGACAAGATCCACAGCCAGGACAAGGCCCACGACCAGGACAAGGCCCACAACCCGAAGAAGGCCTACGACCTGAGCAAGGCCCATACCCTGGACAAGATCCGCGACCAGGACAAGACCCACAGCCAGGACAAGGCCCACGACCAGGACAAGGCCCACAACCAGGACAAGGCTCACAACCCGAACAAGGCTCGCGACCAGAGCAAGGCCCATACCCCGGACAAGATCCACAGCCAGGACAAGGCCCACGACCAGGACAAGGCCCACAACCCGAACAAGGACCACGACCTGAGCAAGGGCCATACCCAGGACAAGGCCCACAACCCGAAGAAGGCCCACGACCTGAGCAAGGCCCATACCCTGGACAAGATCCACGACCAGGACAAGACCCACAGCCAGGACATGGCCCACGACCAGGACAAGGCCCACAACCAGGACAAGGCTCACAACCCGAACAAGGCTCGCGACCAGAGCAAGGCCCATACCCCGGACAAGATCCACAGCCAGGACAAGGCCCACGACCAGGACAAGGCCCACAACCCGAACAAGGACCACGACCTGAGCAAGGCCCATACCCTGGACAAGAACCACAGCCAGGACAAGGCCCACGACCAGGACAAGGCCCACAACCCGAACAAGGCCCACAACCCGAACAAGGCCCACGACCAGGACAAGGCCCACAACCCGAACAAGGCCCACAACCCGAACAAGGCCCACGACCAGGACAAGGCCCACAACCCGAACAAGGCCCACGACCTGAGCAAGGCCCATATCCTGGACAAGATCTGCGACCAGGACAAGGCCCACGACCAGGACAAGACCCACAGCCAGGACAAGGCACACGACCAGGACAAGGCCCACAACCCGAACAAGGCCCACGACCTGAGCAAGGCCCATACCCTGGACAAGACCCACAGCCAGGACAAGGCCCACAACCCGAACAAAGCCCGCGACCTGAGCAAGGCCCATACCCTGGACAAAACCCACAGCCAGGACAAGGCCCACGACCTGGACAAGCCTCGCAATCTGAGCAAGATCCACGACCTGGAAAAGGCCCACTGCCTGGAACACCATCGACCGGTGACGGTTCAAACACATCAGTCGGAACCAAAACTACGCCAAAAGAAACTACTTCCCCGACTGAAACCTCAAATAGTATAGGATATACTCCGTATCGACCCCATCCCTGGCCATACTATGGGCATGGCCCTTATGCTTTCCCTGGCTCAAGGTGGTCACCAGGCAGACCCAAATGGCACAGACCAGGTTATAGACCAAGAAGACAAGGACACGGTAAATTATGTATCTGCGTTGACGATATCGACGATTTACCACACCATTATAAGACCCAACTGGGTCTTTATTAAACCTATTACTAGGTATGAGGCATTCCACACTTATCCTGTTATATATCAGTGACAACAATAAACCACATGCCCCACCTGTTACAATAGCTTATAACACCTGTTAAATAAATATCACACGAGTGTGTCGTAATTGACGGCATTATGTCAAACCAACGTATAAAAGAGAAAATACAACCGACAGAAAGATATTTTTCTAGATTAAAATTGAATCTTGTAGTCAATGCTGTAAAGTTTTAATTTAATTGAAAAATAACTTTGATCATTTATGACTTAAAAATTACTATAAAAAGTCGCCACTGTCGTAACAAAATTAAAAGGGTGGAAAAATAACTGAAAGTGATTTTTCACCTGTTAAATAACAGTGTCAAAAAATAATAATTTCATATCGTCACTGTTATGTAAAAAGTAGCAATAATTCTCATGCCTTACCTATATGACACGAATTAAAACAGTTTGGAATGTTAACGGACGAAAATTATTTTATGTTAATTAAGTAATAATACTAATTTTATATTGAGCTTAAAAAAAACCTGTAATCCAGGACAAAAAAAATGTTTTCCATAAATAAATAAACACATTTATTTATATATTTTGTTTTCTTAAAATCTGTCTAAAGGACCTACCTACCCTTAGTAGACAAAGAAACATTTGTTTATAAGTATCGCTAATAGAAAATTGTAAAAATGTGGAAGAACATTTCACGTGAAAGTGATATTTCCAAAGCACTTCTATGTAACAATATATTTTGTACTTTTCTATTATACAAGCGTTATCGATACCAGAATGTTATTTTGTGTAAGCCCTCTAAAAAAGTACCGACAAGGAGTGGAATTCGTTTCCTGCTTCTATTTATCCAATATCTTATAACATGGAAATCTTTAAACCTCGAGTGAATCGGTATTTGCTGGGTAAGCGCGTTCCATCATCGGCCTATTCATCACTTTCCAACAGGTGAGATTGAGGTCAAGCGCAAGCCAGTCTGTAATAAAAAAACAGTTTATTTTCCCCAAATATTAATATTAGGTCCTTACATATGAAATTGGCGTTTTTCGTACTGGCCACTTTAATCACAAATTTCTCCTCTTTGGTAAGGAATTCCAAATTCAAATTTGTACAGCTATAGACTCATGTATTTGTGCTTCGATGATCGTCATTCATTTGTTTTCTCTTCTGTTTTTTTCTGTTTGCGTCACTCATTTTACAAAATGGAAAACTTAAAATATCGCATTATTTACGAGTACGAGTTCCACCGTGGCACTAGTGCTGCGGAAACAACTCGAAGGGTGAATGATGTGTATGGCGGTCGTGTTGCAAAAGAAAACACAGTTCGTTTTTGGTTCCAACGTTTTCGTTCTGGAAATTTCGACCTGCAGAACAAGCCCCGTGGACGGCCTGAGACTCAAGTTGATAATGAAGAGTTGAAGGCTATTGTGGAAGCGGATCCATCGCAAACCACGTCCGAGTTAGCTGCAGGCTGCGATGTTAGTGATAAAACTGTTTTAATTCACTTGAAGCAAATTGGGAAGATTAAAAAGCTTGAAAGGTGGGTACCTCACGAATTGACTGAAGCAAACCGGCAAACGCGCGTCGACTGCTGCGTTACATTACTAAACCGGCACAATAATGAAGGTATTTTAAACCGAATCATTACCTGTGATGAAAAATGGGTTCTTTACGATAATTGGAAGCGCTCAGCGCAATGGTTGGATCCTGGGCAGCCAGCCAAATCCTGCCCCAAGCGAAAATTAACCCCAAGAAAGTTACTTGTAAGCGTTTGGTGGACTAGTGCCGGTATTGTTCATTACAGTTTTCTCAAATCTGGCCCGACTATTACGGCTGATGTCTATTGTCAGCAATTGCAAACCATGATGGAAAAGCTAGCGGCTAAACAACCTAGGCTGGTCAATCGCTCCACGCCACTGCTGCTTCACGACAACGCTAGACCACACACTGCGCAACAGACGGCTACTAAATTAGAAGAGCTTCAATTGGAAAGTCTAAGACATCCTCCGTACTCCCCGGACCTTGCTCCAACAGATTACCATTTTTTTCGAAATTTGGATAACTTCTTGCAAGGGAAAAAATTCAACTCCGATGGGGCAGTCCAAATCGCCTTCAAAGATTTTATTGATTCCCGTCCGACTGGTTTTTTTAGTAAAGGGATCAATGAACTACCTATGAGATGGCAAAAGTGCATAGAAAATAATGGTTCATACTTTGATTAATTAAATATATTATATTAAAAAATATTCGACTTTTTGTTCCTCCCATACAAAACGCCAATTTCATATGTAAGGACCTAATATATTCTAGATAAGCGCAAAATGAATATTTTGACAGCAAATGGAATGTTTTTATACCTAATACAAATAATAAGCTATTACATATAATAAACAAACGACTATAAATGTAATAGTGATATTATATTATTGTAATAAAAATATATATCCAAAACAACAGCAGAAGTATAAGAGAAATTAAATAAACTAAAATGTATGTTGTGTCTCAGTTTTTCCTTAGTAAGCACTTGCTCTTCTTTTTCTAATAGGCTTTGAAATTGTCAGTACAAAAACCATTGAACGGTTTCATACAAGCAATCACACGAAAAAAGCAATCATATAAGAAGGACGAGGTGTTATTGATAATGTTTATGTCAAGGAAGTAGGTTTTATTAAGCTTATGGGAGTTTATTTCAAATCAAAACTTACTGTTTACCTCATTTAGATGCATACATATCTAGCGCATCTAAAATGATAGGTAGAAACGTCAAATCTTTAGCCATCCCCGAACTAAAATCATAGTGTTTAACAGTGGCTTGCATCCCGTATAAAACATAAAAAGCATTGTCTTGTTATGTATACTTGGAAATTTAATAAAGATATTGACTTAAAATCTGGTGTTCACGAAAATAGCAGTTTGAAAGTTTAAATTGGACCAAATGTTAAGTATATATATACGTGTAAATATCGGAGTATAACGAGATAATGCTTTTTATGCTTTATATGGGATGCACGCCACTGGTTTTTAATACTTATGTCAGAAACGTTCTGGAGTACTGCAGTACTGTATGGTCTCCGTTCTATAAGGTACATTAGCTACGAATAAAAAGACCCCAGAAAACATTCATAACACATTTTGCTTTTTCACAGCATCGAAGGAAATATAGTTACGAAGACAATTTACTATTTTTCAGGACGCACTATCTACTCGTAGAAAGTTATAAGGTCTGCACTTTTTACATAAAATTCTTAATGGCATGATTAACTGCCCTCAACTACTACAGAGTTTTTTTTAATGCCCCACGTAGGTATCCTAGGTATTCTATACATCTTCTGCGCACACCTGCGGTCAAAACGAATATACGGATTGCCTAAGCAAGCGATGTAGTATCGTCCCTCGATATATTTGGAGACTCCTTACCGAAATTTAAAAGAAAGGTATTTGAAGCACTTATCTTCACGTAAATGTAAGTTTTCTGTGTTAATATTTGTGTTTTTATTTTGATTTTGTTATGGTTTTATTATAGTTCTAGTTATGGTATCCGCATATTCTGTTCCTTCCTTTTTTATCATTAATTTTTAACACTAAATTACCCAGAGCAGTCAGTTTGACTGTTTTGAAAGTTTCATTATATAAAAAATATATATTTATAAGGAACCAATTTTTTAAAATATTATGACTTTTTATATATTATCTTATAGCATTTATTAATAGTTGTACTTACCTCTCCCCTCTCTTTATTCCTATATAATTATGTGCTATATATTCAGTATTTCTAGTGTTAAATTCTTTGTTATTATGTAAAATTTATTTTCTTCTATATTTTTTTGTTTACTTTTGGTTTATGCTGCTGTAGCCTTCACCCGCTGATGGATTTAGTCGTTTGTTGTCATAAATTAACATTGCTATTTTTTCAGATGATGTCTCGGCCAGTGGCTGCTCTATAAATAAATAAATACAGTACCTAACGCCATTTCGCGCACTATTCGTCGTTGGTAGTCGGCGTTCTGATACTCTAAAATTATACTAAATTGCGACAACCCTGCTGTTCTTTATAACATCTTTGTCGCGCATTTTAGAGTTATAGAATGGGCTGCCGGGTTCAATTGTTTCCCAGACCTAATTATGGAGCTTTTCAAGAGTGGAATGAACAATGCACTTATTACTTATCACCCTATTTACCGACAAAGGTTAAAAAAAAGCTGAAATATCGAGCGCCACAATATTCACACTTGGTACGTACTTTGAACTTAATTAGAAACTATTTTTGTGCACAATCTTCTAAGAAGTCTTCCAATCTTCCGATTTAATGATTCGTTAAATAGAAATTAATGGTTTCTCCTTTGATCGTAAGGCCGTATTTACATGAGACCATCTGATGAGACTTCCCACTCAACCAATTGAGTAAAAAAGAAATCGTTTTAATTTATAACAAATTAAAAAAAACGGCCAAGCGCCTATTGGACTCAGGAACTCAGGGTTTAGTACAAATCTGTATTGTACAGAAAATGCATGAAAGAAAGAAAGAAAAAGATATTATAGAAAACATTTAGTATTAAAAATTATCACGGAATTTTATTTATTTCCACTGTTCAGATTTATTTCATGTATTATATAACGTAATGATTATCACATGCAATTGAGTTCTCTTCTAGAAGAAAAACAATTTAATCAATTTTGTAACTTATCGTCGAATGGCTTTACAAAAATATTAGCTTTAGCAATATTATTTTTAAACTAAAAGCACTTAAATTTCTTAACACCATATTTTCATGTATCTTGCAGTTTAGGGTTTTCCCGTAGTGTCCTTCCTAATTCTTTTTATCAAATGTTAAAGCAGTATTCGTATTTTTTCCTGTGTTTGTATGTCGACAAGGCTCTCATCGCCCAAACGAGTTAGTCCGTTATTAAGCATGGAAGTACATACCGATAAACAGCAACCTGCTGTACGACATCTACATCATGTCCTGTTGGACCCCGATAATCCAATTAACGCGGTCTTAAAAACCACTGCTCAAAATAACAGTGAGGCACATTCCGCTGACACTAACTAACTTCAAGACTTCAACAAGACATCGGCGGCGCCAAAAAAGGAAAGTTCAGTCCACAGTCGCTGACTGATGCGTTACTCTGCGGCGCAATTCCACTCCGACGTAGCCTTGAGTTTCTTTCGGCGTTTCTTCTAAAGGTAGTCGAAACGCTAGTAGATTACATCGTCCTTTCCCTGGCTGGCCGACCATTTCAAAGTTCGTTCCCACGAGGGTGCCTTATGTTGTCATCCATTTCGCTGGCTGAACACCCTATGCGCTCGCTCCTCTCGCCCAAAGGAATCCCTATGCGCTGTTGACCTATACCGATCAACAGCGTTTTGTCCTTAAGAAAAAAAAACACCATCTCACGTTCTTCGTTATCGACACGTAGAAGGTGTGGTTACATTTGCACAATAATTATTAAGTGCATCCTCTAATCAATCAAGACCTACATCTATAACAAAGCTGCACGGAAAGAAAGAAAGAAAGCATTTAATCTGCAGCACTCGTAACAAAGGTAACGACGTAATACAAATAAATGACACAAAAAAATAAGAAATCTATACTAATATAATAAAGCTGAAGAGTTTGTTTGTTTGTTTGTTTGTTTGTTTGAACGCGCTAATCTCAGGAACTACTGGTTCGAATTAAAAAATTCTTTTTGAGTTGAATAGACCATTTATCGAGGAAGGCTTTAGGCTATATAACATCACAATGCAATTATTAGGAGCGAAGAAATAATGGAAAATGTGAAAAAAACGGGCAAAATTATTCATCCTTGAGGGCTTTCATTGCGTGCGCTGCAAAAACGGTTCAAGATACCAAAAATATATGTATGAAAGAATTATTCCTCTTGAAATTATCTAAAAAAATGTCAGCGACAGTACATGTCTATCTTTTAAGATTAAGTCACTAGAACCGTTTTTATGGTAAACAAATTTGGTCGAAATTAATGCATTATTTGTTAAGAGTTGTATCAACGTAATAATATTAATCTTTATCCAAATAAATGTGTTGTTGATTAAGAGTATTTAATTGTGAACAAAATTGTCTTTGACATCACTTAATTTCAATGAACATCTTAGAAGATATTACAAAACCTTATATAGCAAAACAACGTTTGCCGGATCAGCTAGTAAAATATATATATATGTAAAAACACTAGGACGCAGGCGATAGCGGGAGAGATTGGCTTCGTTTGCGTCCTCCCAGCTCATCCACCGCCCCCAACGAGCAGGATACAGGGGGGAGACCTTCATCAAGTACCTGCCCCCCTAACATGGAAACGACACCTGGATGGCGCACTTGAGGGAATATGTCGTCCAACATATGTATCTAGGCGTGAGTGGTACGGAATGTGTCCTCGCGTACCGCTCCAGGATAACGAGGTCAGCAAGGGCTGGGTTTTTTGATTCAACCCTCGTAAATGCGGAAGAGTCAGTGAAAGACCCGTCGTCGCCTCTGGAAGCTGGCAAAGCCCCCCCCCCCCCTTGGCCCCAGGGGACGGGTAGGAGAAACAGCCCGTAGTTTTAGTCGGTAAGAGTCTAGGACACCGAGGCGCTGCCCTCATGGATCCCTGTGATCCATGAAATTTCCACCGGCATACCAAAAAAAAGTCCGTCGCCAATAAAGACCCTTTGTCTGCTTATATATAGCATAGCACATAAACATGGAAAAATACCAAACCTGTGGGACGACGCGACGGTACCAATGCTCCAAACCAAGAATATCCCTGTTAAACTAAGACGTTTGGTAAACCTACGTATAAATAAATTTTCGATTTACAGTGAACTAAATGCTATTTTACTTTCATTTATTTGTTAATACCAAAACGGGGGCGGATTGTCTTGCATTGACAGACACAAATGTCAACTTAATCGCTTGCGCCGGGAAAACAGATTTGTTTCAATTTAGTTCTAATACTCTAGGGTAGATTGGGGATGTTTGGACCGAATTTGTTTTTTTTAAGCGTTTATTTAATTGATACTACTTTAGAACCGATGTAATTTGGATTTTATTACAAAACATTAAAGGACATAAAAAGTATATAATAATCCTCAAATGACAGACTTTGTCATTCTTTAAGTCCGTGCCTAGTTACACAATACATTACTCGGCACTGACGTCAAAATATTTTTGAAGTCGGTTCAAATTTGTGTGTAAAGGTGTTTTTGTTTTAAATTTTTTGTGTTGATGTGATATTAAATTCAGGTTATTTACCGTGTTTGAGCCAAAAATCTGATTGAAATGAGTCTAAATAGGATGAATCTACTATATCAAGGATAATCATCGTCAGACATTAGCTTATTTTAAGTGTCAAACTTTGGTGTACTTCGAACAAATAATAATCATCGAAATCGGCCTGCGATCTACGATCTATGTCTATGTCTACGATACTACGATCGCTTTATTTGTAATTTATATTACATGTATTTTTAATTTTCTTCTCTACTTCATAATCAATGTTGTATACATCTGTGATGCAAATCTTCTTAAAAATGTCTGATATAAACTTAGGTAATAACCAAAAATCGTAAAAAGACAATTTATAAACTTATACCATAAGTTAAAATAAATTTTAAATTATATGTGTGACATTTTACCCCAGTTTCCCCTCATTTCCATTCACACCCTGTACACCACCCTGCGTATATAAGGAGCTGAGAAGACTTTCCTTGCATCAGTTAACTTGTATCTCTCAAAGTATTCTCAACAATGTACGGTCCCCAGAATTTGTTTAAAATCATCTTTTTGTGTCTCTTCGGTTTTGTACTGGCAAGTAATGATATCAAGGTATGTGGAGTTATTCTTACTGCATTTATTAAATTTAAAATATCGTAGTTTTAGTAGCCTAGTCGACAAGGGACAGTTATCCATACGTAGCAACGTGGTCGTAGCTACGAATCTTCGCACATAACTCTAGATTTACCAGACTAAGTACAAATGTGAGTACCACATACTCACTAGTGAAGGAAAATACCAAATGCTCCATAAATTTTCATTCAAAGCCCCCCCGAAATTTCCAGACGAGCCGTTTTTCTTTTTCACCCACCTTTTAAACGAACAAACCTCGGAGTCAACAGTGCTTTGTGTAGATTGGCTTCGGCCTACAATCTTCTTGGAGATTCGGTTGATTTGTTTGCTGACTCCATGCCGAGATTCAGGAGAATGGTCTTCGAGCTGTTGAGAGATGCACAAACGAATAATCTTGACATAATTACCATTAATATAGTATAATCTTATATATAAAAATGAATCGCAAAATGTCTTGATAAGCGCGAAACTCGAGAACAAGTGAACCGATTTGGCTGATTTCTTTTTTGTTGTGTTTGTTGAAGTCTGGGGATGGTTATTACGGAGAGAAAAATTAAAAAAATTGTCTGGAAAAGTCTAAAAACAACACTTTTCTATATTCTCATACAAAAAATTCGTAATAATATTTAAAAGTCAATTTGAACTTTAACACCATACCATAAAGTTTAAAGTCAGTGAACGGGTTCCGGGAAGGCAAAACAATTATTGAGTGACGTATAAATATTAATGTCAATATTTGTCAATTTTTATACATATAGCATTAAGGCCAGGCTCCTTCAAACAATTTTCAAAAAACAGCCGACAGGCCAATAGCTATTAACAATTAAAAAAACAATGTGACTTTGTTTTAGAGATATAGGGCAGAACAAGGTCTGCCGGGACAGCTAGTATAATATAATATAGTATAAATAAACAGGTCACTCTGACGTATGTTGTGGATCCCTTAATAGAAACTGTACATTTTTGATTGTAACTGTGTATGTGTTGTGTAAATGAATTGTTGTACCGGGCCACTGGCAAGCCTATAAAAAGTAAATAAATAAATAAAATAAAGTGAGGAAACTCGCATGAGATCTAATAGAAATGTCTAGTGTACTAGTGTTGCATGAACGGTGATTAACTGCGCCACTAGTCACATTGGGCAAGACATATAAGTACAAAATGAATACAGTTATTAATGTATCTCTGCGCACACCCAAAGAGATATATAGTAAAAATTTATTGTTATTATTTAATTGTTTTGCTGATAAATAACTTTTTTGTTTGATTTATCTTATCCATCTGTGATCACTCTTGTAAATTTAGCGTTTGACAATTTCCCACTAAGCTAACTTTCTGATCCGACTGACAAGGACGGAAATAGCTATTCTTGTGCTAAAAGCTGCCTACAGCGGGGATGCGTCTCTGAACTTTTCAGTTTGATTTGCTGCTTGCAAAAATACTTGAAAGAACTTGCTTAAGTTTTTTCTTTGTAACAGGACGATGCAGACAAAGAGGCCCACAGCGATCGGGGAGCGTTATGGTTTGGACCTCGCTTAGGCAAAAGATCTCTCAGTCTATCAAGCGAAGATGATAGGTAAGATCTGCAGGTCGAATAACCTAGCTTTCTTTAATTTAATAGATGCTAAATCACTTCTTCATTCATAATGCGAACAGCGAAGGAGTGGTATTCTCTATGTAGCTTCTAGACAAATGTAGATATATGCTGTCTTGGACTTTTATTTAGAACGATTCAAGTCAAACAATCCTACGGTATATCTTTGTGTAACTCCAATAGTTTAGCCAGTGTACGCCAAGATAGCTCTCAGAGGCCAGATTTTTTTCTGACTTAATTGACATGTATCGTTATATTAAGACCAAAATTACATAAAATCATTACAAATTATAGCATATATGTTATTCCGATGTATAATCTATATTACAGTAAAAGTTTCATGCAAATCCGTCCAGTAGTTTAATCGTGAAAGAGTAACAAACATATTCACAAACTCTCGCATTTATAATATTAAGTAGGATAGGATATAGGTGATTTATTTATTTCAGCTATGGAATTACTTCTATACGAGACTTTTTATATACTAGCACGGGAAAGGGAAATTAAGAGGCATTAGGTTACAATAACCACCAGTGAATTAATTTAATAAACATTAATTTTCAGGCAAAAATTCTTCAGGCTTTTGGAGGCAGCGGATACTCTCAAATTATACTACGATCAGCTGCCTTACTACCAGAGGCAAGCTGCTGAACCAGAACCACAGGGTAAGCCGGCTTTTATACTAGGGTTGTCGATATCACCCCATGTCATATTGTACGGTGTAATATCAGCATCAGTGAATAAATAATTTTAAAAAGTGGGCCAATCTCTCCGTAAAAAAATGGCAAAATACAGACCTTTGGTTTTGATCTTATAAAGATTAAATCAAAAGTATCATGAGATATCGTTACCACGTTTTAAGTTATGAAGGGGAAAGATCGTCAGGAATATTTCGCTTCTTATGTCATAAATGTCGTTTTATTTTCACTAAGATATTGACGACAAATTCTCTAGAAATTGTGTTATAAACATTTTTTTATGAATTAATCCATATAATTAAAAAATAAAGATAAAAGAACTGGAAAAAAATCCTCAAAAAATGTTAAGATCTGGGGCTGGTCTGAAGTGAGTTGTATTGTTTCATTATTGCAATAATTTTGCTATGAAATATTCGAGAAATAGCAACCTCATTCTTGATGTGCGTCCCCTGACTACACGAGTTTTTTTTTTTGTTAAAATAGTCTCTTAGAAGCTTACACTTAAAGCTACGTATATTGAGAATATGAAAACTCTTTTCAGTAACAAAGAAAGTTATCTTCACACCAAAACTCGGAAGGAGCATCAGCAACGCGTTCCAAGAAAAGAGAACGTATGAGAATGTAGAATTCACGCCCCGACTCGGTAGAAGATTGATTGAAGATATGCCTGCTACCCCCAGAGATCCGGAAACGTAAGTATACTTTTTGTAACGAATTTGAAGAGGTCCGTACACACAGGGTTGCCCTTGCGTTGCCACCCAACCCATTAATTTGCCGGCTGAACACCTCAGTGTTCGGCCTGAGGTGATCCGGTTCAATCCGGTTCAGTTGTGAATATCTATCCCGAACATCAACGTACAGTCCTGTCCGAAAAAAAACTTTTTGTAAAAACTTTTTGTAAAAAGTTTTTATAAAAAAAAATGGGCCGGTGTGTCGGAGTCGCACCGACTGAAACCCTCGGGGTGTTCCTTCGCCTGTTTGCCGGGGCCAAAAGCAAGGCTGTGCCAGCTTCCTCAGCGCCCGGCGACGTCTGGCCTATTGACGGAAGGCCCCTGGACACCATTCCGCTCTCCTTCAGTTTCTTCGAGCGGTGCGCGGGAACACATCGCGCACCGCTCTCGCCTTGGAGATGTTCGGCGACGCACTCCCTCAAGTGCGCCGCCCAGGCGTCATTCCGTTAAGGAGGGAAATGCCTTGAGTGGGCTTCCCTCCTGCGTCCAGTACGGCGAGGGCGACGGAGGGGCGGAAAGGAAAGGGAAGAATATGAAGCCTGGATAAAATTTTTACTCGCGCAACGCCGGGTGACCACACCAAGCGGTATATCAAAGAATCGATATTTTAAACTCAGTAAATTTGAATTTTCAATTTAATTCATCATTTGCGCGAGCAGTAAAGCCTGCAATTACATTTTCCAGGTATCAACAGGAACCGGAGCAGATCGACGTCAGGACCCGGTACTTCTCACCAAGACTAGGGCGCACCATCACTTTAACCCCTCGTCTAGGCCGAGAACTTTCCTACGGTGAATTTATTTTATTTATTTATAGAGCAACCAGTGGCTTACACATTATATAAAAATATAACCTTTTTTTTTGTAATCCGGGGGGAAATCTTGCATAGGGCCATCAGGGACGCTGTGAGGGCAGCGACCCTGGCGTCAGACTCCTACTGACTAAAAACCCCCGGGGTGTCCCTCTGATTGATCCACCGGGGCCTGGGAAGCCAAATTCATACAGACGCCCAGGGAACAAGAAGCCTCGTTGAGGCTACCTCTCTGGGAGGGGAAGGAGTAAAACTCACCCTTCCAAAACCTCTCTCCCAGGTGATGCGCCGGACACCGTGCACCGCCTCCCTCTCATCCGGCCAGCAAACTCCTCAAATCTACTGCCCGGCTATATATATATAACAGTAATAACTTATAGCAACACACGTCTAAACGCATCAACTGGTGGGGACTAACGCAGTTAGACTAACCCAAAAATAAACTAAAAATAATATTTTATTATAAGAACAGAAATTCCAAATAAGAACAATAATGGAAGAACTCCAATTAGCAGATGAAAAACCAAAGAACCTAAAAATAAATGACAAAAAGCAGAAAGGACAGAATATGAGCATACTATAACCAAAACTATAGAGATAACTCTAACCCATAGTAAAAATAAAATAAAATAAAAACACAAATACTAACTCGCATAATTGAAATTCAGATGATCCTCTATAAATCTCAATAGAAGCAACTTTAACTTTGCTTATACTTTAGTAAAACATTACAATTTATATTACTCAATGAACGTCAAATGATTTGATAAGTCACCGATTTTGTCAACATGGACTTAACTCTGCGAATACTATAGCTATACTCAAATTTCTATTTTATATTCAGTTTTTTGTCAAAACTAATTTATTTTTTGAGAACTTGCTAAGCAAAGTCGAAATAGCGTCTATACATCTTAGCCTTTATGCTAACAGTGCCATTCCTCTAAATTTAGGCAATTTGTAATTGTGGGTCTTTGGTTATAAAGTAACTATTATGATGTATGTTATATTGACTATCCATCCATTTCGTCTTTCGGAGAAACACTGAGTTATTGTGGTCTCCTCGATGTATTGTTCTTGTTCGTCGGCTTGGACAGCGACAAAAAGCCTGGATAGCAGAATGCTGCGGAGAATCGGTAATTTTTCTGATGGTATAACCTTATGAAGTGTAGTATGTGTAGTGTGTGTGTATGTGTGTAGTGTAGTGTGCATTGCTTGGGGTCGTTGGTTCTGACGTCAGAGACTACTGAATACTACAAATACTAACCCCAAGGTCAAAAGGACTTGTACCCAGAGCTATAAAATAGTGTTGTGATGGTGTTTCTTTATTTCAGACTACCCAACCAATATCCGCGTAGCCAGAAGTGCGAACAAAACGGCAAGCAACTAAACACGAAGAAATATGATCTGTACTATGCCCTAATGAATTTTGTACTGTATTTTAAAAATGTTTTGGACGATATAACAGCTTAAGCAAATGCTATTCTCTGTTACTTTACACTGGTAATAAATAATTTTTGACTTTAATGAGTTTATTTTTGTTAAAAAATCTTGAATACTGATTTAAAAGTTTAGGATTATTATTTATTTTTGTAGTTGATTTCTTTTTAAATAATTTTTTTATGTGTTACTGTGGCATCAAATTTAGTTGGTTTGAGGTAGATTTTTGTTTTCGAGGTGGTAGGGCGTCGGTGCCCGTCTGGATCGTGACCACAGTGCATGGATGTAAAGCCCGTCATAGTGACCAGTTTCGGCTTGTCGCGTTTCAGGATCAGCTTGTGTATATCCAGTAGCTCATATGCCTAGAGACCTTCAGTCGTGGTATATGTGGGCTGACATGACTATGTAGACTATCAATGGATTTTCATCCTTTGATAGTCGCTTTCGTTTTAGGACTACACTGTACTTACCATCAGGTACTCTGTAGTCACGTCGTGCCAGTGTAAAAAAAAAACTTAGTAAACTATATGTCGACACAATAACTTATAATATGGATAACCATATTAATAACTTTTCTTTTTGTAGAAACTGTTGGTATCTGTGTATTTTTTGTGTATTTTTATTGTTTATACATTATTGTATGTATTTCTGGAAATGTAAAAAATAAAATAAATAATTCAACGATCACTTTGTTACGTATTTTCACAGATTGAAAGTGGACACAGTGCGTAACTGCCCTAAAATCACTATCACTATCGTGTGAACTCAGCCTAAATCAAGGTACACGCGTGATAAAAAATCAATATAATTTCAATCAGAACAAAGCAATAATAATTTTGTTTATTACTTTTATAACAAGAAATGATTTTATTTCATTTTTTCCTACAAGTATGTGAGTATTCAAATTCCCAGATTGTATAAACATTTATCATTTCTTAATGTTTTAAATGGATGTAATCATGATTACAGAGCAAGAAAATTAAAATTCCGACTAAATTTTGTAATCACTCATCATTAATCAGATTACATTTTGCCCATCTCTGTACGTAGCTAAATTGTGAACGAAAAATAAAGTTTACCGGGCAGTAGACTTGAAGGAGGAGTTTCTTATTATACGTATTGATTGATTATTAATCTAAATGAGGTGTTCTTAGTGAAATTTGTAGTAAAAGCAATTAATAAAAGATATGTTACAGGTTGTATCAGTGTCGTATTACAGAGCGTGGCGACGTATGTACTTCTTGCTGCAAACCTGGATGACTTTAAAAAAATAGCAAAGAAACTCATTCCTTCAAATCTAGCTGATCAAATAGCTAATATGGCTTCACCGACCCCTTCTAAATATCTTCATAAAACAGTAAAGAGTGAATTTTCTCACGAGTCCAATACAGATGGAGAAATTGACGCTTTGCTAGAGAAGAGTAATGAGCAATCTAAGAAAGCTTCTTCAAAAAAAAGATTCTCTGTTGAGAGTCCAACTAATGGTATTAACATAGATAATATTGTAGAGAAGGTTGTACGAAATCTTGAGAATGAATTTAGAAATTATCAAAATCGTTTAAAAATGAAACGCACGGGTAAAAAACATGTTAATAATCCATCATCAGACAAGCACAGGCCGAAACAAACTACACGTTTTAAAGAAGAATTGTTCGAAAGGAGTAATGAAAATCTAGAAACAGAGAACGATAAAGAAATTGCTGAAGAAATGCGGGAAAGAGATAATCAAAGAGGCAAAGTAAGTACATTTCAAAATGAAGAAGCGCTTGCAAGTAAAGAGGTAGTAGACCAAAAAGAAACATCAGGTTTAGTAGATAACTTTTACGAAATTAATATGAAAAATGCCAATGATAGCTACGAGGATTATGTGACGCCGAAAAAGGACAAAATTGACGAAAGCACAGAGACCGAATCTACCACATTTTTTGTCACAAAGAAAAAATCCTATAAATTTTCAAATGTATCTCAAAATAAACAAAAAACATTGAATTTTGTTAAAAAAATAAATTCGAAACAACAAATCACCACTCCTAACTATGAATACAGTGAAGAAATAAAAGCTAAAACCCAAAACCTTTTCGACAATTACAACGAACATATTTACGATAAAACTATCGAAGTGCACCGGCCGATAGATGGCGCTGTACGTAAAAAGAAATTTAAAGGTACTATGATACCAACAAAGAAGTATTATAAAATGAATTCACCCAATTATTACGCAAAATTACCCATTATAGCTGAGAAATATAATTTTGACGAACCAATACCAGAGCGGGACAGAGAACCTGAAAATTTGAAGTATATCGGTAACCCACCAGCGAGAATTAATCGTAAAATTAAGTTATGATTTTGGAATTCATAAAATTATACTAATGGAAATTAGTCATTGTATTCGTTTTTTATTTTGCTTCAGCAAAATGACTATACTCGATGTAAAGCACATCGCAGTCTAAAATAAATATGGTCTATCACCGTATTTTTTTTTGACGCGACATTTTGTCGTTGACTGTGGTATAGGCCGCTACAATTTCATGGGGCTTGCGAGGGCGAGCACTTAAGATGCTCAGGCAAGGTCTATTACCTTCGCTATTCAATGATCATCAACGGTGAAAGTCAATACATCGATTAATTTATATGTCTAAATAGCTGATCCGGCAAACGTTGTTTTGCTATATAAGATTTGGAATATCTTCTAAGATATTCATTGAAATTAAGTGATGTCAAAGACAATTTTGTCCACAATTAAATACTCTTAATCAACAACACATTTATTTGGATAAATATTAATATTATTACGTTGATACAATTCTTAACAAATAATGCATTAATTTCGACCAAATTGTATTACTATAAAAACTGTTCTAGTGACTTAATCTTAAAAGATAGACATATACTGTCACTGACATTTTTTAGACCATTTCAAGAGGAATAATTCTTTCATACATATATTTTTCGTATCTTGAACCGTTTTCGCAGCGCACGCAATGGAAGCCCTCAAGGATGAATATATTTCCCCGTTTTTTTTTCACATTTTCCATTATTTCTTCGCTCCTAATAGTTGCATCGTGATGTTATTTAGCCTAAGGCCATCCTCGATAAATGGTCTATTCAATACAAAAAGAATTTTTCAATTCGAACCAGTAGTTCCAGAGATTAGCGCGTTCAAACAAACAAACAAACTCTACAGCTTTATAATATTAGTATAGATGAGTAACACAGATATTCTTACTCAGTGGTTACCACAGTGGTGTCACGCTAATATTTCCTCCAAAAATATATTTACAAAGAAATTTACGCAAAAGGACAGCAATTATATAGATGAAACATTACACGTTTCAGTATAAGTATTTAAAATACGCTTCCTTTGTCGAATAGATATGTAAAGTAACATAAAATTGCCTATTATTTCATAAGAAATAATATTATACAAAACAATTAAGACACATATGTTACTATGACAAAATAATAAGTGGAAAAGAGATAAAACTAATAGTGTGGACTTCTTCTGTTATCCCAAGTCTGCAGCCGAATAGCTCTGCGGTTCATTATCAAGACATTGGCACTATAGTTAACAAGGACTTTTTAATTCTTGTCAAACCAAACCGTTATGTCATGATTCAAATCCCATCCCAATGCGTCTATTTAAATGCACAAAGAATCTGAGATCTAATCTAATTAATCTAAAAGTTCTCTGAAGGATCAAAGCAGAAATGAGGTGATTCCTCAGAAAACTAAAGTAATCGACATATGTAGCTTAAAAGATTAGCAAGCTGAAGTGATAATGGGTCGGTCATATTTGCCGAAGAACTGTTAACCGCTGTGGTTGACGTGTTCTCGAATGGATACCACGCCTCGGTAAGCGCAGTGTCGGACGTCCTGTGGCTAAGTGGAGCGACAATTAGACAAAAAGGCAGCCAATTTTTGGATTAGAAAAGCCGAGGATCGGGCTCAGTGGTGAATGTTGATGTAGGTCAATCTCCAGCAGTGGACGAACAAAGGTTGATGATGATGATGACGAAGAAACTAGCAGCATCTAGCGGAAAGGGCGTGTCAACAAAAATTCAAAATAATCGGCGGTCCATCAATTTTTATATATACAAGGTGTCTCAAAAGTAAGTTCACGTTTGCTTATCTTATTACGCGAAAGCAACTATTCTGAGGGGCGCGGGGGGTATGTCAGTCGATAGTCTGGCTCTTGGGAATTTAGTCGCTATGGAGCGTTTCTCTGGTGCGGACCGTGCGTTGTGCGTACGTGAGTTTTACAAAAACGGTAATTCGGCGACTGTAGCGCGTAGAAAATTCTGCAGTATTCGACATATTCGTCACTTAAATGATGCGCCTACCACTCGACTCATTGCAAAATGGGTTGAGAAGTTTGAAGAGACTGGGTCAACTCTGGAGAAACCAAAATCTGGGCGGCCAAGAACATCAAGAACAGCCGAAAACGTGGACAGTGTTACTCAGTCTATTCGAGATGATCCAAACCTCTCGATTCGGAAGCGTGTTGTTGCTTTAAATGTGCACAGATCTTCATTATGCCGCATTTTACACAAAGATTTAAAGCTGCACCCGTACAAAATTCAGTTAGTGCAAGAACTGAAGCCTCAAGATGCTGGTCAGAGGCTTGCCTTTGTAAATCAGATGATTGAGCGCTTTCCAACGTTCACCAACATCTTGTTTTCCGATGAAGCCCATTTTCACCTGAATGGGCATGTAAACAAGCAAAATTGTCGTTACTGGAGTGCAACCAACCCAAAACAAAAACATCAGAAACCGCTACATTCACCCAAAGTCACCGTATGGGCAGCGATGTCGGCGTGAGGAATTATCGGCCCTTACTTTTTTGAAGATGGAAGGGGACGCACACTCACAGTGAATTCAGAGCGTTATGTGGAGATGTTAGACGAGTTTTTTTTTTAGAAATTTTTTCGAACAAATTAATCTCCAGGCGAGGTGACATAAATTGGCCTCCACGGAGTCCCGATTTAACGCCTATGGATTTTTTCCTGTGGGGTTATGTCAAATCAAAAGTTTACGCTAATAAACCGACTTCCCTGGCACAATTAAAAGAAAATATCCGTCATGAAATGGCAGCCATCACGGAGACTACCTGCCGAGCTGTCATAGGCAATTTTAGTGCCCGACTAAATGAATGCCGAGAGCGCAACGGTTTACATTTGGACGATGTTATTTTTAAAAAATAAATTCCCAAACAGTGTACTTCAATATAAAATAAACATTTTTTCAATAAAGCTAAGACTTTTCTTTTAAAAAAAGATTTAAATGTGAACTTTCTTTTGAGACACCTTGTATAATGAAACACAAATGAATTAGGAAAACAAAATATGTCGTTACAATCGAAATAAAACAAATATCTTCATGGAATTAAGTGTATTTTTATTTTAACGATATAATATTATTTGAAACTCAATCGACTCTTATAGTTTTATGATCGTTGGTTAACCTATAATACATAATTTCCGTGTTAAAATAAAGAAACAATCACACAATTCATCGTCGACATGAAAAACTATAGACAATTAGAATTAAATAATATGCTAAAAATGGCGGGTATAATATTTTTACTACTTTTAAAGTATTCTACAACATCAGAGCCAATAGTGATAAGAATTCCATTAGAAATAAACAATTTAAACCCGATAAATCAATACATACATACAAATCGAGGATTCCAACCGTTATCAGTACAAAATTTGATGAGATACACTGAAATTCCACCAAAGTTTACGATTAAGGAAGGAAAGAAGATATTATTAAAAGAAGACAGAAGTAGAAGAGGCGACAAAATTCTTAGCGGAACTTTCAACGCCTATTTCGGAAGAAAAAGAATGATATAAATTACTTGATATAATTATCGTTAATGTTTTATTAATCAACCTGCATTTAGTTCTTTAATTGTAAGAATTACATAATAAATAAAATACTAATGTACCATAAGTAGTACATAAACAAGTTAGAATTTTACGCAGAAAAATTATTTCATAGGTTTCCTGTCTTGTTTATTCACACGCATTCACGCAAAGATGATTTTAAATAATATTTAATACGCGTTTTTTTTCAAACAAGCCTATATGTTGATGATAAGGCTCAGGATGGACCTTCACTACTAAATCGGGCAAAAGGGCGAGCACTGAGGTACTCAGCCGGCAAATTTATGAGTGGGGTGGCAACGCAAGGGCACCCTTGTGTGTACGAACTTCGACTTGAGTCGCCAGCCAAAATACGAAATCAAACGGTGATCTACTAGCGCTTCGGAAGCGACTACCTTAAGAAGAAACGCTGAAAGAAACTCAAGGCTGCGTCGGAGTAGAACTTCGCCTCGGAGCGCAAACGCACCAGTTAGTGACTGAACCTCCGGCGACGCCGGTGTCGTGGACCGTGGTATGTAATTTTTTTAGCGTATTGGAATTGAGGAAAAGGCAACTCGTAGATGGCGCCACAAACAAAAACTTCGAAGTATGGCCGAGTGTTTTGCTATGGATATAAAATATTTTTTCCATACGTTTTATGGATAAAGATCAGTCCATACTTCACAACAATACAACTTAATCTGTATCAGGTGCACGCTAGGTGTCGAATGTTGCCACTTTTGAGTCGAATCCCTTAAATATTAATTAGCCTTAAATATTAACTATACTTAAACCATTATGAGAATTTCTTACTTATTGACCGCAACTTGAGTACCTAGCTGAGATAAAAATGTAGAGTAACTCCACTGCATATAAAAAAATCACAAATTCCCCTTAGCCCTCTACTGTCCAGGCATCCTGTCACTGTCCCGTCCCATAACACTAGTCTAGCAGGAAGAACATGTCCAAGCGACCAAAACAACGATAGATAGCACATGCCCGATGGACAAAACAGATATGATCGCCCAGGCACCAAGCTTGGACGCTAAACCAGGGTTTCAACCATAGTCGTAATGTCGCCTAACTTACAATTTGTAAAGCATATTTCATTCCTTTATTATTTCATCTGCATATCCTATATCCTTAGTGGCAATGAAATAATTTTATGAATGAAACGAATTTTTAGAGTAGGTATAGTAACCTTAAACTCGCTCTAAAAATGTACCCTTTTCTTAAATATGTGAAAGCGGCGTTATACACAGTCCTGTCAACACGCTTAGTATTAATAGAAACCTACATTAATTTTATTCATAAAATGTAAATTGTTTTCTCAAAAAGGGCTAAAAAACAACAGGATACTTACAAGTATATATCCATTTAATTTAAATGAAAATTCAATTAAAAATAACATTATAAATGCATATTCAAAGTACTGTAATACTCTACATTACCCTATCATTATAAAATTAATTCTAACTTGGAGAATTGTTCATAAATTAATAGCACTGATAGATGATCATTCTCTTAAGTGAATTTTCTGATATCTCTGTCACTCAACAGTTATCAATTATAATGCTTGCTCGCTTACAACAGAAGTCGAATGACGTCGTTCTTGAAATTTGTCCAGTGTTGTCTAAATTAAACTATTTCCAACAATTGTAGTATATTTAATAAGCGTTTCGTACATTTCGTCTTACGAATTATTTTATTCGATTTTTCCATGGATTCCTATAAATAGGTTTATTTTTAATTAATTATTAATTTTATTTTAAAGATTTAAGAAACGCTTTTTTTGGTCAGCAGCGCTATGATGACACGTCTGGTATTGCATTTGTCCATAAGCGACAATGGCCTCTTGCTATCAGATGGTTTATTTACCTGTTTACCTTCCTATCACATAAAAAGGTACGGGGTAAATATACAGGTTTGTATTATTAACAAAAGCAATTATAAAATCTGGGTATTTTATCGTGTGTACAATGAGGAGTGTATTGAAGAATAGGTTTTTTAGCACACGCCAGATTTGGTGTACGAGTATTTTTTGGGTTATGCTCAATTATTGTACCAAAATGGATAAGCTCAATATTCTCACTCGCGTTGTAAAGGTGCTAGATCGCATCGGCTCCCAAGGCCAGTTTATCCAGGTTAAAGTGGAGTTCATCGGAGAGACAAATTGTCACATTATCAGAAACGTGAAGGGACCTGTCCGCAATGGAGACATTTTAACTTTTCTAGAGTCTAAGCGTAAAACCAGAAGATCACAATAAACAGTCCTGCTGTAGCGGCTGCTAGGTTAACGTTAATTACGTAATAACGTTTGATCTGGCGCCCTCATCACCATATCCAGAGTTCACTTTTGTGTGATTTGCTATCACGTTGCTCATCTCCGTACTTTAAAGGCTCAAAAGCTCGCAACAATATTGTGGTTCTCTAGAGCCTTCTTAGTGTTCACTTTAAAGATGTGGAATGTTCTCCCAAGTGTAGTATTTTCTTCAGATTACGATATGAGGTTCCCCAAAAAACTTTTCCGACAAAAAAAAAATGTTTTATGTCTGCAATGCTTTTGTTCCAGTTACCCATAGGCAACAGTGACAGCTTCCTATATAGACTGTTCGACTGTTTATCTATCTTTGCCTTAAAAAAATGCAATAGCCATTGTAGGTTTGATAAAAATTTAATATTAAAAACAAATAAATTATTAGTTTAATTATAAATTACCCAGGCAACGTAACTACCTCTTAGCTTTACCTATGGAAAAGGTACCATTATTCAACATTACAATAATTTACATTTTAACGCAATCGAAACTTTTATATATTCAAGTTTGAGACAAAAACATAACAACTGAAGTAAACATTATGTAAATTTATGAGATTGATCTGGTCACACCGTTCATTCCTCGCCGGCCGCCCACCTCAGCTTCATTTCGCTCCACTCGTGCGCAGAAGTTATACACCTACGCTACAGATTATCGCGAAATTATCATAACAAGCCCTCATTTCCAAGAACTTTTGTGTTGTTGTGTCACTACTAAAATAAATCAAGTGAAATGTACTGGAGTGCAGTGTAAAAGTGGGTTTATGGTGAATTAACTTGAATTTTGGGTGCACTTTTATTATAGTCCGATTAATGTGACGAGGTGAGTGTCCTAAATAGAAATACTTCACTTTTTTTTATTAGCTATGCGAAAAACAAGTCTGCGTATAACCTTGCTATATTCTTTCATACAGTAGGGATATAAATATCTTAAAGCTTATTGAATATTCCTATGGGTTGAGTCATCAATCAAAATAGAATTCCTATACGTACATTTTATTATTTAATTAACTACAATTATACATTTTAAATCTGGTTGCCTACCTATTTATATTTAACAAAAACTACCATTTAGATTAATTGGCTGTATAGTTGATTATCTTGTATCGCAATGATGTGCAAAAATTAGCGCGTAGCTTATTTTATTTATTGTCAATTCCTTCTTTCCTGGTAGATATGTGCAGATTAAATCTTGTAAATGATTAGCGAGTTAAATATTTTTCCCTATATATCTGTAAATCCCTAACAACATGATAATATCAAGGTTACTGTGCATAATAAATGATTCTTAGATTCAAAGATGTACAAATTTATTTAGCAAACAGGGCTTAATGCTTTAATAATTCTTATACTTTTCTTGCTGTCTTTTTTGCAATTATTTAATATTATGGGCTTTTAGCCTCTATGGGAAACAAACCATTTAAATATATTTGAGAAATATAGTATTGAATACTAAATTATGGCCTCTGTTTGAAGGATATATATCATTGTACAAAATTGCTCAAGAGTTTACATGTCTTTAGCTGTGTTTTGTTACAGATAAATCTGTATATATGGATTGTTAGCAACAAATAAATTATATGTATGACTTTATGTTAAAAAAAGATAACCTGTGACAAAATTATATGCTACAAAAACTGATTTTAAATGAATAATCTTTAAAAGTGTTCCATGAAGATGCTTTTTACAATTTTAAATTCTCAAAATGGATTGTGTATTTAAATAATGTTTTCAACAATGGCTAGTGTTCTACCTTGATATCTCATTGTTTATTTGTCTTAATTTTCAAGTAAATTTTAGACTGCACTATACTAGCATCAAGGAAACCTACATATAAATACTTAATATTACTAGAAATACTTGGATGAAGGAGCCAATAAGCTAAATGACTCACTTCAAGACTGGTTTAGCCAGTTCAGTATTTACTTGACAACCAAGATTTCTAAACTGTGTAAATAGAATTCATCTTATTCTAACATGATAGCTCAAGTATTTAACTGTAAGAGTAAAGTTTGGCTAGCATAATTATAATAATACTAGCTGATCCGGCAAACGTTGTTTTGCTATATAATGTTTTGTAATATCTTCTAAGATGTTCATTGAAATTAAGTGATGTCAAAGACAATTTTGTTCACAGCTAAGTACTCTTAATCAACAATACATTTATTTGGATAAAGATTAATATTATTACGTTGATACAATTCTTAACAAATAATGCATTAAATTCGACTAAATTTGTTTACCATAACAACGGTTCTAGTGACTTAATCTTAAAAGATAGACATATATTGTAGTGGACATTTTTTTAGATCATTTTAAGAAAAATAATTCTTTCTTACATATATTTTTGGTATCTTGAGCCGTTTTTGCAGCGCACGCAATGGAAGCCCTCAAGGATGAATAATTTTACCCGTTTTTTTCACATTTTCCATTATTTCTTCGCTTCTAATAATTGCATCGTGATATTATATAGCCTAAAGCCTTCCTCGATAAATGGTCTATTCAACCCAAAAAGAATTTTTCAATTAAAACCAGTAGTTCCTGAGATTAGCGCGTTCAAACAAACAAACAAACTCTTCAACTTTATAATATTAGTATAGATTATATTATTTGGGTTGTTTGAAGAATATGGAACCCCAGATCAAGCTGGCAGAGAGTTAAGAGACACCCTGAGGATTAGTCAGTATAAGTCAGGCACATCTCAGCCACAACTGTTATGGCTGCCCTGACGAGGCTATACAGGATTTTCCCTGTGATACAAAAGAAACCCTAAACATTATTCCCATACGTAATACATTGTTTTTTAATTACACTAATCCATATATGTATATATATATACATATCCAAAGGCTTCTATTTACAATTGTTCCCTTTGCTGTGCCATCAGGCTGTGGAATCACCTCCTGGTCGGTGTTTTCCCTTCCTATGGTAACAGATCCTTTAAAAGAAGTTTGAAGAAACTTTCTAGCAAGCCAATGTTATGGTGACTTCTTTCTGTTTTTGTTTCGTGATAGTTACAGGTGGTTTTTAGACTGTATTGTGGTTAATCAGGTGCAGAGTAGCCACTTTGCTGACCTACTATAAAATAATGTTCTTGAGTTACGATGGGTTTTATTTATTTTATATATTTCTTCTAATCCTTTTTTACAAGCAGACGCTTGACGTCAATCACACCTGGTGGAAGATGAAGATAAATCCAAGGGAAGACCAAGCCCGTCCAACAAATGCCTATCCACTCTTCTCTTAAAGACTCCCAGATCTGCAGTGAGCAATATGCATATTCCATATAATAAGCATATTCCACTCCTTAACTGTTTTTATATGATGAATATAGAAGCAAATCATTTAGTGCGGATATAAAAAAACATCCACCACAATCTGATGGTATGACTTAGCCTTTAAGAGAACAGTAAATTGGCATTTGTTGGACAAACTTGGTCCATCACCGGACTTATCTTCATCTTGCACCAGTTGTGATTGCGAATAAGCCTACTCCTGTAAATTAAATGAAAAAAAGGGGGTAGTTTTAAAAATTTCAAAAGTTAACAATACCACTGGGCTAATGTAGAAATTAGAAAATATGAAATTGTGCTCTCGAAGTTAAATAAATATAGTCTTATGCTAGTGTCTGATTGAAGTTTCTGCCCAGACTTCGGGCTTATTCACACTTTGACAAGTGAGGTCATTAGAATACTCTCTACATGTTTATATACATCAACTTTACATTTAATAAATGTAAAATTGTAATTATTTACTTTAACTCAATATTTAATAGAATTGTCTAGGATTTTAAAACTATCAGCTGTGATCGAATATTGTGGCGAATGGCCGATTATTCGGCTTTTACTGGATATTGAGCTAAATTGGATGCTTTATAAATGGACTTAGCAATCACAATTAGTCTTAGTTTGGCATTTGCTAGAAACCTTAGGCTTTACCTATTTCGGCCCATTTAAAAGTTTATCTGATGTATTATAGTTTTTGGCCGAAGATGGCGAAACAACAAGTTTTTTTTTTAGTATATGCTATGCAAATTCAAAATAGTGACTATAAATATCAACCTAAGACTAAACTAGAGTATCACAACCCATTCATATTTCAATAGTTTCCTCAATTACTTTTCTTTACACATTATAACCGGATTCTATAAAAAAAAATTGAGCCGATCCACATTAACACGGATAAACTGTCGACGTTGCGTATAATGTTGCGTGTAAATTAGTGAATTTGGTAGCCGTTCTTGCGACGTATCCGCGTGGAGTTCATTGGACGAGAAAATCAACTTTCACTCGGCAGCATCGTCTGGTATGTTCAGGCCGGTACCACAGAAACTAGATTAGTATAAAAAATACCACGCTATTTTTAGGATTTGTGTCTAGGAAGGAACCCGTATAATAGGGGTGCTAGAATGGTCGATTGCAATCGAATAGATATCGATTTCGGGAAACGTATCGGTCGATTTACAATTTTTGTTAATGACTACATGAGTCACGGTGGGTGTTCCACCATCCACCTACCGGGATCGTGGGTATGACTAGGGCCTTCTCCCCTGATAACCGGCCATGCGTGCGGCCTCAATTAGGCCTTTAATCGCTTGAGAAGAAGTGGTCTAAAAAGCCACCCCTCTCTTGCCTCGGCGCTCTTGAGTGCTCACACTCCCTCAAGTGTGCCGCCCGGTGCTGTCGTTAGAAACGGACGTTCCTTTTGTACGCCGCTCTATGATGTCCCGTTCTTGCGGGTCGGCGGGCAGGCCGGGATGACGCCGCTATAGATATTTAAGCTAGTGCCTCCTGAACTCGCTCTGTCGCCCCCTTCTGGGCAAGTACCTCCTCACTGAAGTACTGCTCTCCATGAACCTTCGCTGTCGACCATAATTGGGATGAGTATCGGCAGCGAGAGGTCTCCACCCACCTCCATTTGACCTATCTACATTATGATAAGCCCTAATATCCTACACAACAATCCTGTCTCACATACTTGCGGCATCTACCTCCCCACGCCTGCAGAGGCGATCGCTTGTAGCCTAACAATCTTGAGGTAGACCGCTTGAGGTAATCTTAAGTTCATGTCTAAGGAACCTTGCGGTATAAGATCATTTCGTCGTCGTGTGTCTAAAAAACACTACTCTAAGGAATGCCTCGATGTATAAAGTTTTTGGTACCAAAAACTTAGGTCTAAAGTGCCATAAGTTCTGAACAATACATGTCAAAAATACTAGATTCCCTTTTTGTACTCCTTATAGAAGCTGTAAAAGGTTTTATGAGCGATAAAACTTATGGCTCAACTTTTAGTTTCCTAGTCTTATGGCGCCTTGTAAAAATGCTGATATAAATGTGTGCCCGGACTGTTCAAACTATCGAGAACAAAATCTGGTAGACAGAAACTCTTTCGGCGTTCCAGTCTACAAGTGACCTGGTTTGTGTAAACAGACCGAAACATAGAGCCATAACTAAAATAATAATAATAAATTATTTATTAGAAAACAATTACAAAGCAGCACATTAAAGGCAGCTGACACCCAAACTAGGACTGCCTGTGTCTTGGATATCAGCACATTTCATACAATATGTCACATACAGTTAATAATGTTAAAAGGAAGTTTTCGCGCGTAAGCCGCGATAAAGTATTTACATATCAGGATTGGAACTTTTGATTATTCAGCGCATGAATGCTAACTCCTAACCAAGTCACAACTATCAATTAAAATGTTTATATACAAAGTAACTTTATATTTTTATTTACTTTATGACTCGTATGTTAAAAATCTTCAACTTGGATGTGTAGTAAAGTGAACAAGTTTTAAAACCGGCACATAGTGTGAATGGGAAAATCCAGTCAAACTTGCAACTGCAGAAAACCCATTTATAATTTATTAGCTGGTTTATAATCAGTAGACAAATAAGCCATTTCCATAAATTCCGATATAAGGCTAAAATAAGATTATTAATAAAGTTCTAACGGTACATACTACTTTTATAATATACTAGCGAATCCGATCTTGCTTCGCCCAGGTCTGGCTTACACTTAAAACTAGAAGATTTTTAAACGTATTTTCATCCCTTTTTTGTAACCCGGGGTAGTATTTCATGGTCTGTAAGGGCACCGTGACGGCGGTGTGTTGAACTCCTACCGATTAAAACCCTCAGGGTGATGCTCCATCGCGTGGTGCGTCGGGCTCTTGGAACAAATAAGGAAGGTCCGCAAGCCCGACGCGCGATCAGACCAGTGGACTCCTCCAGTTTAGACAAAGGCATCCTCTCTACCGCCTAGTGGAGAATGAAAACACGCTCGCCACTATAGCTTGTAAGTCAAGCAATGGCCCCCAGTCAGGCTCATTGTCCGATGAGCCTAACGTAGAAAAACTCCCGATTTGGGACGGGGGAACTCTCGCCGGAAAAGCCTCTGTCTGCTAGTTGTGTTCGCAGGTGTAGGGGCCTCCTTCAGTCTGCACTTTGGCTTTTTAATAGGCCTTTTGGCGGTAGAGCATAATTGTTTTTTAACTGATGTTGATGCCTTCGGTATGACACTAACTGGCACCGCAGTTTAAAGCTAGTATACAGATTTAGCGCAAAAACTGCAACTAAACGTGATACCGCGTGCCGATGTCAAAAAACCTTACCGTTTCTTTGTTCGATTATCAGATAGCCGTGTTAGGGCGTAAAAAATACATTTAACAACGATTTGATATTTACTTAAAATGGGACGATATTTTATAAAAAGCGTAGTAAAAACTAGCATTAATCGATGTAAAGGTATGAATTCACGTGCACGAATCGGACGGCGGGTCTTATCGGATTATTAAGAATTCTTTGTAGTATGTATAACCCATTTATTTTTGTTGAAAGAGATGGTCATCGCTCCTGTAATTTTCTCTCTAGACGACCAATTTACAAATCAACAAAATCTAATAAGGCTCAGATTATAGAAATAAATTCGTTATGAAAATAACTTAAAATATAATAGAAACTTGTGTATAGCCATAGTATTCGCAGAGCCAAATCCATGTTAACAAAATCGATGTCTTATCAAATCCTTTTACATTCATTGAGTGGTATAAATTATGTTTAAGTAAAGTTTAAGCAAACTTAAAGTTGCATCTATAAATCTCAGCCCAAGATTAAGATACACTTTTGATGCCTACTATATAAAAAAAAACATTTTTAAATAAAATATGTTATACAATTTAAAAAGAAATTTTATACTAATTTAAATATAGTCTAATGAACCAAAAATAAAAATTTATTAATAATGAACAAAATTAAGTATAAAGTAAGATATAAATATAGAATAAAAAACGAATGTTGGTAGCAATTCTACTAGCTTATATTAGCGTATATTAAAAAAATAAATAAAAAAAATTGAGGAAGAAGATTAGCTTAATGTCATGTTGCCATTTTATTAGAGAAAAAATGTTACGTATTGTGAATATGCTCAAAGCTGGACGTTCATAACGTGAATTTGCATCATTTTATTAGCAATCCGTTTGATTAGAACTAATAAAGAGGTCGCTCAACCGCAAATTAATCCGATTGATACAATCCGTCACAATGCGCATGTGTACGCCTAGCCTAACACGGATCTTTGCCACTCTGAGTGATTTAAAAATAAATTATAATATAGAGTGTAAAAAAGTGTCTGGTATTTTAAACGCTTTGGCCACGATAGGGCCAAGTTAATCTAACAACAATGTGGGACCAACAGTATTAGAATAACTATTAATTTACAGTATTCCGACTTTTCCTTGTACCTACTCCTACAGAGTCGATCGTTTGTAGTCAGAGATGGTCAAAATGTAATTTTATTAACGATTACAAAATGTAGTCGTAATTTTAATTTTGTTGCTCTGTAATTATTATTAAATCCCTTCAAAACAGTAAGGAATCATAAATATATATGCAATTGAGGATTCCGTAGTGCTTAAAACATAGATGAGCAAAATGCAGTCATATTATTGATAAAAACCGCAAAATGTAATCGTAATCATTTTTATTAATCTGATTACATTTTGCCCATCTATGTTTGTAGTCTACCTTTTTTTTTTCGGCATGTCCAACGTCGGTGGCCTGGGAAAGACCTTCACAACTAAACCGGGCTTGGTGGGCGAACGCAAAGGGCGCTCAGCCAGCGAAATTTATGTGTTGGGCGGCTACGCAAGGGCACCCCTGTGGGTACGGACCTCGACTTGGGCGGCCGGTGTAGTCTACCAAGCATCCTTGCTATAAAGGTTTCTTTTTTTCTTTTGAGATACAGAACTCTGAAATCCCAGTAAAATCTTACCAATGCGCCTGAACTTTAGTGTCGGCTGTAGTGAGTGATATAAACTGGAATTATAAACAAAAAATTCCTTAAACTTATTTAAAAATGCTTTCTTCTTGTGACCAATTTAGATTTAGCTTTTTTTCTCTCTGATGAGTCACTTTCTTTAACTTTGTTTCAACGAGTCGGCGGATTTCCAGTTTACTTAAAATTTGAAATGAGGCCATGGGAAGAATATATCCTATAACGTCATACGTATGAAAGACCACCTTATTATTAGGTTTTCTGAAATTGGCGCTATATTACAAAGTATCGAAATACCTAAATGCTAACTACAAGTACAAACCAAGTGAGAACAATCGAACTCCTTTTTTTTTACACTGGCTCGACATAGTGACTACAAAGTACCTGATGGTAAGTACAGTGTAGTCCAAAAACGAAAACGACTATCAAAGGATGAAAATCCATTGATAGTCTACATCGTCATGTCGGCCCACATATACCACGACAGAAGGTCTCTAGGTATATGAGCTACTGGATATACACAAGCTGATCCCGAAACTGGCCACTATGGCGGGCATCACACCCGTGTACTGTGGTCGCGATCCAGACTGCCAACGACGCCCTACCACCTCGCTGCTGCTCGTTTAGCACCACCCAGGAGTCACGTGTAGGGAAACTATGGTAAAGCCTACGGACGCGAGCAGCTTTGACTCCCAAAATTCTAATTTCACTCCTTTAAGCAACTGTTTCAGCTCATCGCCCCTATTTTGTTAACTGACTTCCTAAATTCGAGGTAATGCTTGGTCCAATTTACTCCTTCAGACAAGCAGCTGCCTCAGCTCATTTCCCCTATTCTGGCAAGCTACAATTTTCAACTAGTTCTTTTAATCCAAAGTAATGCCTGGTCCAGTTTGTTTCTTCAGTCACAAACCAACTGTTTTAGTTCATTTCAGTTCAAGCTCATCGGATCATTAGAGGAATGTACCCAAACCGGGCTGGCAGCGAATGAACGCTATCACGGGGTTTTTTAATGAGTAGGAGTTTGGCTGCCGCCGCCCTCACGGCTGATCTGAGTCTTATGTAAGATTTTCCTTAGTTCTTGATTGAATTTTATTGTTTTTTCCAGACCTCCCATTTGTAAAAGGTGGTCTTTCGCGTCCTGTAGACTTTTCACCTTTTTGATACACTCTAAATATCTGAAAAAAATTCATGCAACTGTTCAAAGCATTCATTTTGAAACACCAAATGATTATATTTAGCAGGCATTCATATAAATTGATTTTGCTCCGAAACTGATGACTCCCATTCACAGACGAAAAGTTAATATTGGTTACTACTCACTTTATATTGAGTGACTCTGTTAAGTATTGCATATTTGAAATAAATTGTCACTGGATATTTATGACGCACCATCATCTCATTTCAAAATTAGACTGTATTGATCACTCTCATCTCAATCAAAGTTTAGTGTACGGTCACAGCGCTAAATAATATGTCGGCAGTGATGACGCCCGTGCTGGCAGGGCATGGCAACTGGAGGGCCGTTGTCTCCTTCTGTGAGGATGCTATGTCCCAGAAGGAGGCTAAAGAGCGAGAGCGGCAAAGGCCGCTCAAGGAAGACGCCAGGGTGCCGGTACCCGCCCCGACGCATCAGCCCCAACCGTTCGGTCGATCCACGACCGGTTGGCTAATGTGTTTTGGGTCGTGGCCGCTCCGGGTGGGGATCCTGAGCGGCTGGTTAGCCACCTTCGAGAAGACGGCAGAGCATGGTGACGTACTATGCCTTAATACAATGAGCAGTGTCGGGGAAGGTATCTTCCCCCGAATTTGTGCCCAGCGGGCGCGGCGCAACGGGGCTGTGGCGAATTGATTACAGAAATCGCAGTCCCCGCCAACGCGCAGAAGTAGTCACCTTGAGGTTTTTAGTCGGTACAAGTCCGACTCACCTCGGTCGCGCAAACCCCCTGTGCGGCTGAGACGGTCCTATGAGGATTTTTCCCAAGTAAAAATTGAACTAAAAAATATCTGATTGTTGAACACACCATCTGATACAAAGGCGCATTAGCTAATAGCTGTCCGCCTATTGTTAGATAATAACGACAATGTTTCTAAAATGCAGTACCTAATTATTATTATAATTAATATTCATTGGACAGATATGTTGTGACTGATATATAACTCGCATTTGATGGCTAATTACATGTTTGTTTAGTTTATCTGTAACCGTCGTTCATTGGACTTTAGTAATTTGTGTACTTAATTCCTCGTTTCTACATCAAATTAACATTTATAGATATACTAGCTGTAGTGACCCAACGTTGCCTGCTAAAAATTCCTTATTTTATATTATTTAGAGAGGATTTAATGTAACAAGGAGTGTGTTCTGGATGTGTGTTTTGATGAACACGTGAGTCGACAAGGTATGTTCTCATCGCTGCTAACCGGGTTTGGGGGTCCATATTCGTCCTTCTGCCCGGTGCACTAAAAATATGACCGTCAGAACAAGTTTTTTTTTAAATATATTGTTTATTACGGTGCTTTAACAGTAAAAAGTTAATAAAGAGAACAAAAAACCTTCGATATTTAATATTTTTAACCGAAAGGTTTATCGGCAGAAAAGAATAGTGCTTCCATCTTCATCATATTGAAATATCGTAAGAGCCGACTAAAGAATACGGTATGCTGATTTGCACTCGGATTGCTGCTGCATGTACCTTCTCTGCACATAGTGCACAACCGCTAACCAACAATGGACAAGCGTGATAGGTTAAATGTCCAAACCCTTTCCCATGGATTTCAAAATATAATGAAAAAAAGAAAGGGAGCTCTTTGCCCTGCAGTGGGACAAAACTGGCTAATAATAAATATTCTTAAATTTCAATTATTTATAGAAACACGAAACTTCTAACAATATGATGTAAAATGTCTTTAATCTACTTTTGTAAAACTAGAATACAATAAAATTCTTTAAAAAATATATAAAAATTTGATAGTTGGAAAAAATAATTGTTACGTATGATGATGATGATGATGTCCTGGCCGGTTTCGGCCACGGCGACTGTTTCAACACCGATTAAGAAATTCGAGGTCCAGTTTTCGGAAACAGTCAATTGCGCAGGAGATATTTAAGTGCATAACTGGACGCGCATCCAGAAAAGCACTCTATCGTCCGAGCTCCCTCAGGCCCGATGGAAAGGAGAACCAGTACGATCGGGAGGGAGCGGGATGCAGGTTTGGTCGAGTTTTCCTTCTCTGAACACCTGGTTGAATTGCGGTGTTAAAGAGATACCTTAGTCGCCTCTTACAACACCTCAGCAAGAAGAGGGGGGTGCTATTCTATTCTGCCGGCAGCCACCACGGCTTTGTTACGTATAAGAAGTGTAAGACATATCGAGTGGTGAAAGGCTATTTTTTGGTGATATAGTAATATATATATATATATTCGGAATCAGCGTTTTTTACCGATTCCAAATATAGATGGTATATATTACTATATCACCAAAAAAGTCGCTTAAACCAAACAGCCTTTCACGCCTCAATATGTTGTGTATAAGTATATGCATATATTGTAAATCTTTAAGTAAATATGTCCTTAGCGCGTGCGTAGAGTTGTTCATTGATAGTTTTGCGGTTAGCGCAGTTTTTAGTAAATGTTTTTTGCTACCCACTCAGTCCGCGACCGCAAGACCGTTACAATTGTCGCCCGCATCCAAAATGGCGCCTACGCACTGTCCGAATAAGTTCAGTGTTGTGTGGTTTTAATTTGATAATTCGTTGTCCTGCTGATTGATGTGGTTCATTACCCCTATATCCTTTTTGTAGTGAGCAGAGTCTCTTTGGTAGCTTTTTTTTACACTGGTTCGACATAGTGACTACAGAGTACCTGATGGTAAGTACAATTTAGTCCAAAAACGAAAGCGAGTTTGTAGCCTATAGAGTTCGAGGACTATGGAAATAAAATGCGTGTTGCTGTTAACTGTGTATAATCCGAACTAACTTAATCGACGGACGCAGCCGTCTCTAAATACATGCATACGTTCCTCATTTATGCAATATTCGCACTTTCATAAATCACGCTATCAAAATCAATTACTTACGTTAACATTATACTATGTGTCCCTACAGCGACTATCTAAGGATGAAATCCATTGATAGTCTACATCGTCATGTCGGCCCACATATACCACGACTGAAGGTCTCTAGGTATATGAGTTACTGGATATACACAAGCTGATCCCGAAACGCGACAAGCCGAAACTGGTCACTATGACGGCTATAATCACTATACGGCTATGGCTAAGCTATAATTACTTTGCACTTATATGTTCGTGCTCAACAGGATTACTAGCGCAGTTAAGCGTTGTTCAAACAGCTCAACACATGACATTTCTATTAGATGCCATGCTGGTTTCCTCACGATATTTTATTCACTGGTGAGTATGTGGTGCCTAAATACGTACCTAATTTAGAAATACATAGAGTACATGACGCGATTCGAACTTGCAAATATTCGCTTTGTGGCACATGGATAGCGATCCCTTATCTACTAGAGTACCACACTCACACACACAAACACACACACACAGCGTTATTGTTATTAAAAGATTTCGAAGATGGACGAATTCTATTGTCTACTATATATCCCAGCGGGGCATTAAAAAAAATCTACGATAGATTTATGGCACCCGAAAGCGGCACCCTGTTGAGATAGGCTGTCCTTTTGTTACAAAACTGCATAGAGTATAGAAAAAGGACTTTAAAATAGATATTTAACAAAGAAAGTATTATTTGTCAAGCAATGCGGCGACATAAGGAAAGTTTTTGCAGTTTGCCGATAGTAGTTGACGGAATGTAGACATTTTTAGTTCTGTATTTTCACGGTAACAGTGCGTGAACACCGCTGTTACTAACTGTATCCGATTTCTGTCTTCCATAGATATCCAATTCGGATTATACGAGTAATACTCAGGGACGTAGCTATTGCTAGCGACAGACGTAAAATTGCTTATAGTTTTATAATATTATTTATAAATGTGCTATCAACAGTATCATTGTGTATTAATGTATTAAAAAAATAAGCTATTCAATAGTAAATTACAAAATATTTATTAGTAAATACATAGTATTATTCATTGGGAGTCGAAGCTGCTCGCGTCCGTAGGCTTTACCCTAGTTTCCCTACACGTGACTCCTGGGTGGTGCTAAACGAGCAGCAGCGAGGTGGTAGGGCGTCGGTGCCCGTCTGGATCGCGACCACAGTGCATGGGTGTAAAGCCAAGCCCGTCATAGTGACCAGTTTTGGCTTGTCGCGTTTCGGGATCAGCTTGTGTATATCCAGTAGCTCATATACCTAGTGACCTTCAATCGTGGTATGTGTGGGCCGACATGACGATGTAGACTATAAATGAATTTTCATCCTTTGATAGTCGCTTTCGTTTTTGGACTACACTGTACTTACCATCAGGTACTCTGTAGTCACTATGTCGAGCCAGTGTAAAAAAAAAAACAATATGACATTATCGAAAATCGACTTTGTATGACGTAAGGTCGCCAGATTTTCATGTTTCCAAATCGATATCGTGTATATAACTGGTCATGAAAATATCACGCGCAGTCTCACTTTGTATGTTGGGCACTATGGGCAGACAGCGCCATAGTAGTTGATTGGTCAGATTAGTTCCACGCACTCCTGTCCTGCGAACCATCTAGAAGGGCTAAGACTAAATGTTTTTTATATAACTTAAAGGCGAACGCTTGACCTCAATCACACTTGGTGGAAGGTGAAGATGAGTCCGATGATGAACCGCGTCCGCCCAACAAATGCCTATTCACTCTTCTCTTAAAGACTCCCAGGTCATAAGATCGCGGAAATACGGCCGCTGGTAGTATATTCCACTCCTTAGCCGATCGCATGACGAATGTAGAAACGAATCTTCTCGTGCGGATATAAGGAACATCCACCACATATGGATGGTCGATGCTCGATGCTCTGCATTTTAATTTTTGAAATGGTTTAGTTATAGTACCATAGTACAAAAAAATCGGATCAGAGCTGCTGTATGCAATATTCAAAATCGATCCGACGTTTCTAAAATGTTTTCACGGCTTCGGGTCGGATGCGGTGTGAGACAGCCGTACATGTGGTCCACAAGCCCCTGACGATTTCTCTCCGGAGAATAATACGGCAGTTTTTCTACGATATTTGGGACTTATATACAAAAACAAGAATTTTCGACATATATTGTACTCTGAAAGAAACTCGGAACTTTTGTAGTCATTGTGTGCCATACCTTTTTTTTACTTCCGCCCATAATATCTACACAATACGCGTTTCTCTTATGTGGGATCACAAAAGACATACATTTGCTTTTTGAATTCTGTACTGAACGGTGCGAGTCGGACATATGCACGAAGGGTTCCGCACTTTTTTGGTATAAGTTTAAAATTGCAAAATTTTAACCTAACTACTTCGGATTCAGATTTTTCCTAACACGTGTCATTGGGCATTGCTTATCGACAAATTTCATGTTTAACGTAACTCTTAAAATATATAAAAAAAATTGTATCAATAAAAATATTGTTATGATTTATTTAACATATAAATAAATGCACATATTGTTTACATGTTAAAAGAAATTGTCAAAAAAATACACATATAAAAATATGTTGACCTGAGGCCCAAGCTACCGGTAGTTAGGAGCTCAGCCTGAAAAGTATAGTCGCAACTAGTTTGCTTAAACTATACTAAAACATTACAATTTATATTACTCAATGAATGTCAAAGGATTTGGTAAGTCACATATTTTGTCAACATGGACGTTGCTTTGCGAATACTAAGGCTATTCCCAAATTCCTATTATTCAGTTTTTGTCAAAACGAATAATTTTTCAAGAACTTTGCTAAGCAAAGTCGAAATATCGTCGAAATATCTTAGCTTCAGAGTGACGTATCTGGACTGAGTATACCCGGAGCCAAGACCAATGTGAAGAAATCGATGACATACCATATACTTGGACATAAATCATATAATATAACTTGTAAAGTTTGAGTGAAGTGAAAGCTAAGTTAAATTAGCGTGTTTATATGGCAGCCTAACGCAAACAAAAGATATGGCGGTCTGTGCGCGTAATATTTTATACATTCAACAAAGTAATCGATACCTGTAGCTGACTTCCTGCTGACCTAGAGTTATGAAAGGCAAGATGCCAATATCTTATAGGACATTAAAGGGAAAACCCAAAACCTATAAAAATGTTGCGTCCCAAAAAAACACTATTTTATCCTTTTTAATTTCGCTGTAGACAATTAGTAACAGTATAATTATTTTAACTCTAGGCAAAGCCTGTATGTCAAATGATTCATTTGTAGAGATGTGCCGACTAACCGATAAATCGGTTGAAAGAGGCCAATTAGTCGGTTTACCGACTGAGACCGTGCCTCAGGGATATTCTGCTATGTTCCCAACGCTCGGTTTACAACTGCTTCGCGCGCAAGTAGCAATCACCGCATGCGAATGTGCCGGAACCAGTAGCGTTCATTCCATAGATGCATGAAAGCATTGCATGCCCTGACGATAAATAAGTCTGGAAAAATTGCTTACAGTTAAACAAAAATGGAACCATTTATATTCATATTTATTCTATAATTACGCCATCTATCTTTCCTATGAAAGAAATATATTATTTATTATCATAATATAATATTAAAATTAATTATGCAAATTCTGCCTACCCTGTCCAAATATCCTATACACGTCACTGGTCGGAACATGTTTTATTTACTTCGCATTACGTCTTGTTTGTGGGTTTTGTACGAGTCAGAGCGGACTTTGGTAGTTCTATGCAGGTTTTTCTCTCGGGTTACATAAAAAGGGATATACCTGTTATTAGTTATATCTCTTTCGCACGCGTGGTGTTATCTTAATGCGGTCTCTGTCCTCGGTATGTTAATCGATCACTATTAAATCACCGGTGATTTAACGTTCCTATCTTTAAGTGACATATACCTATTTTATAATACAACCTTGCCAGTGGCGAGCATTTAGTTGTTAATTGTAGAAGTCATATCTAACAATTAATTAATTACTACTCTGTAATTGTAATAAAAATGTACTTGTGCAAAACACTGAGACCCAAGTGAAAGTTTTTTCGAAAATTACATCTTGAATTAGCCTACATTTGCATACACCAAATTGTATGAAGATTTTGCTCAGGAACCGGATAGTTTGAGAAACATAAACTCCATACATTTTGACGTGTATGAAACTAAACTTATTACAGGTGGCAGGTGGTGATATATCACTCTGTACGTCGCTGTCAGCTGTCACGATCGCGAGGTTAACACGCCACTGCTGATTAACAACTTTTTTTTGTAACCCGGGTGAAATCCCTAACGGACCTTCAGGGAGGTGGTAAGCTCCCCCCCCTCCGGTGTGTCGGATTTGCACCGACTAAAACCCTCGGGGTGGTCCAACGAGCGCATCATGTACCAGGCGGGCATAGCTATAACGCTTTTACCAAAGCCCGGCATTGCGCGTTGCCCCATTACGGGTTCACTGTGAGGGTAGGGGAGGCAGATGGTCGCCTCCTCACCACCTTATGGTGTGTGGTATCACACACTACACATCACCGGAGCATTGTAAGACCGCTGGCCCCTCAGCGTAGCTGCCCAACCCGCCGTAGAAAACACCCTGCAGGAAGTTCGGCGGAGCTAATGCAGGGTCTTTCTCCCGCAGCACAGGAGTAATCAGAGACTCCTCCTGTGTCTCCATTGCAGTGGAGGAAGCTTTTGGGGCACGATGATATGTACCCCCCTCTTCTTTGGCAAACGGGCCTCTTGGCGGCGGCGCACGCTGGGTTGTCGACACGATGACCGGCAGGTAGCTGATTCGCAACTAACAGAATCCAAAGTGACCCTTTAGGCTACCATTAAACCATTATTGGAGCAACTCTTTTAAGTTACTCGGTACTAATCTTTTTCCAGTGAAACATGATGATGTCCTAGCCGGTTTCGGCCACGGCGATTATTTCAACACCGGTTAAGAAATTCGAGGTCCAGTTTTCGGAAACAGTCAATTGCGCAGGAGATATTTAAGTGCATAACTGGACGCGCAGCCAGAAAAGCACTCTCTCGTCCGAGCTCCCTCAGGCCCGATGGAAAGGAGTACCAGTACGATCGGGAGGGAGCAGGATGCAGGTTTGATCGAGTTTTCCCTTCTCTAAACACCTGGTTGAATTGCGGTGTTCAAGAGAGACCTTAGTCGCCTTTTACGACACCTCAGCAAGAAGAGGGGGTGCTATTCTATTCTGCCGGCAGCCACCACGGCTGAAATACCAGTCACCAGTGAAACATATACTACACATGTAACATAGGGGTCACGATCGTCCGTTCACTGACGTCAATACATACCTGTTTTATTATAGGTTGTAATAAAATTTTAGCTCGTTTTAGGGCTGTCAACGGCTACCGTGAATACGTTGAGCGTTGATTACAGGTCGTGCAAGTGAAATTGTTAAAAAACGATGGTGATTATATGCAGTTGGGAGAGTATTTTTCTGGTAACCCTGTGGTAATATTCATGGACCGTCGGAGCTGCCGTGAAAGCGACGGCCCCTGTGCGCCGGACCAAGCTAAAACTACTGAGGTGTTTAAGGCAGTGGTGTGTTAGCGCTCTAAAGAAATCTTTCAGACTTCTTAAGGAACATTTCGATTTTTATCTTACTTCTAAATTCAATACAAGTGCACTAAATGCATATAACTTATAATTATCTGTTGGAATGTTAAAAGTGCGTGGTCTTAATATATGCAATCGTTCTCGCGGGGCATTTAATCCTTTGTATATTATACTTGTTATTGTACCTCATTATGTTGAAAAGAGCAACTACCAGAGTTTCTTGCCGGCTCTTCTCGGTAGATTCTGCTTTTCGAATCAGTGGTAGGTTCACTTTTTTTTTGACGATTCAAAAGTGCTTGGAAGTAGGCCTACTTGAATAAAGTTATATTTCATTTCATCCAGGATACATTTTCTAAATGATACTGAAACTGCATCATAATACTCTAAACAATACAGAACATATAAGTAAATAGATAGACGCACAAAAATTGTTCTTTAATCGAATTAATTGTGAAGAAGGCGATTTTACATTTATAATTTAAAATAAAGTAAAGTCTGCTAACCATATCGCGTGTTTATTTCAATTCACACATTCACTTTTGTACATAAACATACGTACCAATCCTATATTACATAGAAAATTTAGATGAAGACGTCGCATATAGTCGATTTTTTAGAAAACTCATTAATAAACAAAAGTTTTATCGTATCTTCTCGAGTGACTTTAGTAATCAACCACGTCTTTTGTTGGCTTATAGATCACTAGCGGACACAACTTGGCTTAGCCGTTGGCGTTTTGAGGTGATTGCCTGAACTGGGTCCTGACCAGAGAATGCAAGTGTAAAATCAGTCAAACCAATTACTGCCTGTCGCGTTCCAGGATCAGTTTGTCTATCCAGGTGTTCATATAACTAGAGACCTTCCGTCAAGGTATATGTGGGCCAACATAGCGATGGCGTCTCCTACGGTAGTCATATTGTCGATCCAGTATAAACAAGAGCTCAGGTATGATTTACACTCTAAACTTTCGGACATTTAAACAAACTTTCGACCCTTGTTTTATCCTCTTGGGGACGGAATATCAGTCAGGACCAGTTATAAACATAGATCGTAGAAAAATAAAACCAATCAACGTAGTTTTTTACCAGAAACAATATATAAAATCATAAATCAACCGAATTATTAATTTATGAAACACCTTAAGAACTCTGTTGACAATGTACAATCACTTACCACGTCACGCCTAATTAAGCTCAATCATTCATTTGCTGAATTTGAGTTTCTGATTTATACACTTTGACAGATATTGATCATACACAATGCTTTGCCTGTTAGAGTAAAAAAGAAATTTGACTTTGACGATTTTTGCTATATGGAAAAAAATGTGTATACAGCTTACACGCGAAAGAAATGAAAATGTATAATGTATTCGACATCATTCTCTAGCAGGCTACATCTATAATTTGATGTGTTTGTCTCTTTTCATCGAGTTGCAAATCGCAAGTATCCTAAAGAAGTTTTTCTTTAAAAATTCTGTATTTATTTTAATAACTTTATGCAAAAATGCGTTCTAGAAACCCCATCACCTTTTCACATTATAAATACGTTGATGGATCGTAACGAGTAAGTAATACACGCATAAGACCCGTTAAAGTATTTATAATAATTACAATTTTTTTTTCCACATTTCCTATTTTGTTGGTCTGGGAAAGTCCTTCATAACAAAACTGGGCTCGGTGGAAGAACGCAGAGGGTGCTCAGCCAGCGAAATTTATGGGTTGGGCGGCTACGCAAGGACACCCCTGTGGGTACGGACCTCGACTTGGGCGGCCGGCCAGTTGAAAAGCGAACCTAACGGTATTAGAAAACGTTAAATGCGTTATTGCAGATCAATCGTATATGTCAGGCTATTGATAAGTTTCTATTAGGTTATTTCATGTCTGATTATTTTTTCCCGAAACTGGTGTATAGACAGTCTATTGTATTGTATTTGTCTATGTTCTATAAAAACTTCTAAATAAAGTCGCTAATAGAATGATTGACGTATTAGGTGGGTTTTCTCGTGCAAATATATAATACATTGATATTTGTTTACTATTTCAAATAAAAAAAAAACCCGTTACTTTGAATACACGGCATAGAAATACTTTCATGGCGCCGGAGTACGAGCTTTTCGAAATATAACATACTTAGAAAATAAACTACCTACTAAAAGCATTTTCAACTTATTTGATCACAACACATCTTCCAACACTTTATGATTAGGTACTCCTGTGGCGGTACTCCAAGGACATATGCTTCGATCATTGTTTCAACTCCTGGCGTCATAAATATTATTAATTCATTCGCAGAATACTATTGTTCAATATCAACATTTACTCTCCACAATATTTTACTCGAGCTCTGTAATTATGGCGTCAGCCGCTCTTTTCATTTTTTCGAACTGACATCTTATAAATTAAGATTTATTGCCAACTTAAAATATAATTATAAATAAATTGTTTATAATGTTCAGAATAATCAGTAGTTTATATGACCACCATAATTTATCAGTGATAGTTGCTGTTGAGCTCCTCTATTTATTTTAACTTATACGTTTTTTTCACACACAAGGTAAAAGTGTTAAATATGTGATTTAAACGACACGTTCCTATATAACAAAGGGTAGAGACTTTAACAAGGGCTTTGTAAATACTTAAGAAAGTCACGGTCGAACGACCATCGACAATCAATAAACAATTCTACATGGCTACCTTTTGTGCATAATTTTTTATCGCTTCACTGCACTGGCAGGTATAAGTTTCTGGAGTTAAGTAAATACAACTTTATATCAATTAGAATAAAGTATACTCTCGCTTGCTAAGCGAACGGGGCCTATTCGGGTTTTTATACTGGTCACTTGCACACGTTTGAAGTACTATCGAATGTCACCAAAGATTTTAAACGTTTCCATACCTTAAGGCTAGCGAAGAATGCTCCAAATAATTTCGTCAAAATTGTAGTAACACACTGTACTGTACCATTTAAGTGACATTCGATCAGCGAAATAATACAAGTAGAAAAGTGTAAAATGAAACATACAACTAAATTCATGATTTCCTTACATATGAAATTGGCGTTTTGTATGGGAAGAACAAAAAGTCGAATATTTTTTAATATAATATATTTAATTAATCAAAGTATGAACCATTATTTTCTATGCACTTTTGCCATCTCATAGGTAGTTCATTGATCCCTTTACTAAAAAAAACCAGTCGGACGGGAATCAATAAAATCTTTGAAGGCGATTTGGACTGCCCCATCGGAGTTGAATTTTTTCCCTTGCAAGAAGTTATCCAAATTTCGAAAAAAATGGTAATCTGTTGGAGCAAGGTCCGGGGAGTACGGAGGATGTCTTAGACTTTCCAATTGAAGCTCTTCTAATTTAGTAGCCGTCTGTTGCGCAGTGTGTGGTCTAGCGTTGTCGTGAAGCAGCAGTGGCGTGGAGCGATTGACCAGCTTAGGTTGTTTAGCCGCTAGCTTTTCCATCATGGTTTGCAATTGCTGACAATAGACATCAGCCGTAATAGTCAGGCCAGATTTGAGAAAATTGTAATGAACAATACCGGCACTAGTCCACCAAACGCTTACAAGTAACTTTTTTGGGGTTAATTTTCGCTTGGGGCAGGATTTGGCTGGCTGGCCAGGATCCAACCATTGCGCTGAGCGCTTCCGATTATCGTAAAGAACCCATTTTTCATCACAGGTAATGATTCGGTTTAAAATACCTTCATTATTGTGCCGGTTTAGTAATGTAACGCAGCAGTCGACGCGCGTTTGCCGGTTTGCTTCAGCCAATTCGTGAGGTACCCACCTTTCAAGCTTTTTAATCTTCCCAATTTACTTCAAGTGAATTAAAACAGTTTTATCACTAACATCGCAGCCTGCAGCTAACTCGGACGTGGTTTGCGATGGATCCGCTTCCACAATAGCCTTCAACTCTTCATTATCAACTTGAGTCTCAGGCCGTTCACGGGGCTTGTTCTGCAGGTCGAAATTTCCAGAACGAAAACGTTGGAACCAAAAACAAACTGTGTTTTCTTTTGCAACACGACCGCCATACACATCATTCACCCTTCGAGTTGTTTCCGCAGCACTAGTGCCACGGCGGAACTCGTACTCGTAAATAATGCGATATTTTAAGTTTTCCATTTTGTAAAATGAGTGACGCAAACAGAAAAAAACAAATGAATGACGATCATAGAAGCACAAATACATGAGTCTATAGCTGTACAAATTTGAATTTGGAATTCCTTACCAAAGAGGAGAAATTTGTGATTAAAGTGGCCAGTACGAAAAACGCCAATTTCATATGTAAGGACCTAATATAAGTACATTTTTCTTATATTTTTACTGTTCCCGGGTTGCCTAGTATTCTATATCTTTATTCAGATATATCTGTCTTAACGGATTCAAATCGAAGACAGTGCGCGAAGCATAGATAGGCAAAATATAATCAGATTAATGAAAAATTATTACTTTTTAAATTTTTAATCTTTAAAATGATTACGTTTTGTCCATTTATGTTTTAAACACTAAGGAATCCTCAATTGAATACAAATTTAATACTCCTAAATGTTTAAAAGGGTCTTAATCATGATTATAGAGTAACGAAATTAAATTTATGACTATATTTTGTAATTATTAATCAGATAACATTTTTTTCATCTCTAGCGCGAAGTAACAACCGATTACGGTCCGTTTTTCCTGATTTTAATCGGACACAGCGCGTACCCATTTTTCCGTTTTATTTTATTAGCATTCATTATCCAAAATAGGATTTAATCGGCGGTAATTAGTCTTAATACATAAGGAGTCAAGGCTATACTCGTGTCTGGCTCTTTATTCTATCAGAGGGCAGGATAAAGCGCATCGCTATTTTTAGTCTGCGCATGACAGTGCCGTATTATGTCTGTGTTGCCACTTTCGAAAAAATTCCAGATCTTTCCATGCTAATAAAAGAATTTAAAAAACCTGTGAAAAATGAAAATAGTCGCTTGAGATGTTCTTCTGGAAAAGGTGTGATTAGATTCGTCCAGCTGTATCTCATTTTCTATTCAGTTGATTGCAATGAGACTTTTAGTAATTTAGAGATAATTAATAAGTTTCCATTATTATTGATCTGCATTGTTATTATTACACTTGGTTCACATTATAGCCAACCAAGTGTCAAACACCGGAAATTTTAAGGAAACATATTATTACATATTAATGAAGAATGCTAACTTTTTGCCAAAGGCGATTCTTTCTCTACGCGATATCTAGATGAATAAACAGATTTTCTAAGGGTGAGGTTTTTAGACGCCATTTCAACTTTGCTTAGAAAAGTTCACAAAAAATAAATTCGTTTTGACGAAGACTGAAAATACAATAGGAATTTGAGTATAGCCATAATATTCCCAGAGTTAAGACCATGTTAACAAAATCGGTGACTTAACAAATCATTTGATATTCATTGAGTATATAAAATGTAAAGTTTTAGTAAAGTCTAAGCAAACTTAAAGTTGCGTCTATAAATCTGTGCCTTAGTATAACACTTACGAACACTAAAACACACACACACACACACACACATACTCCTACGAACAATTCCACACATTGGATTAGCCTAAAGCTAAGCTTGCACTTGTACTACGGGTACTATTACAATAATATTATTAGATAACTTATACAAGTTCCCATCAAAGACTCGCGAAAAACGAAGCCATCTTTCACAAGATAATTTACTAGTCGTAGGGAAGGTCAGTAGAAACTGCGCTATCAGCCCGTCAACACGCTTATTTTGGTTTTTGTAGACCTAGATTCTAGATAATATGTAGGATTCAGTGTTTCTAAATATCTTCAGAGTATGTATTTGACCTTGTTACAGTTTTAATAATAATACCACAGAATGAATATTTATTCAAGGTAATACACAGCTCGGAGCAATCAGACGAATCCTACTAATATTATAAATGCGAAAGTTTGTGAATATGTTTGTTGCTCTTTCACGATATAACTACTGGACGGATTTGTATGAAACTTTTACTATATATATAGTATATAAATTGTACATCGGAATAACATATAGGCTACAATTTGTAATGATTTTATGTAACTTTGGTCGTGATATAACGATACATGACAATTAAGTCGGAAAAAATCTGGCCTCTGAGAGCTATCTTGGCGTACACTGCCTAAATTATTGGAGTTACACATAGCTGATGAACTGTAGGATTGTTTGTCTTGAATAGTTCTAAATAAAAGTCCTTGACAGCATATATCTACTTTTTATGTGGAAGCCACTATGACCAAAATTGTATATTATAATACAGAAGATATTCACTAGAAATAATTTATATGGCAGAACAACGTTTGCCGGGTCAGCTAGTCATACATAAGAATACTCACTCGAATGTCTATTGCTTCCATTTTCGATCAAACGTTTTACTTAAATCAACGTTTCTAAACCTTTTTAACAGGTTCGACAAGCCACCCATACCTGGGCGACGCTCTTCTTGTAGAAGTTAATAGAATTTTTAGTTGGATTTTAAAAAGAATTTCATGGAATAAGGACTCATATGTAAATATAGGTTGTGCAACATTAAAATACTAAAAATATTCATATCCTGCAATACCTTTTATTACTTTAAATTTGTTACATTATACTGTGACGCATGTTTTTCGTTAAAACACTTTAAAAACATTTTAGATGAGGAACAATTGTTTGCGATAAATCGAAGATAATAATAATATTCCAGTTATATTGTTTACCATCCTGTATATCGCTTGACTACGCGGATTTGGGCCCCGTGAGAAACACAAACGAACCGCACTGGCCGAGGAACGTGTTAAAAATAAATCTATAAGTTTAACATATTTAAAAAATATAAGTATACGTTTATTATAATATGAGTAGTCATATTATAATCTTTTACTAGACACCTCGATCCCGGTAGGCGAAAGGTGTAACACCCTGGGGGCTTTAGATCGGTGCAAGTCCGACACACCGGGGGGCGGCCTTCTCCGCCCCTCTTAGGTCTGAACCTATTTTCCCGAGTTACAAAAAAAAAGTTGGAATGTATCAGGCGCCAGAGGGACGCGTTCGCCCAGAGCGAGCACCACATCCCCCGGTGACAATAGCCGGGCAGTAGACTTGTGGGAGTCTGCTATGAGAGAGGTTTTGGAGAGGTAGACTCTTTACTCACACCCATCTCAGAGATTTAGCCTTAATAAGGCTGTTTGTTTCCCGGGCGTCTGGATGAATTTGGTTTCCCAGGCCTGGGTACAGCGTTTAGGAGGGCTTTTAGTCAGTAGAAGTCTGGCATATCGGGGTCGCTGCCCTCACAGCGACCCTGATAATCCCATGCAGGACTTTTACCCGGGCTACCAAAAATAAGGTGAGACGAGATGTACGAAAAACGAATCGATGAAATACTCTTTTAGTAAACGATATGCAATTTCTTGACGTCATACATTAACCTCGAAACAGCATGCTCCACTTCTAATGAAATATCAAACCAATTAATTTTATATACTTATTGACGTCTTGTTGTTAAGTATTCGTTGAGAAATGGTCTCGCTATGTGTGTTCTGTATACATGCTGATTTTGTAAACGAGAGAGATATTCAAGGAGGATATTCAGCATTCGATTCTAATTCCAAATATATAGGAATAGTGATATCTTAATATTTCCATTAAAACAAAGTAATTTATAGTCAACATATTAAGGGGCAATTACACACATGATAGAATAAATAACAATTAATCATTACGTAGGTATTTTGCCTCTCCAAAGCCAGGATAAAGTACGAAAGGGTAACGAGTCAATTACCTGTTTACCTAAAATTACGTAAAAGGAATTTTATCTACATGCCATTCAGTCGTGCACCACACGCGCTGCGGTGTCCAAACTTTATACGGATCAATTCTCATTTGTTCATCAATGTTTCTTTATGATTTGCTAGGGAATATTGTTATTTACATTTTTATTAGTTATAAGAAGGTACAAATTATTGTATTCTGAAATATCTCCCTCGTCGTATACATAGGAACATGATTTTTAAAATTCTGCGGCATGATGACTACACCACCGTACCTGACTGAAAGTATAAAACGTTCCAATAATCGAGTACTACTGTCTTTTATTGTCCTCCCAGCTACACATGGATAGTAACTGGGGTGACTTTTACCAACTAAAAACCCCAATTTGACTTCATCTGCACTAAGACGGGACTGTGAGCCCTGTAATCAATTGCTCCACAGGAATACCACTATCTAGAGGCAACTATTTACCGATAGTCGCCGAGATCATGTCGGCCTATGTATGTTATATCTCATAACGTTTCACTTAAAAACCCCGTTTTTTTTTTGTTAACCTGGTGGAAAACCTTATTGACCGTCTGGGCGACGGTGAGGGTTGCTTCCCGGTGTGTCGGACTCTTACCGACTAAAACCACCGGGATGCCAAACACTGCCTACTCTTAACCTTCGCTGGGCCCGGGGATCCGTATACTTCCTACGGCCCGGCAGGCGATTGGCCTTAGGCAGGGCTCTTCTTTGGGAGAGGGAGTATGAGATGGTTACTACCCCACTTCCTCGTAATTAGGTAGCGTGTGGGCACACACATGCCTACTCTGCCCGACGGTGGAGGAACCTTAGGTTTACTGCCCGGTCTATGTTAAGGAGAGAGACTATTGCGCAGGTAATGTTCTGCGCCTCGGAAGTATCTGGATTCCCAGGCCCAGCAAAGACGAAGAATAGGCAGTGCTAGCACCCGGTGGTTTTAGTCGGTGCGAGGCCGACACAACGGGGGAGTGGCCCTCAGCACTCTCTTGACGGTCCGAAGAGATTGCTACCGGGTTAACAAAAAAAGGAAGTGTTCTGTAGCGTCGGAGAGGAGGCGCCTCTCCTGTTCCGCCGAAGAACCCAGTATACCCGGAGTATACACAAAGCCAAGTCCAAGTTGAGGCAATCGGTAACTTATATAGTTTAATAAGTAATTAATATAATTTATAGTTTTTGAGTAAATACTAACTACAATAAGAATAGAGTTGATAAATCTCAGCTTTACAATATAGTGGTTTTTCAGCTTGTCTGTATAATAAACGAGTTATAATTAATCAATGCAAAAATAATTATTGCAAAGTAGAATTTTGTGGCTATTAATTTTAGAGGTTACTTTTAAACTGGGATTTCCCCGCAATCAATTGCTTAAATGTAGTCTTGTCACGTAATATAACGTGTTGTATTGGAAATAATGGAAGATATTACTAAAAATATAAACATATTAGGTCGGGGATAAAATCATTTCCCGTAAAAACTTGTAATAAAACCTCTTTTTCTGTACTATTTATAGCTGGCTGGCTTTGATGAGAATCAAAAGGTTAGATTTAAAAAAAGAAACAAATTAATAAAATCTTGTTACCAGCTATTTTTCATTTGTTTTTCTTTCTGTCGAAATTAGTGAATAAACTCCATACCTTTATAATTTTACAAAAACGAAAAACTGCAACGCAAGCTGCGAAAAAAAATTGTGATGTATACGGACCTAATACATTATCAATAAGAGTAGCACAGAATTGGTTTCACCGTTTTTAATCTTGTTATTTTGATGTCAAAGATGCTGCTCGCTCTGGTCGCCTTGTTACGAATAAATGGACACCATTTTTTAAAAAGTAGAGCAAGATCGGCATGTCATTAGTCACGAAATAGTTGAAGAACTGGAAATTTGCCACAAAACGGTTTTGAGCCATTTGAAAAAAGAGCTGGGTGACACAAAAAATCTCCATCTTTGGTATCACACGAGCTCACTGAAAGAAACCTAATGAACCGTGTACTCATTTGTGATTTTTTATTGAGACGTAATGACACTGAACCATTTTATAAGGGATTGATAACTGGTGATGAAAAGTGGATCGCGTACAACAAGCACGTGCGAAAAAGGTCGTAGTCAAAGGTGAATCAGGTTTCACAGATTGTAGCAAAACCCGGGTTAACTCGCAATAAGGCAATGCTGTATTTATAATGGAATTGGAAGGGCATTGTTTATTGATTTAAATTAATCAATAGAAAGAATGTGATCTTTCATCACGATATCACTAGAACACACATATTTAGCCACCCAGTAAAAGCTAAGAGTTTGGATAGGTGGTGTTAATGCATCCGCCATATAGCTTTGACCTTGCACTATCAGATTTCCACCTGTTTCGGTCTCTTTAGAATTCTATAGGCAATTCAAGAGAGGACTACCAAAATCACTTCTCCCGTCTTTTTTATCAAAAGTCCAAAAATTTCTACAGCAACTGGATAATGCCCCAATCTACTAGATGGCAGAAAGTCATCGAAAACAATGGCACATATACGTAAATAAACTTTAAAAAAGGCCTTAAGTTTTCATATAAAATACGAAGAATCTTTTTCCCTAACCTATTATCATATTGTAGTATTAAAACTTGCTTATTTGGCCTTGTGTATGAAGTGCTCAATAACCACTATTTATATATGTATATGCCAATTCATAATCAACAAACTGAAACACTTGTATGAAACAATACATAACGAATGCCTATTTTTGTGTATAACGAGTATTCGCAGAACAATTCGAATTAACGCTAAATACTTATCTCATTTCGTGGTTAAATGCTCTCCGTACAATATTCTTTGCTGTGTTAGTCAATTTAATCAATAAAACGCTTTATTGTACACGTTTGTCGAGTGTTGACGAATGCTGAGTGTCAAGTCACTGATTTGTAGTGTCAGACCGAATTTTCGGCTGCGGTTTCGGCCTTTTGGCATATTGTGACGTAATTTTAACCCTTTCGCTAGGGCAGGCCTTGCTGCAAAGTGTTCCGCAGGAAACGGTGCTCCATGCTGAAAATGCGCGTATCAAACGCGCTCAGTAGTCAGGTTTAAGTGTAAGTCCGACACACCGGGGGGCAGCCCTCACCGCCCCCTGAGGTCCGTCGGGGATTTCCCGCAGGCTATCAAAAACAAAAAATAACGCCGAGCTGTCATAGCTGGTATGTCTTAAAGCGTGACGTGCACAGGGTATTTAAACAAGGTAGGCAGAATTCGCGGAATTAATTTGAATATTATATTATTATAGTAAATAGTATATTGCGCTTATGGGAAAGATAAATGGCGTGAAAATAGAATAAATATGAACATGTTTCCTTTTTTTTTGTTTAATTTTAAGCAATTTATTGCAGACTTATTTATCGTGTGTGCAATGCTTTTATGCATCTATGGAATGACCGCTACTTGTCCTATAGAATTAATCCTGATTTGTCAAACTAAAAACAATGTCTCGATTCATCAGAATACCAAATGGTTGCTGAAAATGGGTCATGAACAGTTTCAAGAAAATCTTATCCAATTCTTACGCGTATTCGCGATAATAAAATATCATAAACAACATCTTTGTCTCGAAATGTGCTAACATATTGCAAAAAGCTTATCTTTAATGCAATTGGGAGTGGCGTGTTATCGTCGTCTCTTTCGCTCGCACAGTATACGAGTAGGATGGAATGTATGATTAATGTTTAGTAAGAAACTTCGGATATACAAAAACAGGTCTGCACATATTTGTAAAGCTTTTTCTCTATACATCGCATTGGTTTTATGTATTCAAGAATACTATGTTAATGACTATGACATATACAGGTAACTAACGCAAAACCTCTTAAGGGTGATTTTGGTATAGCAAGACTGACAACTTTTGTTTTACAACTTTTTATAATTCAACCTTATTTCCCCATATAAAAAAATTAATAAATCAAATTTGCAGTTCTGATCTTCTTAATACTCTGAAAGGCGGCGCGATGTAACTGGGGCAGACGATTTCGTAGTATCAGCTGACTGAACTTTAAACATAGAGCTAACGATTGATAGAAATCCCTACTAAAACTAAAAATAAATATATATATATATATCTTAGGATGTGTTAAGTTTTGGCAAAAGTCATAGAACAAAAGTTGTTAGTCTTGATGTACCTAAGTTACCTTTAAGAGGTTTTGCGTTAATTACCAGTAACGTTGTATATATATATATAATCCTATAGCATCAACTACTTATGGTACTCTATGTAAAGTGTCTTGTCTTTCGGTTTTCTATAGACTATAGGTACTCTGGAGAATATGCAGTTGAGGTTTACAACTTAATTTCTATCTCCCCCTTCTACCGTTAATTAATAAGACGCCGTGGTTGAGATTCCAGCTGTTGGCACAAGGCGGTTCGTCTCCTTTTTTGCTGAGAACCGCCAAGAAGTGAAATTCGCTTCCTGCATCTGTTTTTCTAACATCTTACTACATGAGAATCTTCATACGACAAGTGAATTCAAATTTGTCGGGTGAGCGCACTCCATATTCGACCTTATCATCATTTTCCATTAGGTGAGATTGAGGTCAAGCACAAGCCTGTCTTTAACAAAAATAAACTACAAACGTGACATTTTTACATTGGGTGGTCCAATATTCATATGGCTACTAGAAACCAAATGGCTATTTGTTCGCCGGGATATTAGAGGAATGTGCACGCCGAGGCTTGGCTTGCAGAAATAAGAGATATGGCCCTAGTAATTTTTGTCTAGTAAGAGATCCAGACGGGGTTCTCACAGCGTTTGAAAATCTATGAAGAATTTCCACCAAAAAATGGTATGGCTTTTACAACTTTACTGGGAGAGAGAAAGATGTGGTCAGACGAGAGAGATGAACGTTTAGGAAGTAGGAAATAGGTATTTTTTACCAGGATATGGGGTTATAGCCGGGAAAGACCTTCACAAATAAACCGGGCGAGAGAGCGAACATTGAGGTGCTCAGCCGGGAAATTATGACTTGGATGGCAACGCAAGGGCACCTTCTTAATAAACTGCCCCGCTTTCGACAGGCACAGATACAAGCATGAACTAACTTGTAACGCCCTACGTGTTGACCCATTCGACATTCCCCAGTTGCTCACTAAGGAGACCGGATTGGACTCCTTCTGTGAGTTATGCATTAAAATCTTCGGGGCCCTTAAGAGCTTTAATAATAACAGCTAAAAAAAAAAGAACCGATTCCATCAATAATCACAAACCTATGAGCTGTTACCAACCCTTCACAGATCTATATACCCTAATACGACTGTGAAAATATATATACTATAGCATGTAGGCGTAACCCGATACGCTCTTGTCGCCCTAAGGGTCGTTAGGGTGTTGCGAGACGTGCGGGGTAAGAGAATGCGCGCGCGCACGGGACGCTTAGAAGTTAGTCGACTACCGAGACCCAAGGCGGGAGTACGTGCGTGTACGTCGCAGTTCGGTGTGCCTTAAAGTGCAAATAAACTGTAAAACGCCAAATTCGTATCTTACTATAACCACACCCACGACCACCGGTCATATCTGGCGCCCAACGTGGGGCTATATCTGGCGCCCAACGTGGGGCTATAATACTGTAATATTTACTCGGTAACGACCCTGTATCAATTGGCAGGGTCATTGTATCTTCAATGTAATTACTAAGAATAAACATAATAATAATTAAAAAAAAAACGCAAGGGCACCCCTGTGGGTAAGAACCTCGACTTGGACCGCCAGCCAAAATACGAAACCTAACGGTGATCTACTAGCGTTTCGGAAGCCACTATCTTGACCCGCCGAAACGCCGAAAAAAAATCAAGGCTGCGTTGGAGTGAAATGGAAATAGGATGTGATTAGTTGCAAAAATTGTATGAAAGAGAACAAATGTTAACGACTATCACTTTAGATAAGTTTTCATTATAAAATGATACGTATTATTACGTCATTTCGATGTAAGCGTCATACAAAGATAGCGTCCGGAGCCAAATCAATTGGTAGATCAGAAAGCCAGCGTTTTCCAACCTTTTTTTAACGATATAATAAAACCTTCATTGTACTTTGCGATCTACCGAGCAGCGACTCTTAGAATCTGAATCGTACCTTTATAGAGAGATATGGTGGGAGGTGGGCTCTTTACACCCACCCCTCCCAGATATGAAGCCCGATAAAGGGTATTTGCTCACCTGGTCGTTGGAGTAATATGGATTCCTAGGATGTATACCTAGCAGCGAGTACAGAAACGCCCCGGCAGTTTTTATCCAGTAGGAATCTGGCATATAGAGGTCACCACCCTCACGATGTCACTGACAATCCTATACAGAATAAAAAACAAAAATTTAAAGAAAATAACAAAAAAGATTGGTAACTCGTGCCCTAGGTGTCAGCGGACCTCAGGTTGGGAATCACTGTCATGATGTTTACGAATTAGTCGTGCAGAGTTGGAAGCTCGCACAGCGCATGCAAATCTGCTTCACACAGTCAAAACATTGAATAATGTATTAAGGATGTACGCTTCAACATCCAATTGTGTTGAAATCCTTGAATACTGCCGCGGGTGATTTTGTATTAATCAAATTGTTTTGCGTGAACTAAATTTAACATTATCGTGGACATTTTTAGCAGCTCCCGACGCAAAAAGAGAGCTTATATGATAATAAACTTAACGTCTGTCTGTGTATATTTTTTTAAATTGTAATTCGACACAGAGATTGCATTTTATGTGATGGATGTGTGATATACCCAGAGATGGGCAAAATGTAATCTGATTAATGATCAACGATTACAAAATGTAGTCGTAATTTTAATTTTCTTGCTCTGTAATCATGATTAAATCTATTTAAAACATTAAGAAATAATAAATGTGTATACAATCTAGGATTCTGTAGTGTTTAGAACATAAATATGCAAAATGCAGTCATATTAATGGTAAAAAACGTAAAATGTAATCGTTAATCATTTTCATTAATCTGATTACATTTTGCCCATCTATGGATATACCATGGTTTGCCAATGTGGGATGGAATAGAAAACTTATTGTTATCTCTCATAGATTGCGCTCTGGACACATGCCACTCAATAAATTCAAATGTTTGATGAGGATAATCGATTTTCCTAATTGTGAGCTATGTGGAGTCCCAGAGGACATACACCATTTCTGGTGGAATGTGTTGGAACGTTTCTGCGTGAGCGAAGTGGACAGGTCTGATGTGGGACTATATTAGAGCATCTTAGCTGAGCAATCATCTTGCGCAGCTGAGATGCTCTGTAGACTCACATACAAATTATTGAAGTATAGTGTAGTTACAAAAGTATAGTGTAATTATGGGACTGACATGGTCAGCCTGATGCAAAGTGCCAAAAAAACCGGAGACAAAAAAAATGTGATGGAAAGCACCGTCCATATCATAAACCTAGAACGGCTATAGAGAGACAACTATTTGCTGATAGATGCCGCGTTCATGCCCGCCTGCAAAAAAAAAACTCTTCACGCTTCGTTTGAAGAACCCAGTATTATAGAACAAAGGGAACACGCTCTCTGGCAGGCTGTTCCACAATCCAACGACCTGACAATAGTATTTGTTTGTCTTTGACTTTGCGTAGAATTCACTCAAACATTACATAACTCAATGAATATTGAAGGATATAGTAAGTCACAGATTTTGTAAAATTGATGTTGGCTTTGCAAATACTTACGCTATACTCAAGTTTCTATTATAAATTCAGTTTTCTGTCAAAGACCAATTTATATTCTGAACACTTTGCTAAGCGATGTCAAAGTACTGTCTATAAATCTCAGCTTTAAACTGAAGAACATAGTTATATTTAGTTTTTCTAACGCGCTTTAAACTGACACGTTTTGCACTCGTCATAGACACTTAAACTGGTCTTATGCGTAAACTAACTTACTTTAAACTATGCCTCGACGTTTCAACCTGATTACACACGCCATTTTGACGAGCAAACGGAGGTCTGATCGTGATTGTGGTATTTATTAGTGTAGATTATCTAAGTTAGTAATAACTATTTATTGTGACTCAGATTAATACAAACGCCACACGGCATCTGGCAACACTAGGCGCTTTAAAATGACAAGGGACGGGATTTTTTAAGGAGATGGATGTAGAAAGGTCTTACTAATTAACTTGATTATTTAAGTCTTGTAAATGTTAGCTAATAATATATTGAAATGTGCAATAAACTGGATACAAAGTTGTGATCATTACTGTTTATGAAATTAGAAGTTTGAAAAGCTTTGCCTTATCACACTTGAATATTTAATTTAAAAAAAATATATATTTCTAGTACTTTTTTTCCACATCTTATTTTTCATGTTATTCTTCATTATTATTGCTTTTTTAATTCTTTCTTTCTTTCTATTCTTTTTCTAATGTTCTGTAGTAGCCCGCGGCATAGGTCTCCCCATCACGTTCCACTGGTCTCTATTTCTGGCCATTCTCGTCCAAGAAGATCCTGCTTTGTCTAAAAAATATCAGCCTATATTTTTTTCGGTTTTCCTCTGATTCCGATTTCATCTCTAGGTATCCACTCTGATACTTTTCTAATAAATATATAGACTTAAAATCTGGTAATTACTAGATTGTGAGATTTCCAAATGATTATATTCGATTTAAAACAATATATTTAGTAAATGTAAAAGTATAATGAGGTAATGTTTTTATGCTTCTATAGAATGCACGCTACTGTAAAATGGATATTGGCAATTCACCTCTGCTCACCTCGAAAGGGATATGCCGTCATGATATATTGTTCCTTATTTTGCAGTTAAACAAGGTAGCAATTTTATTATTATTCAAAACAATATTGGCACTATAAGTCTGCAAGGAAAACGTCAAACAAGGAAAATGTGATGCAGCGAGTACCGAGGCTTTGATAAATGCTTTTAACACATTATATTACACACGACAGGTCCTTGCTTATACGATTTAACGTGTATTAACTTTGTATATTCTAGAACGCATCCACAATAGGCCTCTTACATTTTAGGGCAGTGTTTCCCAACGTTGGTCCTGCGGATCTTAAATGTTAGATCGATTAAATCTTCATAAATCAAAATGGAACCATTATAGGATCATTTGACTGTCTTTCTACCTTCTCCGAATCGAGTGGAGGTATTGTCGCGTTGAAATGAATATAAAATACCTAGATATGCGGTCGCTTGTTGTCTTGAAAAACTAATTATTCTACGTAATCGCCATCAAAAGAAATGTCCGTTTTAGTCATTTAGGCAAAGGAATCAAGGGATTTCCCTTTGACTCTGTAGGTTTGATCATCAAATTTGACAAGAAGCAAAGTTTTATATCACAGGTATAGGAAAGAGTCCGAAAACCCTTAGAATACCCGAAGTTACAATAATGAAAAAATGGTGACAGATGGTCTAATGAACTCGCACGGCTACTGTAAAATTGGCAATGCGAATGGTCGTAGGTTGTAATCCCGGCATGTGCAACTGGATTTTTCCAAATTAAGTTCAAATTTAGACCCCAAATGCTAACTGCTGAAAGAAAACATAGTGAGGAAACTCCTACGGCATCTAATAGAAATGGCATCTGTAAATGCTCTGAGAACAGCGACCAGTTGCGCTACTGGTCACGTTGGGCACGACATATAAACGCAAAGTGGATACTGCCACTGATGTATCTTTGCTCACCCTGAAATGGATATAGCGTGTCGATATACATATTATTATTACAACCTTTTAGTACCCGTGAGAAGTCATTGTCTGCTAGTTTTTAATATAGAGAGTTGTCATATTCTTTTATGGGTTTTACGATTTTTATATCGCTCTATTGTTTACCATATTGAAGTCGTACTTGTCTGATTACATCACGTTTTTTATATTCGTTTCTAGAATAAGTACAAACAAGGTTACAAGGTTGTCAAAAAAGGTCACTTAGTACTTTACCGCCTTGGTGATTAATGTCCAAAGTTAGATCAAGAAATTATTACAATTCGCGTAAAAGCTTTTGAGGGAAAATCCTGTATAAGAAACGTCAGGGCCGCTGTGAGAGCGTTATACTAGACTCTTACTGGCTAAAGGCACCGAGAATGTCTCTCAACTCTTATCAGCCAGGTCTGGAGATCAGTATTTCTAATACGACCCAGCGAACTCCTACTATTTAGAAGAAATAGGTGTTATGGGCCACACTTCTGAAACCCCTATATAGGTTTCACCACCACTGCCAGAGCATTCCCTCAAGCTTGCTGGACTGATCATGCGTGAGATCATTTTTTTTTTGTATCCTGGGTTAAAATCCTACATAAAAATCCCCGGGGTTCGTAACATTACGTAAACTTGGTATCCTCAACAGAGTGCGGCAGTTTTTTACATCGGATCAACTGTACCGATACTATAAGGTCCAGATTTGGCTTATCATTAAATACTGTTCGCATCTGTGAGACGGTTCTGCTCAATACTTCTTGATGCCCTGGATAGGTTGCAACGGAAGGCTGTATTATGAGGGATCCTAACATTTCTAAGTATCTTTAACCGCTCCAGTTGCGCAGAGATATTGCCTCACTATGCGTTTTCTACCGTATGTATAATAGTGAATTCTTCAGATGTTCTAAAGAGTTATTTAACCTTATTCCAAACTCTTCTTTCTATAAAAGGACCACGCTCGCGGGTTTGCGGAGTCACGGCTATGCGGTAACACATATCCTGGTTAGGACTAAGAGGTGTTCTAACTTTTTTAACAACCCGTTAAGCTGTGGAATGGTCTTCCGGCGAGCGTGCTCCCACCGTCCTATGATACTGGGTTCTTTGAACGAAGTGTGAAAAGATATTAGTGCTGGCAGGTGTAATCACTGCGCTGGGTGCCGAGGAAGATGGCTCAACCTTAGCCTTGGCACTCGGCAGGTGGGAGAAGGAACACCCCGTGGGTTTTAGTCGGTACAAGTCCAACATACCGGGGGGTGGCCCTCACTACCCCCAGAAGGTCCAATAGGGATATACACCGGGTTACCATAAAAAAGGGTGTGACCACTTCAATTACCGATAGGTTTTGTTGTATACTGTTCACAGTTTTATTCATTTTTTGGAGTACACCAGGCTCATATTAAAGCTGGGGTGGTACCTATGCCAAGTCAGGATAAAAAAGAGCATTTGTATCCGTAATCTAACAAAGTTAAAAATACAGAGCATCCAGCATCGATATAGAGTTACCTGCCTCACAGTCTTTTACTGGTTGCACGGTGGAGAGTGTTCTCAGGAACTGCATTCTTTGATTCCACCAGCCCCATTCCACCACAAAACCACTAGACGCCGTGTCGGATGCCATCCGTATGTGGTGGACGTCCCTTATATCCGCACGAAAAGATTCGCTTTTACATTCATCATGCGAACAGCTAAGGAGTGGAATATGCTTTCAGCGGCGATATTTCTGCGGTCTTATGACCTGGGAGTCTTTAAGAGAAAAGTGAATACGCATTTGTTGGGCGGACGCGCTTCATAATCTGACTCATCTTCACCTTCCACCAGGTGTGATTGAGGTCAAGCGTTCGCCTATAAATTAATAAAAAAAAGTTCCTCGTCATGATCTTCATTTCAGGTTTATCAAATACATAATCTATCGCTCGCATCACTTTTTGAGAAGCGAGTACAATATGACTTCATTTTCCAAGAAAAGCTGCCATTCCGAAATTCACACGAATTCGTCTTTTCGCGTACATGTTTGAAAGGTCTTAAAACGGCCGACGCTTACACCGACATGTAATATTTCAAAGGAAAATCACAACACACGTGCGCCGCGCCGGCGGCACATACGACGACGATTAAGAATAGGTCCGTCAACTGTCGTTTAAATAACGCAGTTTCACTCCGATGCAACCTTGAGTTTCTTTCGGCGTTTCTTCTCAAGGCAGTCGCTTCCGAAACGCTGGTAGATCACCGTTAGGTTCGTTTTTCAACTGGCCGGCCGCCCAAGTCGAGGTCCGTACCCACAGGGGTGCCCTTGCGTAGCCGCCCAACCCATAAATTTCGCTGGCTGAGCGCCCTCTGCGTTCGCCCACCAAGCCCGGTTTTGTTGTGAAGGTCTTTCCCAGGCCATCAACGTTGGACATGCCGAAAAAAAAAAAAAAGCGTGCACCGCCTTTAGTTGCATATCCAGTACCGAAACTACTAGATATCCGAAAATAATTAATCTATACTAATAAAATGACTGGTGGGCGTATGGATCCATGCACGGATACGCGGATCGTCCTCGGTTCGAATACCGGCTTGTACCTCTGGGTTATTCAAATTAAGAATTAAGGCTCCACATGCTCACCGACGAAGGAAAACATAGTAAAGAAACCCGCATTTCATCTAATATAAATGTGTGTAATTGTCGTAAAAACGATGTTCAACTGCACTACTGGTGACTCTGGGCACGTCATATATATATATACAAAGTGGATTGAGCTACTAATAAACCTCTGCTCACCCCGAGAGGTATATAGCGTAATGATATACTATTTATTACAAAAAGACTTGTCCTAATTGGCATAATTGTCATCAGAGACCCTAAATTATTGAACGAGTTAACGAGATGAAATAGGAGTTTGTTTAAAAATAGGCTAGTTTTAAGGCCGGACGTAACTTTAAGTTTGCTTAGACCATACTAAAACATTACAATGTATACTACTCAATGAATGTCAAAGTAAGTGTGGTAAGTCACCGATTTTGTCAACATCGACCTATTTAAAATTTTCTTTTTCTTTGTGTGTCATGGGGGACTTCGTAAAATGAAACACAAGGTATAGCATCGAATATAAACATTTCGGATAATTACCGATACCATTCTAGAAATCATCGTTAACATCATAAGTTATGCTAGTGTAGGATGGATGTTATTGTATTAAATATTATTATGTATGAAGTAGTTGGAGAGGCGTGTAAATAGCCCTCCATATGAGCGGGGAACGTTTCTTGGTTGGCGGTTAAGAGAAATTAAAACAGGTCAAAAACGAGTATTAAGGAAACTTATCACTCCATAAATCGCAGCTGATATACCAGAATGTCTGAATCACTAACCTGTAGGTCTGCAGCTCGTCCAGTATATGCTACAGCACGGTAAGGTTGCAGGGGTCCGGTAGAGGCCACGGGCACAGTAAGTTTCCTCTCGCACAATTACACCTTATTTCTCTTCTTAATAACAACGTCGTGTGGCGGTTTTATTATATTAATAAGGCGGTTTAAATATATTTATAATAAGAGCGGAGATAGCACGACGTCGCGGCGGTTGCATACAATTGTTGTATAGTAAAGTAATGAATGTGTGACGTTTGTGACGTCACACAGAGCGGGTGGGTAAGCGACTTCTATCTGTTTCACTATAGGCTAGGGATGCAGATTATCTTTATATCATTCGCAAACAACTTATGGAGTGAACGAAGAATAATTTAGGTATGAAGCGGAAATATCTTAGCCGCTTCACCAGTAGTAAAAGCGTAGATCGGAACGTATGTGAGTGAAAGAAAGGAAGTATAGAAAGAGTGGGAGGAAAAATGTTTTTTTTTCGACGCGAGCGCTCTGTAAGATTAAGACCTAAAAAAAGTGTTGAGACGAAAAATGAGTTTAGAAAGTGAAATAAAGTAGTTAATACCATACAATTAATAATTACCTTTAAATAAATAATGTCTCTAAAACTAGATGCAAGTCTGTAAATAGAATGATAATAATTGTATTCTTGTAATGTACTAAATGTTCAATTTTGCCTACTTTTATTACATTATGCAGAAACCCACGTAGGTGATATAAATAACGTATGCTAATTTGACATAATATATTAAACATATCCTGATGCCTTATTTTTTTTCCGTTTATTTGCCTTGTTTAAGAACACTGCATCGAATCTGTGAAATTACTAGCATTGAAGACAGCGATTTCCGGTATTGCATTTTAAAGAAAGAAAGCATTTCATCGACAGCTGCCCCAACCAAGAAAATGACATAAAACAAATTAATGATATATTTTGATTTGATTATTGCCCTTGGCACTCGGCAGACGGGAGAAAGAACACCCCGGGGTCTTTAGTCGGTGCAAGTCTGACACACAGGGGGGAGGCCCTCACTGCCTCCTGAAGGTCCGTTAGGGATTTCCCCCGGGTTACAAAAAAAGAGTTAATCTAAGCACATGTTGATTTTTCACTGCAGCTATATTCTTTGATCCGCTTCGTTTCGATTTCATTTTTACTAACTTCAATGACTTTAATGAGATTCTCTAGGTGAGTTTCTTTTTTTGGTAACATATTGAATTAGTTTGAAGTCGGTTATATATTTTAAAAAATATATATATTTTATTTTTAATAAGTACCTAAAAAGATCGTTACATTTTAAAGCAACGGTGCCAATGATGCCTACATTCTGGCATTAACCCAACTTTCTGTTTTAATGCAAATAAACATTTTCTGAAACATTTTTACAGCCATTATGTGGCTTGTTGTGATTATTTTTAGGGTAATGCCGAGTCCCGTTTTATGTATGATAAGGAAAAGTACACTCATGTGCAAAATCTATTCCATGAAACGATTTAGTTATTAGTGTTTGAAATGCCTAAATACTTGCTCGATTTTCGTCGGTCGATATGCCATTTTATAATTTGTCAACACCGTCAGAGGTTACTGGCATTTAAACGTTTTCAATTTGTATTATTAATGACCAGTTTGGTTACAGATATTTTTTATTCTCTCACACATGTAGGTATGAAAAGAGACAAACTATTAATGTCTGGTCGAATGGTGTTACGGCCAACTAAAACTGATTGATCTGATAGCGATTGTTATAATAATATCGTCACGCTATATCCCTTTCGAGGTGAGTAGAGAGGTGAAAGATACGGATTTGTACGGATTTAAACCTCATATGTTCACTCGTAAAGGAAAACATCGTGATGAATCCCACATAGCATCTAATAGATGTTTCATGTGTACTAGCTCTGTGTAGTCCAGTCAAATAACTTTTTAAATCAAAATTTGACACTCAAGTTTGCATTTTTGATATTTTGTACTTCTAATAATACAAAAACGATCTGTAAAGGTTTTAGTGTCTGAAACCCCCGGCAAGAGTTAAAAAAAAATGATTTAAAGTTTTTTTCTACAAATACTCGAAAACGGTAATAGTTAGAGAAAAAAAATGTAAGCAAAATATATAGAGCTTAAAATTATACATAAAAAAGGTAGTATGACTTTTTTTCCTCCGGCCTAAATTAACCAAGTTAGGGAGGTTTTTAAGTTTAAGGGTTTTTAAATTCCGCGCCGTTGCATAAAGTCACGAGGCAAAAAGAGAGGGACTATTGCTATCTCGCTTACTCCCATTGATACTTGACAATGAGTATTGCGTAGGCGTTCACTATAAAATGTCCGAGCAGGGATATAAAACACACTTAGACTATAAGGTGGTGTGAGTTAATGTATTATTAGCATAGCAGTCGGTTCGATTAAGGAAATGTTATTAGGTATAGAAAAGGAATTAGTTTGGTAATAGTAATCGAGAAAAGTGGATTGGTGGAAAATTAATGATGATTTTAATGAATATAATTCTTGAATAATAGTTTAATTGGAATAGCTTGCATTTAAGGACTGGAAGAAGTTGATTGATGCTACTTGTTTTTTTTTTTTTTGTAATTGAATAGACTTTATTATTTTAAGTGTTTAAGTTAAATGATCACGATGTTGCGTTAGGATGTGAATATTTTCAGGCTTTTAGGTGGGTTTTGAAGAAAACTTAATCTTCTTGTAACATAGTTTAGCAAAAATGTTTAATTTAATTTAATTTTTTTTTAATAGAGCTGAAGATTAAGTTACTCTCTAGCAGAGAGTATTCACAAATTTGTAAAAATGTTTTTTCCCCACATAGGTAGGATAGTTGTTTTGTATTGTATAAAAAATTTAATAGGATTATCAAAAATGTTTAAAAGGAAAGGGAGGATAATGTTGTGATTGTATGTAAGGAGTGCATAAAATTAGGTAACATGTCTGTGACATAAATATTACGTTTAGTAAAAATATCATATTTTGTATGAAAGAATTGGAAAATAGGAAGATCGTTTTGAATTCGAAATTCGAATTTGAAAAAGGACTTGATTATTCTAGAGATTCTGTATTGAGCTTTAAGAATGAATGGTTGAAAAATTAGAATGAGCAAATACCGAGAATATTATGTAAATGTATTAATGGTTTACTAAATTTATAATTTAAAGTGATATTAAGAGTTTGATTGAAGAAGGAAGAACTCCACAATATCGGTCACACAAGTTCCCTTTCCACAATATATTAATATTTATCTATATATATTATATTTAGTTATTAAAAAATAAACATTAACGTGAAGTTCTGTCTCAAAGTTAAGTTTTTACTATATCCTTTATGTCGCTTATGTTTTTAGCAAGCACATAAAAGTGGAGAAATTTTGCAAATTCCAAATAAACATATGTATATGTATTTATTAATTTACTTTAATTGATAAATTAATAAAATAATAAAAATATAGCTTTTCATAGAAACTAAGGATTTTAAATAGAAATAGAATTTTTTACTGTAAAATTTAAATTGAATATAGACCTTCAATTATTATATTTCAAATATTTTTTTAGATTCGAAAAAATATGACTATCAACGGAATTTCATCCTTTGATGGTCACTTTCGTTTTTGTACTACACTGTACTTATCATCAGGTGTACTACAAATCACTATGTCGTACCACACGCCCGGTTGAGTTTCGCGCCCGGTTGAGTTGTGAAGACCATCCTCGGTCAATCAACGCGTGTAAATTCGAAAAAAAAAATCTATGTCGTACCAGTGTAAAAAAAATAACTTGTCATATGAACAAGTTGTTTTCAATTTGCAAACCCAATATTTATGATAAAAAAGCTCAAAATTAATCCTAACATGTCAACTAAGATAAAGATGGCGTCCGCTCGTACATCGGACATAAAATTTGCACGTGACTTGGCCTATTAGATGCATTGTGGCAGATGGCGCCACCAGAAATAGAGTTGCGACATTCACCCTAAGTACCCTTAAAATTAATTATATATTTGGGAGTCGAAGCTGCTCGCGTCCGTAGGCTTTTACCCTAGTTTCCCTACACGTGGCTCCTGGGTGGTGCTAAACGAGCTGCAGCCCGTCTGGATCGGGACCACAGTGCATGGGTGTAAGGCCAGTTTTGGCTGATCGCGTTTCGGGAATAGCCTGTGTATATCCGGTAGCACATGATTGGCGACCTTGGGCACAGTATTGGGGTTCTGACTTGACGTCTTCGCTTGCTCCCTTATGAGGGGTACGTTGAACTGCCGGCCAGGGTGAGTCTTAGAAACGGTTGCACCGCTGGCCGTCCGCGGTATAGTACATGGGCCCAATCATAGCTAACCACTATGAGAGGCTGCTCCACCATGCCGCGCATAATCTTGGGTAGAATCGTCGTGCCGGATGGTGACCGGTTTTCGGGACCCGGCGACCTATTCCGGGGGGGTACGGGGGCCCTTCCGTCCGTTGGTTCAGCTTACGTCCTCTGGGGGTTTTGGCGTTGGCCCAGTCTGGTCTGTTCTCCTTTTGCTGTGTCGAGGGTCGTTAATTCTCTTCACGTCTCCTTAACTTTTGCTTCATGTCAGCGCAATATAATAATTCTGGTAATTTAGCGGTGTTTAATCCGAAAACACCTTCTTTATGGAGTTCACTAACATCCGTGGACTCCATTCTAACTTAAATGCTGTCCACCACCATCTTGAGATAGTCCGGCCTGCACTTTTCTTTTTGACGGAAACTCAAATACACCGTCCGGCTGATTCATCTTATTTCCATTTCCCTGGCTATCAGCTTGAGGAAAACTTTCATGCAAAGGCCGGGGTCTGTGTGTTTGTGCGGTCGGACGTGTGTTGCCGTCGGTTGCGCTGTTTGGAGAACCCCTCTTTTTCTGTCCTGTGGGTGCATGTGGATCTCGGCTCTCTGAGTCGTGTCTACGTGTGCCTATACCGATCTCATAATGGGGACTCTGAGACCACTCGGCTGTTTGATTACCTCAGCCAGGCGGCTGATGTCGTTCAAGAGCAGTACCCTGCAGCAGAACTGGTAGTTTTGGGGGATTTTAACGCGCACTATGAATTATGGCTGGGATCCTCCAAGACTGACCATGCAGGAAGGTCTGCTCATGCATTCGCCCTGCTTCATGACCTCTCTCAACTGGTTGTCCAGCCCACCAGGCTTCCAGATGTTGTGGGTCATGCTCCCTCTTTGTTGGACCTTCTGCTGACGAGCCATCCTTCCGGGTATTTTGTGTCGGTAAATGCTCCTTTGGGTAATTCTGACCATTGCCTGGTTGGTTCTTTGGTTCCCCACGCCCTCTCACCATCTCCTCGTGAGGTTAAGCGTAAGGTATGACATTACTCGTCAGCAGATTGGGATGGATTGCGTGAGTACTTTGCTTCTATCCCGTGGCGCCAACGCTGCTTTAATGAGTGTGATCCTTCTGCGACTGCCGACGAGATCAGGCTTGGAATGGATTATTACATTCCATCTTCTGTAATCGTCGGTAATCGCTCTGGACGCTCTTGGTTCAATCGCGAATGCTCTGTCGCTGTTAGTCTGAAGCAGAATGCGTATCGTGCTTGGATTAAGGGTTGCGCAACTTGTGATCCTGATGTCAACGCACTTAAAGCAGCTTATAACAAGGCTAACAAGGTTTGCAGGAGGGCGTATCGCGGGGCGGATGCTCAACGTGTTTCGCGGATTGGCCAGATCTTAGTAAACCACCCGACCAACAGTCGAGCTTATTGGGGACTGGCCAAGGCCGTGCAAACGAATTTCTGTCGCCCATCCTTTCCGCCGTCGAGATTTCCTGACGGGTCGCTGGCCCATGAGCCGCTGGAGAAAGCCAATCTGTTGGCTCACATCTTCGCGGCTAATTCCAAACTTGATGATCTCAACACCCAGCCGCCCACAATTCCTTCTTGCGGCTACTCGATGCCTGACGTTGTGATAAGGCAGCGTACTGTTTTACGTGAGTTGAGGTCACTCGATGTGCGGAAGGCTAGTGACTCTGATGGTATCCCAGCGGTGGTGCTGAGGGCTTGTGCAGCCGAGCTTGCGTCTCCTCTTACAAGCCTGTACCGCCTGCCTTTCTCGTCCGGTGTTGTGCCTCAGGTTTGGAGGGAAGCCAACATTTAACCGATCCCCAAAAAGGGGGATCGTTTCGACCCAAACAACTACCGCCCCATAGCCGTTACCTCAGTGCTCTGTAAAATCTTAGAACGGATTGTAAATGTTCAACTTGTCCGTTACCTAGAGGATCACTCTCTTATTAACGATCGTCAATATGGTTTTCGACCGAATCGTTCCACGGGTGATCTTCTAGCGTACGTCATGCACCGCTGGGGTGAGGCTATGGATAAGCATGGCGAATCTTTGGCTGTTAGCCTGGATATAGCCAAAGCCTTTGATAGGGTCTGGCATCGTGGTCTTCTCTCCAAGCTTCGAGCGTACGGTCTTCCTGACAACCTGTGTGCGTGGATCTCTGGCTTTCTACACGAACGTAGAATTCGTGTCCTTGTTGATGGTCACAGTTCGCAGTTCGTGTCAGTTAATGCCGGAGTTCCACAAGGCTCTGTACTTTCTCCCACCTTGTTTCTTCTGCATATCAATGATATGCTGTCTTTGGGCTGTATTCATTGCTATGTCACCATACATATTGAGGTACCGTGTCAGTGTAAAAAAAAATCCAATACGGAATAATGCTAAATTTCTGTCAATTATACTATTTTTTCTTTCGAATCGTCTTGAATTAAAAACCATTTATATAATTAATACATAAAAGAATTATAATATACAAAAAACGTATTAACGTAATTAAACAAAATAAACTACATATTCATTTAATTTATGAACGTAAAATTAAAACTAATCACTGTCTGATGAGTCCATAGTGGCTGTTCTCGTAGGTCGACTTTCTTTCACAAAAAATTGGTCCAATGTTTGTTGAAAAGCTTTTTTTTACAACGTAAAATAAATTTCCTTGTAGCAATTGATATTAAGTTTGTATAAAATAAGTATAAAATTGTATTAAATTTGCGTTGATTTTTAGTTAGAAAGGGAATCCCCAAATTTTGATGGCATGGCGCAATTAAAAATAAAGGTGTTGCCATATTATAGGAAATAAAAATTCAAAAAAACATTTAAGACTCGAATCCAAAACAACGCAACTTCGAAAATCTAACGACGCACAGTGAAAATCAGTAAAAATTAAGCAGCGACGCAACTTCGAAAAAAACGCAAAACGAAACGAACCAAAGCGAGGTATTGGTGTACTATATCTAGTATCTTAGAATGTCAAGTAATTTTTTCGAAACTTGAAATTTACAATCGATATATTTATTACCAGAGATGGGCAAAATGTAATCTGATTAAAGATCAACGATTACAAAATGTAGTCGTAATTTTAATTTTCTTGCTCTGTAATCATGATTAAATCCATTTAAAACATTAAGAAATGATAAATGTGTATACGATCTGTGATTTTGAAGTGTTTAAAACATAAATGAGCAAAATGCAGTGATATTAATGGTAAAAAACATAAAATGTAATCGTCAATCATTTTCATTAATCAGATTACTTTTTGCCCATCTACGTTTATTACCCTGATCTATTCGAATGAACAGATACTTAAATAGAGTACAAGAAATAATTATCCGATAATGCTTTCTCACTCTTACTCGGACATTTTATAGTGAACGCCTACGCAATACTCATTGTCAAGTATCAATGGGAGTAAGCGACACAGCAATAGTCTTCTCTTTTTGCCTCGTGACTTTATGCAACGGCGCGGAATTTAAAAACCCTTAAACTTAAAAACCTCCCTAACTTGGTTAATTTAGGCCGGAGGAAAAAAAGTCATACTACCTTTTTTATGTATAATTTTAAGCTCTATATATTTTGCTTACATTTTTTTTCTCTAACTATTACCGTTTTCGAGTATTTGTGGAAAAAAACTTTAATTCATTTTTTTTTAACTCTTGCCGGGGGTTTCAGACACTAAAACCTTTACAGATCGTTTTTGTATTATTAGAAGTACAAAATATCAAAAATGCAAACTTGAGTGTCAAAATTTTGATTTAAAAAGTTATTTGACTGGACTATGTGAGAACGGCGATCATGTGCGCCACTGGTCACGTTGGACACGATATATGAGCGTAAATCGGATCGTGATTATATTACATTTAATCAGTGTCCAATTGTAGGTTATATATCGGGGCGACGTAGATGGTTAAAGTTCCTTAGAAATTCAGTACATTTATGACTAAAAGAGAATAATGATTTATAAACTTTAAAATTAAATATGTTAATTATATTTAAACAACTTCTAGACATTATTAACCCTTTGCACTCAAAGTCTTTGCGGCTTCAAATCGGCCGGGCGCCGAATCGGCGCCGCTCAAGTGCAAAGGGTTAAAACTACCTTGAAACTTATGATAAACTCAGTAAAACGAAGCAGCAGCCGAGGTTGCTGTTAAAATTTATCTGATGTCGGAACCTAAGAACAGCCGTCTTATAAAACACTAGCTGATCCGGCAAACGTTGTTTTGCTATATAAGGTTTTGTAATATCTTCTAAGATGTCCATTGAAATTAAGTGATGTCAAAGACAATTTTGTTCACAATTAAATACTCTTAATCAAAAACACATTTATTTGGATAAAGGTTATTTTATTATTACGTTGATACAACTCTTAACAAATAATGCATTAATTTCGACCAAATTTGATTACCATAAAAACGATTCTAGTGACTTAATCTTAAAAGATAGACATAGACTGTCACGGACATTTTTTAGACCATTAAAAGAGGAATAATTTTTTCATACATATATTTTTGATATCTTGAACCATTTTCGCAGCGCACGCAATGGAAGCGCTCAAGGATGAATAATTTTCCCCGTTTTTTCACAGTTTCCATGATTTCTTAGCTCCTCATAGTTGCATCGTTATGTTATATAGCCTAAAGCCTTCCTCGATAAATGGTCTATTTAACACAAAAAGAATTTTTCAATTCGAACCAGTAGTTCCTGAGATTAGCGCGTTTAAACAAACAAACAAACTCTTCAGCTTTATAATATTAGTATAGATGAGCACCGACAGTATGGTTTGACAATAAACAAGATATGTCAGCTACTTATAGACTTGCTTGATTTTATCGATCGTCAGTGTCTTAAGAATCGATCTAATCGATTAAGATCTCGTCGCCTAATTTATATCGATGAAACAGATTCTTATGCAAACAAATATTGTTGATCTATTTTCGTAATATCATTGACGTAAAACGTATTACGCAATGATACATTTCAATTTTGACAGCTGCGTCAATCAATAAAATATCTCAGAAAAAGCAGCTATTTAACATCTCTATATAAAAAAAAAATCTATAATTAATCCTATATTTAAGATTTATTCAAGTCATCAATCAACATCAGCTGATATAAATTGACCTTTACAGTAATGCCCCGCTTTACGCGAGGGATATTTCCGGAAAAAATCGCGTAACTAAAATTCGCGTATATCGAGGTTTAAGATTATGTTTATACGCACTCTTTCGCCTTATGCGAGGCAATTAGGTGCGAAATTTGAATATCGCGTTATAGTGAAACCACGCATAACGTGGTCGCGTAAAGCGGGGTATTACTGTACCAGCAAAAACCTTAACCCTTTCGCTAGGGTAGGTCTCACTGTAAAGTATTTCGCAGGAAACGAATCTCAGTGTTGAAAGTGCGCACATCAAACTCGTGCTGTCGCGCAGCAGGAATGGGCCACAATCACTGATAATAGCGAAAGGGTTAATTAAGGGCATACAACGGGTGTCTGCTGTAAGCTTTTTTTTTTTCACTAGCTCGACATAGTGACTACAGAGTACCTGATGGTAAGTACAGTGTAGTCCAAAAACGAAAGCGATTATCAAAGGATGAAAATCCATTGATAGTCTACATTGTCATGTCGGCCCACATATACCACGACTGAAGGTCTCTAGGTATATGAGCTACTGGATATACACAAGCTGATCCCGAAACGCTTTATACCTGCGGTACAGATCGTCAGGTCTACACACCCGCTCTTTCAAAGCATTATCACGAATATTAGAAAAAATATAATTGACTAGCTGACCCGGCATACGTTGTTCTACCATATAAATTATTTCTAGAGAATATCTTCTGTATTATAATATTCAATTTTGGTCATAGTGACTTCCACATAAAAGGTATATATATGCCGTCCAGGACTTTTATTTAGAACTATTCAAGATAAACAATCCTACGGTACATCATCTTTATGTATGTAACTCCAATGGTTTAGACAGTGTACGCCAAGATAGCTCTCAGAGGCCAGATTTTTTCCGACTTAATTGACATGTATCGTTATATTACGATCAAAACTACATAAAATCATTATAAATTGTAGCCTATATGTTATTCCGATATATAATCTATATTACTGTAAAAGTTTCATGCAAATCCGTCCAGTAGTTTTATCGTGAAAGAGTAACAAACATATTCACAAACATTCGCATTTATAATATTAAGTAGGATTAGTAGGATGTGTTTAGTCCAGTGTAAGTAACCATTGTGTAAATTGTTTTTTACATGTATACTGTGTCAGTGGGTACAGAAATAAAATATCTGTTAAAGGTATAAAATATATTAACTCTAAAACTGATCAGGTTACTACATCCGTACAACAACTCCTATATTTAGGTTCTCCTTTGGCCTCGTACTGAATCGATGGATACCTGTTCGGACCATTGTATCAACACTTGGCCTCGTAATTATTTGTTATTCATTCACAGAATATTAATACTTAGCCGTGGTGGCTGCCGGCAGAATAGAATAGCACCCCCCTCTTCTTGCTGAGATGTCGTAAAAGGCGACTAAGGCATCTCTTTAACACCGCAATTCAACCAGGTGTTCAGAGAAAGAAAACTCGACCAAACCTGCATCCCGCTCCCTCCCGATCGTACTGGTTCTCCTTTCCATCGGGCCTGAGGGAGCTCGGACGAGAGAGTGCTTTTCTGGCTGCGCGTCCAGTTATGCACTTAAATATCTCCTGCGCAATTGACCGTTTCCGAAAACTGGACCTCGAATTTCTTAACCGATGTTGAAACAGTCGTCGTGGCCGAAACCGGCTAGGACATCATCATCATCATCATCATCATCATTAATACTTAATATCAACACCTCTCCACAATATTTTTACTTAAGCCGCCGCCATTAAGACCTCCTGTCACTTCATATGCTTGCCGATATTAATTATGGAGCCAATCCTGTGTATTTGTAACTGGTAGTAAGTAGTTAACGTATCATCAGTGGCGTGCATAAGGTATTTGCACAGGTTAGGCAGATTCACATAATGAATTTGAATACTACATAATGATAATAAATATTGTATTACTTTCATATGGAAAATAGATGGCATGAAAATAGAATAGATATGAATATAAAGGGTTCCTTTTTTTAATTTAAATTAAAGGAATTTATTACAGACTTATTTATCGTAAGGGCATGCAATGCTTTCGGGCATATATTTATTTATAAGTACACTTACACAGTCTACATTAACACATAAAACTATATAAGACATGAACAAGATACATTATAAATCCGAATATATTTACAAGTGTAGACTACATGCACAGAAGGAAAGAAAAATTAAAAATACAAGTAACACAAAAGAAATAAACCACTCTAATTAGAAAAAATTATAACAGAAATAAAAATAAAAAAGCAAAAAAAAAAACAATAATCTATGCAACAATCCTCTCTAATAACATCCTTTTTTTTTAATTTGTAAATACTTTCGTTAAATAATCGTATAACTTTATCATTCTGCATAGGGGTGCATTTTGACCTAAGTTTGTGGAATAACTTGGAATACGGAACAAGTTAAAATTATATAAAATATATTACTTATTATATTAGTTAAATATATGAAATGAACGCTACTGCATATCATTAATTTAATTGTATTCATACACTAGACACTTTAGAACCTGATAGGCAAAAAAGCGCTGTAAAAACGTTATTGTACAGAGTTGCTGCGTACACACCTACCTCTCCTAGGAATTAAATATTATTAATGTTTAATTTGTCAAGACTCCACTTTTATTAAACAAACCCAGGAGTATTTAAGCTGCGATTAAAGTGTACCCGTAGTTCGATTATCTTTATATCGTTAGAAAACCAGGGGCCTCAAGGTCTTTTGTTATGGTTATGAAGCAAGAGCGTATTTGCATACATATCAGCTTGCAATCGTAGCATCATAGGTCGTCGAACGTTTTGCTTTGTGCGATCTAAATATACTCCCGAAAGGAAGGAAAACAAGCCTTATTAACACTAACCAGATTGTAACTTACACACGAACGAAGCACAAAGTCGAGATATACAGATTGTCAACTATCTTGTGGGCACTTGCAACTGCATACTGTCCTTTCCGCTTTCCGAGCAGGCCAAAATACTGGTTGCACTTTACCTAAATGTGGCTTGAGCTAATTATAAGAGTTTCGCCTGTACGGGGGTGACGTGGTTACTCTGTGACAAAACCCCTTTAAATAAATAAAGAGAAAAAAAACTTACACATAATCATAAAATATCGTTATGCTATATCCTTTGCCTTATGCCTTTCGGGGTAAACAAAAATATATCAGTGGTTTTTTGTGACCACTAGCTGATCCGGCAAACGTTGTTTTGCTATATAAGGTTTTGTAATATCTTCTAAGATGTTCATTGAAATTAAGTGATGTCAAAGACAATTTTGTTCACAATTAAATACTCTTAATCAACAACACATTTATTTGGATAAAGATTAATATTATTACGTTGATACAACTCTTAACAAATAATGCATTAATTTCGACCAAATTTGTTTACCATAAAAACGGTTCTAGTGACTTAATCTTAAAAGATAGACATATACTGTCGTGGACATTTTTTTAGATCATTTCAAGAAAAATAACTCTCTCTTACATATATTTTTGGTATCTTGAACCGTTTTTGCAGCGCACGCCATGGAAGCCCTCAAGGATGAATAATTTTCCCCGTTTTTTTCACATTTTCCATTATTTCTTCGCTCCTAATAGTTGCATCGTGATGTTATATAACCTAAAGCCTTCCTCGATAAATGGTCTATGCAACTCAAAAAGAATTTTTCAATTCGAAACAGTAGTTCCTGAGATTAGCGCGTTCAAACAAACAAACAAACAAACAAACTCTTCAGCTTTATAATATTAGTATAGATATAGCAGCTGATCGCCGTTCTCACAACACTAGTACGTATAACATTTCTAGAAGATACCATGCGGTCTTCCTCACGATTTTTTCCTTCACCGGTGAGCATTTGATGCCTGTGCACGTATTTAATCTGAAAAAATCCAGAGGTACATCCACTCCGACGCAGCCTTGAGTTTCTTCCGGCGTTTTTTCTCAAGTTAGTCACTTCCGAAACGCTATTAGATCACCCGTAGGGTTAGTATTTTATTTTGGCTGGCGGTCCAAGTCGAGGTTCGTACCCACAGGGGTGCCCTTGCATTGCCACCCAACCCATAAACTCGCTGGCTGAGCACCTTCTGTGCTCGCCCCCTAAGCCCGGTTGAACTGTATATGCCTTTCCCGGCAATAATAGATAGACCGCTTCAAAAAAAAAAAGAGGTACATGCCGGGATTCGATCCTACCTGGGTTAGGGCGCATTGATACCTGTGCCTTACCCACCACATAATAATAACATATTGATAACTTTACACATAATTGAGGCGTCTAATTTCACTCTAGAATAATAATTTCAAAACCTTATAACAATGTGATTGTTAAGTAAAATTATAACCCATAAATTTATAAATTTTAATATATTTATAGGATTTGAAAAAATATGTTATAGTGGGTTTTGATATTAGACTCCTCAATTGGCAATATTTAAAAATTATGAAGCCCTTGCAATAAAATAAAAAAAGTTATTTATTTGTACACCGTAACATGTAACACATTGTTGTGTTGTGTGACCTTATAGCATGATCCTTTGCTTTTATTTTTCCTTTGTTAACGAACTGTGCACGATCCCAGTGTTGCCATGTAACTTTCTGCATATATTTAATTTTTTTTTTTTACTAAACCGAAATCTAATATATAAAATCTAATATCGATACAGAGAAACGCCTTCACGGGTCGGACAGGGTTTTTATAACATACTGTATAAACAGATATGTCACATTAGAACATTATATTGCTTACTGTAGTTGTAAATTATGTTTTTATCTATCTTCACTGCTTTTAGTTTTTATCATAGGTAACAAATACAATCGATAGTATGATTGCAATTTATCAACTGCCGAATCATAGTAATCAGATTACAGAAATAATGTTAATTATTGTGAAATGTCGCCGGGAGCCAAGGAAGTGGAAAAGACCGTACCCTTGACTCCGGCAGAAGGGAGAAGGAACACTCCGGTGGTTTTGGTTCGGAATACAGGGGTGACGGACTCACCGCTGTCCTTTTTGTTTTTTTTTTTAACCCGGGGATATGCCCGGATATATTTAACGGACCTAAGGGGCCGATGAAGGCTGCCCCCCGGTGTGTCGGACTTGCACCGACCAAAACCCCCGGGGTGTTTCTTCTCCCGCCTGCCGAGTGCCAAGGGGAAGGCTGGGCCATCTTCCTCGACACCCGGCAACTCACCCCTGCTCTGACGGTCGATGAAAATTGCCAACGGGATATAAAAAAAGAGCTCTTATTTTACTACTAGCTAGGTCCGCGACTTCGTCCGCGTGGAATAGTTATTTTGGGCATTTTAGTTAGTTATTTATTTTAAAATTGTAATATCTTCTAAGATGTTCATTGAAATTAAGTGATGTCAAAGACAATTTGTTCACAATTAAATACTCTTAATCAACAACACATTTATTTGGATAAAGATTAATATTATTACGTTGATACAACTCATAACAAATAATGCATTAATTTCGACCAAATTTGATTACCATAAAAACGGTTCTAGTGAGCTAATGTTAGGGACATTTTTTAGATCATTTCAAGAGGAATAAATCTTTCATCCATATATTTTTGGTATCTTGAACCGTTTTCGCAGCGCACGGAATGGAAGCCCTCAAGGATGAATAATTTTCCCCATTTTGGTGACATTTTCCATTATTTCTTTCCTCCTAATCGTTGCACCGTGATGATATATAGCCTTAAGCCTTCCTCGATAAATGATCTATTCAACACAAAAAGAATTTTTCAATTCGAACCAGTAGTTTCTGAGATTAGCGCGTTCAAACAAACAAACAAACTCTTCAGCTTTATAATATTAGTATAGATAAACAAAAATCTCATAAATATTTTTAAAATATGTAATCATTTTAAAACGTCAAAGAATGCACACATGTGGCTGTAATGGTACATAGCGGGTTAGGTTCGAATCACTTACAGGTACCTCAGGGTTTTTCCAAACGAAGCACGGATTTAGGCGCCAAAGGCTCACCGGTTAAGGAAAACGCGCGGACACCCGTATGGCATCTAATCAGAGATATATTAATGATTTTGTTCACTTTGTGTTTGTATGTCGTGCCCAACGTGACCAGTAGCGCAACTCATCGTCATTCTCACTGCACTAGTACATATCGCCGGGTGAAAGGCTATTTGGTTTAAGGGACATTTTTTGGTGATATAGTAATATATATATATATATATATATATATATATTTGGAATCGGTAAAAACGCTGATTTCGAAAATATATATATTACTATATCACCAAAAAATGTCGCTTAAACCAAATAGCCTTTCTCCCGAAGATATGACATTTCTATTAGATGCCTTTCGGGCTTCCTCACGAATAATCCAGAGCTACGTGCCGGGATTCGAACATATCCACTTGGTCAATATAACAAATATATGTATATATTTATATATATAAATAATGTTGATGTAGATATAATTTAAATTTTAAAACGCTTACAAAATAACCGGATCACTTATTATTGTAATTGACTAGTATACGTATAAGGAAATGATATATGAAGTCATCGTTTTACGGTTTTTTAATAGATAAAGTTTTTATCATGCCAGATAGGAAGGAAAATGGACAGATTAATATAAACACAATTGGATTTCCCAATATGTCGCGAATCTATATTATAGATCAATGATTCCCAAAGTGATCCAGGTGGACGCCAAGGGCCCATATAAGACTCGATGTAGGTTTACGTTGGTGTGAAATAAATATGAGTACACAAGTGAAGTCTACGAAAATTTATCTAGTTTCGCTAATAAAGAACAAAACTGTTGGTTTGGCTTTATCTATCAATGTAAGCTGATAAAACACTAGGCAAGGATAATGAGGGAAAAAAGAAACAAAATATAATCGCACACAGATAATATAAACCTGTTACTCAATGCGCGCGGGCAGCAGCCATGCCCACAGCGCCACAGCAGTCCTTACGCCAGTCTTAATTTGATCATAGCTTGTGCGGGCGCACGCTCTCACGCTCTGAATTTCCGTTAAACTGTACAAATTTAAATATCTTCGCTGATTTTAATGAAGACGGTCCTATTGAGACTTAAAAAAAAGAATTTTATACAATAGTTTCAAGCTTCCTTAGCTAAATGCTCAGAAAATAAATTGGTCTTTGACAGAAACCTGAATATAAAATACAAACTTAAGTATAGCGTAAGAATTGGCAGAGTCAACATTAATTTTACAAAATCTGTGACTTATCATATCCTTCCATGTTCATTGAGTAATTGCAATTTTTGAGTGAATTCTACGCGTCAAAGCAATCAAAGAAGCGTCTATAGAGCTCAGCCTAAGAGCGTGCATAGCTCGTGAAAAAGGAAAGCAACGGATCATGCTAGTAGGTCATGACGTCATAAGGACTATTCAGCAGTGAACTAGTTTGTTTAGTTTTTACAATAACTTTGATAAGTAACCTGAGATTATTTCGTATGTAAAATAATTTAAATCCTTCAATTTTATATGTCAATAACTTTTTAATATTCGTGAATAATGTAATTTTCTAAAGAATTTCAATGTTATCGTGACACCAATATGACTCCTTTCGGATCGGACAAAGATTTTAAAACATAGTGGTCCACTTACACAGATATAATATCTTAAACTGTGTTCACGAATCTTTTGATAAAGGCTAACATTGCATATACAATATTGATAACAATGCAATTAATCCATACTTTATTTATTTTGATTTTACATCAAATTATGAATAGACGAAGTTGAATTGCTGGGGTTTGAAAATTAGCGCCATTGAGCGCGGTCTTCGCGGATTTTATCGAAATTAAGAAAGAAAGGTTTATGGAGAAAAAAGGATCAATACACAACTTTCACAATTATCTACATACATATCTTATATATAAAAATGAATCGTTAAATGTCTTGATAAGCGCGAAACTCGAGAACGGCTGGACCGATTTGGCTGATTTTTTTTTGTTGTGTTTGATGAAGTCTGTAGAAGGTTATTACGGAGAGAAAAAAATTAAAAATTCCCTGCAACTGTCTAAAAATAACACTTTTCTGTATTCTCATACAAAATATTCGTAATAATATTTAAAAGTCAATTTGAACTTTAACACCATACCATAAAGTTTAAATGTCAGTGGACGGGTTCCGGGAAGGCAAAACAATTGAGTGACGTATAAATATTAATGTCAGTATTTGTCAATTTTGATACATATAGCGTTAAGGCCAGGTTCCTTCAAACAATTTTCAAAAAACAGCCGACAGGCCAATAGGTTTTGGCAGAATAAAATCAGACGGGGAAGCTATTAACATTAAAAAACAATGTGACTTTGTTTTAGAGAAATAGGGCAGAACAAGGTCTGCCGGGACAGCTAGTATAATATAAAAATGAATCGCAAAATGTTTTGATAAGCGCGAAACTCGAGAACGGCGGAACCGATTTGGCTGATTTCTTTTTTGTTGTGTTTGATGAAGTCTGGGGAAGGTTCTAATGGGAGTGTAAAAACGTAAAAAATACGAGGAAAATAGTAATAGCAACAGTTTTCTTTTCCCATACAAACTACTCTGTTCCCAGCTGTCAAACATATGATGTCAATCAAAACAAAACAAGGGTATGCCTTCAAGTTGATTAGAGGTTGCATGTCATTAATGAAAATTATAATTTATACGCCAAGTAATCAAACATAAAATAACGTGTCCCATAAGGCATTATAATAAAAATATCATTACCTTAGATATGACTTAAGTCTTTCAATGCAATTTTATTTCTATTAGACTGCCACAGGCTAGGCTTGTCGGATAAATATAGATTAATTGATATATTCAATTCCATATATCGATATTTTTGGTCAATATATTTGTAATGATATATCGATACAAAATATCTAGTATCGAAAATTGTATCGAAAACGATATTTTTTTAATTTTTATGATAATGAAGTCGCTGAAATCTGAAACTGTAGAAGATAGGACCGAACGAAAAGAAAAACTATATTGTCTATGACTATTGAGTATTATGTTTTATTACGTTGCATGCATGGACATCTGAATTTGTTGCATTATTTGCCGACATTTATTTATTTATTATTTATTTTTGTTTAATATCTTAAATAGGTCTTAAAATTAGAAGATAGGCTTTTAGTTCTTGATATTTTTGTGATTTTTGTCTAATAAAAAGGAATACTGGTAAAATACTTTCGTGTTTATTGAAATTTCATCGATATATCGATATTTTTCCTTCGATATATTGACGCCGATATTGATATTTTAATAAATATCGATATATCGATATAACTTCGTTTTTTTTTCATTTTCGACATCCCTACGACAGGCCAATAACTTTTGGCAGAATGAAATCTGACGGGGCAGCTATTAACAGTAAAAAAAAACAATGTAGCTGTGGAGAAAATGATTACAGGGCTCACAGTTCCATCTTAGTGCGGATGAGGTCCACTTGGGGTTTTTAGCAAATAAAAGTCCGGCGCATCCCGGTTACCATCCTCATGTATAGCCAGGACGGTCTAATGAGGACTTTCACCAAGTAAAAAAAAAATGTGTTAATGACCTCAAAATAGTTCATACAAATAACAAATCACAACGATTACAGCACTAGTGGATCAGTAATACCAGTTTATAGAATATAATGACGTAAATAGTGCGGTTTTTAGTGACTGATTTAGGTGAATAAGGACCGTAATTGTGAAATCACCTTTCATTACATATACATAGTTCTAATTGTTTCTGACCAAAGCCTCGGGTTTAACCACTAATCGAAAAGTTGTGAGGTCATTTTCATAATCTTTATACGTAGTTCATGCCGAAGAATCTTTTTTTTTTTACACTGGCTCGTAATAGTGACTACAGTGCACCTGATGGTAAGTACAGTGTAGTCCAAAAACGATAGCGACCATCACTGGATGAAAATCCATTGATAGTCTCCATCGTCATGTGAGCCCATATATACCACGACTGAAGGTCTCTTTGTATATGAGTTACTGGATATACACAAGCTGATCCCGAAACGAGACAGGCCAAAGTGAGTCACTAAGCGGGCTTTACATTTGTATACTGTGGTCACGACCAAGTTCGGGCAATCGCCTTACCAACTAAAAAAAAATAAAATTCTATCTGGATAAAACCAAATGTACGTACCGGTGTTCGAACATACAACCATTCGCGATGCCCTGAATGGAAACCGGTCCCTTATCCACTAGGCTACTACAGCCACAAATAAATAATTTCATAATATTTAGTAATGAATACGATCGATTAAGTGATAAAAACGTTTCGGCATACGTGACAAAGCTATAGTACTTTTGATAAATTGTGTTTTTTCTTTTGTTGCAGATGTCCAATGATTATAAGTGACGTAATAAAAAAAAACCACCAATCGACACTATTTTAGTAACTATGGGAAGTGCGAAAGTTGCGCACACAACCGTTATAACTATGGCGGAAAATGACAAGAAATCTTTAAAAAAGAGAATAATCTCCTTCTTCAGTAAAGACAAAAAGAAAGAGAAGCAAAAAGATGTCCCGGTCCCGCCGAAAGAAACCCCCGTTCCCAAAATGGAAAACCCCGTCGATAGAGTACTGGAACAGTTGGAGAAGATGCGACTCGAAAACATAAAGAAGAAAGAGGCAGAAAGAGACAAAAATGAAGTGAAGGAGTTCTTCGTGTATAAGAAAGTAGAAGATGATAATAGAAGTCAACGTATCGCTTCACAGTCCTCAGAAGACAGCGGCTTCTCAGAAGTTAAAACAGAAGATGATGTGGTAGCTTCTTTGAGCAATTTGCAAATAGACGAAAATAAGAAGAACAAAGTTATTAAAACCGTAGTAATATCGAGAGGTCCAAGTAGTAAAAACAAAAAATCGATTTCCAGCAATAATTCGCGACCATACCCATCTCGAGATGACTCTTCCTTTAGACAGGTACAACATTTTTTTGTATGACAGTTGTAATTGTACTTCAATTAAGTGTATATTAATACGCGTATATTAATACGCGAAAATTAAAATTAAATTTGTTTTTCGAGTATGTTCTACAAAACCAATACTTTAATATTTTTATTCAATAGTCTTATCTTAAAATAATTTTAGATAATCTGATTCCCTTTTACTTTTTTTACTTACCTACAGGTTTTTTACTATGATTTAATCCTGAGTTATTGTTGATCAAAGCAAAAAAGTCCTTATTGACTTTGACAATCGATTACTTGGGTAATAATGATTGGACAGAGAATCGAAACAGGGTTTTGTAACTACAAAATATTCTCTATAAGACGAAATCACAATTTTTTGATGAAACATTACTTTTTAAAAAGAAATTGCTAACTGAAAAAAAGTTCGATCGATCGAGTGGAGATTCGAAGAGCTGCTACTTTATTCTCTTCTTTACCGAAAAGTTTATTTAGAGGTTTTGTGAAAAATCAACTTAATGGATCATTAGGATATTTAACGTTGCTAAACGGTAAAAAAACACACTGTTGTTGCTCTGAAAATCCAAAGTTTTTATTTAATGCATGATTACTTACAGATCTTTTTCACAATGTATATAATTATTAACATTGCTATACCTGAAAATCCAAAAAACGACAGCTATGTTTATTTTTTATCGTAAATTAAGAAAACCACTTTATCTAAATTCAAAAACACCACGGTTGAGAGTCTGTCACAACTGTCAAAACGATGTCCACAGTTTATATAAAATGCTAAAGCCATAAACTGTTTCACATGCAGCCACGCGAAGAGCCGGCAGCATTTATATCATTGAAGGCGGTATATCTCCTTTACATATATATTTTAGAATTTTGTAAATTTGTACAAATATGTCTAAGATTCTTTACTATGTATTAATTACTAGCAGATCCGGCAAACGTTGTTTTGCTATATAAGGTTTTGTAATATCTTCTAAGATGTTCATTGAAATTAAGTGATGTCAAAGACAATTTTGTTCACAATTAAATACTCTTAATCAACAACACATTTATTTGGATAAAGATTAATATTATTACGTTGATACAACTCTTAACAAATAATGCATTAATTTCGACCAAATTTGTTTACCATAAAAACGGTTCTAGTGACTTAATCTTAAAAGATAGACATATACTGTCGCGGACATTTTTTTAGATCATTTCAAGAGGAATAATTCTTTCATACGTATATTTTTGGTATCTTGAACCGTTTTCGCAGCGCACGCAATGGAAGCCCTCAAGGATGAATAATTTTCCCCGTTTTTTTCACATTTTCCATTATTTCTTTGCTCCTAATAATTGCATCGTGATGTTATATAGCCTAAAGCCTTCCTCGATAAATGGTCTATTTAACACAAAAATATTTTTTCAATTCGAACCAGTAGTTCCTGAGATTAGCGCGTTCAAACAAACAAACAAACAAACTCTTCAGCTTTATAATATTAGTATAGATAGGTGATCTTGGTTTTATCTCCTCTCTAGTATCTCTGGGATTTTCTAGATTAAGTTCAGATTTAGTCACCACATACCGGTAAAAGAAAACATAGTGAGGAACCCGCATGGCACCTTAAAGAAATGTCCTGTGTAAGCCTTGAGTAAGGCGATCAGCTGCGCTACTGGTCACGTTGGTCACAATATATAAGCGTAAAGTGAATATAACCACCAATGTATCTCTGATTTCCCCGAAATGAATATAGTATAGCAATATATTATTATTCTCTCTCTATTTTCAGATCAATAAACACACATTGACGGGCGGCCAAGTGATTATCAATTCAGGCCAGAACCAAGACAACTTCTCGGAAATAGACCTCGCCCTTAAAAGGGTTGAAAAAATCTCACAGACCTCACAAAAGGAACAAGAATACTGGGAAGACGTACTGCAGTTGATACACGATGATACAACAAACAAAACCATACATCAATCCATACAGGAGTCTCTTGCGACTTCGAACGATTTCTTGTCAGATTTTGGTCAAATCCAAAATGCGGAGTTTGAAAATATCCATACCGTGCCCACAGTGTCTCCTCACCCGAATCGAATGGATGAATACTCGACGACAACCCATCTAAACTACGAAGAGTGCGTCGACGTTTCGAATATCCTCAATTTAGGTAATTTCGACGAGGATGGAAACTCTAAAACCTCTATATTCCCTACTCCGCCACGTTCCGAGAACATTTCCAGCCCAATGTCAGAGTCCCAGGCGTCGTTCTATCCCGCCAATTCTGAGTACACGCTCTCCCCTGAGCGGTCTTCGCCGATATATAACAGCGATTATGAAAAATATCAAGATTTGACGTCATTCGATGAATTCCCGCTGTCAAACGAGACCGTAGGCAAGAGGGAACGCACTGCCTCTATGTCGTCCATGACGATGAAGCAATTTAAGGATCTCCAAAAAGAGATAGCGCACAATTTCTCCAAGAAGGAATGCTGTGAAGTGAACAGGAAATCTTGCAGAGAAATCTTTCAGGAGCATATGGCGAAGTTAAAAATGGAAGAGAGGACGAATATTACCTTTAGAGTCTCTAAAATGGATTTGAAATCTTGCTATGGGTGAGTGTCGCGACAAGCTTCGTAACGCCTAACAGTAAATGAATATCGTGTCAATTTGTAACTAAACCTACTTCAGTTTCCATTAAAATACGTTTCGATAATAACCGCAGAGTTATTTATATGGAAGTTTACACATTACATCAGTAATCTCTTATTCGATATCTATTCGTTAATCTCTCATTCTAATCTGAATATTGTCGACACTAAAATAGCTATGACATTATTTTATAAATACCGCTGTACTGTACTGATGTAGAATTTCCCGTCTTCCTTTTCCTCAGCTCAGGCTGAGCACTCCTTAAGTGTGTAGATACAAGTATCGAGTACTGTCTGGCTTGTAGGTACTTAAACTGTCGCGTACTTATCCTGTATTAATTTATACTGTAACAATACCTATATAGCCAATTAAAGTGATATATAGTTATATGTTGTAGGTATATGCTAGTTTTGATATACGTAATTATATTTTCCTGTACAAGTAGCTTCGAATTACAATATCCATCCGCTTAGGCAGTCAACAAGTGCTGTGTTATTTTGCTCTGATAGCTTATCTTCTCTTACCCATTTCCGGTTTACACCAGCATTTTGTGTTTTATTATACACTAGCTGATCCGGCAAACGTTGTTTTGCTATATAAGGTTTTGTAATATCTTCTAAGATGTTCATTGAAATTAAGTGAAGTAAAAGACAATTTTGTTCGCAATTAAATACTCTTAATCATCAACACATTTATTTGGATAAAGATTAATATTATTACGTTGATACAACACTTAACAAATAATGCATTAATTTCGACCAAACTTGTTTACCATAAAAACTGTTCCAGTGACTTAATCTTAAAAGATAGACATATACTGTCCCGGACATTTTTTTAGATCATTTCAAGAGGAATAATTCTTTCTTACATATATTTTTGGTATCTTGAACCATTTTTGCAGCGCACGCAATGGAAGCCCTCAAGGATGAATAATTTTCCCCGTTTTTTTCACATTTTCCATTATTTCTTCGCTCCTAATAATTGCATCGTGATGTTATATAGCCTAAAGCCTTCCTCGATAAATGGTCTATTCAACTCAAAAAGAATTTTTCAATTCGAACCAGTAGTTCCTGAGATTAGCGCGTTCAAACAAACAAACAAACTCTTCAGCTTTATAATATTAGTATAGACTAGCTGTGGTCACCAGGTACCGCTCTGATAGGCAGAAAAATATAGTAAATTCAACCAAAGCAAGTGTGATAATTTCAAAGAAATCGTCTCAAGCTCTTTTTGAGGCTGTGAGCGAATTGTCCGAACTGGGTCGTGAATACAGTACACAAGTGTAAAGACCGTCATAGCGACTAGTTTCGGCCTGTTGCGTTGTAGGATCAGTTTGTGTATATCCAGTACCTCATATATATATACCTAGGCTGAAATTTATAGCTGTAACTTTCTCTTTGCTTAGACTTTACTAAAACATGATATATATTATTCAATGAATATCAAGGGATTTGGTAAGTCACCGATTTTATCAACATGGACTTGGCTCTGCAAATACTATTCAGTTTTAGTCAAAACGAATTAATTTTTTGAGAACTTTGCTAAGTGAAGTCGAAATAGCGTCTATATTTTTTTTTATTCTGACTCGACACTGTGACTGCGCCATACCTGATGGTAAGCATGTTGCAGTCCAAAAAACGCTAACGACTGTCGACAGGTAAGAAAAACCCAACGGTAGTCGCAGCGATCATGCCGGCCTGCACAAATATCTCTTCACGCTACGCTTAAAGAATCCCATATCATAGGATACTGGGAACACGCTCGCAGGAAGACCAATCCACAGCCCAACGACACGGCAAAAGGAGTTAGAGAACTTCTAGTCCAAGCCGGGATGTGAGAAACCGTAAGGCTGTGACTCCGCAAACCTCACCTCATAAATCTCAGCCCTAGAGACCTTCCGTTGTATACGTGCCGACATATCGATGCCCCCCCTCCTATTGACTCCCTCAAGTCTACTGCCCGGCTAACATCACACTAAGCATGGTTGAACTTGGGTGTGTTAACTACATAAGGAGTCGCTAGATAGGTAGAAATAGTTAAGTGTGAGGGAGTTGATAAATATTTAATTTAATTTTCAGAGTGCTCCATCAAATTATGATCAACCTGTCGCAAGACTCCAAAGAAGACGACTTTCAGTACTCGGCTTTCGGGCTCATGTGCGAGCGAATATTGTCTCAGAAATCAACTCTCTACGCTTATGACTTTGGTAAGTACTTTTAAAAATTTAAATAATATCGGGAGGTTTTTTTTTTACACTGGCTCGACATTGTGACTACATAGTACCTGATGGTAAGTACAGTGTAGTCCAAAAACGAAAGCGAGTATCAAAGGATGAAAATCCATTGATAGTCTACATCGTCATGTCGGCCCACATATACCACGACTGAAGGTCTCTAGGTATATGACCTACTATACACAAGCTGATCCCGAAACGCGATAAGCCGAAACTGGTCACTATGACGGGCTTTACACCCATGTACTGTGGTCGCGATCCAGACGGGCATTGACGCCCTACCACCTCGGTTTCTGGAAGAAGATTGTAAGAGACAATATAGAGTAAAAGTTTTACTATAAAGGTGCTAAGTATTATGGACAAGGTTTTAAAAAAATCTTTTCCTTGTTGTTCAGGATGGACAATAGACGCGTCCATCCCGAAGTCTTCTTAATAAAACTTCTTGATATCGCTTTTTGTTCGCAGTTTATTTTCTTTGTTGAGGGTAGCTCCGAGGGAAGTGATTTTAACGGGATTTGGGCGCTATATATATCCCCTCGGGCTACCCTAACAACTAGTACTAATATACATTGTTTTCTTAACTAACTTATTCTAAGTCCGCCAATAGCGACGACGGATTTATGTGGCTTTCTTGTCCGGCCGCCGCTGTCGCTGTTGTCGCGTTGGTGGACGTGCCCCTCTCCCGCGCTCTCCTTTCTTGCGTCGTTGGCGCCCTTAGTGCTCGCTGTTCGTAACACGTTTCTTTACAATTTAATAATGTTGCGAGGTCTCGATTTGCCACAAACGACTAGTATTATAAGAGAGCTTTGTACGGCTGCAGATCATTGATTGGCTGTTCTTCCCTACAGGGTTAAGTCTACTGAAGGCAGCAGTGCTGAGGTGTCCGCACAGACCTCTACTGACGCGTTACCTGGTCTACTGCGTGAGAACTGCCTTGAAGATAGATCCGTCTATCGCTGCCACGAAGGACGGTGTCTATAACGAGGTATTGCATCGTTGACTCACTCGGTCTTTCCTCAGCTAATAACTCATGGTAACTCACGAGGGTGAGATATTTCCAACGTTATTTCTCTCTCGGGGTGGTAAGATGGGATACATTAGTGGCAGTATCCATTTTGTGCATATATGTCGTGCCCAAAGTGACTAGTAGCTGATCGCCCTTCTATCACTAGTACAATTACATTTTTATTAAATGCCATGCGCCTTCCGTTATAATGTTTTCTTTCACCGTTAAGCATATGAGTCCATAGCCTACTGGCATGTACTTAATCTGCAGAAATCCAGAGCTGCATACTGGAATTCGAACCTAAGACCAGTCGCGGTGCCACACGTGGATACCGATCTCTTATCTACTAGGCCACTACATCCAAAAAACACCCAGTACCCATTTATCCGTATCATTTGAAGATATCGCAGGATGCTTCTCAAGCCACAGCTGGCTACAGACTGGAGAAGGAAATAATTCCCCTGCGCTTATATACCGTCAGGCGCAATCGTTATAGGGAATGTTCAAGTGAGAGTGCATAATAATGCTGTGCTTCCCAATCCTTTTTTGTGGAGGAAATACTGCAAAGGACCGTTAGGGCAACCATGAGTCCCTATTACAGACTAAAAACCTCAGGGTGCGCCTCATTCCGCTGCCAGGCGAGAGCCTGGTACCCAGCGAATGAATACCCTTTCTCGGGCTCCATCTCCAGGAGGGATAGGTGTAGAGAAGCAGGGACACAGGTCCCTTACGCATTGCCTCCGCCTCATCTGGGCAAAAAGTCTTTAGGAAAAAATTTACTTGAGGAGACTACCAGCTCTAATGCTCTTTAACCCTAATCCAATAAATGATAATGGTTGTTTAACCAGCGAAATTTGTGTCTGTACCCACATCCACGACACGAGTGCAAGTAACATAATGTTTAAATTATGTTTTCCAGGTGGACGCGCAAGGAGACAATTTATTAATAGCCTGCGTTCGCGCTGGTGACGTCTGCGCGCAAGTGTTGAGCGAACTGGTACGCAACGACTTCCCCGACCAGCCCCCGCTGTTCCGTATACATCACACTAATGCTGATGGTGAGTATAAGATTAAAATTGGGTGTTATTTTTAAAGTCAGACGGTACCTCACATCATCGCAGCTTCTTAACCTGTATCAGGCACAGGTGCGGACGGGTGTGGGGTGTTGTGAGCTTTGGGACGGGTCTGCTAAATATCGCTCTGGACTCAATTGATCGTAAGGCTCGTAGACTTGAAGGCCAGACGTCGCTGGGTGCCGAGGAAGATGGCTCGGGCTTGCCCTTGGCAATCGGCAGGCGGAAGAAGGAACACTCCGGGGGTTTTAGACGGTGCAAGTCCGACACACCGGGGGGCGACCCTCACTGGCCCCTGAAGGTCCGTTAGGGATTTCCCCGGGTTACCCAAAAAAAATAGGCTCGTAGACTTGTTGGCGATAACTCTTTAACTGAGACTAAAATGTAGAACATCGAGCATCGGCGAAGAGTCGCCTGTAGAGTGTTCTCAGGAACTGCATTTTCTGATTCCACCAGCCCCATTTCATCATAAAACCACTAGACACCGTGTCAGATACAATACTTATGTGGTGGGCATTCCTTATATCCGAACGAAGAAATTAGCTTCTATATTCGTCATGTGAATAGCTAGAGAGCAATATATGCTTCCAGCAAGCATATTTCTACGATCTTAGGACTTAGGAGCCTTTAAGAGAATAGTGAATGGCCATTTGTTGGGCAGATTTCATCCTCCACCATTTGTAACTGAGGTCAAGCGTCCGCTAGTAAATCATAGAAAAAAGGTGGAATTTAAACATTTTTAAGTTTTACATTTATATTCCGAGGTTGATTACGTGGTTTTCTAACTCTTGGCTTAACAAAGCGACTATCAAAGGATAAAAATTTATTGAAACTCCATCGTCATGTTGGCCAACATAGATCGAGACTGAAGGTCTCTAGGTATATAAATTACTGGGCATACACAAGCTGATCCCGAAACGCGACAGGTCAAAACGCTATGACGGTCTTTACACTCGTGTAGTGTGATTACGCATGACCCAGTTCGGGAAATCACCCTAGCACCACAAGGCATCGGTTCCATGTTTGTGATAAACGTTCCGTATCGTGTTCCAGGGTCGACGGCGCTGCACGTGTGCTGCAGCCAGCACAGCGCCAGCAGCCCGAAGCTGCACATCGCGCACGTGTTGTTAGAACACGCCGGAGCTGATATCTGGAAAGGGGTTCGTACATACACCTATATTCGAAGTGTATTAAATTATCTACGGCTCCACGTGCTCACCGATGAAGGAAAACATTTTGAAGAAACTCACACGACTAGTAGCGTTCATTCCACATATGCACGAAAGCATTGCATGCCTTACGATAGATAAGTTTGGAATTGTAGAGAACCCATAGCGTCTTTTATATTAGCTCAGCGGATCTCCAACACCGCCGCACGCAGTCGTTCGGTAAACACGTGTAAGCCCTTGTATTACAAGTATCGTCAATATATTACGTTCCGACATTCGAGAGTTTCATTTACCAACCAAAGAATAAATTGCTTAAAGTTAAACAAAAAAGCAATCATTTACATTTATATCTATTATATATCCACGCCATCAATCTTTCCTATGAAAGCAATATAATATTTAGTATCATAATATAAAATTCAAATTAATTACGTGGATTCTGCCTACCCTGTCCAAATATTCTATGCACGTCACTGCACATGACATCTAATCGAAATATCGCGCCTGAATCAGTACGTAATCTGGAAAAATCCAGAGCTACGTACCGGGAATCGAACCTAGGAACATTCGCGTTACTGGGCATGGAAATTGGTCCCTTATCCACTAGGTCATCACAGCAATCAAAAGATACGACCATTTATGCCGTACTAGCTGACCCGGCAAACGTTCTGCCATATAAATGATTTCTAGTGAATATATTCTGTATTATAATATACAATTATGGTCATAGTGGCTTCCACATAAAAGCTAGATATATGCTGTCGCGGACTTTTATTTAAAACTATTCAAGACAAACAATCCTACGGTACATCATATTTGTGTAACTCCAATGGTTTAGGCAGTAGACGCCAAGATAGCTCTCAGAGGCCAGATTTTTTCAGACTTAATTGACATGTATCGTTATATTATGACCAAAATTACATAAAATCGTTACAAATTGTAGCCTATATATTATCCCGATGTACAGTCTATATTACTGTAAAAGTTTCATGCAAATCCGTACAGTAGTTTTATCGTGAAAGAGTAACAAACATATTCACAAACTTTCGCATTTATAATATTAAGTAGGATTGGCATACAGAATGACTGATGTCAATATATACGATATTTTTTATCATAGTGATATATTTCAGGATTTGAAGGGCGGTGACACTGCCCTCCATCTGGCGGTGAACTCGGCCACCTGCGATCTCCAGCTCATCATGATACTGTTCCGACAGCTCGACAGGAAACAATGGAAGAGCCTGGCCCACTGCCGCAACTTGAGGTAATTGTCTTCACTACAATATTTGAATCTTTTATCCAATTTTTATGCAGTGAAAATTCCTGAAACCATGTGTTGTAACTTGGGATGGGAAACAGCGCGGGTTTCGCATGAACGTCACGCTAAGATGCAAGCAAAATAGTTGGTTGGCGTTGCGCGATGCTGCTCTAGTTCGCAGCCAGCGCACGCGCTCGAGGCCAGTGTCGTCTAGACTGTTCTAACGTCAGGCTGCTAAGCTCGGTTTCCGTGAACGTGCAGTCCTTCAACAATCAGTTTTTTTTTAAACAAAATGGTCACAAACTGATCACCACCACGTCATTTTCTACTTTAGCCCACTAGTGAACGTAGGCCTTTCCTAATAAGCTCCATTGACTCTTCAGTCAAATGAAATTTAGAAAATATCTTTAATATACATTTAGGATCCAGAAGTCGGAATCTTTAAAAATAAGTACAAAATAACCATAAGTTACATTTATAATTATTAATTTAACAAACTCGTAAACTAACCTACAAAATGATCATAAATTGCTAATGATTTGAAATACAAAAAGAAATCACCAATACAAACTTTATAAAGAACTTACATAACCACATAACTTACTAATATTACTTATAGAACCACTTTTGACCATTTATAACTTAAATGCTCGATATAAACACAAATCACAACGACCACGACCTTACGCACAAAACAGCGATGCAATAGTGCGCGCCATGTTGCTATGCTGTCCTGCTCTACCACTCATTTTTAGTGAGGTACCCAGACATTCCTAACTATACATATAATATTAATAAACGTCATAAAAGATATCAAAGGTTCATAAAAAAGAAATGCATGAATACGGCCTGGGCCCACTACTTTTCTTAAATTTAATATAGCGACATCTATTGTGTTGATATTTAAATCACGTGCATTATGTATAACGCGCGCCACACAAGTAATAAATGGGATTCAGGTACAGATTGCCTTTCAATTAATACGCTTCCCACAAGCGGTAGAGATCAGCCTCCACAAACTCAAAATACCCTCTATAAATTTTAGCTTAGGTATATGAATACCTTTTGTTTTGTAACCTGGTGGAACCTGCATAGAACCATCAAGGTGTAAGGGACTAAAGTCGTCCGGGGTGTCCTTCCAATCACTTCACCCGGGCCTGGGAACGCAAATTCTTCCAAACACCCGGGGACCGAACATCCTGTTTAGGCTTCATCTCTGGAAGAGGTGAGTCTAAAGAGCTCACCCCTTCAAACCTCTCACGGGCGATGCGCCGCCTCCTTATCAATATGAATACATAGACGAACACAAACTAACTCTTCAAAACTTAATTTTCATATATTTTACAGTGCAGTGACCCCGCTTGAATACGCGCGCTCCGCGACCAAGACGGCAACGAGACACAACTACCCGCAAGAAGTTTTGGATTTCCTCAAAAAATGTCGTTAATCTATTACGAAAATGCTTTCGATAAAACTTTGAACGACAATATTTTTATTTTATGTGAGTGTTTTAATTAATTCATGTTTTTATTATAGTCTGACCATAACAGCTGTGCTCTGCCTCTGGTGGGAGGGGGGGGGGGCATTTATAAACACATTTTAATCATCTTTAGCAGTTGTTTTCAGACAATTATATTCAATTTGCGTAGTTTTTTTTAATTTGTTAGAAGTTTTAAATCTTCGGCCAAAAATCGATCAATAATTGGACATTAGTGGTCCTATCCGCTTTGCTCTTATATGCTCTGCCCAATGTAACTAGTAGCGCAGCTGGTCACACTATAGATGTTTTAGATTAGGGCCTCACCCCCTAGTTTCAGAAACGCGTTTACTTTCAAAGCGCTTGTAAACACAAATGGATAAATACATTTAAAAAAACGTTTCTGAAACGTAAATAGTCCACTTTGGATCTCTTCGTTTGTATATGAAAGTGGTGATGAAGGTATGTCGAGAGTTTTTATCACAATTAGACTCTGCCTTATTATAAACGGAAGTTTAATTTTAGCATAGTATTTACTATATCATTAAGTTAGTAATTAAAAAAGATAGTTTGTCTCTTATTAGGCAACAAATAATCTTTTTCTATAATAATTATAATAACGAATTTTTATCACTGAATTCGTACGAAATGTAATTAGTTTTTAAATAAGGTTTTTTTAACACGTTAAACGCCATTAGAGAAAAAGAATTTTTATTTAAAATATTGTCTTCCAATTGACTTATTTTATATATATATATATATATATACTTGAAATGTTTATTACAAGGATCTGCCGAGCAGTTCCGTATATATAATTAAAAAAACCGCTTGAGAACACCGGTGACCCCCATTGCGCGGTAAAATAACCCAGATGAGGTCAGAGATGGGCAAAATGTAATCTGATTAATGATTAACGATTACAAAATGTAGTCGTAATTTTAATTTTCTTACTCTGTAATCATGAATACATCCATTTAAAACATAAAAAAATTAAGAAATTATAAATGTTTATGCTATTTGGGATTCTGTAGTGTTTAAAACATAGATGAGCAAAATGCTGTCATATTAATAGTTAAAAACGTCGTAATCATTTTTATTAATTTGATTACATTTAGCCCATCCATGGATGAGGTCGCACGTGACCCCGCGGCGTTTAACGTGTTAAGGTACACGGGGCAACAAAAATTAACGTCGCCAACGCAACTTATTTTTTATTTACTTTAAATTTATTTTTCTGATTGCCCCGTGCCGTGTTGAGGCCTCTAGTAGGCATTTTACTCGTCATAAGACGTATTCAGAATCAATTTTGGTTTAATAACGCGTGTGGCGACATTTTAGCGTTAAATGTTAATATAGAGGTGAGGGTTCATTTGTATCCACAAATAGGCCAGAACGTTTCGGTCCGTTAGGTCTATGATGTTTTAAGTTAAGAAAACCATTTTGATTTTTTGTCTTTTTTAATTTTAGATCATTCGTTCGTCCCCCAACGTGTCCCTTTAATCTTTAAGTTTTTAGTCCTTTAGACCAGGGTCGGCAACCTTTTAAGTCGGAAAACACGAAAATTACGAGTTACAAAATTTCAAAAATTTTTAAGAGTCATAAAAATTGGTTTTGCCAACAATGAATAGTAGTTGCATTTATAAAAATATGTTGATAAAAAAAATCTATTTATTCACATATAAGTAATGTTTTTTCACAACAAATTAAATTATATATATGGTATTATTAGATAATATTACAATGATTATAAAATAAATAATATCTGTGTATGGTACTAAAGAGCCACAGCTTCACAACCAAAGAGCCGCATGTGGCTCGCGAGCTGCAGGTTGCCGACCCCTGATTTAGACCCATTACTTGTAAGTTTCAAACATATCTTTTAGTTTGTTTAGATTGTTTGATACCTGAGCGCTCGTAGCTTATTAGTTCAAAACGATTAAAATTAATTTTATCAGAAAACTAATTTAAAGTCATCATAATTGGACTTGACGTTAAAATTAACATAAAATGTGATTTTTTTTCTAAAAGAAAATATACATAAACCCTGAATTTATTTATTCAAGCAACTTACAATAACATATATAGAGTTTTCCGGGAGTTAAGCAATTTCTAATATTAATTTTATGTCTTAAAAACGACGATAAATTTTACTTTGATAGATTAGGTGAAACCTAAGATATCACTTAGCTTCTACGTAGTAGTCAACAATATATCGAGGGGTGAAAGGCTTTTTGCTTTAAGCGACATTTTTCGATGATATAGTAATATATTCTTAATAGGAACTGTACATTTTTTATTGTAACTTTATGTATGTATTGTGTGAATTAGTTATTGTCCCGGGCCACTGGCAACCCTGTAAAAGTAAATAAATAAATAATATATATTCGGAACCAGCGTTTTTTACCGATTTCAAATATATATATATATATATATATATTACTATATTCGTGGTGGCTGCCGGCAGAATAGAATAGCACCCCCTCTTTTTTCTGAGGTGTCGTAAAAGGCGAGAGAGTGCTTTTCTGGCAGCGCGTCCAGTTATGCACTTAAATATCTCCTGCGCAATTGACTATTTCCGAAAACTGGACCTCGATTTTCTTAATCGGTGTTGAAACAGTCGCCGTGGCCAAACCGGCTAGGACATTATCATATTATAATATCACCAAAAAATGTCGCTTAAACCAAATAGCCTTTCACCCCTCGATATTATTCTGATGGATTAGGTAAAACCTAAGACGTATCTTGACTTCTCCGTAGATACACGAGTAAAGTCAAGTAATGTTATTTTAGTTTCATAATATTGTCTTAATTAAAAACAAAATATATATAATATTTGAAGTCAAAATTTACGATTGATTCACAAAATAAATCAAAATTTTAACATTACTTGACAGCAAACTTAAGCCTCGCAGCAATATATTTATCCAAAAATATTGAGGCCATTATTATAATTTTTTTTTAAATGAAATAACTTTCATATAAATGTTAAATAAACGAAAAAATTTTTGAAATTAATTTAAAATGCAATATTTTAAAAAATTCAATGTACCTTCAATGTTATATGGTTTCAAAAACATTTTTTTATTTTATTTTTGTTGCAAACATCAATCATATTTTTAACATTATATATACAATTAAAAATATGAAAATATTAATAGGTTAAGATCAATTTATGATGTAACCAAAACAAATATATTAAAAATATCACGAACAACTTGAATAATGTAAAGAAAAACTTCAATTTCGTAAATAAGTCTTACATTGTATAATGTAACACAGTTTACTCCCGATAACTGACGCAAATATCACTCGTAACTTAAAATTCATTTTTAAATACTTTGTCAATAAGTACCCGCCTACATTTAAGTAAGATTTGCATTTAGTTTTATTTTTCATTGTAAGAAATTGTAGATCTCTTTTTTTCACCCAACACCCATAATTTAAATATCGTGATTATTGTTGTTTTCATTACTAATAAATATTCTAAATAATTTTCTACCATAATCTATAAGATTTTAGTGTTAACTTTATGAGACAAAAAATTTTCTTTTATGTAAAATTAAGAAAAAGTTTTCTAATTATTTAGTACCTACTAGAAATTAAGAACAATGATGAATTTCTTGTAAATAGATGAAAAATATTTGCTAGAAATTATTTCTCAATTTTTGAATAAAGTTGGCCTATGGTCAGAATGTATCGTGTTTTATTTTTTATTACTATTGTTGAATCTACATACATGAAAATTGAGTATTTTTCGAATCTTTTTTTAGGAAAAAGTTTAGCATTTTCGAAATAAAACAAATGTTAAAGAGTCTCACCTTGTTTATTCTCTTAGATTCGAGATTTTCATTTTTTTTCTCATACACACTGCACAAGTGTTCCGCTGTGCCGGAGCAAAACGAAACACGTGTAATTCACACACACTAGAATAAAGGACATGCTGTAAATGCAAACAACTAAACTTACAATTGAATGGTCTAATTCAAGAAATAACGAATTCTATTTTTCACTTTTACAAAACTCATAAACAGAAATGTTTAGAAGAAAATACAATTAATGACTTCAGTTTCTTCTTAAAAATGAGCTAGTTCTTTAATAAAAATTGAATGGATTTAATTAATAATAAAACTTAAGAGTCGTTTTTTTTGTGTTTTTAATCAGACCATACAATTATTACATTTAGTATTTCTTGTTGGATCTACCGTAGGTGTAAAAAATATACCGATATCAATTATAAAAACAAAATAAATTAAATATTATTGCAGTACTTATATAACATTAAAATTTCATTACCAAATAAAATTTTAATACATTGAAATGTTTTTTTTTTTGTAGTCTTGTCAGGGAAATTCCTGCAGCACACACATTATAGCCACAACTACGAAAAATCAAGTGAGACTATCGAAACAGATTTTTAACTTCTAAATTAACAATAGAGACTTAAATGCCAAAAGGTTTATCCATCATCCATAACAAACATTTTGATTTTTTTTATTGTTTGGTTCATTTTATATTAATCTTAAAAAATATGTCCTTATGATTATAAGAATTAGTACAAAAAGCCTAACTTAAATGGGCTAATGACATTATCATTTAGGCTTAAATTAACTGTCGTTTTGGCATCTAAACCCCTAAATACATCCAATAAAGACCATTTAAACATGTATAGTGGATAAACGATTTTAAAGTTAATGCCAACCTTTTTTTCACTTTCTAAAAAACTTCTCGAGTAACTGTGACGAATTGATGAAACTTTACATGTACGTATCACAGTTTAATTTTACCATACTGCAAGTCTTCGTAAAAACATTCAATCAACAAGATAAAAACATTAATAGAATTAAAAAAATCTAAAAACTGCAAAAAATTACCATATTCTTTGAGCTTTTATTTTTTACTTGGAAATTATAGCATTTTGGAGTACATTCACCAGCATTAAATGTGATATCTGAGATCATTTTTTTTCTGTTTTTTTCATTTAAATTTGTATTTTTTTTTTCTTATTTATTGATTTATATATATTACATAATTAAGAAATAAGCATCTACGAACTATAATAACCACAAAGAAAATGAGTAAATAAATTTAATACCAGTTTTTTTAAGTATTCTTTTTTTTTTTGTTTTAAACTCTAACGATAGAGTTAGTCATTAAAAATTAAAATCGATACCATCGCTAGAGACGTGAAAAAGGAAATCTCCATTCAAATCACTACCGATGTTAACGAATTAAACTAATACATACACACTTAGCCCACAGATGTAATTTTAAAAACATATTTCGGTGGATTTTTTTAGTTTTTCTCTTTTTATCAGAAGCATTCGCACTCACACACATATATCAGAAAGAGACAGAACGCAATACTCAATGTTAAAAAATGTTGTCTCGTTATAATTAGCATGCGATTTAGCACGCTACGTTATAACACCATATATTAATCACAACTTTCACAATAGGTCAAGAAGGTTCGGTCCAAGAAGTTAAGTCCAATTCGAGAAAAAAATTCTATACATATCACGTTCTATCTCCGTACATAATTGTCTTTATTATTATTTTTTTTATTTGATTGTAAAGAAAATTACCGTACCCTTAGTTAAAGCGATTATGATAATAAAAACTGCCGATTTTTTATTTAGATAAAAATGTCTTTTTCAATTAGATAAAAATGCGTTTTAAAAAGTTTAACATTGAAATTCGCTGTTGTAAGGTTTTACTAACAAAAAAAAAAAAACAATAAAGACGAAACAAAAACACACGCAGAATTTGTACCTTACATACTAAGTTATATGGAATTTTTTTTCAACGTCCCCTTTATCATTTTCCCTCATCACAGTATAAATAAGCAAATATTAATGCCGGAACGGGCATTGTCACTCAATTGCTATTTAAGAAACACATTCTTACCGTAAGATCGATTGCTTAAAGCTAATAAAGAATAATGGCTTATTTTTTTTCCAAAACAATTTTTTTTTTCTATTTATTGAGAGAGAAAGAGAAAAGAAGAGTAACTCATTAATATTGCACAAGAAATTTATTTTTTGAAACGACATTTACATACAATTGCCAGTAACCAGTCGGCTATCCAAAACACTAAAATTAATTTTATTCCATAATCTTAAATTTAATAAAGCTCGGAAAACTTATAAAAGATACTAAGCTGTATGTATGATAGAGCAACGTGTTGCCCGTTCCTTATTATGCGAAAGAATTTTTTTAATACTTTTTAAAATATTTTTATTCTGTATTATAAATTAAACATGTTTTGATTGCACCTTTTTAAGAATTATAACTCAATTGAATTAACCTAACATTTTAAAGTCCGTTCACATTGTACTAAATCGATAATTTCCAAATAATGTTATTTTTGTAACGTGTTACGTTATAATTAATAACGAACTATATAGTATGTTCACAGAGGTAGACATTTTCGCCACCTTAACCCACCTCGACAGATGGGAATTTAATGGGGATCTGCTATTTTCACAGATTTTTAATGTTATTAACGTGAGGACAGTATGATTTTCGTGCAATTTGTGAAATTATTTTACCCAATTTAGTCAAAAATATGCTATATAAAGTAATGGATCCTGATGTCAGCATAATAAACAACAAAATCCACAATTGAAATAAAATAACTGACATTTAATGTCAAACTATTCCTGGAGGGTGCATTTTTAACAATTTCAGCATATTCAACTATAGCTCCCTGAATAGGTTTATATATGATTCAAAGAGGCAATGACAAAAGTGTCGTTTTTGACAGCTCCGTAAACACACCTATAGATATATAACATTAAGCAAAATAACCGATTTAGTATATTATGAATTGAACACTACCTAGTACTGGGTTCTCTTAAAATCACTTTTTAGCGGATCACGGTATTTTGACTTTCTTCAAAAATGGGATCTCAACTCAACTTGTACATTTCCCTACCATAGACAACTGCACTTTTTAATTACATAATTTTATTATGATATGCTTGCGAAGGTTTTAAAATATATGGACCAAAATTTACCTAAATTATTTAAAATACATAAAATTTAATATATTTTTTTATCCGTTTCAAGCATACCAAGTCAAAAATATTTTCACTAAATACTAAATTTATATCATCTCCGAAACATAAAACACCGAGAGTCAAACAATAGCTGCCTAATTTATAATGGATTTAAGTCATTGGCAGAATGTTCCATGGAGCTGTGGCTGGTTAAAAAATAATATAATAGACAAACTGACTAAGGCACAGAGCCATACAGCCGTACCACATTTTATCTTCTTTGACACAGGACCTATTCACAAACAGCCAACTCTTTTTTGTCAGTGAATAAAATTAATTCAGCCACTTGTTCTGGAAAAATCTACACACAATCGATTATAGTATTACAGTGCATAACAGCGGCGACTGTTGATAGACTAGGATCTAGTGACAATCACCACCGTTATATTATGATCGACACAAATCTTAAGCGCTAAGTTAGACTAGCGAAAAAATCAGTTTACTTTTTTTACAACAGCGGCAACCATCAAGACACCGGCATCTATTGACAGCAGCCGTCGTCATGCCGATTTGAATATATCACGGCGAAAGACCTCTTATGTATATCGGGCACAATCAAACCGATCCCGAAACACGACAGGCCGAAGCAATTCACTATAACAGATTTTGCTGTTTACACTAAACCGCATTTCTTATGTCACTTTTTTAGACTAAGATTAAAAATACGTCTAGCGCTCGAGATTATCACCGATCACAATATATAGTGTTTATAAAACGCACGGCATTTTTCGATCCGTTCTTGACTTTTCGGTTAAGGTGTCTACACAAGTACTCGATTTTTGTTCGATCATAACTGCCAAATAACAATCGATAAAAATGAATTCAATATTAAAGTACGTCTCTAGATGTAATTTATACCGAGGGACCACATTCAGACGGTATCACTTCTCTGTCTATCGATTGAAAAACATATTGATCATTTGTTCTCGCAATTATATCCGATTGCAGATGTTTGTTTGTTTTTTTATTTGTCCGACTGTTTCTGTATGTTGTTCCTGTTATTGCATTTAAATTTCTAGTTTTTTGTTAGTTTGTGGCGAAATAAATACATTTCATTTCGATTGCAGATGTCGATTGTCAATAATTGAATAAATTGGATAAGACAGCAAACACACATCAGCCAGGAAATAATATTTAAATGAGTATGCCCTTACATGTGTCTCATGATTATATCCCTCTCGCAGCCGTAAATTACTTTTTTCCAACTGCGTGAGTCGATCGTCGAATATCGACTTTTAGTAAAGGCGCCATTACGCACCGGTGTTCATAACTAAAGCTGGCGCTATTCTTATGGACTGAAGCGCAATTATCATAATTTATAAACATGCAAAATGTAGTCGCATTATATTTTCTGTCATGCGTGTTAAAAATAATATCACTCGTAAGAAAAGTCACATAACACACATTACACAGTCAGAAATTATCAGAAAATGCTAAGATTACAATTTATACTACTCAATTAATGTCAAAGGATTTGGTAAGTCACCGATTTTGTCAACATGGACTTGGCTCTAAGAATACTATGGCTATACTCAAGTTCTTATTATATATTCAGTTTTTTGTCAAAACAAATTAATTTTTTGAGAACTTTGTTAACCAAAGTCGAAATAGCGTCTATAAATCTCAGCCTAAGATTAAGATTAGGGAGAGATAAGATGGCCGATTGCTTGAGTCGATCGACAAGAACCGAGCGTGTGTAGGCACCCTTACGTATCGGTGTTGGTAGTTTCGTCGATGCGTTGTGTTTTGAATGTGATGTTTTCGTATTCCATACAGCGTGCTCAGTTGTCGCAGTAGACCGGCAAAACCGGGCTGCAGGGCCAGTCAGATGTCTCCTCGCTGTCACTGCTCTCGCTGCCAGATCTGAATATATAATAATAATACATCATCAAGCTATATCTTTTACGGGGTGAGCAAAGATACGTTAGTGGCCGTATCCACTTTGCGCTTAAATGTCGAGTCTAAAATGACCAGTAGCGCAGCCGATCGCCGTTCTCACAGCACTAGTTAACATGACCAAGTGATTACAGCGCATCTGATTGTAAGTATAGTGTGGTCCGAAACCGACAGCAATTATCAAAAGACGATTCCATTGAGTCTCCGTCTTGTTTTTTATGACGGACTGATTACTGGTGGCCGGGAAAAGTCTATACAGCTCAACCGGGCTTAGGGGGCGGGCACAGAAGGTGCTCAGCCAGCGAGTTTTTGGGTTGGGTGGCAACGCAAGGGCACACCTGTGGGTACGAACCTCGACTTGGACCGCCAGCCAAAATAAATGAAACCTACACGTGTTCTAACAGCGTTTCGGAAGCGACTACCTTGAGAAGAAACGCCGAAAGAAACTCAAGGCTGCGTCGGAGTGGAATGAGTCTCCGTCGTCATGTCGGCCCGTACATACCACGACTGAAGGTCCAACTGGACATACACTAGCGAGTCCCTATAACGGTCTTTGCATCTGTTTACTGTGGTCATGATTAGTGATGAAAATGCCCGGGAATATTCGCAAGGAAGTTTTTGAGCACTTTGGGAAAATCCCAGGTATTTTCACCACTAGTCACGATCATCACCTAGTTCGAACAACGCCCTATCACTTCAAATAAAAAAAAATGTTAGTCGAGAGATCAGGTACGAGCCTTGTAACTCTCTAACGTGGGTACCGCTTAAAATACGTACCTGTTTCTAGTGGGCGTGGTCTCGGTTCCGTAGTGTTGTTCTTCTATGGTCGGCAGCAGTGACGTCAGCCGGTCCGTCGGACGGAGAACCTGTTTTACATAAAGAACACTTAGTCCAATCAAATAAAATTTTAAATCAAATTTTTGACATTCGACTTTGCATTTTTGATAATTATTGTACTTCTAATAATACAAAAACAATGTGTAGAGGTTTTAGTGTCTGCAACACCCGGCAAGGGATGAAAAAAATTGTTTTAAAGATTTTTTTTTCGCAAATATTCGAAAACAGTAATAGTTAGAGAAAAAAAAAGTGTGAGCAAGATGTATAGAGCTAAAAGTTATACATAAAAAAGGTAGAATGACTTTTTTCCTCCTGCCAAAGTTAACTAAGTTAGGGAGGTTTTTAAGTTTAAGGGTTTTAAAACTCGCGCCATTGCATAAAGACCCTAGGCAAAAAGAGAGGGACTATTGCTTACTCGCTTACTCCTATTCTTACTTGACGATGAGTATTGAGCCACGCCTGTCTGTCTGTTCGTGACAAACTCAAAACCCAGTAAACGGGTTCTCATGTGATTTTCACGAATAAATAGTGTCATTAATGAGGTTTAGGTTAGAAATTCAACGAAAAATCAATTAACTTGTCTCGAGAACGTCGTCATTTTGTCAACAGTTACAATATTAGTTATTTTGAAATGTTGTATCTATTACATAAACACTCAAGATTAGTATTTGTTAATGCTACTCTGATTTTTCTTAGTATTTGCTAAGAAAATAGATTCGCCTTTAACAATAAAAAAAAAAGAATATATAATAGGAATTATAGTTAACCTAACAATTCAGTGTCAAATCAAAGTTGAAGAAATAGTTAATGTTCGCATACTTTGTCATTAATTAAATAATACCATTTGTAATGTTTGAGTGAAGGCTAGGCAAAGTCAAAGCGGCAGATTTAGTTAATTTACTACGGGTATCAGTGCTTAGAAAGGCGACGCATCGCGCGTGAGGACGGTAATGAGGGGTAGGCTCTTCACACTCAACCCTCCTTGGGAGGAAGCCCAAATAGGGCTATTCGCTCCTAAGGCGTCTGGAAGAATCTGGTTTCCCAGGCTCGGGTGGAGTAATTGGAAGGTCACCCCGGGAGATTTTGGTCAGCAGGAGTCTGACACACCGGCGTCGCTGACCTCACAGCGACCCTCATGGTCTTATGCAGGATATTCCACCGGGTTACAAAAAAAAAAGTATCGGTGTGGGATTGTTTTATACCCAGCCGCAGGTTACCTTGACATATACGCACACGGGTGGTTATTATAGCGTTATCGCTGATCGAATGTTATTTGGCTTAGATGTTGTGGATATGGTTACCTTGAGGGTGCGCTCCGAGAGCCGCCAGACGAGGCGCTGCCGCTGCGGCTGAGCGCTGCTCGCCTCATACTGCTGCTCCACGCGGCGGACGCGGGCGCGGGCGGCCCCCAGGGCGCCGTCTGACATCTGACACACAAAAAGCCATCCACATTGAAACAATCACGCGCTGCAGCGAGGCCTACCCCTGATGGTGACCGGCCAGCAGACTTGGAGGAGTCTGATGTTTGTTTTCTTTTATCTTTAGTCAACAACACGAGGAGCGTTGCGTTGCTGATCACGAAGAACACTGATCACTGCCTTTTCGAAGACCTATAGTCCTCGCTGTCCAAATGTCCTCGGACATCCATTTTTTTTTTACACTTGCCCGACATAGTGACTACAGAGTACCTGATGGTAAGTACAGTGTAGTCCAAAAACGAAAGCGACTATCAAAGGATGAAAATCCATTGATAGTCTACATCGTCATGTCGGCCCACGTATACCACGACTGAAGGCCTCTAGGTATATGAGCTACTGGATATACACAAGCTGATCCCGTAACGCGATAAGCCGAAACTGGTCACTATGACGGGCTTTACACCCATGCACTGTGGTCGCGATCCAGACGGGCACCGACGCCTTACCACCTCACAAATTTCTCGCTCGCATTTCACCGTAACGCCACCAAACGCCGTGTCGGATACTATCCGTATGTAGTGAAAGTTCCATATATCCGCACGAAGAGCTTCGCTTCTACATTCGTCATGCGAACAGCTAAGTGGTATATTTATGCAGACCGGCTTGATCACTGAATATCACCAGGTTTTTCTTTCTTACTGACAGTCAAATTCAGTTTTTGTATTACGATACACTACGCTATCCTTCAAGTCGGGTGTGATCACTATGCTAAGTGAAAATAAAACAGTATACTGACATGACAGTGGATCTGCAGCTCCCTCGCGAAGTCATACAGGTAGTAAACACTCTCGGGAATGCTTATCCCCTTCTCCGACCAATCCAACAGCTGCTTCTCTGTAAATAGAATAATCAAAAATAAATTAATCTATAATATAAAAATGAATCGCAAAATGTCTTGATAAGCGCGAAACTCGAGAACGGCTGAACCGATTTGGCTGTTTTTTTTTTTTTTGTTGTGTTTGATAAAGTCTGAGGAAGGTTATTAGGGAGAGAAAAATTTTAAAACTTCCCTGCAACCGTCTAAAAATAACACTTTTCTGTATTCTCATACAAAAAATTCGTCATGAGTCATTTTGAACTTTAACACCATACAATAAAGTTTCAATGTCAGTGGATGGGTTCCGGGAAGGCAAAACAATTGAGTGACAAATAAATATTAATGTCAATATTTATCAATTTTTATACATATTTATTAAGGCCCGGTTCCTTCAAACAATTTTCAAAAAACAGCCGACAGGCCAATATCTATTAACATTAAAAAAAAACAATGTGACTTTGTTTTAGAGAAATAGGGCAGAACAAGGTCTGCCGGGACAGCTAGTAATATAATATTTACGAACAATTACTCACATTGTGACCCAGTCCCAAATTAAGCTTGCGCTTGTACTATGGGCATAAATATATATACAACCGTAAATATATATACCGTATATATATTAAGCCGTGGTGGCTGCCGGCAGAATAGAATAGCACCCCCCTTTTCTTGCTGAGGTGCCGTAAAAGGCGACTAAGGTATCTCTTGAACACCGCAATTCAACCAGGTGTTTAGAGAAGGGAAACTCGACCAAACCTGCATCCTGCTCCCTCCCGATCGTACTAGTTCTCCATTCCATCGGGCCTGAGGGAGCTCGGACGAGAGAGTGCTTTTCTGGTAGCGCGTCCAGTTATGCACTTAAATATCTCCTGCGCAATTGACTGTTTCCGGAAACTGGACCTCGAATTTCTTAACCGGTGTTGAAACAGTCGCCGTGGCCGAAACCGGCTAGGACATCATCATCATCATATACAACCATCACAGAAAAGCTTACCACTACCGGTACTCGAACCCAGTTACATACGTTAGCATCATAAGCAGGGCATTACAATCTGCGCTACCAAGTCGTCAAATTAATAGGTAATAATAAATCATCACCCTATATCCCTTTCTGGATGATCAGAGATACATCAGCGGCTGTATCCACTTTGCGCTTTAATGTCGTGCTCAAGGCGACCAGCAACGCAGCCGATCGCCGTTCTCACAGCACTAGAGCTCGTGGCATTTCTATTAGAATCCATGCGAGTTACCTCACTATGTTTTCCTTTGTTGTTGTTATGTATGTATTGTATGTTTGTTATGTTTTATTGTCATACTTGTTTATTGTACGTTATAAGGTATGTTTTTGTATATTTGGTTAGGTTCTAATATTGAAATAGCACCGTGACGTCCGCGCAATCGGTTCCCCTGAGCGTCGGCTGAAAAACAGCGCTGGATGGCGCGTACAGCGTCGCCCAGCATATGCTGAGCTGAGTGCTCTTTGAGATGGGTAGCAGCACACAGGATACATGACGGGATGTTATGTATTATTCTTTCATTGTTGTTTTTATATAAATATGTTTGTTGTGTGTTGTTTCCTTTGCCTCAATAAACTTTTTCTTTCTTTCTTTCTTTTTTTTCTTTTTCTTTGCCGAAAATCCCAGATGTACAAGCAGTGATTAGCAATAGATTCGCGACCCTTGGCAGTCGGGGCCGCTCTCGATCTACAATCTACTTTCCATCAAATGCGCAATAGTCAGTTTATGTGATCGAAGGTTCCAGGTATAACCAGTGAAGGCCTTACCCAGTTTATGGAATATCAGGACCAAGGCGACCAGCAACGCAGCCGATCGCCGTTCTCACAGCGCTAGAGCTCGTGGCATTTCTATTAGAATCCATGCGAGTTACCTCACTATGTTATCCTTTGCCGCAAATCCCAGATATACAAAGCAGTGATTAGCAATAGATTCGCGTCTCTTGGCAGTCGGTGCCGCTCTCGTTCTACAATCTACTTTCCATCAACTGCGCAATAGCCAGTTTATGTGATCGAAGGTTCCAGGTATAACCAGTGAAGGCCTTACCCAGTTTATGGAATATCAGGACCAAGGCGAGCTCGCTGGCGCGCGCGTTCGCGCAGCCGGAGTCGCACGACACGATCTCCAACAAGCTCACCAACTCGCTCTCCTGTTAAACACATACAAAACATTCACGTAAATAAGCCATTACCAAACGTGTGGTTTTTTTTTTCTTCGGCGTGTCCTACGTTGGTGGCCTGGGAAAGACCTTCACAACAAAACCGGGCTTGGTGGGCGAACGCAGAGGGCGCTCAGCCAGCGAAATTTATGGGTTGGGCGGCTACGCAAGGGCACCCCTGTGGGTACGGACCTCGACTTGGGCGGCCGGCCAGTTGAAAAACGAACCTAACGGTGATCTACCAGCGTTTCGGAAGCGACTACCTTGAGAAGAAACGCCGAAAGAAACTCAAGGCTGCGTCGGAGTGAAAACGTGTGGTACGCTGAGCATTTTCCTGTGGCCCGAATTAACGATGTTCCGCTCTGTATGCAGGCTATTCTGTAAGTCGAGGTTCAAAGCAAAAGAATTATAGAGAGAGAAGAGCTCCATAGCATACTGCAAACAGAGTTTCCTAATACACGGTGGTTTAGGAAAAAGAAGGGTTTTTTTAAAAATCCGAAATTGCTTTATAAATGTGATTTTTCTAATGTATTCGTACTACTTTTATCATTGAATTCTTTTTATTATAATAGTTACACATGAAAATTGTTTATCAAAATCATTCAGTATGTTTTTTTATTAAAGTCCATATGACAATGTCTTAAAAAAATATGTACCATGGTTAGTATGCCGCATTATTTTAAAAACTGCTCTATTTATACAGTTTCCAAAAAAGTATCACACATGTTATTTTATTATTAAACTTTTTATTTATTGAGCGGTAAGTCGAAATGTGACTTTAATCACTGAAACAGTTAATAAGCGAATTAAATGAAATAAAATAATAATTCTAACCAAAAAAAACTGCGCAGCGCCCGACATGTAGCCTAAAATAGAGATTTTGGATGGGTGGACTCTTTACTCCTACCGTTCCCAGAGAGATAGCCTCAACAAGATTTTTCGCTCTCTGGGCGCCTGGATGAATTTGATTTCCCAGGCCCGGGTGAAGCGATTAGAAGGGCACCCCGGGGGGTTTAAGTCTGTAATAGCATCTTAGCTGAGCAAACATCTTGCGCAGCTGAGGTGCTCTGGAGACTCACATACCAATGATTGAAATATTATAGCATACTGTAGTGTAGTTACAAAAGTATAGTGTAATTATGGGACTGACATGGTCAGCCTGATATAAAGTCCCAAAAAAAAAACCGGAGACAATAAAAAAAAGTCTATAGGATTTCTGCTTGATGATTTTCTCCTAGGTTAAAAAGAAATGGAGATGTCACCTGGCAGAGCAGCGCGGGCGCGGCGTGCTGGGCCAGCAGCGTGCGGAACAGGCGCAGCCAGTGCAGCGGCGTGACCGTGTGCGCGCCGCGAGCCAGTCCCAGCTTGTCGACGACGATGCGCGACATCCGAGACACGTCGCCGCCCGTGCACGCGGACTGCGATATCGACACTGACGCAACAACAAAAAATACTCATTACTAGCTAATCCGGCAAGCCTAGTACAACCTTTTTTGACCCGGTGGAAATCCTCAAGGATCATCAGAGCCACCGTTAGTCGGACTTGAACTGACTAAAACCACCGGGATGTTCCTCCCCACGTCTGCCGAGTTGCTGAGGGAAAGGCAGAGTCAGCTTCCTTCGCAACTCGGCGACATCTCGTGTTAACTTATAACTTAATGGATTTAGTTAGAACCCACTCTGGCATTCCTCCTTTTCCTCCACCCTACCTCTTCCATTCTTATCACTCTCCTTCGCTACTCTTGCTAATGTTCTGTCCATTTTATTCACCGGCTTCAAAGAGGGGAGTTTCTGTGTTCGATTATGTTTTTTTATATATATATTCAACTATAACTTCGATATTTTTTGACCGGTTGGGGTAATTATTTTTAGGTCAACAGCATATATCATAAAAATGGTATGGTTTCAAGTCTGATGAAGAACACACACACACAGTAGATACAGGAGGAAGATGAACACAGATTATTGTAAAATAAAATTCAACAGACTTCGTAATTAGCTTGCAGCGAGTAGAGGAAAACCCTGAGGGTTAGCCGTAGGAGTCTGGCACATCGAAGCCGTTCTCCTCACGGTTTCCCTGATGGTCCTATGCAGGATAATAATAACTATATATCGTCACGCTAAATCTCTCTCTCTCTCATCTCTCACGCTCTCTTTCGAGATAAGCAGAGTTACATTAGTGGCTATATCCAGTTTGCGCTTTAATGTCATACCGAACATGACCAGTAACGCAGCCGATCATCGTTCTCAACACACACATGACATTTTTATATGCCATGCGGGTTTTCTTCACCGGTGAGCATGTGGCGCCTAAAACCTTACTTAATCTAGAAAAACTCAGGATGTAGCTTCCAGGTATTGGACCTACGACCGCCATGCGTGTTCGCTTATATAAACCGGCTCCTCACCCACTACACCGCTGCAGCCACACAGGATTGTATGTGGGAAGAAGAGTTGTTTTACTAGTAGTGTCCGGGCGTTGCCATATGTAGGTAGATCGCGATACCAGGGTTATGAACGATGCCCCTGTTTTACAAGTCAGTTCCCGTTTAAACATACGACGCAGACAGATACTTCTGTTTGTGTATGTGTGATTTCTGGCTTTTCCAGAGAACAATAACTCCTTGTGTGACAACTGTGTATACGTGTGTGTGTGTGTGTGTGCCGGTGCACCGTGAGAGTGATCTACAACAGCCCAGGTTAGTGCTTTCGATCGCCGGGCCCTCGGAAGTATCTGGACTCCCAGGCCCGGCGAAAGCGAAGAGTAGGCAGTGCTGGCACCCCGGTGGTTTTAGCCGGTGCAAGTCCGACACACCCGGGGAGTTGCCCTCACCACTCCCCTGACGGTCCGAACGGATATCCACCAGGTCATCAAAAAGAAAAAAATGTTAGTGCTTTGCCTTGTATAGATGTATGGAAATGCCTAGATTGAGGATTGAACCAGGCGATCTTAGACCCTTATCGGGTATTAGTAACATGTAGAATATCCACTTACCCAGTTCTTCAATAGAGACGCTACGCTTGCTGTTGGTTCTGGTGGCGTACTCCTCTATGGCGATGTTCATACATGAGACAGTGATGCATGGAACGTGGCACGGACGCACCTTCATCTTCGTCAGGAACCTGGGTATGGAACAAAATATTATTGTACACTCCATGACACTGCCTAACTTCGCCCGAGTGCGATTTACAATATAACATCACGCTTCATCCCTTTCGGGCTTAGCAGAGATACATCAGTTGTATCCATTTTGCATCTATATGTCGAGCTCAAAGCAACCCATACGAAAGGTTTGGGAGAAGACTTCTTTCTCAGGACTGGCCAAGTTTCGAAGGAATTAACATTGTATTGAAAGAAAGAAAGAAAGAAAAAACGTTTTATTAACAGCAGCCATATAACTACATTGTACAATAAAACACACATAAAATACAAAAAACACAAAAAAAAACAACCTAACAATACATAAAAAAAGAAACCGTATTGGGAGAACCGATGTCGGTTAACGCAAAAATAATATACCGATTTACACAACTATCACTTCGATAGAGGTGATTTTAAGCAACATGATAAACTTTACGAGGCTGGCATAGTCATCAAGGATGGCGCTACTAGTCGCGTTTCGGGATTAGTTTAGTCTTTGTATGAGGAATCTGGGTACAACCAGGTACACTCCTATTGGGCGGCGCACTTGAGGGAGTGCGTCGCCCAACATTTCCAAGGCGAGAGCGGTGCGCGATGTGTTCCCGCGCACCGCTCAAAGAAACTGAAGGAGAGCGGAATGGTGTCCAGGGGCCTTCCGTCAATAGGCCAGACGTCGCCGGGCGCTGAGGAAGCTGGCACAGCCTTGCCCTTGGCCCCGGCAAACGGGAGAAGGAACACCCCGGGGGTTTTAGTCGGTGCGACTCCGACACACCGGGGGGTGAGCTTCATCATTCCCTGACGGCCCATAACGGGTTTCCCCCGAGTTAAAAAAAAAAGTCATCAAGGATGCAATGAAGCCACATTAATATATTTGATTTCTTTTAAAAAGTGATCGCCGTTCTCACAGCGCTAGTACACCTGACATTTTTATCAGATGCCATGCGGGTTTCACCGCGATATCATCCTTCACCGGTGAGCATGTGGCTGCTAAGTCTGCATTTTAAAATAAACACTTATGGACTGATTTCTGAAGAAGTTGAAGACTGAAGTTTTTTTGCAGATTACGTATGGATTTAGGCCACACATGCTCACCGGTGAAGGAAAAAACAGTGACAGTTTTCCTAGTGGCATCTAATAGAAATGTGCCGTGAGAACGGCGATCAGCTGCGCTACTGGTCACATTAGACAGGGCGTATAAGCGCAAAGTAGATACAGCCACTAATATACCTCTGCTCACCCCGGAAGGGATATAGCATGACGATATATTATGAAGTATACGATATTGAGGTTAGTGATGCTTTAAAAAAAAACCTGTATTTGTTACAGGACACGGTTACCTGTCGAACAGGTTGATGGCGTCGATGAGGACATCGGCAGGCAAGTCGAACCACATCTTCAAGCAACGGAGCACGTGGGCGGCACCGTCGCGGGCACCAGTCGTTACCTCACCGTTCTGTGGAGACGACAATGCTTCTTATCAAAAAAAGGCAAGAAATAAGTTTATTTTGCTATACAAGGGAAAGCGCTCCTGAGAATAAAAGGCTTGTCAGAGGACCAACGGGCGTGCATCCTATAGAATCATAAAAAAATATCTTCGACTAGCTGACCCGGCAAACGTTCTGTCATATAAATGACTAGCTGTCCCGGCAGACCTTGTTCTGCCCTATTTCTCTAAAACAAAGTCACATTGTTTTTTTAATGTTAATAGATTCCCCGTCAGATTTCATTCTGCCAAAACTTATTGGCCTGTCGGTTGTTTTTTGAAAATAGTTTGAAGGAACCTGGCCTTAATGCTATATGTATAAAAATTGACAAATATTGACATTCATATTTATACGTCACTCAATTGTTTTGCCTTCCCGGGACCCGTCCACTAACATTTAAACTTTATGGTGTTAAAGTTCAAATTGACTTTTAAATATTATTAAGAATTTTTTGTATGAGAATATAGAAAAGTGTTGTTTTTAGACTTTTTCAGACATTTTTTTTAATTTTTCTCTCCGTAATAACCTTCCCTAGACTTCAACAAACACAACAAAAAAAAAATCAGCCAAATCGGTTCAGCCGTTCTCGAGTTTCGCGCTTATCAACACATAGCTGATCCGGCAAACGTTGTTTTGCTATATAAGGTTTTGTAATATCTTCTAAGATTTTCATTGAAATTAAGTGATGTCAAAGACAGTTTTGTTCACAATTAATACTCTTAATCAACAACACATTTATTTGGATAAAGATTAATATTATTACGTTGATACAACTCTTAACAAATAATGCATTAATTTCGACCAAATTTGTTTACCATAAAAACGGTTCTAGTGACTTAATCTTAAAAGATAGACATATACTGTCGTTTTAGATCATTTCAAGAGGAATAATTCTTTCTTACATATATTTTTGATATCTTGAACCGTTTTTGCAGCGCACGCAATGGAAGCCCTCAAGGATGAATAATTTTGCCCGTTTTTTTCACATTTTCCATTATTTCTTCGCTCCTAATAATTGCATCGTGATGTTATATAGCCTAAAGCCTTCCTCGATAAATGGTCTATTCAACTCAAAAAGAATTTTTCAATTCGAACCAGTAGTTCCTGAGATTAGCGCGTTCAAACAAACAAACAAACAAACAAACTCTTCAGCTTTATAATATTAGTATAGATTTCTAGTGAATATTTTCTGTATTATAATATACAATTCTGGTCATAGTGGCTTCCACATAAAAGGTAGATATATGCTGTCGCGGACTTTTATTCAGAACTATTCAATACAAACAATCCTACAGTACATCATCTTTGTGTAACTCCAATGGTTTAGACAGTGTACGCCAAGATAGCTCTCAAAGGCTAGATTTTTTTCCGACTTAATTGACATGTATCGTTATATCACGACCAAAATTACATAAAATCATTACAAATTGTAGCCTTTATGTTATTCCGATGTATAATCTATGTTACTGTAAAAGTTTCACGCAAATCCGTCCAGTAGTTTTATCGTGAAAGAGGAACAAACATATTCACAAACTTTCGCATTTATAATATTATTAGTAAGAAAGTAGGATAGAAGGATTTGAACACTTACAGTCTATATTACCAGATATATAAGACATGAACAAGATACATTACAAATGGCACTGTATTATGTGTTGACTACGTGCGCAGAAGGAAAGAGAAATGAAAATACGAGCAACTTATGGACAGGAACAATAAAAAAGAGAAAAACAATAATCTAATTTGCTAATTAAATTGAATATCTAATTATACCAAGGTAATGAATTTTATGCTTTTATGGAATGCACGCCACTGCAGACGACGGCATGATCTTATAAAGCAGCGGTTCCCAACCTTTTTTTTATTAGAGTACCCCTCTACCTGATTGTTTACTTAGTGGGTACCCCTAATACACAGACGCAAACACATATATATGTATACACATAAATAAGAGATAATTTAGTAATTTCAGATATACAAATATATTTACTTTAAAAAAATACAGCTGATAAAATATAAACATGCAAACATATTTAATGTAATATGATGTTAAATAATTTTGTATACGAGAAAAAACTATTAAAAAAAAACGTTAATCCTATAAAGCATATTTTATAATACTTTTTACCGCCATAATACTTTTTTTTTTGAGTACCCTTAAACAAATTTTACCGTACCCCAGGTTGGGAACCGTTGTCATAAAGGATCGTTTTTGAGGCAGTGAACCCTAAAAATAAAGATTCTAAACAGTTTTTAAGCAATGGTGACCTTCCACATATGCTAATGACAAGTTACTAAACATATGTATGTTGACTTGCTAAACGTTGCCATGGAAAAATAAACATACACTTTTGTTTTTCTTCAACATTTTAAATACTTTCGTTTGTAACGCTAAGCGACATAGTAAAATTTATTAAAACTTTATAATTCTGAACGTGTAAATATATGTTTTTCGTCCACTTAACGCCTTAGCACAAGTCCAACGTAGCGTCGCCTTAAAAACACGTTAATGAAATTCATTTTATATTTGTAACTCAAAATAGTGGGCAATGTGAGGATCGCGGTACATCAACTCTTTATTTATTAAATAAGTTTAAAATATACTGTGTCTCACGCAGCATAAAGTTCATTTTTAATTAACGGGTTTGTAAGGAGAGGTGGTATTACTAATCTGGTTCTGAGGCGTTAAATGGACGAAGATCATTACTGTATATGGGCTTACCTCGGAGTCAGCGGGCAGACGCAACTTGGGCTGAAACTTATGCTCCATAAGCAGGTACTCGTTTAGCGTAGCGTATAGATGTGCCGCGTCCGGCTCAACATCAGCAAGCTCCCGCGACGTAGACGCGGCAGCGGCTGGTGACGGCGGACTGTCCTCGGCAGCATCCGGGTGCCTCGCGCCCGCTCTCAACATTATCGGGCTTGTGACGCGAGCGGAGGGTGAATCGGCACCTATATAAAGACGTACTCATTTATATTTTTAGATCAGAATAAAAGAAATATTTATCCATTAACAGACACAATAATAATTAAGTATAACCAGAACTAAAGGTACATGTTCGATTCTGACATCGGTGAAAAAGGCTGTCAGACGGATGGTCGCTAGTGACCCTGCAGCCTACATGCCTTTCAATACAAGCGATACTTTGCGACCTGGAAGCCACAGCAGGGTCGTCACAGCCGAGTTCCAACGGCTACCTTTACACTTTCATATCAAACTGTGTGCCGTCGTAACAAAAAGGCCGCCGATTCAGCATAAATACTGAAGGTGGATCACCCTCAACGACCTGTATGTGTTTGACATTTTCATACCCATTTTGCGAAGTGGTAGGGCGTCGGTGCCCGTCTGAATCGCGACCACAGTGCATGGGTGTAAAGCCCGTCATAGTGACCAGTTTCGGCTTGTCGCGTTTCGGGATCAGCTTGTGTATATCCAGTAACTCATATACCTAGAGACCTTCAGTCGTGGTATATGTGGGCCGACATGACGATGTAGACTATCTCAATGGATTTTCATCCTTTGATAGTCGCTTTCGTTTTTGGACTACACTGTACTTACCATCAGGTACTCTGTAGTCACTATGTCAAGCCAGTGTAAAAGAAAAAGAGAATCTTCATCTCTTATAGACTAAAAACGGGCGTGTGTGCACATATCAAATATATTTAAATACCGCTTGCTTTTGTAATGGTTGGTAGTATCAATAGTAGTAGGGATTCACAGGTTCTAGCTCACTGATCACGGTGGCAACCCTAAAAAAAAAAAAAAAAAAAAAAAAAAAAAAAAAAAAAAAAAAAAAAGGTTTTCAGGGTCGCTGAATCGAATGCAAGTATTTAAAATTGCGTAGCTTTAACCGTTTCAGAGATAGCATAACATTAACTAGGCTATAATAATACAAAAGCAATGGGGTACAGTTAACAATGGATCATCCGAGCAAGGGTCGCCTATTGTTCGCTCGAACGCTATTGTTTGAATCCAGTTACGGTCGGAGGGTCTCAGGTACTTTTTCTATGTATAATAAAAAGCCGTCTACATTCCTTCATTACTCATATTCATTTATTTTAAAACAGTAATTAAACAAATTCCATAATAACATATCATTGTACATGGTATCGATGTCAAATTGATTAATAAAGTAATTCATTGTACAGTTGTGCAACTTGTAGTACAAATACATTAAACAGTATTGACCACATACTGAAGTCCAATTGTTTTGCAATATTTTTTTATTGAAACTCCATCGGTGGCTATTTCTCTTTAAGAATGCATAGTGATATCCAGAAGGTGGTCGTCCATAGGAGTCGAAAAATTCACCAAAACCATTTTTGTCTATATGTAGTGCAACCCAATGTGATCCAGGTTTTGTATCGGGGTCCAAATTACTAATTAAATAAGTAGGAGTTTCCATGTATATCGGTAATCTATTTGCAGCATACACATTATACCGCAAACTTGGATGTATTTCGTTCAAATATTTCTGTAGTTCTATTGTATTCATATTTATTTAAAAATACAACTTTCCAACCCCAGAGATCGCAAACATGTGTGCGATTGTAATTACAGTAACTTATTATATATCGAAAGGATGATTATTAAAAATAATACAAAGTAAGTTCATTTTAATTAATTTATTCAAAAATGTACACACAAAGAGATACATACAAATATTACAAAGTTAATATTTTTACAATATATATATATATATTCAACTATTATAATCGACGGATACATTGCGGTTTTTATCTATTTCAATAACATTATCAAATTCGGCGTAAACAATACAGTTAATAGTTTGTACAAGCGTCGACTCAAATCGAACTTCTAATCTTACAGTGCCATGTCTTATAAGATTCCAATGACCTGAAGAGTTGGCTGATAAATCCGGAGTTAAATCAAAAGCTAACAAACAGTAACCGTTCGAATATTGTTCTCTCGAAATTCCATTCCCTTCATTTAAAAAATGTATACCCGTACCCGAAAATAATGTATGATAAGCCGTGGTGAAAATATGGTTTTCAAACGAAGGTTGTAAAGCTTTCGAAGGTATTTGTTGACCATCAATATATAAACAAAATGTGTTAATGTTGTAATTTTCGAAATTAAATGGATTTTTAGTGAGATTACCGTTAAATGCCCCGTTATCAACAAACCCAATAATACATCTTTTTGGGACTTGCCCCAAAAAAATGTTGTCAAGTGTTTTGCCTTGAATCCCAGATGGTATAGTTAAAACTTTCACTTCAGCTCGAGTGACGGGATATTTTGCTGTAGAAAAAGCCAATGCTTTTTGATGTGCAAGTAAAACAGTTGGATTGATTCGTGCTTTACGAACGATAAGTGTTGCATCTGTAATGCATACTTTAAACTTTGAATCACTTGAAGGGGCCATTAAGTTAAATGTTTCTCTAGAGCGAACTAATTTAACTGACATTTCTACACCATTGATCAAGAACTTTTCTTGGTTAAATATATCGCCATGTAAGTGTCCAATCATTTCAATTTCTTGACTTTCAGAAGCTAATTTTTGTCTTTTAACAAATCCTCCATTTTCCTCGCCGGTTTCATTCATTTTGTTGGCTGTATCTTCATACCAAAGGCCACACGTAAGATGAGATTCTTTAGCTGGTTTAGCATAATTCAACAAAGTTTCCATGTAGGCACGATACGCATATGTATTATTTGGAGGTGATATAAGTTTTTGATTTAAATAGACATCAAGTTGACTGAAGATTGAATGCAACCAATTATTAACCGGAGCCACTACCGTTGAGGCAGCTACCTTAGAGGAATCTTGATGCAATATCCTGGCTTTTATATGAATCAAAGTATGAGACAGATCTATATAATCTTCATATCTTCTTACCGTTTTGACGAAAGCATTCCAAAATTTGTTAGTTATGACTCAAACATTTCTAACAGTTTCATGTTACAACTTGTTTCATTGTCTGATAACAGAAAAAAGTTCCAAAGTATTACAAAAATTTCTAAACAATGAGTCAAAATATTTTTAACAATAGTTTAATAGAAAGATGACTAACAAAGACACCTTACAAAATGTTATAAACCTATTCATATCTTTTGTTCATATCGAAGCCGGAATTCATTATCCCAAACCTTTTGTGCATTGGACCCATGAGTCATGGTGTAGGAGCGATATTTTCTATATATATAGGGTTGGAACTGTTTAAGTTACATTGTGAAACTGTCATTTCTATAGTGAACATTTAGTTTGTTATATTTCGTGTATTTCTAAGTGAAGTGAAATACAAGTATAAATTTAATTTACAAAGTATTAGTGACATAGATTCATACAACAATGAATGTAAGTAATTTTGTTATTACTTTATACCACACTTATATACACTAAAAAACCATCGCTACACTACGAACATCCATCAATTCAGATTTAAATTTATAAAATATTTTTACAGAACTCACTGGAAATTATTGATGAAGAAAATACTTTTAAAAATTACTACTATCCTCTATCGGATGAAGGTAGTCAGGATTTATTTAGTAATGTACAATCAAAACTAAAGAAAAAGAGGGAGCAAAATATTATTACCAAGAATTTAGATGAATTCTTTGAAGGTCCTATAATAAAACGAAAAAAACTTTCATCCACTGTATCTCGAATCGATGAAGAAGGTAATACCGTCTGTTTATCAACAAACGTTGATGATGGTTCCAGCTCAAGTAAACTTATTAAAATAGAAATATATGACATGAAAAAGATTGCAAAAATAGCCTCCACAGAACATTGGAAGCACGCAGATTTTAGAGTTAAATATTACACAAATGATAAACACAAAAATTCTGCAAACGTTAGAAACATTGTTTACGAAATAACTAAAGAAATTTCTAAGACTGAAAATTGTAAAAAATCTCACTTTAGTAATAAGTAATAAACGCATTCCATTCAATTAATATTCGTGTATATATTATTTACTTATAGTTTCTGAATATAATAATCATGTGTATTTTATAGCTAGAATATAAAAAAACTATTTTTGTAAATACAAATTTTTATTAGTACTTTCTTTAAATAAGTTCGTGTCATATATTTCCATTTTATTGAAACATAATCTAAAATTATATCTGTACCTTTCTTCAACGCAAATCTAATATGGAATGTATAATTTGTGGGGAATAGTTCCAGAGAGTGGATTGAAAGACTCCACATATGATGAAGAATTGTACAATATTTGTGCAGTAGTTGAGGAAAACATAGCGTGAGTATGCCTTCTTAAATTATCTCAAAATTTACAGAATTATTTTGTTCTTCTTCTATAAATATGTTTCTTCTTTGTTTTAGACAATCAAAACAATCATATCAAATCGGGATGGGGTCTAAGAAACTTTGTTGTACGAAGGATGATGACAATAATAAGAAAAAGACTAGATATGAAGATAGGCCATCAACTTCATTATCATCGATCGGGATATCAGCAGACCTCGATGTCGACAAGGTGCAATGTAACACGTGCAAAATTTTGATAACTAGAAAATACTTTACCAATCATTTGAAAAGCAAAATTCATAATAATAATGTTTTAACTTCTCACACATCTCTTAAAAATGTATCAATTGCTGAAACAGCCTTTGGAAATAGAATAATTACATATAAAATTAAAAATAAATCTGATTTATCATCTATGTTAGATTTTGAAACGCCGGAATTGTTTTTAAGTTCTATAAAAGATGATGTGCTATTTTTGATTGAAGAATCTATGCAGAAACATACTGCTTTTAAAGTAAATTTTATACTACACGCAGATTTTATACAACAAACTAAAGATATTCTAAATTCATTTGATTTTCAAACATGTAATTATATAATTTTTCGAGGTGATGACTTAAATATTTTCTTTTCTTCATTATGTGATGCTATAACAAATAAAATAAGTGCTTTTGAACAAAAAGACAGTGGGTGGAGTCTTAAACAAATTAATTGCTTAGACATGAATATTAATAAATTTAATCCGCTACGTGGTACGTCATATATTGATTTACCTAAAGATATTAGTAATAAAAAAGCTGTGATAAACGTAAAAAACTCTGACAATTTATGTTTTCAATGGGCATTACTTTCGGCATTATATCCAGTGAGTAAGAACGCAAATCGAGTATCGTCCTATAGCATGCATGTAAATAAACTAAAATTTAATGGTGTATCTTTTCCCGTTAAATTAAATGATATATCAAAAGTTGAAAAATTAAATAATATTAGTATCAGTGTATTCGGTTTAGAATTTAATAAAGAAATGAAAAGGCATAGTGTAGTGGGTCCACTATATTTAACAAAATGTCGTAGAAATAGTCACATTAATTTATTACTCATAAATAGAGAAAGGACTTACCACTATTGTTATATTAAAAACTTATCAAGATTGGTCAGTAAACAAATTTCAAATCAAAATCATGCGGTTTATATATGCGATGGATGTTTATTGCATTTCCCCACAAAGGAAAGGTTGAATAACCATCAACAATATGATTGTTCACATATTACTGTAGAACTACCAAATATAGATAAAAGATATAAAAATTGGTTTGGACAACTAGTGTCAAATACTCAATTAAAATTTGAAAATTTTCATAAAAAGTTAAAGATACCCTTCGTTATATATGCAGATTTTGAAGCCTTTTTAAATCCAATAAAAACGTGTTCTAACGATCCAAATAAACCGTATACTAAAAATGTTCACAAACATGAAGTTTATAGTTTTGGATATTATATTAAATGTTCATATGATAATAGTTTGTCAAAATATGTAACGTATAGCGGTCCAGATTGTGTACAGATATTTATGAATCGTTTATATGATGATTTAAAAATAATAAGTAAGAAAAATAGTTTTCAAAAATGCCCCAAACCATTGACTGCAGAAAATGAAAAGGAAATTGCGAATTCTAAACTCTGTTGTATATGTGAAATAGAATTTTCTGATGATAAAAAGATTTCATATTTTGATTGGTATACAGGTAATTTTAGAGGTGTTGCACACGATGTTTGTATAAGCAAATTTAGGATACCACGTCATGTTCCAGTATTCCTACATAATCTCAGCCACTATGATGCACATTTCATTGTTCATGCATTAAACTTTGTAGAGGGTGATGTGGATGTCATTCCCCAAAACAAAGAAAGATACATATCTTTTTCTAAAACATTAATAATAAATAGCCAAATTTTGAATTTAAGATTTCTTGATTCCCTAAAATTTTTACCATGTAGTCTTGAGCAATTAGCTAAAAATCTCAACGATGAACAATTTATTACTTTAAAAAATAGTTTTCCAAGAAATGAAGATTTCAGGTATGTTAGGAGAAAAGGTATTTATCCTTATGAATTTATGACATCATACGACTGTTTAAAATTAACATCTATTCCCACTAAAAATCAATTTTACAGTTCATTAACTGATTCAAATGTATCTAATGATGATTATAATCATGCACAGAATGTTTGGCAACATTTTGGTTGTCAAAATATGCTGGATTACTCTAACTTATATCTGAAAACAGATGTTATATTGTTAACTGATGTATTCGAAAACTTTAGAAATATTTGTATAACAACTTATGGATTAGATCCTGCTCATTATTATACAGCACCGGGCTTGAGCTGGGATGCTATGTTAAAATATACAAAAATAGAGTTAGAATTATTAACAGACTTTGATAAAATTGCTTTCATCAAGGCAGGTATTAGAGGGGGAGTATCACAATGCAGCAATCGTTATGCTAAAGCTAATAATAAATTTTTAGATAATTATGATGAAAATAAACCTACATCATATCTTGCTTATTTCGATGCAAATAACCTTTACGGTTGGGCTATGTCTCAATATTTACCTGAAGGAGGATTTGAATGGGTCAGTCCAAATACAAGTTTTGATATACCCGACACGTCTGAATTCGGTTTTATTTTAGAAGTAGATTTAGAGTACCCAGTTGAACTTCACGATTTACACTCTGATTTTCCACTTTGCCCTGAGAAAATATGTATAAGTAGTGATTCTAAAGAAACCAAATTAATACCAAATCTTTATAATAAGATCAGATATAAAATTCATTATAGAAATCTTAAACAGTGTCTGAATATGGGAATGAAAATAACAAAAGTTCATAGAATACTAAAATTTAGACAGAGCTCATGGCTGCAAAAATACATTGATTTAAATACAAAACGTAGAATAGAGGCAGTCTCGGATTTTGAAAAGGATTTTTATAAATTAATGAATAATTCCGTGTTTGGGAAAACTATGGAAAACATTGAAAAAAGGGTTAATGTGAAATTGTTAACGCATTGGGAAAATAACGGTAAAACTCTAGGTGTACAAGATTTGATTGCAAAACCGGAATTTCACAGTTTATCGATTTTTGCAGAAAACTTAGTTGCAGTACAATTGCGAAAAACAAAGTTGGTTCATAATAAACCCATTTATTTAGGATTTTGTATATTGGATATTTCAAAAACTCTTATGTATGACTTTCACTACAACTACATGATGAGGAAGTTTGATAATAAATTAAAATTATTGTATACTGACACAGATAGTTTAATATATCAGATTTTTACAGACAACTTTTACAATGATATTAAAACCGACCTCGTTTATCGATTTGATACATCCGATTATCCATCAGATAATACATATGGTTATCCAAAAATCAATAAAAAGAAACTAGGATTTTTCAAAGATGAAAATAATGGAAAAATTTTAAAAGAGTTTGTAGGTCTAAGATCTAAAATGTATGCATTTGACGTCGAAAATAAATTGACAGCAAAAGCAAAGGGTGTTAATAAATGTGTTACAAAAAAAATGACCATGGAAAATTATAAGACTTGTCTCTTCACTAAAAATATCCAATTTTGCAACATGTACAGATTCAAATCAATTAAACACACAATTTTCACCCAGCAAATAAACAAAAGATGTTTGTCTTATAACGACACAAAGCGTTATATTCTACCCAATAATATGGATACACTGGCGTGGGGTCATTACAAATTAAAATAGATTATAGAAAAATCTGTATGTAAATATTTCTTTGTTAATATATATTTCTATTCAATGTTCTAATTAAGTACCCTAATGTTAACTAAAATATGTATGTATTTCGATTAGTTTATGAATATAATATTTGTAAATATGTTGCTGTACACTGCTGTATTTGTATACTAGTCTTAAGATGTATCTTTTATTCAATTATTATTGTCAATAAATAGTTAATATTTGTAAATACTTTTTCTTATGTTTATTTTTTAATATGCATGTAGTAAGTGAATATATAAACCAACAATTGAACGAAATGTTTTATTTCTCTCTGTAACTCTCAAGCATTTACACACGTGCAACGTGATGTTTCACTTTATTCATCCATTTACTGCAATAGTTGCAGGTCCAAGTGGCTGTGGAAAATCAAATTTTGTTACAAACTTCATTAAATATATTAATGACATATGTAGTAGGGAGTTTACACAAATTACTTGGTGCTTTGATGAAATGCAACCTTTATATAACTTGCCAAATGTAAATTATCATCAAGGTATACCAGATCTTAATATGTTTGATGGGAAGAACGCAAACCTTGTAATAATTGATGATCTTATGAGAGAGTCTGATGGTCGCATTGTTGATATTTTTACCAAAGGAAGCCACCATAGAAACTTAAGTGTATTTTACATCACACAAAATTTATTTCACCAAGGTAAAGGACAAAGAGACATTTCTTTAAATTCAAATTATATTGTTTATTTTAAAAATCCCCGAGATAAAACTCAAATACGATACTTAGCACGCCAAGTATCACCAGAAAATCCAAAATTTCTTGAAGATGCCTATCGTAATGCAACTATGGAAGCACATGGGTATTTAATGATAGATCTTAAACAAAACACTGATGAAATGTGTCGAATTAAAACAAAAATATTTCCTCCAGATGTACATTGCGTTGTTTATGTCCCCACCAAAGGCTTTAAATATAGCAAGAATCAACAAATTCCTGTCATTTACACATAATGCCGCGAAGTCTAAACACGCATAAAGACTTACTGAGAGCACTACATAAGCTTAAACCTAAATATAAGAAAGCTCTTTTACAATCGTGTGACGAAAAGGAAATTAACTGTATTTGTGAATGTATACATAACGTCCTCCAAGGTAAAGTGGAACTACCAGAAAAAGAGAAAAAAAAACTTAAACGATATAAATCTATACTGCGGAAATTGTTACATAAAAGTTCTAATAAAATAAGAAAAAATATTATTATTCAAAAAGGTGGTGCATTTCTACCAATAATATTGGGTTCAATTTTGAGTGGCTTAGTTAATTATTTTATGTAATAAAAATGGAGCAAGCTAAGAAAATGTTGCTCATTGAACCAAGTTTGATGGACAAACTAAAATACAACCAAGTTCCTGATAGACCCACTTCTAGATTAGATGCTGAGATGAAAAATATTTTGAATAGTAATATGGATGATAGGAAAAAATGTATTCTATATCTACAAATTTTACAAAGATATTTACACTTTACTGGAGAAGACCGTCAACCTCATGAAATACCAATAATAACTAAAAGTATTGATACTACCACTCCAGAAGTAAAAGTAAATACATCTAATAAAAGTAATTATACCGACGACAAGAGTTTAGTTACAGCTCTGCCACCAAACACTGAAGATAAAAATCAGGAGAGTACTATATCTTATGAAAAACTTCCTTACACGAAAGATCAAATTCTTAGCTTAATACCAAAAACCTATGTAAAGAAAGGTGAGTCTTTATTGGGATTGCTAACTCTAAGTACAAATAAAATTCATTGGAATGATGATGGTACAGTCATTATAGATAACGAAAAAATTCTTGGAAGTAATATAGTAGATTTGTTAAATGATGCAATTAGACCGTTAAAAAAAAGTGATCCAATAGGTTGGGAAAAGTTTGCAACAGCATTGAAGGATATTAAAGTACCGTTGACTTACGTTGGGAATCCAGCTAGAAGTGAATACATACACCGGCTTCAATTAAAGGATATTGACCAAGTATCTACAGATGAAGAGTTTAATGACAAAAAAAACAATCTAGAAAAGATAATAAAACCTATAAGAAAAAAAAATAGTTGGGAAAAATGGACCCCATACTAGAGATAACTAAGATTTATTATGATCCATCACATCCTGCTGGTTACAGTAGTATTGAAAAATTGTCGAAAGCTATGAAAGGTAAAATGACTAAGGAAGACGTTAAAAAGTGGCTACGGTTACAAGAAACATACACGTTGCATAAACCAGTACATAGGAAATTTCCTCGAAACAAATATATTTTGTCCAACCTAAATGAACTTTGGCAGGTAGACTTAAGTGATATGAGATCTTATTCTACACATAATGACGGATTTAATTATATACTTTGTGTTATCGATGTGTTTACTAAATATGCTTATGCTAGACCTATGAAAAATAAAAATTCTGAAACAGTTAAATCATGTTTTGATAGTATTTTTAGTGAAGCTAATACCACACCAACACATATACAATCTGATAAAGGAAGTGAATTCCTTTCAAAAGATGTAAAGGGTTATTTAAAGAGTAAAAATATAAATTATTATACAACAAATAACCCTGATATTAAAGCCAGCATTGTAGAAAGATTCCAAAGGACACTAAAAATGAGAATGTGGCGTTATTTCACTCACAAAAATACCCATAGGTATATAGATATCCTACAGAACTTAATATACGCATATAACCATAGCTATCATTCTAGTATTAAGATGTGTCCTTGCGATGTAAATTTTGATAATATAATGACTGTTTGGAATAATTTGTATGACAGAGAAAAAGTTAGTCAACCTACAAATATTCCACTTCCAAAATTTCATATTGGTGACTATGTAAGAATCACCAAACACAAACATATCTTTCAAAAGGGATATGAATCCAATTGGAGTGATGAAATTTTTATTATATCTTCTATAATAGATAGATCACCGTGGGTAGTATACACATTAAAAGATTTACAAAATGAACCAATAACAGGAACTTTTTATGAGAAAGAGTTACAAAAAATATCTTATGATCCTACTTCAAGTTATAAAATAGATAAAATTATCGGTTCCCGCTATTCCGGTAACAGAAAGCAAGTGTTGGTCAAGTGGAAAGGTTATCCGGATAAATTTAATAGTTGGATATTGGCTTCTAGTTTAAAGAAAATATGATGAAGGAAAGTTTTTATTTAACATTGTTGAGTAATAGCTCCATGGAATACTTCCCAGAAAATACGACAACCCAGTTTTCAACCAAATTACCGAAACCTATTATACTTGAAGGTAGATGGTCTGTTGGTGTCGTTGAATTTCAATATCCATGCACGATGTTTACAGTTCAGGAACATGAAAATATTGTTTATATAACAAAATGGGCTGTAATGCCCCATGAGGATAAACCTTCACTAATATACTACAAACATTATATACCAGCCACCAACTATGATGATATTAATCAAATTTTAACAGCATTAAACAGCATTGATGATAAAGTTATATTTCGATATGATGAAATTTCAAAGTTTGTATCTGTAACTGTAATGGATGAATCAATAAGATCAGTTACGTTAGCACCTAGCTTAAGTCTTCAACTAGGATTTGAACCAACTAGAAACTTAGCACACAGGGGTGGTTTTGGAAAATGTTCAGCGAATTTACATCTAGGGCTACCATCCCAGTTATTTGTTTATAGTGATATTATTGAACCGCAAATTGTTGGGGATGTGATGACACAATTATTAAGAATAATACCACTAGACCCTTCAAAATACATATATGGAGCTAATAAAATGCATGTTTTCTCACCACCTCACTACATACCTGTTATGCGCAGGGAGTTTGATACGATTGAAATAAATATAAGATCAGGCACAGGACAAAAAATACCATTCCAGTTTGGGACATTGTGCATTAAGCTCCACTTTATGAAACTATAATGTATTCCAAAGAATATAATGAAATTTGTCCTTATGAGCACTATTATTCACATCAAGCTGGTCACGGTATTGGTGTGATTTATCGAGGAGCACCGTATCAGCGTGGACATGGAATTGGTAGTTTTTTAGGAGGCTTATTTAGATCTGTTTTACCATTGCTCTCTAGTGGTGCTAAAGTAGTGGGTAAAGAGGCTTTAAATGCCGGTGTGGGTCTATTATCGGATATGGTTAATGCACGCCCCATGGAAGATTCAATAAGAACTAGATTGAAAGAGGCCAGCTCAAATTTACACAAAAAAGCTCAAGATAAAATTAATCGAATTAACATGTCCGGTTCAGGATATATAAAAAAGAGGAACCGTTTGAATTCTCTCATTTCAGCACCGAATGTCAAGGTGAAAGGTATCAAAAAATCAAAGTCAAGTCATACTAAAATCAAAGACATATTTTCATAAAATGTCATTTCTACATAACAAATCATGTGAGTGCATTAAATCAGAGTTAGATTTATTTGCATTACCCTCAACACAAACTAGTATAGAAAATGGAATATGGATACATTATAAACCTATATCATCTCTAGCTGATGATGGGCCCCTCGAATTTCAAGTACCAGGAACTGGTGAAGATTATATAGATCTGTCTCATACTTTGATTCATATAAAAGCCAGGATATTGCATCAAGATTCCTCTAAGGTAGCTGCCTCAACGGTAGTGGCTCCGGTTAATAATTGGTTGCATTCAATCTTCAGTCAACTTGATGTCTATTTAAATCAAAAACTTATATCACCTCCAAATAATACATATGCGTATCGTGCCTACATGGAAACTTTGTTGAATTATGCTAAACCAGCTAAAGAATCTCATCTTACGTGTGGCCTTTGGTATGAAGATACAGCCAACAAAATGAATGAAACCGGCGAGGAAAATGGAGGATTTGTTAAAAGACAAAAATTAGCTTCTGAAAGTCAAGAAATTGAAATGATTGGACACTTACATGGCGATATATTTAACCAAGAAAAGTTCTTGATCAATGGTGTAGAAATGTCAGTTAAATTAGTTCGCTCTAGAGAAACATTTAACTTAATGGCCCCTTCAAGTGATTCAAAGTTTAAAGTATGCATTACAGATGCAACACTTATCGTTCGTAAAGCACGAATCAATCCAACTGTTTTACTTGCACATCAAAAAGCATTGGCTTTTTCTACAGCAAAATATCCCGTCACTCGAGCTGAAGTGAAAGTTTTAACTATACCATCTGGGATTCAAGGCAAAACACTTGACAACATTTTTTTGGGGCAAGTCCCAAAAAGATGTATTATTGGGTTTGTTGATAACGGGGCATTTAACGGTAATCTCACTAAAAATCCATTTAATTTCGAAAATTACAACATTAACACATTTTGTTTATATATTGATGGTCAACAAATACCTTCGAAAGCTTTACAACCTTCGTTTGAAAACCATATTTTCACCACGGCTTATCATACATTATTTTCGGGTACGGGTATACATTTTTTAAATGAAGGGAATGGAATTTCGAGAGAACAATATTCGAACGGTTACTGTTTGTTAGCTTTTGATTTAACTCCGGATTTATCAGCCAACTCTTCAGGTCATTGGAATCTTATAAGACATGGCACTGTAAGATTAGAAGTTCGATTTGAGTCAACGCTTGTACAAACTATTAACTGTATTGTTTACGCCGAATTTGATAATGTTATTGAAATAGATAAAAACCGCAATGTATCCGTCGATTATAATAGTTGAATATATATATATTGTAAAAATATTAACTTTGTAATATTTGTATGTATCTGTTTGTGTGTACATTTTTGAATAAATTAATTAAAATGAACTTACTTTGTATTATTTTTAATAATCACCCTTTCGATATATAATAAGTTACTGTAATTACAATCGCACACATGTTTGCGATCTCTGGGGTTGGAAAGTTGTATTTTTAAATAAATATGAATACAATAGAACTACAGAAATATTTGAACGAAATACATCCAAGTTTGCGGTATAATGTGTATGCTGCAAATAGATTACCGATATACATGGAAACTCCTACTTATTTAATTAGTAATTTGGACCCCGATACAAAACCTGGATCACATTGGGTTGCACTACATATAGACAAAAATGGTTTTGGTGAATTTTTCGACTCCTATGGACGACCACCTTCTGGATATCACTATGCATTCTTAAAGAGAAATAGCCACCGATGGAGTTTCAATAAAAAAATATTGCAAAACAATTGGACTTCAGTATGTGGTCAATACTGTTTAATGTATTTGTACTACAAGTTGCACAACTGTACAATGAATTACTTTATTAATCAATTTGACATCGATACCATGTACAATGATATGTTATTATGGAATTTGTTTAATTACTGTTTTAAAATAAATGAATATGACTAATGAAGGAATGTAGACGGCTTTTTATTATACATAGAAAAAGTACCTGAGACCCCCCGACCGTAACACAACAATAGCGTTCGAGCCGAACAATAGACGACCCTTGCTCGGATGATCCATTGTTAATTGTACCCCATTGCTTTTGTATTATTATAGGCTAGTTAATGTTATGCTATCTCTGAAACGGTTAAAGCTACGCAATTTTAAATACTTGCATTCGATTGAGCGACCCTGAAAACTTTTTTTTTTTTTTTTTTTTTTTTTTTTTTTTTTTTTTTTTTTTTTTTTTTTTTGGGGTTGCCGCCGTGATCAGTGAGCTAGAACCTGTGAATCCCTACTACTATCTGAAAACCTTTTTTTTTTTTTTTTTTTTTTTTTTTTTTTTTTTTTTTTTTTTTTTGGGGTTGCCGCCGTGATCAGTGAGCTAGAACCTGTGAATCCCTACTACTCACAAGAACCATTGACAATATTGACAAAGATACAGCTATATTAATTCAAACTACAAAAAAACTACAATAAATTGTCTTATTAATATCTAAACCGCAAATAAATTACTTTCTTAATTATTTTCAGCTGAATCGCATCGAAAGACGATCGTAATGCGCCGATCGTAATCCCTTCACTTCCATTCGCTCAAATCTGGCTCCGCGCCGCTGCCTCAACGGATCGTGTGCCCTGATTATAATACCTAAGTTACATTTTCTGACAGGATGTGTGACTTAACTTATATTTATCAAATCCTATTTTGTTTTACTGTAATTGTACTAATGTTTCTAGCCTACTCTCCTCAGTAGATTCTGCTATCGAAACCGGTGGTGGATTAATTTTAATGACGATTTAAAAATTATTAAAAGTGTAGCGCGCGTTTATTCTCTTAGCGGCAAGCCTGCACTGACGCTTGGTGACGGATGCTTCGCTATCGTGCACTGGCGCGTTTTTAAGATCACGCAACATTTCGAGAACTAGTGATAAAGTATCCTCACGCATGTTTTTGTATTACTCGACTTTCGAGAGTCCTACACAAGAAAGTACTTTATTACTAAAGCTGAAAGTATTTCAAAGAAAGATTTATTGACTATCATTAATCCCATAAAGCATAGGTAATAAAAGATTCAATGTATTTCTCGAATCATCAATCGGGCATATTTAAGGACATAAAGCCGGCACTCCGGCGTCCCGTCGAGACTTAAATAAACTTTATAAAGACTCTCGCCTCAAATTGAATAACATTTTCCCCGCAACGCAGCCTGAATATTCTCCAAGCGCAATTCTATAACTTTGCGTCCGGTCTAGTGTACAGAAACTCGCGTTTTATGTTTTGATATAAATGCTTTAACGCTATGAATTTTTGAAGTAATTATTTTACCGTTATTTAAACCAAAATTACAATAAAAATTTATGGCCTGCACAGCTTTATTAATTTTTTTGGTACGGAATTCCATAATAGAGGCAGGAAATTAATAACTAAAAAATGTGATAATTTATTTATTACATTATAAAAATACACATGAGTTAAATAATAAAGTATTAACATATTGTCACGCTATATCCCTTTAGGGGTAAGGAGAGATACGTGTAATCCACTGATGCTGTAAATGCTGTATCCACTTTGCGCTTATATGTCTTGCCCAAAGGCTAAGATTCTTGAGCAAAATCGCAAATAGTCGTACAGGCTGGTCGTACCTCGGAGTACTTATATACCACATGTTCAGCGGTGAAGGAAAACAACACGAGAAACTCCTTTTGTCGTCTTAATAAAATCTGAACTAGTGCTATCAGATCTGCGATCAATTTTGCCAGTTTGATCTTCGATAACTACTATTATTAAAAGTGCTGAATGTACGGGATTACCATAGCCTTAGTAACCGCCGCTTCGTAAATCAGTGAGGTACACACACATAACAGATTGATTCTACGACACCGACGTCGATGAGGGATAGTTAAGTCAACGGTCGCTGACACGTGTGCGTTTACGCTCCGAGCTGCAGTTCCACTCCGTCGCAGTCTTGAGTTCTTTCGTCGTTTCTTCCCAAGCTGCTCGCTTCCGAAACGCTAGTAGATCGTAGTTAGATTCTTTCCAGGTGGACCGCCCAAGTCGGGGTCCGTACCGACAGGGGCGCTCTTGAATTGCTACCCAATCCATAATTGTTACATTGGGCACCTTAAATGCACGCTCCTTTCACCCGGTGAAGTCTTAGAAGCCTTCCCGGCCAACAACTTGAAATAATTTTAATCAAGCGGTATCTCTGACCGAATTTTGTCTTGTCTAAGCCTCTGGTCACGTTGTCACGCCGTACAAGCTCGTATAGCCTAATAACAACAAAAGCTGTCTGTTCTATTGTTTGTACAACCGGAAATACTCTGAAGAACTACCCAACCTTCAGTGCCATTTCAAATACGTATCATTCGTAATTGCTCATCCCCACACTTGATTTTGATTTTGACTCTAAAGCCTTACATAACCGCGACAACGAAGCCGTTCTTTAAAACATTTTTGTCGCGTAATTTGGAGTTGTAGAATGCGCTGTCGGGTAGTGCTTACCCACTTATATGAAATAGGATTCATCAAAAATTAGTGAACAATCACGATTCTTGATCGGCAACGCAACAACAGCGCTCTTTGAGTTGCAGTATTCCGTAGCAGCGAAAACCATTTAACATCAGATGGGCAGTCAGTCAATTTCCCAGCAGAGTTTAAGAAACGTACGGGGTCTTTTCCAGATTAAGTACTGTCTTGGGTACCACATGCGCACCCGAAAGGGATATAGCGTGACAACATATTAAGTTTAAAAAATAGCATATTTTACGCTTATGACTTGGGCCGCGCCTAGACGAGCGACGCGGGGTATTTGCCCGCCATCGCTTAACAAGCCCGTACACCGCTGAACACTTTAACTTCCTTCGATATTTTAATATTATATTATACTCGCTCTGTTCTATAATAAAAATCCTTTCTTATTTAATAAATAAAAATATTATGAATTCAAAAATATGTGAAAGTCTATTATTCTAAGCTATGTACAAATATGGTTATATTATATCATTTTTGTCTGTTTGTACGAGTATTTGAGCTGCACTTAACATTTAGTGTTCGTTTTATTTCAATCCGGTTCATAAATGAAAAGATTATAGCACAATTAAGCTTTCTCATTTTGTAGCCACTATAGATACTTCAACGAATCTTATGCGCGGATTACCTCACCTTTATTTATGACTCAACGTTTTGACCTGGTTACACAGGCCATGGTCACGAGAAGACCAACGCGCCGCAGAGTGAACAAGTTAATTTGCGCGTAAGACCCATTAAAGTATTTACAATGAAAAGGTTACGTCAATTTTATGAATCATGTATGTCAACTTTATGTATTAAGGTAGTGTGTTATGATGCATTTAAGACCGGGAGTCTTAATAAATCATATAATATGTATCTTCGCGGTTATATCCGTTACAGGGTGAGCTGAGAGAAATAAGTGGTTCTACTTTATGCTTATTTGTTGTGTAACATGACCAGTAGCGCGGCTGATCACGTTTTTAAAGACACTAGTAAACATAACTTTTCTTTCAAATGCCACATGGGCTTCCTCACGATATTTTTCTTCACCGGTGAGCATGTAGGGCCTAAATCAGTTATTACTCTGGAAAATTCAGATGTACGCGTGCTGGGATTCCAACCTACGCGCATTGGCGTCGCCGCTTTTTTATACCGGTCTCCACAGGCACATAATAAGTCAACATAATCTTTTTTGTAGTGTTAATGAAAAAATAGAATTACTATCCAATACAGCACAAGGTAATTGCTTTTGTCGTTTTCTATCTTGATTAACCTACCCGTCTGCGTTGGGTATTACATTGTGCGGCAAATAAATGCATTTGCTTTCTTTCTTTCTTTCTACTTACTGAATCATTGTGATTAAGTTCAAACAAATTATGTGATAAATTACTAAATAAATATTCCAAAAGAACGATATCGTTCCATAAAAGACCGTTTGAGGATTAAGCGGCTCCAAAGTAATGATTAAAAATCCAATTTGTTCGCCAGGACGCGTCCGGGGCCATTCAACTAATATTTGCTTTAATGAAATGTGCAAATAATTAATATTCAAAACGCGAAGCCGACTCCAGCACCCCGTTCTCACAACCCCCGGTGCAATAGCACCGTACTTCATGGAAATACCACCCCCTGGAATTATATACAAATGTCTGCATAAGTATTGTTCATATTATAGTATTTTTATTTAATTATGAGCACCAAGAAGCCGATCCATTATATTAGTATAAAAATACCAGCGACTTTGCGAATTCGTTCGCGTGTTGTACTACTTTTATTATGATAATAAGTTTTCTTATATATATTGTATTTAAACGCAGCGACAGCAACCAGTTACACTTTTATTAAAAGTATAATATTATTTAAATGTATTTCATTTACTTATGTCATAATCATTTCATAATTTTACAGTTGCCAGCCCACATGAATGCAAAGTGAGTTTAATAACGATACGAAAATTATTTAAACTAGTGAAACGACTGAAGGCGTTAAGTTATGAAGCTTCAAGCCTGATTCGTTATGAAATTATACAATGTATGATGTTAATAATAATAATAATATATTGTCACGCTATGTCCTTTATGGGGTGAGCATAGACACATTAGAGGCTGTATCCACTTTGCGTTTATATGCCGCCCCAACGCGACCACTGGCGCAGGTGGTCGCGTTTTTCACAGCATTATTATGGGTTTCCTTGGCACATTTTTCTTTCACCGGCGACGGAAAAAATATAAAGGAATGCCCCGGGATATGAACCTGCGACCACTCACGTTGCCGTACGTGGATACCGGTCTGCAGGTCACTTCTATGACCTGACCATCGGAGGTGATTAGTTTCGTAAACTATGATGAAAATACTGTTCCGTGGTAAGGCCACAGTGCTATTATTAATTAAAAATAAACTCTGACATCCTTATGAATAATAATGTGAATTTACCGTGAAGGTAGTTTGTAATTAAAAGAAATAAATCTGCATATCAGTGAGGCGGCAAGCGGCGAGCAACGGCCTGTATACGATCATGCCGCATGCACCTGCGTGCGTGCTGCCGTTGTTTTCAGAAACCTTTTAACAACTAATGTTTAAGATTGTAATCTGTTTAAAATGTTCATTATTTTATACTAGCAAAGTCAGCCAAAGTTAACCACAGCGCGGTTCAAAACCCGAAGGCAACAAGAGGCTGTCCGTCGATTGTCGCCGTGATTACGCCGATCTGCACAGAATTCTGTACACGTTATATTGGCCGTGCTTGACCTTGGTAAACTGTTAAGCGCGCCCGCCCAACAACAATACTTGCCCGGTACTTACTCGACGCCCTGGACAGGTTGCAGCGGAGGGCTGTCCGCATTGTGAATGATTCACACGTTATTATACATCTTGAACCGCTCCAGTTGCGCCGAGATATTACCTCACTCAGTGACGCGCATAGGGTATTTTGACAGGGTAGGCAAATTCACATAATAAATTTGAATATTATATTACTTTTATAGGGAAGAAAGATGGCATGAAAATAGAATAGATATGAATGTAAAGGGTTCTTTTTTTGTTTAAATTAAAGAAATTTATCCCGGACTTGTTTATTGTAAAGACATGCAATGCTTTTATATATTTATGGAATGAACGCTACTAGCCTCACTAAGCAATTCCTAACGTCTGTACCACCATGGCGAGTGTTCTGCACAGTAACTCGCGCTTAACCTTGTTCCGCCCTCTCCCTTCCACAGTGGAACCACGAGCGCGGGCTTGCGGAGTCCCGGCTGTTCGGTAGCTCATATCTCGGCTAGGCCTAAGAAGTTCTCTCACTCTTACTTTCGCCAGGTCGTTGAGCTGTAAAATGCTCCCCTCGTCCAATGACATTGGGTCCTATAAACGAAGCAGGAAGAGATGTTCATGCAGATCATTATGATCACTGTGTCTACCAGTAGGCTTTTCTTTACTTTTAATACTTGCAGTCGTATTTTAACCGCAGCATGCTTACTATCCGGCGTGGTGGAGTCACTTTGTCGATTCAAGATAAAAAAGACCATTCCAAAGCCCAATGACTCAGCAAAAGTAAGGGCTAGAGAACTTTTTAGTCCTAGCCAGAATGTTTGTTACTATGACTCAGTAAGCCCGCGCGCGTATTTGTACTTATAGAAGGGAGAGAGTGGAATAAGGTTAAATAACTCTTTAGAAGACTCTCCGTGATACAGTCAGCAAAAAAATATGTAGCGAAGAGGTATTAGCTTTTATCAGTAGTAATAAAGTTTCCGTAAGAGTCCATTCAGTTCGCGACAGGTTTATGCGAGCCGGCTGTCGCAGCAAGCCCCTCCGCGAGCTCTATTTACGACAGGGTGAAATATTATTGTACTGCCCATATATCAAATGTGCTTACGTCATTTATCATATTCACATTAATGTACTTTTAGGGATCCTTAGTTCAGATTAAACACCAAATTAAACTTCAAAATTTACATTCTATCCTTCCTCCAACCGTCCTCTCTCGTAAAAAAAGACATTTATACTCGCTCTCTTTCTATCCTTCCTTCCTTCAATTACGTACGTTCCTTTCTACGCCTTTACTACTTAATTAATAATATTTCTTACAAGTACATTTATTTTTCGGCAGGACCATACACTCTCGGCCGGGATAAGTATTCACAATTAAACCAGACTAAGTGGTTCAACATTGACGGTGCACAGCCAGCGAATTTATGGGTTCGGTGGTAACGCAGGGCACCCCTGCAGGTATGAATATGGCGGCCAGCCAGGGAAAGAACCTAACGGTAAATTTGTAGCGTTTCCGAAGCGCCTGCCTTGAGGAGAAATGGCGAAAGAAACTTAAAACTACGTTATAGTGGAATACATCCATTCTACATTCATTTGAGTTCCACTGTGGGTGTACAACGCTCGGTAGCCCCAGATGTAAAGATTTTTCGAGAAGAGGCAAAAATTACTGGCTGTCACAAAGCCTACCTACTGGAGACGTGAGGGTTCCATTGCTTCTGCTTTTGGAGTTATGTAAAAGTGTAAATATCACTTATGTTCTCATTCTTTATAATAAGGCTGTATAATTAAATATATTTACTGAAATCGATATATATCGATTCGTATTCGATTAGTATTTAATGATAAACTTTAAAACTTAAGAAAATGATATTTTTGGAGAGGAATATGGAATAGGTTGTTATTTTACCTTTTTTTAATATATTTTATTTAAAAAAATTACAGTTATTACAAAACATATTAAGCTTTCAATAAACTAAAAATAAAAGGGTATTCTTCTAATTAAAACCAATATAAATTTAGCTTTTGTAAGTATGCACGTATCTATATATGATTACGTGTAATTGTGTACGTTGCGTGTCCTGTGATGTCATGCGGGTTTCCCTTGACGTTTTTTCTTTCAATGGTGAGCATGTAATGCTTAACTCCGCACGCCATCTGGGAAAAGCCAGAGGTACGTGCTGTTCTACGACCATTCGAGTTGCCCCGCATGAAAACCGGCCCACTATGCGCCAGGCCGCAGCCGCTAACATTAATACTACCCACAATTATTCAACTGACGCAAAAATATCTAATACATAAAAAAAATACAAAAATATCAACAAGTTTACACACGGCATCAGAAACAAGTACATGCTACATTGACCAATACAATAAAATAATATCATAGTCAAAATAATTTCGGTTTTGTAATAAGCCCGTATGATAAATGTTTATAGATTCGCATTACCTGGATTTGATACATGTTTAAATAAGCAATATCGGTAAATTTACTTAATGTAAACAGCAAGGGAGGGTAGCAGGACCATTAATTACCCGTAGTTCATTACGAGGCTCGTAAATATCACACAGGGCAGGGTCAAGGTCTCTGGCGGCTGCGGATGTTACGAGCTTTGTGTATTGACTACGCTATTGCTACGCAGGAGTACGCTGTTATTATATTATAATCGTGCCGTGCTTAGCGTATTATTTGAGCCAAAGATGCCCAATTGAACATTCAATGCTTTAAGTTTTGCTACAGAAAAATGCTCTTCAAAATGGTTTTATGGGGAGCGTTTAACCTTAATTGAATATAAAAATAAAAAATAAACAATCATAATAAGATAAAATGCTTAGATTTAAAGACAGTGATGGCGTAGTGGATAAGATACCGGTACCCGTGTGAGGCGACGCGAATTATCGTAGGTTCGAAACCCGGTAAGTACTTCTACATTTTTTTAGATTAAATACTTATTTAGGCAGCACATGCTCGTCAGTGGAGGAAAACATCGTGAGGAGACCCGCATGGCATCTGATAGAAGTGTCATGTGTACCTACTAGTGCTTTGAGAGCGGCGATCACGTTACGACATATGAACGTATAGTGTGTACAGCTACTAATGTGTACTCACCCCGAAAGGTATATAGAGTGATGATATATTATCATTATTTATGTAAATGACTTTCAAATACTCGTGACTTCATCATTATTACCCCGAACGGAACCGCGGGCATAACCTAACTCGATCTAATTATTATGTATAAGTACATACCTAGTCGAGTGAGCTCTTTTGTTATTTCCATTCATTAAATAGCCACATATATTTTATGTAAAACACGCGTGAAGGTGTGCCTTTACTAATTACAAACTTAATTTAACTAATTGTTTATGGAGTTAAGTATCACGTTGTTACATCGACGTGTTAAACTAAAAACATGGCAACTGACATAGATAGGTAAAATGTAATCAGATCAATGAAAAACTATTATAATTATTTTTTTCATTTTAATATGATTACATTTTGCCCATCTATATCTAAACATTGGAATATCGTTGTAAGAAAAGAAAAATTAATTTTCCTCCACACTGGTGCGGCAAACATAATCTGCCGAAAAAAGCCGACAAAATAGACCACTCGTAGCCACTTAGAGCGCACTAAACCCAAAACACTTAAAAGAATCCTTAGCATTTAAGATTAATTTACTTTGCATTTAAATTATTTTGAAGGAATGCTTTTGCTTTTATTTAAACTGCAGTTTCTTTGATTTGTAATCATTTAGTAGAGAATGCCATAAAACTACAGAGTTTTGATAAGTGTTCTGATGCTTCAAAACTTTAGAAATCTCTCGTCTATATCACAAAGAGAACTTATACAATAAATTTTAGTCATCTAGTTTAAAAATTTGTGCCGAGCGTTGATGTGTAAGTCAGCCAGTTAGCCAATAATTAAGCACTCATAAATATAATTTGAACTAATAATTTTAACACTCGTCTAAGTCAAAACCTTATTCTAAAAGTCAGCAAAGACGCCCTTAAGAACTACCAGCGTAGTGAGATATTAAAGGGTTGAGAATAAGGGTGGGTAACCGCTACAGAGGGTGTACTGTGCAAATATGCAAATAGGTTTCCGTAGCGAAGCGCCACGTCTGCGCCAACGACATAAGCCACTTGCGCTTTATTCAACGACTGACGGGCTGTATAAATGACTTACCGTCATTTTCATGCAATTAGTTAAATGTTTTCCTCATTTATATTGGGTTATGGCTTTACTGATAACCTTGCACGCAATGCTCAACTTTTTACTTACCTACAATGTAAAAACATTGACAAAAATTACGTTATAATCTTCCTCATTTCACTGTTACAGACATAAACGAAGTAATTTAAACTCTGTTTACTGTATCTGATATAAACAACATAGAGCATAGAGCAGTCCCGGTGACTACTTCGCTGTACGGCAGTGAGGCTTGGGTATGTCAGAAGAAGCATGAAAGTAGAAGGAGTGCCGAGGAAATGCGATCACTTCGATCTATACGCGGAGTAACGCTTGCGGCTCGTATTAACAACAAAGAGATACGCATAATGGTGAGTTTGAAACATATTATCTTCAAAAGTATGCATTGTTCAGGCACGCGGACAGGATGAATGATGACGCAAAAGATACTATATGAATGTGAGTGGAAGTAAGTCGCCCAAGGCGACCGAGCCTTGTTTACACAGACCTAATAAGTTCTGATGGAGGGTAATGTCAAAAGTATGCGGATTCTACGAGAGTGTATGAAGGGATTATTGAATGTTAATAAAGCGAAACAGATTTGCGAGAACAGAGAGAATAAGGACATAAATTCTTTATAAATATATTTTTAAGATAACTTTAATTTTAGTGACATCTAACAATACGTTATTTAAAATCAATTACAGAATGTTGTAACCTCTTCCAATAGAGGACGCTAGCAATGCTGTTTAAATTTTAATTAGCGTTGTAAGATGTTATAATTAACAATCGATTTGTAAAAAAAAAATATCGATTACAGGCTCATTCTAAAGTTTAAACATTAAAAACTTTGTCAAAACTTCTATTTTCGACAATCATTTATTAAGCAGTTATAATTGGTTTACAAATAGATTCCTTATGTTCATTTACTCTTACTCACATTTCTAAGAATTATATTATTCCCAAACAATTATCAACTAGTATCAGTATTATTGTGGCTGTGGTGACCAAATGGATAAAGGATCAGTATCTGTGCGTGGCGACGAGAATAGTCGCAGGTTTGAATCTTAGCACGTACATTTGGGTTTTTCCAAAATAAGTACGAATATAAGCAATATATGCTCACCGGTGAAGGAAAATATCGTGAGGAAACCTGCATGGCTTCTAATAGAAGTGCAATGTGTAAGTACTCTGAGAATAGCGATTAGCTACGTTACGTTACTGGTTACTGGTTTCGTTAGGCACAAAATTAAGCGCAAAGTGGATACTATCACCAATGTATATCTGCTCAAAAGGGATATAGCATTGCGATATATTATTTGTTATTATTAATTATCAACTTAAACCTGAAATTTTTTGTCTTTATCAGAGGCGTGTCATCTTTAATGATATTCGCACCCCATTCTTAATTGTGTTCTAACCGGTGAGTGTTCCTTGTTTCATGGCCAGTACTTGATGTTTTTTTAGGAGCTTGCAACGCGAACACTATCAAATAATAATCAAAAAATACGAGAGCTGTCCACTTTTATTTTAATGGTGCTTCTTTTGGATAATGCTAACCTGGTGCCTTCTAAAATTTTTTAAAATCTGAAAAGAATACCTAAAAATGTGCAAATAGCAAATCTTTTTCATTTTAAATTTACGGCTAGATTTATAAATATAGCTAAAGCTTTCGATGAGTGATTATCACTAATAGTAAAATCTGTTTGTGAGATGTATTTTCTTCAGCATTTATTTTCAAATGTGTGGGATTGGTGAATTAAGTAAGTATAGAAGAGCGGTAGTGACAGTGCGAGAGTGCGCGAGGACGTTTACTTTCGTTAGGAATGCGTGTGGGGGTCGGGAAGCCGGCTGCGGCCCCGCGTTATCTCGTTAGCGCGAACATGGAGCACTGCGGCGCGCCCTCGCTGTCGACCGCGAACTAGGCCATCTCACGAACCTATCGTGTCGCGCTCTTACAATATTTTTTAATTTAAATCATTAATAAACTGAATTCGAACTCTAACTAATCAAAAGTATCAAGTTATAACGCTAAAATGACATTGTTATACAAGTTGAAAAGTAAAGAGGGGTGGTGCGGGAGAGCATTTCAGGGCGATCTAGGGCAGCGGGTGATCGGGAGCGGGCGCTGCTGGCGCTCCGGTCCCCGCACTGACGCATTGCAGGTGCGCGCCAGCCGATCGGCGCGCGCCGGCTGCCACTTCACGCCGCCGCACCCGCCCGATATAAAACCGACTATCTTTTGCAGATCAAATTTAATCCTGCGTCGTGCGTCCCGAGACATGGACTTGAAACGTGAATATCGTGTCTGAAAACTTCTCGCTTTATCCCAGTTCAGTGATAAAAACTGCCCTGACAATCGAACACGGATATGAGAGTGCATCGAATCGAGTAGTCGATTCAGAACGATTCGCGTCCAAGCTAGAAGCGAATCGTATACGCAAGCTTCCCGGCGCGGCCGCTCGCGCGACTGAGGGCGGCAGTATCGTTTCATCCGTCGGTTCGTGCGGTCGCATTTGCGGCATAGTCTGTGATTTTTTTTTTAGTGTAGCTCCAGAAATCCAAGTTAATCTACAATGGTGAGTGTTATTTCAATTGAAAGGTGCTGGGAGTGCATTCTGGGGATCAAAGGGTTTCTTTATGAGCGAATATTTTTGAGATTCGGTGCGGTCGGTGTTTATAGTGATGACGGCCTCCATTATATTATTGTGATGGCCGCTTTTTGCCGCATTGCGGTTTGGCGACGTCTCTGCCGTTCAGAACGAGCCTTGTTGTCAAACATTGAGGGTTATAGAGGCGTACTACAATACAATTGGAACTGTACCTTTAGTGAAACGAGAGTTAACGAGAATAGTCAGTCGCCATAGTCTCGTAGGTGGTGCCGGTGATGTGACGTTAGTTTAAACGAAGCCGGTCTGTCGATGACGCTTTAAAATGGCGCACCGTTGCCATTGAACGAAAAACAAATGGTTTAGTGCGATTTAAAGTTGACAAAATAGCCGCGTCGCGCCCTGTTGTCGGCAAATCAATAGGCCGGTCGCAGCTGTCAAATGCCCGTTGACTCATCGTATTTTGATATTATTCATACGCAATTCGTTTAACATCTTGAACACAATTCTTTTACGCTGAGATAATCGTTTTCTAAAGCTATCAGAGTTAAAACTGCTTATTGTTTACCAAATTCGACGTGCCATATTCCCAAAAAGCGTAGATTTTTCTGGTAACAATCTAACTAGACGTCCTAATATGAACTCTAACGACTTTTTATAACGGTCGCCTGCCTAATTCGGGCTCCACAATAATGGGGCTCTATGCTAACAGTCATTCTAAAGAATATTTTACGATCTTATTACCAATACTTTTGTTGCTTGAAGCTAAACTAATTTCATAGAAATGTTATTTTGTAGCTAGAATAATTGGCACATATTTTTAAAATAACTTGAGTTATATTGTGTTTTGGGATCTAATAAGAATAATGAGCTAAAAATTATAATTTTTCTAAAACAATGTATAAAGTATAAAGTAATATTTATATTTTCAAAATGTATAGTGATAAAAATACTTTTTACTTTGTATTCCTAAAAGGGTGAAATAGGGGTTAAAAATTTGTTTAAATTTGCAAGTTTTTAATGTATATTACATATGAATAAAGCCAGGCCAGCTCCACTAATCTTAGAGATATTTATTATTTTATTTAACCTGTTTTATGGGTGCCTATTCTGTGATGTTAATAAAACCAAACATTCAGTTAATAATATTACATATTCACACATTGAAATATATTCATTATAAATAAGTGGAAAAAGCTTTTCCAGGTTGACAATGTAATAATAATATTGTCATAGTTAATAGTAATTAATTACCATCTAGTGGCATATGAGCTCATCTGCCATCCTTTAACATAAAAATGTGATTCACTTTATTATATTATCATTACAAAGTTTCTTTTTGTAGGCTATTTTATAAATTTGATAGATGACACTTTTTTGCTTAAACTTTCCTCAGAAAAAAGTTCTAGAATAATAAAATAAAGAGAGTCCTGATGAATGGTCCCTACCATATATCACCTACCATATATATATAATAGTGCCTGGTGAGAGTGTGTGAAGGGATTATTTAATGTTAAGGAAGTAAAAGAAGCTTACAAGAATAGAAATGGCATTCTATTCTCTCTGTCTATCCCAAGAAGGATTTTGTGTGATAATAGATAGACAGAAAAAAACTGAATACATACTAGGAACTTACATATCTTGATATTTGTTAAATCATTGAAATTGTTATGCTGTTAATTGACTTTACTGAAGTAAAGTCTAAACAAAGTTAAAGCAGTATCTATAAGTTCAAACCTTATTCCCTTAGCTCAGTAGCTGTTCTAAGGTTGTGTAAATAAATTATTTATAGTCTTTTTTGTATTGTAAGTAACAAAAAATTAAGTCAAGGGCTTTTAACATAATAGTTTACTGACAAAAGATACTAAGAGCAAGTGTCATAGTTAAAAAGGGTTTTCTAAGTTCAATAATTAAAAAAGGTATGTTTTTTAAAAGAATAATCATGATGCTCTTTGCTTCTGATTGAAAGCTATGATTTTGTAGTCTTGCTTTTTTGTATCTATATACAGACACTTATTCATCATGTAATGGTTTTTTCCATACTGTCTTTTGCAGTATTCATATCTATTAAATTGTTTTCTTTAGTTATCCAACAAGATTTTATTATTATTATCAAATAATAGGGGAGCAGCTATTAGCTGATATGCCAATGTCTCAACTGGGGTGTTTAAGTATCTCATATTGTTTAGCACTGTGTTAACCATACACTAAACTCTGATTGAGAGGAGTCATCTATCTAGTCTAATTTTGAAACAATATTTGATGGTGGTATTATCATGATCATTACAGCAGCCTTAATAATGACCATCTTTGAATCTAGTCCTCTGAAATAATCGCATCTCAGATGCTTTCAAGCTATTTGTAGTGACAGATCTACTTGGTCTATAACATCGTTTTGGTTCCACCCGGTTTGTTTTGTCCATGTGGTCCTCTATCAAAAAGCCTTCTTGTCAATCTTTTTACAGGAATTCTCTCGAATCCGACATAGCCTTGAAGTTTTTTTTGGCATTTCTTCTCATAGTTAGTCGATTCTGAAACTGTAGTACATCATCTTTTCCTAGTGGGCTGCCTAAGTCAAGGTTAATACCCACCGGGGTGTCCTTGCATTGACACCCAACCTATAACTCTCTGTTTGAGCACTTTTGCTGTTCATTCTTGCGCCCACTGGAGTTGTAATGGTCTCACCTAGCCAACAGCATTCTATTCTGCTGAAAAAAGTAATTCTCATAATATATCCAATATAGTTAGTATTTTATAATTAATTGATGCAAATTGTCACAGAATTCTACAGACTCAAGTTTTCCTGCATGATATAATATTTTTAATGTATTAGCAATAATAGCTTATAGTTGAAAACAACAGGAAAGTATATTTAATGGTCTCACAACTATTGTAGGCACACAATTAAGCTGGAATCTAAAATACTTAAAAATATAAAATATCTAATACCTAATCTAAAGTATTACAAAAAATATTATATACTCTAGATTAAGTACTTGAAATAAATGTAGAGTTGCTGTTTTTATTTTTAAAAGATATAATAGTGGTATGAGATATTTATCAAGAGATAATATGATTTTTATACCTACTTATAGAATTAGATAATTTTGTCTTAAAGACAATTTTTAGTTTTAAGTAATTAAAATTTGTTGAATATTAGTAAACCACAATTAATTGAAAGTGAATTTTAGTACAATGTATTTAATTGAATGTGTGCGCAGGCCATATAACTTTGGCAATGTGGTTTCCATGTCATAATTAATATAATGAAATATTGCATTTGTACATTATACAGAACTGAAAAATACACTCTACATGCTGGGATTTGAAAAATTCACATTGCCTTGCATTGATACCATTTCCTTATCCACTAGACCAGCACAGCCTCTTTAACGTTTTTAAGAGGCCTAGCAGTTGCCGTATCCACTTTGCGCTTATGTGTCAAGCTCAATGTGACCAGTAGCACAGCAGATCGCCGTTCTCGCTGCACTAGTACACATGACATTTCTATTAGATGCTATGCGCGTTTCCTTCGCCGCTGAGCATGTGCCGCCTAAACCAGTACTTAATCTGAAAAAATACAGAGGTACGTGGCAGACACTAACCATTCGCATTGCCTCACATGGATATCAACCCTTTATCCACTAGGCGACGATAGGTAGCCACTTCGAGTTTATTAATAGTAAATAAAGTTATCTTTGAAATTATTATTAGAAGCGTTGTAGGTGCGAATGTACGGTAATAGAAATGCTGAATATATGTTTCTTAGTTTGTTATTGTAGCTGGGGCAATCCATTGCACGCGTATATAAACATTTCGAGTCGCAGTTATGGAGATCATCCTATGAATGAAACTGAAAAGTGAGCATTAACTAAAATTAACATAAACACCTGCTATTTCAGCACTAGAAAGACTGAAACTTTTATATACAACTATAGCAATTCGGCGTTGCTCGATATGAATACATAATTGTACCCCATTGAAGAGTTTGTTTTCAATAAACATTGAAATACGTATTATTATTTTTTCTAGCTAAAAAGCTAAATACCAGTTTTGAAAGGGCTTCAAATTTGGGATTTTCTCGTGCTTACCCTCAGGCGGGTTTTAGTGACATTGCTGAGTCAGGATGAGAAAAAGTTTGTACACAATCAAATAAATGTTTTTATAGATATTTTAAATGAATCAGTTACGGGTCAAACGGCGCGCGCATGTTGGCGTATACCGAGCATAGTCAAAACATTGTGTATGTAGGGATAGCGGTGGTATCGCGCAATAAACGTGTTATCGGAATTTACATTAGAATGATAAGCGGCAATGCAGTATTTTGTCGCGTACCCGCAGCGTGACGTGTCGTGAGGCCGCTAATTACACATAATCTCTGCGTTTGTTATCTTATCGACGGCGGTATCGCGCGTCCAGGACCGATCTGCCGGTCTTGTGGTACCGACGCTCCTCAACGATGGTCGTCATGGCAGTACGTTGATTTTTATTATCTTTTTTATTTTAAAAAAGATGTTATTCAACCCTAGGGCTGAGATTTATAGACCCATTTTGATTTGCTCAAAAAATAAGTTTGTATTTGATATAAAACTGAATATACTATAGGAGAGAATTGAGTAGTCTTGATTTTTTTAAAGAGAAAAAATGTTTAAGTTTTTGCAGAGCTAAGTTTATATTGACGAAGTCTATTTAAAAAAATGTAATTATAATAATATATCGTCACGGTTAATACCTTACGAGATGATCAGAGATATATTACTGCTTTGGATGCACTTTGCGCTTCTATGCTGTGCCCAACGTGACCAGTACCGCAGCTGATCGCCGACCTCACACAGCACCAATACACGTGGCTTTGACGATGCTTTCTCGCGATAATATAATTTGTAGAGTTTTATTAAAGCATAAGCAAAGTCAAAATAACGTCATAAATTTCAGCCTAATTTAATTAATTAAAGCCTAAAGGCTTTGTTCTTGAATCGTGAGTCCTTTATGAACAACTTATACGAGTACATGTGCAAATATCTAGATACTTTTTTTTTTATATTGTCTTTTTCTAATTTGTTATTTTAACTCAGTTATGGGGAAACTTTGTTTTTGTAACGAGGGAAGAAGACGAACTAAATACTACATTTCGATTCTTCTATTATTTTCTATTAAAAAATAAAAACGAATATAAAATATTTATTTCAACCCGTGATAATATTTTCACAAGATTTTTCAATTAAATTATATTTGAATGATTATTTAAAAAGTTTTGACATAGTAGATTTTATGTAAAAAAAATGTTTTTTAGTGATAGGGCTATTGTCCGAACTTGGTCGTGACCACAGTACAAAGTGTATAGACCGTCATTGTGATTCGCTTCGACCTGTCGCTTTTCGGGAACCATTTGTGTAAATCCAGTCTTTCAAATACCTTCCGTTGTCGTTTATGTGTGAGACGATGTAGCGATGGCGACTGTCATCAGATTTTCATCCTTTCGCGGTCATTGCCGTTCCTGCCCTACACTTTACTTTCTATCGTGTGCTATGTAGTCACTTTGTCGGACCAGTATAATAATTGGAAATGTGACCCTAGTCTGGTTACTCGATGCGATTGTCGCTAATTAAGTTATATTGTCCATTTGCTGGTTCATACGTTTTGTATGAATTAATAAAACTCTGCGGTTGTCTTGAATATAATTTATTGCCGTTTGATTATCTACGTGACTAAAGCAGGGCGTTGTTACTCATTTTATCTATAAGTCCAATTAGTAAGTGGCGCGACGTTCAAAGAATTGAGTCGGTAGGTATGCGACGTCACGAAAATACCATTCTCGATTTTTTATCATGTTTCGAAATATTTTCCTTTCAGTGTTTTTATAATATGTCAATAGATTGCACTGTAACAGGGCGTTCGGCAGTATGCCAACAAAGCAGCACTAAGTGTTTAGAACATGTTTCATACAAATCTGTACAGACCGCGCTTGCTGCAGAGCAACAGCATTGATACCACTGCTTTCTTTGTTGATACCTGCCCAAAATGTCCCAATCAACTGTGATGTTTAAATGCAACTTACCTCTTTGACTTTTCAACAATGAGCGCTGCGAGCTAATCCTATACAGCAGTAGCGTACATTCCATAGGTGCATGCAAGCACTGCATGCCCTTGTGTTAAATAAGTCTGGAATAAATTGCGTAAAGTTAAACAAAAAACAGGAGCCATTTATATTCATATCTATTCCATATTCTCGCCGTCTATATTTCCTACGAAAGCCATATAATCTTTACTATTATAATATAATATTCAAGTTAATTACGCGAATTCTGTTTATCCTGTCCAAATACCTTATGCACGTCACTGCTATACAGTCAGACGCCTCTTGATTCCCTCCCGTTTAGCGCCCTGATAGCGCAATTTGTGGTAATCTTACTTACTATGCCAAGGTCCTGAGTTAGAGTGCCAGTGGCTACTTATTGCACTGTGATGAGCAGACTAGCTTATCATGAATAATAACTATATATCTTTGTCTAGCACCCATAGTACAAGCGCAAGCTTAGTTTAGGGACCAGGTTAATGTGTGGTATGCGTGTGTTATTCACAAACTCGTGTCGATAGACAATAATAATGAGTGTGTGTGCATTTGATTCCAGGCGGATCAGCTCACAGAGGAACAGATCGCCGAGTTCAAGGAGGCGTTTTCACTGTTCGACAAGGACGGCGACGGCACAATCACGACCAAGGAACTCGGCACCGTCATGCGCTCCCTAGGACAGAACCCCACAGAGGCCGAGCTTCAGGACATGATCAACGAGGTTGACGCGGACGGTGAGTACGCACACACATTTAAACTTACGAGTTTCTCTAGACCCCACTTTGATTTTGCCTTCACTATGCTATAAACTTGTATATAGTAAAATATAGAAAAGAAACCCGCTTGATATAAGAATGTCATGTGTCCTAGTGCTGTGAGAACGGCGATCAGCTGCGCCACTGGTCACGTTGGACAAGACATGTAAGCGCAAAGTGGATACAGGCACTAACATATCTCTGCTCTTCCCGAATAAGACATAGCGTGACGATATATTGTTATTATTAAAGTACATAGAAAAAATTTTTTTTTTTTTTTTTATACTGACTCGACATAGTGACTACAGAGTACCTGATGGTAAGTGCAATGCAGTCCAAAAACGAAAGCGACTATCAAAGGATGAAAATCCATTGATAGTCAACATCGTCATGTCGGCCCACATATACCACGACTGAAGGTCTCTAGGTATATGAGCTACTGGATATACACAAGCTGATCCCGAAACGCGACTAGCCGAAACTGGTCACTATGACGGGCTTTACACCCGTGCACTGTGGTCGCGATCCAGACGGGCACCGACACCCTACCACCTCGCAAAATACCCTATGTATGGTCTTCCGGCGAGCGTGTTCCCACCGTCATGTGACATGACTTTATTTAATCCAGGTTGGCATGATCGCCGCGCCTACCGATAGGTTTTTTTTTTACTGTTGATAGTCAATTATGCACGGCGTCAGATGTGATGTGGGACTCTGTGCTGAGTTGGGATAAAAAGAACAGTCCCCATTGGTATATTATATCTACCCGAGCAACGTCGGTTCAATATAGCTGGTTGTAATATAAATAAATAATACAAATATGGCGTTTTGGCACGAGTTCGGCTGTCGGATAGTGTTATCGTGTTGTAACGTGCTTGTACACTAGTGATAAGCCGCTACATCCATAGCTGTAGCCGCTCCAGCTAGCTATGTATGCGTATTATCGGTTTTGTTTTATTTATACCGGTTTCGTAATTGAGTCAGTCGTTATCATATGCTCTAGCGAAGGAAACAGGATAAATCATTATTTTATTATGAATTATTCCAAGGTATATAAAATAAATAATAATAGCATATTTTATTGTTCTGTTTGATTAATAGTATATCGTCACGCTATATCCATTTCGTGGTGAACAGAGATACATTAGTGGCTGTACCCTGTTTGCGCATATATGTCGTGCCCAACGTGATCAGTATCGCAGCTGATCACCGTTCTCACAGCACCGGTACACATGACATATCTATCAGAGGCTATACAAGTTTCCTCAGATGAAATACCTATTTAATCTGCAAAAACCCAGAGGTAGATACGTACCGGGATTGGAATTTACGACCATTCATGTGGCCGCGCACAGAATCCGTCCACTATCCACTAGGCCCCTACAGTCACAAATAGATTAATTATATAAGCCAATCGTGTAGTGCGATGTCGGACATGCTAATTTGCAAATTAAAAGTGTATTACTAACACCCGGTTACGTCAGCTGCCATTAGAACCAGTATCGCTTACATAGCTCTTGATGAATACAATTACAACTACGTTATAACCATTTTTTTTTAGTTATAACCGTTTTCCGTGATAACTTTTTACTCTTTGCGTCGTGCCTCTGATAATTTGGTCTATTATTTACCTGGACAAGGCGACAAAGCAAAATGACAAAAGTTACAGTAGCAATTGAAAAAAACCATGTTAAAAAAAAAATTGTTGAGTTCATTCTTGTGTTATGTTCGAATAGTCGGCTATATTTTTTTTTTGTCAGTAAATATAAACTATTGTATGTTGAATTAATAACGATTATTATGTAGGTATTTTGCCTGCCTGTTTACCTAAAATTACGTATAAAGAACTTTATCTACTTACGAATCATTTGTGCGACCCAAATGCGCTACGATGTCCAAATTTTTTATTAGTTGTAAGACATTACAAATAATTGTATCCTGAAATATCTCCCTCGTCTGTAAAATCATTCTGTACATCGTGGAACAAAGATCATTGCTCGGTACGAACCGTCCGGACACGGTTCGGACGTGCTGCGAGCTCAAATCCTGTGACAACATACGTTTAGATAAGAGAAAGGAAAACAATACGCGATTACATTGTGCGGTACATATATATTTACAACATGAGACCTCGTGCTCTGGTTAAATATTGTCACTCATTGCGTGCCGTCTTCACCGAATTTGTTTTGTATCACGCGATTTGCTATTTACATGTCTCTCTTTTACATTGATATGATAAAACGGTATTCATGTGATAAATGCAAATAATTTTTGTATTTTTTGTTAAAATAATTTAACAGATACCGTTTTTTTTTTTATGAAGATAGCGTTTATATTCGGCTGTGAAGTTACAATTAAAATGTAAATAATTTCTGTTCATTGCTTAGATATTTATTTTACTGCAACATTATGGAGATTTTAAATTAATTTTCTGATATGTATTACAAATAGAGGGTAGTAGATACATTTAGTAGTTGATGTAAAAATAGTGATATCTTAATCTTTCAATTAGAAAAAAGCAAATTGTAGTCAATATATTTTGGGGCAACTATACACATGAATGAATGAATATAAATTCATTAAGTAGGTATTTTGCCTGTTCTAAGTCAGAATAAAGTACGAAGGGAAAACGAGTCATTGACTTTTAAAATGAACTTTATCTACTTACTAATCAGTCGTCGGCCACACGCGCTGCGGTGTTCACAAATTTTACTGATTTATTCTTATTTGTTCATCAATTTTTCTTTATGATTTGTTAAGGAATATACATATATATGTAATACATTTGAATTGGAAAATAAATGGCAAATGAATGAAATATATGATCAATAATATTGGTAAAGAGTTATAATATATTTTAAAAATTTTAACTTATTTTTTTTTTATAATGATGATGTCCTAGCCTGATTCGGCCACGGCGACTGTTTTAACGCCGATTAAGAAAATCGAGGCCCAGTTTTCGGAAACAGTCAATTGCGCAGGAGATATTTAAGTGCATAACTGGACGCGCTGCCAGAAAATCGCTCTCTTCCGAGCTCCCTTGGGCCCGATGGAATGGAGAACCAGTACGATCGGGAGGGAGCGGGATGCAGGTTTGGTCGAGTTTTCCTTCTCTAAACACCTGGTAGAATTGCGGTGTTAAAGAGATACCTTAGTCGCCTTTTACGACACCTCAGCAAGAAGAGGGGGGTGCTATTCTATTCTGCCGGCAGCCACCACAGCTATGTATTTTTTTTTTATATAATGTTTTTAAGTGGCCAGTTTTAAAAACTTTCAGTGTGGCCCTCGTATTATCTAAATAGGTGATTTTACATACGATTTTCTATTTCATCTGTGCAATCATATTTGGCGACAATTTAAAGTATTTTAATACTGCCATAAGTTTAGCGCTGGGACTAATTGTTGCGTTTGAAATGCATCAAAATTAACGCTCACGACCGTAACTAAATACGCACACGGTGACCAGCACACGCGCGGCCAACGTTGGACACGTTGAGAGAGGAATTGGTCACGGCGAGAGAGCACAGACAATACCATGTCTGTGACCAAGACTAGTTTACACGTCTACATTGGAGATTTATATATAATTAATGCCGTAGACAACACTATTGTACGCTGATTCGGATACCTAGAAAGACTAAATCATGATAAAATAAACTTTTTTTTTTTGGGCTTGATAATTCTTGTTCGCCTGGAAGGGTCTAATGAATAAGGGACTGGTAAATATGCGCGGCGATGCGAATATTCGTAGGTTCGAATCCCAGCTCGTACACCTGAGTTTTTCCAGATTAAGTATAGATTTAGGCACCACATGATCGCCGGTGAAGCCCACGTGACATCTTGTGGTAATATTGTGTATTAAAGCTATGAGAACGGCGATCAGCTGCGCTACTGATCGCGTTGGGTACGACATATAAGCGCAGAGTGGATACAATCACTAATGTGTCTCTGCTCACCCCGGAACGATATAGCGTGACGATAAATTATTATTTTTAATATTGAAAATGTGACTAGTTTGATATCATCGTGCATAAGTGGTATGTATATACAAGTATATGAAGTAGGGCAATGTGCGGAACTTCATTATAATTCACGAAACACTGAATGTAGTTGCTCCGGTTGAGAAACTCGATCCGCACTCGGTGAAGCCATTGTTGATTCGTGAAGCGGCTTGCGGACGACGCTGCGCCGTGGACTAGTTGCGGCGACCGGCTCTGGCCGCACAATGCCCGTTGTAACTCGTTTGCTGTGCACTGCCGCGACAAACTTCGCACTGGCTCTTGTGCTAATCACAGACCATTCAAACGAAGACGTCGAATCTTCGTCCTAGTGCTTATTTGTTTAATTCACCCACGGTAAATTTTATAGTAAACAGTATTTTTTCAGTATTTTAAATACAAAGCATTATTTCAATGTATTTTATAGTTATCTTTATACCTACATCAATCGTGTTTTAAAATTTTGAATATTTATTCATGAATAGGTATAAATGGAAGAATATTTTTATATAAAGATTGAACAAACAGACAAAATGTGGATAAGTATTATTTTATGCATAAGTAAAGGCTATAAGGTAACTCACAAAAAAAAAACAGTTTGAAACCGGCACATTCTAGTCAGCTGACACCCAAGCTAGGGCTACCTGTATCTCTGGTGTCAGTCAGTGTTGTTCCTGTCACATAATAGGTTATGTTCAGTTTATATCCGCTGCGTAGGTTCAATCTTAACTTTTGATTAATAGATACCATCATACCAGAGGTCTGAGAGAGAGTCAGACCAGACCAGAAAACAATTTAAAAAATATTTAAACACTAAATAAAGCCAACACCAGTTACAAAGAGACATCACTGATCTAATTATTCAGTAATAGGCACATAAGATCAATTCAAACTTAAAAAGTACTGTATTTAAGCAAGCACTTTTAAATCATCGATAGAATAAATATAGCAGCGTTTATAAAAGCCGAATATACCGAGGAGAACTTTCATTACATTCATTATTTATCAAGGCCATTCGAAATTACAATACTTTAAAAATTTCGTATTAAGTTTACAATTCATTGTTTTAATTAATTTCGTAACAATAAATAAATTATCACTTGTGTATACAATATCGAAGAATTTACATTGCAAACGTAACGGCTAAATCTTATTACGCTGTAGTTTATTTTTGAGACAACGATTAAAGATATAGATCTTTGAGTTTAATAAGGTGTATAAGGGACGGTATCGATGTGCGGTGACGCGAACAGCTGTGGGTTCGTATCTCGACACATACATCTGGATTTTTGTAGATTAAGCGTTGACTCCGGCACAACATGAACACCGGTGACGTATAACATCGTGAGGAAACCCGCGTAGCATCAATAGAAATGGCATGTGTACCAGTTCTCTGATAACGGCGATCACTGGTTGGACACGACATATAAGCGTTAAGTTGATACAACCACTAATTTATCTCTGCTCACCCCAAAATGGGTATAGCGTTACGATATGATATTATATTTGAGACATTTAAACACCGATATAGAATTTTTATAGGCATTATTACCATAGTTTCTAACTTATCGTTGCGGGCAAATAATTCGATTACCTTTTTAATCAGTTTATCTTAAGGATACGAGTTGTCCATATCTATGCAGTATCAAGAAAAGGCGCTATCAACAAGTATGCGTAACGGGCTTGTCGCATTTTTTAATCTCATCTATAATAATTATATTATAATAATCAGTTATCAATGTGTTGCAAAAATTCCTCGTATAACCTATATACATTTTATCGGATAAAAATAAAATTTGAATTAATCTCTGACGGATAATAATCATAACTTCTAATTTAATACTAAATGTATGTTTTTTAAGTAGGTTTGGTTAAACATTCTATGTGTTTGTGGGTAGTTGTCTGTTCTAAGGCCAGGTTACACACTCATGCAAGTTATTTATTTATTTTATTGTAAAGTAACGCATTAAAAAAAAACACTAAAGTATTTCTCCAATTATAGATTACTTCAGCCTGTGTTCAAAGAGCCAAAAACAATGATAGTAAATGAAACTTGAATGTTCAACTTATTTTAACAAAGCTGATTATATAACTCATGAATTAAGTTTTCATGCAGTGACTGATGAAATTATAAATGTCGCCATTTTGGACGATATATTGCTAGATTTATATCTACTGTAAAATTTCAATTATTGAATATTTTGAATAGTCTTTAGAAATAAATCAAACCTTAACCTTAAATCAGTGGCGTGCAAACATATTGAATATCCTACAATTCTTACATACAATTGGTAATTAATCATTTGTTCGTGCTTAGTCACGTCAAGCACGGCACTTTATCGTTTTTGTGCCTTATATAAGCAAACTAACATACAACCGCCTTCTATTGTTTATTTTATTCTATAAATTTTTGAGACGTTCGACGGCGCCAGGACTATTCGTCTTTTTTTCTCAAGGGACCCAAAAATTCGACTCTTTGTACGCCGTAACGTAAACAAGTGACTTTAAAGACATTGCAACTTGAGTATTAAGATATTATTATTGTTTTCGGTTTATCGTACACAATTTTGTTCTTCACTTCAAATGTGCTTATAGAGTTTTAACGAAAAGCATGTGACATTAAGTAAATAATTTTAGTATTTTAATGTTGTATCTTTTCATATAAATGCTTATTCCATTATATTCCTTTTAAAATTCTAACTAATTTTTTTTTATTAACTATAACAAGAAAAGCGTCTCGCATATTTGGGTGACGTGGCGACAAAACACATATAAACATTCCGTATGTAGAAAACAATAAAAACTTTAATTTTGTTAGCCTGATTTTAAACTTTGTGGACAGAAGCGAACTAGCTGGAAGCTAGCTTTGTTTTATAGTGCATACTTATCATTGAATAAAGGTTACTAATATTCTATAGTATATAATACATTGGACCTCAGTTATACCTATAAAAAGAAATGTTTTCGTAAAGTGGTCACTGTTATTTATCTACGTTCTGCCTCAGTTAGGCATGGAAGTAATTGTTACTTTTGTAACGATTACATGTGAATTTATTATTTTTATTACTGTTATATCGATACCTCACCGTTCACTAAGTTTTGTTAAACACGCCCTTGTCATAAACAACCTTAAGTAAAAGTATTTATTTTTATATTTACGGCGCACATAATGTTTTTTTTTATCCCTTTTGCACGAGTAATGTGGTCATAATGCCATCTCCATCCACGTGATATATTAAACGGTAGTAATAAACTCTTTTCCTGATGGAACACGTGATTTATCTTTGATATTATTATCCGGTGATTCATGGTATATTCCATGCGTACTTTCCTTGTAAAATTACAACCATAACTGCCATTATTGCCCGCATCCCTGAGTCCACGTGACGAACGAACGGCCATATTTAGTTTCCGACAACACAGTACGCATAGGAGCATCCGGCGACTGCGCCAAATGTTGCCGGCGAATTAATAATGCTTCCTCTTCACCAAAGGTTGCAAAACAATTATTTTTCGTAGACCTCTTTAAAAGTTTTACTGGTTTCTGTGGACCCCGTGCTGCCACATTTTTACCATAATCCCAAAAAAATTTTAGCGAAAAAATTTAAAAATTAGAATACAGAAGCTTCAAAATGTTTTTTTAAAAGTCTCAATACGACCGTCGTCGTCGAAATACATAGACAATCAATAATCACAAAACAAATTTGAATTTATACAGTTTAACGGAAATTCGGAGCGCGGTCGCGAAGCGTGAGAGGGTACACCCGCACATATACGATCGAATAATTGTAATAAGACTGCCGCGGGGGGGGGGGGGGGGGGGGGTGGGGGGGGGTGCTGTAGGCAACGCTGCTGCCCGCGCACATTTTGTAACGGGCTTAAATTATCTGTGTGCGCATAAAATATTTTTCATGTTAACTTAATTTTTTGTTTAGTGTTTAATCTGCTTACCTTGATAGATAAAGCCAAGCCAACATTTTTGTTCTTTATTACCGAAACTAGAAAAATTTTCGTGGTCCCCACAAACAACTTATGCACTACCATTTTTTTCACGCCAACATAGACCTCCGTCGAGTCTTCCGTGGTCCCTTGGGGGTTTATCGGAACCACTTTGTGAATCAATGATTTACACGGTCGCCAACACGCAGGACAGCGTTGCCGGCCAACGTAACTCGCAAGCGGAAAGCGTGTGAGGGACGTTTGATTGTGGGCACTGGGTACCCAGAAGAGATAATTGTAGCGCGTGTGGACGCCCTTCCTCTCTGATAATCATGTTTGTTGTTATGCGGCTCTCTCACATTAGAAACTCTACATTATTGAGGTGATATACATTGCAGAAGTAAATAATTTAGCATCGATCTACGATCGGCGCGCACCTGGGGAGACGCTACGTCCCCCGACATTACTCGATACGTTTAGGCAGATAATATTACAATCATCCGCCGACTTCTCAATGGGCGCTCAGGGTGAGGGTGCACGGCCTCTGAAATATTGTATACGTTGTCAAGTATATTCACGATTAATTTTGTAATTTTACTTGACGGGCACTGAACGAGGCATAAAAGCGCTCGTAAATTATATTAAGTGTACAAGTTAAACGATAAAGTCTGACGCTCGGGTATTAAACCAGTTTTGTAAATAGCGACGTAGGTTGCTGTTCGCTAAAGATCTGTTGGGAATGAAAAGGGAATTGCAATGCAATATCATCACGCCGTATCTCTTTATCGCTTATAAGTCGAATCTTTCCTTAGGGCCTACACAATGTAATATTTTATCAACGCCTAGCTGCGGCGGCCCGCTATTGCCCGGGTAGAAACAGTTTTACGCCTCTTAGGGGTTGACTGTCAAAAACGTTAAAACACGTATTTTTTTATTAACAAAAAGCTAATTACCAGTTTTCATAGAGATTACTTCTAACGTGACAGAACTTAAAAAAAAAACCTTCTACATCTGTTTCACTCTCTTAAAGATGGTATATCTAAAAAAAACCGTCCTTAGTCATAAAAAGACCACAACATCTAAATTACTTGTTTCTAGCTGCAGTAGTTTTCATTCCATGATTATTATTATTACCTCGGTAGATGGGAATTTGATGGCGATCTGTCAGTTCGGCAAATTTTTAGTATTTAATATCAAAGTAATTTATTTTATTATCTAATTTAGTCAAAAATATGTTTTATTTATTAACTGATCCTAATTACAATATAAATGAGCAACAAAATCATGAAGGGTATATTTTAGCAATTTAAACATATTTAACTATAGCTCCCTAAACAGGGTATAGATGATTGAAATTGGCGATGGCAAAAGTTTAGTTTTTAACAGCTCCATAAACACACCTACAGAAACACCAAAAATTGGACTTACGTAAGCTTTCGAAATATCCCGTCGTCATTTCATATCAAATCCACACATTTTAGCGCTTTTGATGATTAATTGTTTATCTTGTTTATGCTGTTTGAATACTAGCACAAGCAGTTTGGTCTCTTATCTTGTAATAGTAAAATTTTAATCTATTAATAGGAGTTGAAAAAAAAAAGGAAAAAAATTTACGTGTTTTTGGAATTTCTCTACTTTGTGCGACGACACGATTTATTACTTTATTTTATTGTGCAGTTCCCCAGACGTAGCGGAATGGCTTGTCTATAAATGGAGAGCGTTTAACGGTTCTTTGCATTCTGTCGACGCGTTGCGGTCGATGCGGTTAATCTCTTGCGCTTTTCCCGTTTCTGGTCTGTTTTGTACTTCAATAAAATTAACATCGTATGCGAGATTACCTTTTACATTACCTACCTTAAACGCTTTAATGAAATACGTGCAAATTATGCTCCACTGCATTAATTCTATTTTCATGCTTCTTCTGCCATACCCAGGCCTCACTGCCATACACCAAAGTGAGCATCAAAACCACTTTACGTCCTGCTACTCGTCCTGTTAATTAATACTGTTTAGGTAAATACTTTAATATGAGCCGTGATAGGGCTTATTGCACTAATAAATACCGTAGATCGTTAAAAAATAAAATTGAAATCATTGCAATAAATAATGATAATAATTTATAAACTTAGTTTCCATAACAACGGTATATACATATATATATATATATATATATATATATATTTTTATCGAGTACGGAAGTTACGTTACATCGACTATAATATTCGCTTAGATATAATATCTACAAGTTGTTCAATATATCAGAATCGAATGGAACGTTTGTTTGGGCAAGTTTCCATCAGCAATGGTCGCGTGAGAAGCGCGCCACGATAATTATAATTCTGATGTTTCTCAGGCTTAGACACTTGTAGCATTGTTTACAACTGTGCCGCGTCCGTTCGTGGCAATTTAAATAGTACCGATGGATCGAAGAACGGCTTAAACGTGGTATATAGACAACGCAACACGTGCTGCAGACAGCGTTATTGCATCGCCGGAGTACTCAACATACAAATCTGTCTTTTTTTTTTGCTACAAGACACCATTGTTACTGCTGTTTTTTGTTTCGACATACTGCCTTGAAATATACGTGTTCTATATTTTAAGAAAATACATTTTCCAATCTAGTATTTCAGCAACTAAATGGAATAATTAAAAAATATAATGGATTGGAACGATATATAGAAGATTAACATAGTCCCCGCGCAACTATTGCGTGTAAAATCGTGAATCATTCCACATTGTTCTTACTCGCCATGCCGTTGGCCATAGCCAACAGTACCGTGGATGGTGGTAACCGTCGGGTTTACCGGCAGAATGGGATAGTGCCGCCATCATACCGAGGTGTCGTAAGAACCGACTAAGGTATACGGCATGATGCCGCATTGCACATAGATTGCTGCTGCATGCACCTTTTCTGCACACAGCGCACACCCATTATCTTAACCCTTCCGATGAATTCTACAAATATACTGGAAAAAAGGAAGGTCTTTGCCCCGCAGAGGGATAAATATTGCTAATAATAATAATGGCCCGTTAAAGGAATGTGTGTACTATGTCACCAGGTCCGGCTAGTAAACAAGTTGAGGAACCACCCTCCAGTTTTCAGTCAATGGAAGTCTAGCGCCAAGGCCCGTAGCCTACACGATCTTAAGCAGGGCTTACCTATGGGTTACAAAAAAAAAAACCTATGGCTTCAGCCAAAAATGATAGACAGGGCGTTGACGGAGCCGGTGCTTTGCGGTTGGCGCGTTCCACTGCGACCGTCCGTCTGCAGTGTGTCGGCTCGCGGACTCGTAAAGTCATTTCTACGTGATTAATGCTCACTAGTGTTCGTTGATTTGCTATTGTTTCTCGTTACCGATACATGCGTACCAAAATAGCAACTTTCTGTACGATCCGACAGTTATCCTCGTTCTTTATGCTGGAAGCGTTTGGTGTGATTGAATAGTTTCTTTCCGAGCTAAGATTTGGGATTCATTCTAGCGTTTTTTCCCTTTCATAGAGTGAATGATAGATGGTGAAAGAGAGTGCTCGAGTGGAAATCACGACCAGGCCGTAGGAATGCGGACAGTCGGCCGGATGGATCGATAATGTGATAAAGGTGGCTAAGTATCTGGTTAGTCAAAACTTGAGACACTCAGAAGAGAAATAGCTTTGAAGAAATTTTCACTCAGCATTGCATGATTGCAGATTATAAAGAGAGGGGAGAACAAATAAAAGGATTTTATTAAGGAAACGTTTACAACAGAGACGATATCCTTAGTATTTTTTACTGAGACTTACCTACATGTCAAAATGAGAATTTGCTCCACGGTTAAAAAAATCTTATTCATTATAACGTTCCGCGCTGCCTGAAATGTTGAGTATGAGAAGTCCACAAGTTCGTAGGATATTTATGAGACAATAAAACGTTATAATATTTACGTAAATGTCTCGAGCGTTTTGATATGCACTCGTGAAGTTCAATGTCGAACGGATCGTTAGTTTCTCGACGCGATGTTCGCTCGCACATTCTATTCATCTATCTTTCTATTTTAGCTTCGTATGTTTTGGTACGATTGATTCAACAATATTTCCCCAAAAACTTGGCATTTTTCCTTCTTTATCGGTATGTTGTTAATAATGTTCGGTTTAAACGTATTTCAATAAATAACATTTTTTATCGTGGCAATCTTACGAAATTGGGTATCGTTTAATCACAGTTGGAATATTTATTGGCATTTTTCGTAAAAGTCAAACTTTGTCTAATGAATTGGACTTTGGATGATAAAAGTAGAACCTCATTCTGGGGGGCTTACCGACAGAATAGAATAGTGTCTCCCTCTCCATGATACTGAGGTGTAAACAGTGTGAAAGCATACTAAGTTATACAGTATGCCAAATTGCTGCTGCATGCATCTTCTCAACAAATATTGCATACCCGCCCATACGCATTGGACCAGCGTGCTGCGTTACATGTCCAAATTCCCATGGTTTCCACAAATATACTAGAAAAGGAAGAGAGGCTTCTGCCCTGCAGTGGGGCGAAACTGGCTAATAATTATGTCAATGAATTCATACAAAATTTCACCAATATTTAGGAACACGAACAGAACGCGAATACGCATACAAAGACTAGTGGGAAGTTGATTGTTATTGGGTGAGAGTGGAGGTACATCGAGTGCACGGATTTGGTTTGAGGGACACCCTGTGGTTTTTAGTCAGTAGGAGTCTGGCACCCCGGGGTCGCTGCCCTCGCAGTGGCCTTGATGGTCCTATCTATACTAATATTATAAAGCTGAAGAGTTTGTTTGTTTGTTTGTTTGAACGCGCTAATCTCAGGAACTACTGGTTCGAATTGAAAAAATCTTTTTGAGTTGAATAGACCATTTATCGAGGAAGGCTTTAGGCTATATAACATCACGATGCAATAATTAGGAGCGAAGAAATAATGGAAAATGTGAATAAAAACGGGGAAAATTATTCATCCTTGAGGGCTTCCATTGCGTGCGCTGCAAAAACGGTTCAAGATACCAAAAATATGTAAGAAAGAATTATTCCTCTTGAAATGATCTAAAAAAATGTCCGGGACAGTATATGTCTATCTTTTAAGATTAAGTCACTAGAACCGTTTTTATGGTAAACAAATTTGGTCGAAATTAATGCATTATTTGTTAAGAGTTGTATCAACGTAATAATATTAATCTTTATCCAAATAAATGTGTTGTTGATTAAGAGTATTTAATTGTGAACAAAATTGTCTTTGACATCACTTAATTTCAATGAACATCTTAGAAGATATTACAAAACCTTATATAGCAAAACAACGTTTGCCGGATCAGCTAGTGTAGAATATGTCCCCCGGATTAAAAAAAAGGCGAGGTCGATACATACTTTGCAATCGTATTTCGTTGTAACACTATTTGTTTATAATTTTGCACATATGGATAGCTGGATATGTTTGAAATTGACCAATGTTTATTAGAGCTTAACCGTTGCAATTCGTGCATAGCCACCGAATGGGAAGGTTTCCAAATAACGTTGCCACGTGGACAAAAAAATACGGCGCCGGCGACCTGACACGACTCAGATAAATGACCGACAAAATTCGCATAACGAATACTCGAATATCTTTAGATATTTCCGTGTTGTTGGCGTGTGCGTGATACACAGTGCGACCGTAGTGTTTGTGTTTAAAAAATTAGACATTTCTATATTACATTTGGCTTTTTTCTTTGAGTAGTTGATGAATAGAGTGAGAAGGAGACGTATTCAAAAGGCCACAACCAACCAATGATCTATGATGACGACCGGAAGACAGACAAAGTAGCTTCGATAACGCGTGTGATAAAAGGCAAAATGTAGGCAATTGACACAGCGTGACGTTAAAAATAACTAAAAATTCGTCCTTAAAGAGGTTAAATTAATAGTATTTTTTAATACGGCAGAAGCTGTTGTAGGGTTATATAAGTTGCATAAAATGAAAATTGGTATTCTCACTTTTAGCCAACTTGAGTAATAGAAAAAAGCGATTTTATTTACTTTGAGTGATAATTCTTATTTGTTACATTTTTAATTTAATAATTCATATGTATTTTCTTATACGTTTCAGTTTATTTTGCGTTTTCTTGTGTTTTACGCAATTATTATACTATAGTCAACCTAAATAATTAATAAAGCAATTAAAGTCATTCGCGACAACTCGTACAAAATCTATTTTCGCCATATTGTTACACGACTGGACCTTTGCTGTGGTTAATTGCACATTGATGTGGCTCTTGAATCTAATTTATCAAAGACTAGCTGTCCCGGCAGACCTTGTTCTGCCCTATTTCTCTAAAACAAAGTCACATTGTTTTTTTTAATGTTAATAGCTTCCCCTTCAGATTTTTTTGAAAATTGTTTGAAGGAACCTGGCCTTAATGCTATATATGTATAAAAATTGACAAATATTGACATTAATATTTATACGTCACTCAATTGTTTTGCCTTCCCGGAACCCGTCCACTGATATTTAAACTTTATGGTATGGTGTTAAAGCTCAAATTGACTTTTAAATATTATTACGAATTTTTTGTATGAGAATATAGAAAACTGTTGTTTTAGACTTTTTCAGACAGTTTTTTTAATCTTTCTCTCCGTAATAACTTTCCCCAGACTTCGACAAACAACAAAAAAGAAATCAGCCAAATCGGTTCACCCGTTCTCGAGTTTCGCGCTTATACACATTTAACGATTCAATTTTATATTATAGATGTCCGCCCATCTTTGACACAATTGAAGTGTATTTTCGTGTTTTGTCATATTATATATAAAAAAAAAACTACATAATTATGTCAAAAGTGACAGTTTCCCTTTTGGATCTATACAATTGAATTAAACAGAGGCGAGTGGCGCGCGCTCGCTCGCAGCGAAATATTTATAATGCAAGAGCGCAAGTCGCAGCAACAGTTCTCTAGTTTGCGAGAGCTCGCTTGTGACGATGATGTCACGGACGTTGCGATAAGGAGTCGTTCACACGTCGGCTCCACCGCACCGCACCGCACCGCACGAGCTATTCCTAGAACAATGCTGCCTCGTGCGTTAAACTCTCAGATGTAGGTAGCGATTGCTATTATTTAAGACGGTCAGCGGCCGATGCACTGCACGGATATCCTGAAGAAATGGGTAAACATTATAATAAACCAAATATAAAATCTCCGTTTTGGAAAATCCGCACAAATGAACGTATAAATGTCTCCCTTATTAAATTAGTTAAATTCAGTAATTTAAATTTTATGTCGTATGGTAAAAGTCCGTATTATGGGACACATTTTCAGGTTGGTCGTACATTACTGCTATTATATAATCTGTTTAAGTCAAAAATACTATTTAAATCGTATCATACAATTGTCTTATGATTATTTAATTAATATAGCTAGTTTTTATTGAATGTTAATTTGTAAAAATAAAATTAATAGCCTTTTATGAGAGGAACCTCTATGTCCCTATTTATGAGACACTTAAAAAGTAGATGGCCCCAATGTCTCATGATGTATGTCCCTATTTTTGAGACAGTTTAGAAATCAATAAGACTGATTTTAAAATAACTATTTATTAATTTTAAATCACAATACTTATAAAATAGATAATAAACTTGAATCTGAAATAACAAATAATTAGTCTTTACTAAATTAAATGAGAAATAAATGAAAATTATAAAAATATTTAATTCACTTTTATTCTTTAATTTTCTTCTGCAGTTCTTTTACTTTGCCCATCAGTTTTTTCTTTTCTTCTTGTAACTTTTTTTTTATTACTTATAGGCGAACGCTTGACCTCAATCACACCTGGTGGAAGGTGAAGATGAGTCCGACGATGAAACGTGTTCGCCCAGCAATTGCCTATTCACTCTTCTCTTAAAGACTCCCAGGTCATAACATCGCGAAAATACTGCCTCTGGAAGCGTATTCCATTCTTTAGCCGTTCGCATGATGAATGTAGAAGCGAATCTTTTCGTGCTGATATAAGGAACATCCACCACATACGGATGTTATCCCACAAGATGTCTAGTGGTTTCGCGGTGGAATGGTGATCCTTTTTATGCCAACACGCTCTCTGCTTCAGGACAGAGGAGTAAACATCTTTCATCACAGTTAAAAAAAATTGTAGGAGAAATATTACATACATTTTTACTTTCAAAATATGCTCCAGACTTTTTAAACCACTCTTGCAATTCTACACAAGTGACAGCTGCTCTTGTAACACTCAAATGTTGGGGTTTCCTTATAGCTAATTCTGAATGACGTTTTCTAAACCTTTCATACCAGTGGCGACTAGGACGACTCTGTAAACGGAGTTTTTACAGCTAATTTTTGGACATATTTTTGAACACAATCCAATAACTCAGTTTTTGTTACAGGTGCACCTATTGCAGCCCTTTCTAGCACCCATTTGACAATATCATCTTCTTCCTGAGACGATAAGACTGTTTCTGGTTTAGATTTTTTTTTATCTCATCTAGCCCAATACTTTTTTCTGCCTAGAGTAGCCACAGATACTTCGAAGGCAACAGCTACTCTCCGTAATGATGACCCGGTATCTTTTATTGCTTTTAAAGCATTTTCTACATCTATTGGGTCATATTTAAGTCTTTTATCAAGCACTTTTGAACACAACACTTTCTTTTTTGCTGATTGAGACGGCTGTTGTCCCCATTACTCCGATTTTCAATAATTTGTTTTTTGTTGTTCACTGTTGACACGTAACCTAAAATATCGAGAGATATGTCGATGGGGGGAGTCGAAGCTGCTCGCGTCCGTAGGCTTTACCCTAGTTTCCCTACAGGTGACTCCTGGGTGGTGCTAAACGAGCAGCAGCGAGGTGGTAGGGCTTCGGTGCCCGCCTGGATCGCGACCACATTACATGGGTGTAAAGCCCGTCACAGTGACCAGTTTCGGCTTGTCGCGTTTCGGGATCAGCTTGTGTATATCCAGTAGCTCATATACCTAGAGACCTTCAGTCGTGGTATATATGGGCCGACATGACGTTGGAGACTATCAATGGATTTTCATCCTTTGATAGTCGCTTTCGTTTTTGGATTACACTGTACTTACCATCAGGTACTCTGTAGTCACTATGTCGAGCCAGAGTAAAAAAAAAAAAATTTCACTAATTAATAAAAGTATAAAAAAACATATTTTAAATATTTCAATAATATCAAATAAAAAATTAAGAAAAAAAAACTTGCAAAATTAATGTTTTGATTTTAGGTTAAGTTTTGAAATTAACGTAATTAAATTGAAAATACTCTCAGAAATAACTATTTGAAGTTATGCTGATAAATAATTTGTTATATTTAATCATTTTACTTTTTAAATACTAAAAATTATTGATATTTTAATTAAAAACGCATAACAGTACACTGTCTCATTAATTGGGACAATCATAAGACTTGATGTCCGTATTGAGTGATACGCGGTGTAAAGTGTTCCATAAACCGGTACGTCTACGTTAACAAATGTCGGTATTGTGAGACACTCAAAAATAAAATAATATTGCTATAAATTAACATAAATGCAAATAACATACAATATCTATAATTTATAAGCTTTTAGATTACACTTACATTATATATATAAATATAATAAAATATATAATTTCATCCAAGTAAAAAACTGTACAGTAGTTATCGTTCAACTCTTTTAAGCCACGGTTTTGAATACCAACAACAAACCTCATGCTTTTATAATTTTTTTTCAAAACATACAAGTAATAATTAACAATTAGACTTGTTAATTTCATTCAAAAATGATAAAATTATGTGTTTATTATATTTTTTAAAAGTATAATTTGGTATTCTTTTTATAAATGATTATATTCACATTGTGTACCATAAATAGGGACAGTGTCCCATAATATGGACTTCTACCATACATGTATTTTTTGATTGTGTAAAATTCTTATAGGGCTGCCTCGGGAGAGGGCAGTTTTATAATAGATAAAAACCCCGAGGTGAACCACTTTTGCGCATTAACGCTCTGGCAACTTCTCGAGGATCGGTAATCGGTTGCACGGAGTCCCCGACCTAAGCGGTTCAAGCCACGCCACGCCACGCCTCACTTCACATGCTGTAAGGCATCCTCAACAAACGCTGAAACTATTCGTAGTCATAAATAATTTAAATACATCTATATAAATAAGCATCTACGGTTTACAAACTACATAATCCCTTTGCCACTTTTCGGAATTGAATATGCATCTTTTGTTGCCGAATAAAGGTTTTCTCTTCCTGTGTTTTGGATATTACAATATTCTTCTACATAGCATCACGAGTATGCAAAAAGAACGTCTTTGTAAAAATACCGAAAATGAAACATAAAACGTTTATCTTCTTATTGGTGACAAAAGAAACAATACGATGAAACGTAATAGAAATAAATATAACACGTTCCGCAAACGAATAAGAAATGTTGCCGAGATAGCATACAAAGTAGCACACGATGTCCCCGCGACGCAATACTACGGGCCCTGATAGGCAATTACGTTTGATGGGGTGATAAACTGCGGCGCCGTATTCGGACCACAACCCGCCGCCCGGGAGTGCACCCCCTCCGACCGGAGGGGTCGCAGAGGGTTGGATCAATACCGGCCAATCGAGGGATCGGGGGCATAGGGAGGCAAATTTGACGAGCTTTACATATCGATGGTTTGAGTTGGCTCTAGAAAATATGATCCGCGCGTAATCCTCGCAGCTTGTTTGACTAATCTCTCATGTTGGCGCTCCATGTTTGGATTATCGTTAGTGTCTGAAGGTTTCTGGTTCGGCTATAAAAACCACATTTGATCTAATACCTTTTATATCACCTTATACCTTTTATAAGCTAAAGTCAAAGATTTCTAGCAAGCGTCTAACTAAAAAAAGTAAATATATTTATTTCGCCCTAAACAAAAATTTTAAGAAACAAACAACATACAGAAAAAAGGAAATACAAAAAAAATATAAACAAGGCGGAATGGGCTCTCTGTCAGCTTAATGCCACAAAGGAAGTTTGCATGGTTTTCGTGAATGGGTCCCGGTCGTATTACAAGTTCTCGAGATAGCAATAAAAAAGAAAAGCAAATATCTTAAAATTAAATAATATTAAATAAGCAATTACATATCGAAGGGTGAAAGTAGTAATAATTATGTATACCTAGAACAAGGGCAAAACTATAAGAGAAAATAAATGAAATAAACTACTTGTAACTGATAGATTATAAAATAGATATTATTCCCTTGAACGTAAATTTACACGAGGATAGTCCGAGTGATAGTAAGGCTGTGATTTATAGACGCTATTTCGACTTTGCTTAGCAAAGATCTCAAAAAATAAATTAGTTTTAACCAAAAACTGAATGTATAATAGAAACTGGAGTATAGCTATAGTATTCCTAGAGCTAAGTGTATGTTGACAAAATCGGTGACTTTCCAAACCGTTTGACATTCACTGAGTAATATAAATGGTGAAGTTTAAGTAAATTCTATGCAAACTTAAAGTTGCATCTAGAAATCTCAGCCTAAGACTACATTGATCAAATTGTGATTCTTTAATTAAATTTAATAAGTATACCGAATATATATCTATATCTGTCCGAAACCGGAGTTGATTTAACAGCCATTGCCACAACCCTCAGCCAAAGCTGAGGCCGAAGGTTTTGGAATTCTAAAAATATCAGTTCAAAATTAACTCAAAGTACATAATATAATTACTTTAGCCTTCGATCGGCAGACACTAATATTCGGTCTCTGTATGTGCGCGTCTAGATAGATTATGCTACAATTTTTCGCGTGACCCACCTGTAAACAGATTTTCGCTCTCTTTATGATGTTATTTATAGCGGCGCGATCATGTGAACGAGTTTATGATTATAAACACTTGTTAAATCGCCTGTGAAAGGCGTCCGGTTGGCGTTTTAAAATAACAAAAGCAAATGCTAGGTAACCGGTTGAGATTCCCAGCGCCGTTTCCTTGTATGGGACAGGCTTTATCCAATTCAATTAAAGCTATGAAGTGTATCAGCTGATCTAATGGTGTTGCCACAGCGCTTATAGATACCGATCGGGATGGGAGGTTAGAGATAGACTGCCGACCCTGAGTAGTCGAGGGCGCTAACCGAACAATTAACTCTCGCCGCTGCGATACCGTCGCGCGCTTCACGTCCCATTGACCCGATTTTCGCTTCTGGGCTTGTATTTAACGCTTTATTTGGATCGACAGATTGTAATAAACACGTTCTGATCGATCTTTTTCGATAGGGGTTTTAACAAATATCTTCCCGAGAATTTTTAGCGCTTTTTGTTCTTTTTTTTATAGTTTACAGACTGATCCGGCGAAATTTGCATCACCTAACAGTCAATTTGTGTCGTGTTAACTTTTAACTCAATGTACTCCCCGCTCTCATAGTTTTATTATAAGGGATTTAGTCAACAGCGCTTATGGTGAAAACTCAATTGCTTGATTTTTTTCCGATATCTTCAATAATTATCGTCATATTTCAACGAATTTACAAAAAAAAAAACCTTTCCATGTGAACCAGTCTGTCTATTGGTGAAACTCGCATGAAAATCCGTTCTGTAGTTTTTGAGTTTATCACAAACGAACAGATATGACGCACGGAGAGACTTTGTTTCATAATATGTAGTGATTTACTATATCTACAGTACTTTTATATATGTTAGCTGTCCATACGCTGATGAATTTTTAACTGTTATGTTTATCGAGTATTAAGTTGTGCGGCCATTAAAACTTAATAATCCCACAGACGTTGACGTCATATTTACATTATATTATTATTATGTTGATTATTCGTCGCCTGCCCGTTGAAAACAACGTTTTTAGGCCGTAAATTAATTAGATTTGGCTGTACGTTATTAGAACGCAGGCTTAGCAATTTCGTCGGTGATGTCATCGCTGTGTGTGAACGCCGCCGTTTGCTAATGACGACACTCATCGGGTCCATCCACGGTGTTCCGTGTACACGCCCATGACCTTGAATCTATACGATCATGAGAGGGGAAATAGGATTTTTCCGACTAATTATCTTTCATATACTAACTGTTGTATGAGTAATGGTACTTCTGATAATTTCAGTACCGAATGCTCGAACAGTTGGTGGACAATTCATTGCCTTTATTAACGTGCTAAACGTTTGCTAAATTTAGAATATATTCCAACCTTGATCAATTAATCTTTTGATGACAATAAATTAATAATTCTTAACTGTAGGCGGTTATACTAACACCTGATTGCAGAAATGCTCTTCAAATTGTAAAATGCATTTAACAATAATAAATATGATAATGTAACTTCAAGCTTATGTCTTACTGTGTGAGCAGAGATATATAAGTGTCTGTATCCACATTGCGCTTATTGTAGCGTAGCTGGGCACTCACACATGACATTTCTATTAGATGCCATGCGGGTTTCGTTACGATGTTTTTCTTCCCAGGTGAGCACGTGCTGCTCAAATCTGTACGTAATCTGGATAACCTGCCGAGATGCGAACCTGCGACTATTCGTATAGCCGCGCATGGAAACCGGTTCGTTATTCGCCACAGCCACTAAACGCTTTTAAAAAATAAATTTGTATGCAAGTGATGATTCATTAGTCTTTAAAAGTTTTTTGCAATTTAAGGAGCGTTTCTGACACTGGGCATGAGTTATGAATTGAAATGAATTTTACCGGTGCTTCTTATGAATGAGCAGAATGTGTAATCAGAGCTCATTTAAAATGGTATAGTGCCTTTTTTGTCCTGAATATTCATAGTGAGCACAACAGGCCTGATGGTGAGCACGGTGCAGTCCAAAAAACGACAAAAGCTATCAACAGTACAGAAAAACTTATCAATAGTCACAATGATCATGCTGACCTGCAGAAATACCTTTTAACGCTTCGTTTGAAATACCCCATACCATAGGACGGTGGTAATACTCACGCTGGAAGAGCATTAAACAGCTCATAGACTCGGTTGCAGTGTGAGTTAGAGAACTGATTAGTCCCAGCCATAGATGGGCAAAATGTAATCAGATTAATGAAAATGATTAACGATTACATTTTACGTTTTTTACTATTATTATGACTGCATTTTGCTCATTTATGTTTTAACACTACAAAATCCCAGATTGAAAGAAAAGAAAAAGTTTATTGAGCCAAAAGGAAACAACACACAACAAACATATTTATATAAAAACAACAATGAAAGAATACATAACATCACATCATGTATCCTGTATCCTGTGTGCTGCCGCCCTTCTCAAAGAGCACTCAGCTCAGCGTGTGCTGGGCGACGCTGCACGCGCCATCCAGCGCTGATTTTCAGCCGACGCTCAGGGGAATCGATTGCGCGGACGTCACGCTGCTATTTAAATATTAGAACCAAATATACAAAAACATACCTTATTAGTTATAACACACTTATAAGTTATTGTATACACATTTATGATTTCTTAATGTTTTAAATGGATTTAATGATGATTACAGAGCAAAAAAATTAAAATTACGAGTACATTTTGTAATCGTTCACCATTAATCAGATTACATTTTGGCCATCTCTGGTCCTAGTCGGTATGTGCGTTACCGTACAGTCGCGACTCGGTAGTCCCTCTGTCGTAGTGCTTGTAGCATGACGATATCGACTGTCGAATGTACTTGTATCCCTTGGCGCGGCTGGCAGCTGTCGCCGTTGTTCGACAAGGCGAATTACAAATTATGCTAAAATTTTAAAAACAAATATAACATGTTTTTGCAAACGTATTATACGAGTATATCGTTATACTGTTAGCGTCGAATACGAAATAAGTTTTCGACAGAATCGTGTAGATTCGATTAGTTGTATTGATCGTCGAATATTTATGACTTCCACATATACAATAGATAGATGGAAATCACATCCTCTTGTGCCCATTAGTATGTATTTCGCAATCCGCTGCCGTCATCCCTGTGCCCGATATCTTGGTCTTTATCCGGTTGTATTCTTTTGTTTTCCTTATATCGTCGCAAATGCCTTTTTCCCGTTCATCGCTCTCTTTGTCTCTCGATGCGCACACACGTTTGTCATTCGAATGCCGTCAGTGCATTGTTTGTTGTATCATCTCGTCGCTTAATTCTAGACACTTTCGATTCTATCAGTCGCCGCTTGGCATGGAAATCCGTACAATGTATGCGGCTATGCAGCGCTGTCAGGCGGGCTGTCAAACTTGCAAACGTGACAGCTGACAGCGACTGCCAGTATCCGAAATGTGCTTTAACACCGCGAATTTGTTTTATACTGACACCACAATATGACTATAGTGTACCTGATAAAAAGTACATCGTATAGCCCAGGAATGGCAGTGGCTACCAGGGGAGGGTAACCATTGACGGTCGCTATTGACATTCTGACCCACATGACACGGCAGAAAGCAACATAAGTATATAAGCTCCTAGGCATGAACAAACTGAATCCGAAACCGCGACAAGCTAAAGTCACTACGATAGTCCTTGCATTGGTACACTGTGGTTACGACCCAGTTCAGGCAATCTTCAATCCCATAGAGGCTTTACAAGAGAGACACAACACAACATTTTTTATATTTCTTTGAGATATTATGCAATCATTAACTGTTTCGAAGTGAGCAGAATGCATTAGTGACTGTATCCACTTTGGGCTTTTATGTCGTTCCCTGCGTGGCCAGTGGCGTCGCGGATTACCGTTCTCCAGCACTAGTACACAACATCTTTATTAGATGCGATGCGCGGTTCCTCGCGATTGGGTTTTTCCTTCACCGATGAACATGTGGTGCTTGGTGTGGTGGTAAATCCGTACCTAATCTGGATAAAATCCAGAAGGACGCACCGGGATATGAACTATTGATCAGTCGCGATAATGAAAATGGAATCTGTATTCAATGATGTAGTTTGCGTGTCATGTATGTATGCACTAAACGGTGCTATGAGGAAGCAAGGACAGTTTATTTTGAACGTATCAATTAATGTCACGTTTTAATTATACCGTACATTGTTTATTTCCTTTTGTTAAATAATCACCAGCCACGAAATGATGCCAGTGACCACAACTCGTTATTAAACTCGAAAACAAGGAAAACTCCTTTCGAACCATTAACCCGCTGCAAAAGTGTATTTATTTTTATGCATAACATCGTTATTACCCTAGCAGCTCGATACCGTATCCAAGTGCCGGAGCCGCGTGAGTGTGGGTACCTAAATCCGTACGTAATCTGGAAAAAGCTAAAAGATACGTATAACGGGTTTTGAACCTACGACCATTCGCTTTGCGGCGCATGAAACCGGTCTTTTATTCACTAGGCTACCACAACCATAAAGGAATACCATTCACAAATGCATTTCTTAGACATGATAAACATAAACACAAAAATTAAAATAAAACCCAATGAATACATTCTGTGTGCCTACAAATGTTCTCGTGACATAGGGCGATATTAAAAGGCAACTCTGGTTTACGTCTCATTGATATAATCGGATGTAAATCATTCCAAACGTCATGTTATGTGTAAGCCGTGCAGTGTTCAAGGCGGCGCGCTATAACGTTGTTTATTAGAGGATATTATGAATACGGATGATTTATCAGCGAATAAAACGCGCTCCCGTAAACAACTGTAACAATGTCACACGTGATACGCAAATGTTGGGACGAGCTCGGTTTCAAATAACATGCTCATCAATTTGTATGACCGTACAGCGAGTTGCGTACAAGTTTGAAGTGAAACTCCTGTACAATCGTTCAAAAATGAAATGAAAAATTATTTATTTCACCACAAACCAACAAAAAACCAGAAATTTAAATGCAGCAATACAAACAACACGCAGAAATAAAGAAAATACAAAACATGTAAACATGGCGAAAATGGGACCTTGATCAGCCTAAAGCCACAAAGGAAGCCTACAGCGCTGATTTTCGTGAAGGGCCCTAAAAAGAGGGTAAACTCACAAATTTAGAGGTGGAAATCCTGCGAGAGAAAGAGGTCGAATACATTATACCACCATCGCGCGTTTCACTTCTACCGCATGTGTACTGCACTGTTCTGAGATTACTAAATACTTATGTAACTTATGTAACTCGTATACCTAGAGACCTTCAGTCACGGTATATATGGGCCGACATAACGACGGAGACTGTTAATTGATTTTCGTTCTTTAATCATATATAAAATAGAATGCCCAATAGAAAAAAAAATGTTTATTAGTTTAGTAAGTTTTACAGTAAGACGGAATCGCGAAAGACGGAAAACCTCGTTAATGTGTTGCCGTGTTATTCGAGAGTATTTATATCGGCCTGTGGTATTCCTACACGCCACAGTCTCGCGACGGTCATATTACGAGCTGTTTATATCAATGTCTTAACCACATTAGCTGTATTCTATGCTCAGGTATAGGTAGGTACATACGATGTCATGCTATGATTCATGGACACTCGTGTTATTAAACTTGAAATGCTTACAAAGTACCTGATATTTTTTTGTGATATTATGCAATGAAGAAAAAGGAAAAATGTCTACATCTTATTATCACCATTTCAGCTATAGGACGTAAAAACATCGTGAGGAAGCCTGCATGCCATCTAATAGAAATTTCATGTGTGTAGTGCTTGTGAGAACTGCGCTCACTGATCACGTCGGGCTAGATATATAAGCGTAAAGTGGATATAGCTACTAATGTATCTCTGTTTATCCCGAAAGAGATGATGTGATGATGTATTCTTATATTTCAGTATTAAAATTACCAGTTGATTCCAAAAGCATCGAATCCGATGCCGCACCGACGCCTTTCAGTAATCTAGACACATCTCGAAACATTTGAATTATCTGTTTACAATAAATCAATAGCGTTGGATACAGCCATCGCGCTACGGGAACATCCAAAGTACACAATATCGAAGCCAATTTAGAAATACAATTCAAATAAACATTCACTTCATAACGAACTAAACCATCCTTCTACATAATGTTATCGTGAGAGAGCGTTTTGGCGAGAACTTTTTTGAAAATGCCCTTCAAATGCTTTACTGCTCAGAGCTGTGGTGGTCTATTTTGACTATTTGATTATGACCGGTATCTATGTTCTGTAACGCCAATTAGCGTAGGTCCGTATTCCAGCACGAGCCTCTGAGTTTACGATATATTATATATTGTTATTACAAACATGTTGAATGATCTTGATCGGAGCTGAGGCAGATGGATGACACGCATATTATGAAATGACACTATACTCTTCTTTTAATGTATCCCAAATCCTAAGAACGTGGAGAAATGGAAGGAAAGAGTGTATTCTTGTTCTACTTCTTCGCCAATGACTTCATGAATAAAATATCAACTAAAAATTGGTTGATATCTAACACAGCATTTAGTTGTTTTGTGGTGATACGCTAAAAAAGGGATATCATTCCACCAATGAATTTTTAAATGATAAAAGTGCGTGGTTCTCGGACCATGCCGTACTTTTGACCAGGTGCGATGTGGACAGTGTAAAATATATTCAAAAAGCAACATGGTTGATAATTAATATCGAGATCGATACTGCTCACATCAAAAGCGAATAATGAAAACAAACCGAAGCTGTTTTGGATTAAACAATATCGCCGTAGACGCGCGAGTTGGTCGGTCGCCAAGCTCCGTGCCGGCTGGCGAGCCGCCGGCCATCAGTGCTGCCAACGCCGACCTAGAAGATTTCCCTTAAAAATCTATTACAATATATTCTTTAAAAGAACCGATTATTTCCAATATCTGTGTAGCGATGATGTAGTTTCTGTATCGTACTTGTATCAAGGAATGCCACAGAGTTAAAAAAATATCCTTTGTTTTGCTGTTTCCCATAGGTAATGCTAACCATTAATCATCAAGTTGACCCATCAGAATGTTTTTTTTTTTTAATTATTATTATTACATGGTTCACAAATCAGACATCGCACAACTACGTACAAAACAATACTAAAACTTAAAGCGACTTAATACCAAGGGTGTGTCCTTAAATAATGAACACGGCAAGCTAAAGTAATTAATAACATTAAGATAAATTAATGAGACATATAGAATAAAACTAATGGTAATAAAAAAAAACATGTTACATTTGTATGCAATGCAAATCTTATGTTTGACCGAAGGTAAAGAAGAGTGAAATATATCAAAAGACTTGCAAATACTATTACAGCTAGAGAACATTCTACTCAAAGGTGGATGTTTACCGAATAAAGTGAAAGAAGTCCCAAGGTTGTAAAAGATTCCAGATAAAAGAGTGAATACAGTTGTAAGTTGGTATCATCACCGCGAGTGGCACACATCGCTGACCCAGTGCTTGCGATTGTGCGGCCCGATGCGGCCTGCCCTTTCCGATTCTGAATCACGCTCTGATTCGGTTCCCCCTTTCTATTTCGGAGACAATCTAATTAAACCACTTCGGTCATCGTCGATACAATCACACCTGACGCAACTTTATTAGCAACGCTAATTATAAAACACCCCACTTAGACAAAGTAGCATTTTATCGGCTATAAACATAGTCCCGTAGCATCTTACACCGCTCCAGTTGCGCAAAAATATTGCTTTACTACGAGGGCGGTTCGATAAGTATTTAGCCTACAAAAGAAAAACGAAAATTTTGGAAAAGTGGCGATTTATTTCTCTACATAGTTTCCTTTTAGCTCGATACACTTGATCCAGCGATGCTCCTACTTTTTTAACCTGTCTAATAAAAAAGTTTTCGGAAGCTCTGCAACATAAGCTTCCGTGGCGGCGATAGCCTCCTAATTCGACCAAAATATCTACTCTGCGAATGACTTTTTCAAATTTGTAAACAAAAAAAAGTCACACGGGGCCAAATCCGGGGAATATGGTGGATGGGGCAACAGTTCGTAGCCTAATACGACCAATTTGGCAGTGGCGACGGCGGAGGTGTGAGCCGGTGCGTTATCATTGTGGAAGAACCTTTTTTCTTCGCCAAATGGCGCCGTTTTTTCTTCAGCTCGACATTGAATCGACCCAATAATTCAGTATAGTAGAGCCCTGTGATCGTTTTGCCCTTCTCCAGGTAGTCGGTGTAGATCACACCTTGTGAATCCCAGAAAACGGTGGCCATTACCTTTCCGGCCGATTGGACAGTCTTTGCTTTCTTCGGAGCACGTTTTGACTGTTCTTTGGTCTCTGACGTGTACTAGTGGATCCATATTTTGTCTAGGGTTATGAAATGACGCAAAAACTCCTTCGGATTCGCGCTTAAACAGCACCAAACATTGCTTTGAAGTGATTTCACGATTTCGCTTGTAGTTCGGAGTGAGCGAACGCGGCACCCATCGTACCGACAGCTTTCTCATGCCCAAAATTTCATGCAGGACATGACCCACCCGGTCTTTTGAGATGCCTACAGTGTCAGCTATTTCGCGTACTTTCAATCGGCTGTCTGCCAATATGAGATTGTGGATTTTTGTCACGTTATCCTCCGTGGTAGCCGTTTATGTGGCACCTGGACGTGGCTCATCAAAAACCGACGGGCGACCACATTGAAACGTATAAACCAATTTTTGATGGTCACCATCGAAGGAGAAGAGTCACCGTACGTACACTGCATCCAAGCGCTCTTTGATTTCGCTGCGCAATTTTCCTTTCAAAAACAAGAATCTTAACACGGACCGATACTGCTCTTTCTCCATTTTTTTAAATTCGCCAAAACGCTTGCTTCTACACGGAGTCAAATCTAAACTGCGAGCCTCATGTGGCTGAAATTTTGTCAGCAGCGGTCTAAAATAATGTATTACACGACGGTAAATTTCCCTTGCGATAGTGGCGCCATAAGGCGGTGAGGCTAAGTACTTATCGAACCGCCCTCGTAAGACGTTTTTAACCTAGTCACAACCTTCTAAAAAAGAACCACGCGTGCGGGTTTACCGCGTCACGGCTAGGACTAAGAAGTTCTTTAACTTGACTTTTGGCGAGTCGTTGAACTGTGATTTTTTCACCGTTCTTATGATATTGAGTCCTTTAAACGAGGTGTGTAGGAATATTTATGCAGGCCGGCATGATCACTTCCACAATCGAAAGGTTTTTCTTTACTGTTGATAATAGTGTGGTTTTTTAGACTGAACTATGCTTACTATCAGGCGTGGTGGGATGGCTGCGCCGACTCGAAGTCAGTCAGTGAAATAAAAAAAAAAAACATGTCAATATATTACCATTTTTTAAGCGAAGTAATACAATATTCTTCGGCTTCCATTTACTTTCAATGATTATATTAGAGAATCTGTATTAGAAAAATGCTTAATATTATCAATAGACAATTACACTATCATTGCTGATTCATCAGTAATGACTGCGTGCCTTTGCTTGTAAACAATTAAATGTGCAAGTAAAAAAACAACGTGATTTCAATGTCAAGGTCTAGTTGTGCGGAAGATAGTGCTGATAAATTGTGTGGTACGGAGGTCAGTAGTAAAAAACGATTTATTGTGATTTCCTAGTTATAATTTTGGCAATCATTCACTACCGAATTATAATTATTACATCGACGTAAAGTCGCCTGCCTCGCGGTCTTTTACCGGTTGCACAGTGGGGAGTGTTCTCAGGGGCTACATTCTCGAATTGTGCCAGTCCTATTTTTTTTTATCATAAAACCACTAGACTCCGTGTTGTAAACCACCCGTATGTGGTGGACGTTTCTTATGTCCATACGATTAAATTCGCTTTCTATGTTCATCATGCGAACCGCTAAGGAGTGCAATATGCTTCCAGCGACCATATCTCCACTTTCTTATGACTTGAGAGTCTTTAAGAGAGGAGTGAATAGGTATTTGTTGACAGGGCTCGGTTCATCGTCGGACTCATCTCCACCTTCCATCAGGTGTGATTAAGGTCAAACGTATACATGTAAACTATAAAAACAGACTATATGACTAAATAAAGTAAAATATTTTCAGTTTAGTTGCTGTCGAGGACAATCGTTAAAGTTTGTAAACTGTGAAAAAGACGTGAAGTGTTGTAGGGTACAAGCAAAAATGTTTTTTTTAAATTGTAGATATAATCGTCTCGTGCGAGCTGCTGCAATGTCCACCGCGTAAGGGTGCAAACCCGCACAGCGTCTTGTCGATTTATGGTAGAAGGAAGAGGGAGGAATTAAATTCTATAAGTCAGCCGCACATTCTCCAGAGTACAGTCTATAGAAATGCGAAAGGCGGGCCACACTACATCGGTGTTACAAACTGAGTGTCCTATGCGATGTAAATGCTTCAACGGCAATCAGTCTTCGACGTTGGCGAACTTTATGAAGCAATAATTAAATACAAATATTATTTCATTAATAATACAGTTACTAAAGGTATTTCATTAAGTGAGCGTGCTTGTAAAAGTGTGGCTTTGTAAACATGCCAAACGTTTGGAGCGATACAGCATAGATGAAAGTCTAGTATACTGCGATCAGAATAGTAAACGTTCGTCAGATACAAATCAGCCGGCGATAAACAATGTTGACATTTCGAGCGGAGAGTCATTTGCGGGTCTACTCTGGAATCTCTGTAAAATTGCTAATGAGACTGCAGATTCACCTGGCCGCGAGCCAGAGGCCGTTTGTACTGTTTTCTCATACGCTGTAGAAGAGAAAGGAGCATCGCTCTTACTTGTTCTCCGTTTGTTTCCTTAATACGTCGCTTGGCTTTTCTGTAGTTACGTAGATCGAAGGACTATTTATTTTATTTACCTTTACGTATGTCAGCGCCCCTCGTACGTACCCTTATACAAAAATACATAACATATGACATATGGGGCCATTGGTCTGAACAAACCAGTAGGACTAATTCCAATCGGCTTGACTGCTTGGTGTCCATGTTTGGAGCACTAGTAAACGTGTTCTCTTTTTTGACGATTAATTTTAGCATAGAAATAGATTTCACTCTAACGTAACGTAACTTTCGTTGCGAAAATAAAATTTAGAAAAGTTGAAATAGGGGATGCTGTTTACCAGTGACTTGCGTAGGCTACTTGAGCAGGGTAGGTAAAACTCGCATTATTAATTTGAATATTATATTATGGTAGTAACTGTTATATTGCTTTCATAGAAAATATAGATTGCGTGAATATAGAATAGATATGAATATAAATGGTTCTTTTTTTTTGTTTAACTTTAAGCAATTTATTCCAGACTTATTTATCGTAAAGGCATGCATCTATGAAATGAACGCTACTGCTATTTACTATGAAGTTATAATTATTTTTTAAGTTAGGTTAGAGACACAAATATACCCCCGAGAAGACGGCGGTGCGATGTGACGCGCTCTGCTGAAGTATACTAGGTGATATCGGGGGAGGTGGCGTCTCCCCCCCGTGATTGTGCCTGTCAGGCGCGGCGTAGTGGGGCTGCGGCGATTTGATTACAGGACCCGCAGTCCCCACTAATTCGCAGAAGTAGTCACCTTGGGGTTTTTAGCTGGTAAAAGTCCGGCACACCCCGGCTGCCTACCCCTTCGCGGCCGGGACGGTCCTATGAGGATTTTCCCCAAGTAAAAAAAAAAAAAGAGACACAAATATGGGTTTTTATGCTTGGTTCTTTGACTTTGGTTCTGCGACTTTGTGATCTCGTAGAAAGAGTAGAGAATTAGCAGTCTCTTTTAATTATATTCCTCGTTGTTGAACAGGGCGCAATGATTTTTAAATTAGGTTCGGGGTACTAATTTGGGTTTTTATGTTTGGTTCTTTGATATAATGAGGAAAGGGAAAAAAGGGGCGGTGGAAGGGGATAAGGTTTAGTTAAAAATTAACATGACATTCATTGACTTGAGCCGTAAGAAGTTCGTCGAATCAGCTAGTGACTAAAGTTAAATTTCAGGGCCAGAGTACATAAAAAATAAAATAGGGTCTGGGAGAATCATAGATAGGCAAAATGTAATCAGATTAATGAAAATGATTAACGATTACATTTTACGTTTTTTACCATTAAGATGACTGCATTTTGCTCATTTATGTTTTAAACACTACAAAATCCCAGATTGTATACACATTTATGATTTCTTAATGTTTTAAATGGATTTAATCATGATTACAGAGCAAGAAAATTAAAATTACGACTACATTTTGTAATCGTTCATCATTAATTTGATTACATTTTGCCCATCTCTGGGGAGAATAATATTTCTAAACATCGACATAAGAAAAATCGATCTAAATTGAAGAGTTATTTGCCGATAATAATTCGTTTATTGAATGACATAAATAGTAATAAATACTATAACAGTCATTGGCCGCATCTCTAAACGCGTTATCCTGAAATCCATAAATGTAAGATCATAATATTGAATTCGCATTTTAAAGCGCATTTCGCTCGGTCATATTGACGTTTATTGCTTCTGCGGGATTGTTGGCTCGCTCTGATACACAGTGCACTGCGCGCTCCACATATGGCGTTCCCTGGACGTCATAAAACTTAGCATTAAACGCTAATTTTGACTAGAGGCGGCTGTAATACTCATTTTCTTGTAAGACCGATTTATCAAATTCATATTGAATTACCAGTTTAAAATTCTCGTAAAATAGGGACCTAAAGGGACCCACTGCTCCTCTATTTAGTAGAAATTGATTTTGCTCGGACAGAGATGACCCTCGTTTACAGACGAAGTATTAATTATAATACTAGCTACGGTTAAGAAATTAATTTACCGAGAATAACCTGCAGGAAACTCCATGGAATTCTCTTTTTTTTTAACATTACTAATTATGAGTCGATTGTTTTGTTATCAGTTTGCGCTAACTCGTGCTGTTGTTGGTTCATTGTTTAGATCTAATAACGTGTAAAGAATGCACGGGCTGTGTGTCAGTCAAATGCTCAACCGCTGACGCCATTTTGAGTCACGCGCGTGTCCTTGTGACGCAGTCGTTAGGCTTCGCGTTACTACCTAAAGCCTTATTCATCACATTAGCGCCGCTTTGCGTACCTAGGTGTTACAGCAGCCGTCGGGATCCGTTCGCACACTGGCCGGTAATACCGAAGGGCACCTGGCTTCCTTGCTGTTGATTAACTTAGATCTATAAACGCATACATGGTTTCTAAGCTGCTGTTAAAGTGATCGGTTCATTTCACGCGTTTTTTTTTAGTCTTTCTTATGTTTTTCTTCTGTAGAACTTTTTTAATAGCTGATTCTTTGAAATAACAGGATTCTAGATCCAGTCTTTTTGTCAGTTTATATTTTTGTTGAATCGTTTGCAATCCATTCCGATGTAGCTTTGAGTTTCTTTCGGCATGTCTCCTCAAAGTGGTCTCTTCCGAAACGCTAATAGATTACGAGGCTAGTACCGATAAGAGTTCTCTTGCGTTGCCGCCCAACTCTTAACTCGCTGGCTAAGCTTAAGTGTTGTACCTTCTCGCCCGCTGAAATCGTGAAGGCCTTTCAGGGCCGGCAGAAATCTGTTCATTTTGCAGAAGAAAACCTTTTGCGACTTGATTTCTTTAATTTTTTCGACTTTTTTTTATAAATATTCTGAATTAGCAATGAAAATTCATGTTATGTTACATTTAGATGGAGACTGTCTTAATCAATGAAAATTTGAATAAACTCATTAATTCTTCAGATTGTGTTAAATGTCCTCATTTGTAGACGACAGATCTGAAAGGCTAAATATTTTTGTTTAGCTTTCTTGTATTTTTTTAATTCATTTATAGGGTAATCAGTGGTGATACATTATATATAAATATAACTATAATGACTTATAACAACAAATCTAAATGCATCAACCGATGATGGCACCCGCAGTATGCACCAACAGTAAACAAACTTTTGTTTACTTTAATTATAATATTCTAACCATTACAAGAAGAACGAAACAAAAAGACGTTAACATTAAAATGACAGAAGGAAAAAATGTAATATGCACATACAACAATTATATGTATACTCCGATGATAGCTATATTGTTATTAAAATTTATACCGAATAAACTATTATATAGTCTTTCTTCCCTACGTGTCTCAACAAGTGCGTGTAAAACGCCCGTGCTTGAGCATGAAGCCGCAATGAAATTACATAATTTAGTTAATAGTTTATCGTTTAATAATGCGGATGAAGTGATTTGTGTATAATTTATAGTGATTGTTTCATTGTGTTATTAAAAGAGCGGTGACATCACGATTTTTCGGAGATATCTACAACAATCGCCAGTGTGTCGGTGCGCGCCGTCGTGTGGGCGACGGAAGAGTCTATCGGTCGCGCGGACCTAGCTAAATAATTACTTAATCGAAATTATTATCAACTATTTTCACTCACAGTTAGGGATAGAAAACAAAACATATCTAGCTCCAAACTAAGCTTGCGCTTTTACTAGACAATTATCTACATAGGAGACTCGCCACAAATTAATTCATTCATCGTACAAGTTTGTCGCTACTGTGACATGAATCTGGGACCTTCGGAGTTGCAACCATTACGCCGTCATGCCACCAAAACGATACAGCAGATAATAAACAGCTAATACGAAGAATCGTTGCTATGAAAGATAGTGGCATCGATAGCATGTGCGAAGTCATGCTTCGATGGTCTGCGCATGTGGGGAGGATGAATGATGAAAGGATGACGAAACAGATATGCAATGTGAATGTGTGTGTGTGTGTGTGTGTGGGAGTGAGAGCCGAGGCCGACCGAGACTTATCCAGTACGCGGAATCGGCGAGAGTGCATGTGAAGGGATTACTGAGTGTTAAGTAAAAATAAAGAAAAGTGGAGTTCCGTTTTCTCTGCCTAACCCAATAGGCGTTCGGCATGATGACAGATAGATAAACAGCTTATCCATAGAGAGTAAACGTTTGCAAAAATTAATATTATAATACTTGGAAGCCGTTTAAAGCGCTCGCCGACCGGTTCAAAGGAAACTCTCGCTTAGTATAAATCAGTTGGTTTAGTAGTTTACAATTACGTCGCGGCATGCCGACCTGCGTCTGCTCTCTGTCAGTCGCGCGACCGGACTCGAGTGCTAAAATTACGCGATGGCTTTGGTCTCTCTTTTATAACACATCGTTCTGAGGGCGAATAGTTGGATAACAGTGCTGTAGGGCCTCCGACCGCGCGGTCCATCTTCGATCACGCGAGATCCCGCATATAGAAATTAATAATATTTACACAGTGTGTTGTGAGAACCATGTCCGACATGAAAGGGGCACATTGGTAACACGTTAGTGTTACATAAGTTCATCAGAAAATCTTATTATTTATGAACATTAAACATTAATTGTCATATAAAATGTGGTTGTGGTGGCTTAGTGGATAAGACACGGATATCCATATGCCGCAACGCGAATGGTCGTTGGTTCGAAACCCGGACGTGCCTCAAGGTTTTTCCAGATTACCTATAGATTTAGACCCTACACGCTGCGGGCTGAGGGGAAACGTCGTGAGAAAACGCGCATGGCTTGTCAATGTTGTGTACTAGGGCAGGCTGCGAGAGCGGATCAGCTACGCTACTTGTCACATTGGGCAAGACATGTAGGCGCTAAATGGATACAGCCACTAATGTAACTTTGCTCACCTCGCAAGAGATATAGCGTGATGATATATCATTATATAAAATTAAAGGAATTGAATTATTTTATACGTGATCTAAGCTCGAATTTATTACAAAAATCGATTTAAAGACTAATTAAACGATTTTAATGGTAAACGGTGTTTGGGATCTACAGAATTCATGACCCTTTTATTGTTCAGGCTGACTAGCATGATTCTTTGCTTTTTTTTCTTTGTTTACGGGCTCCACACGCTCCCAGAGTTGTCATGTAAGTTTTCCCATTCAACTAATTCGAGTATTTAAAAGGATAACGGAAATAGAATCTAATATCGATACCGACCAACATCTTCACGGGTTAGACAGGGTTTTTATAACATACTGTATTACTATTAATAAAAGGTTATTTAATTTTTTTTAAAAGAAAAGAAAGAAAATTGTTACAGTCGAGCAATTGCGCTCGTAAATGATGGTAAAATCCAGGCCTATTTCCTAAAAGCGTTTTTAAATTTAACGTGCGTTTCTGAACATGGGCGTTAGTCTTAATAGTTTATACCTTTATAATCTGCAATATAAAAACACATTTGTTAATTTCATCATAAAGGTGATTCCCTATTTAGGGTAAGAGCAGAGGTAATGAAACGGCACTGCTCTCTATTTTTGCAAACCATTTTATACTAAAGTTCTTTGTTAAAAAGACGTTCATTATAAAGCTTTAAATACATTTTTACGTCCAAACCGGCTTAGAATGTTCTTTTTATCATTGTATACATCTATAAGCACGTGGCGTCCTAACTATGAAGGTAGGCTTGCTAATGGAACCCTGACCTTTATCCATATTTAGGTGAACATTCAGGAAGGGATTAATGAACGCTATTGGAGGCGAAAGGTACTTGCAAATATACTCTCAGAAAAGCTGAAATGACCATAAATGACGGGAATATTATCGCCCTTTTTAGTAGTGATTATTAGCCTATTTCGTCTAAAGAAAGAAAGTAGGGCTAAGAATTTCTTTTCCCTTTTCCATTATATTTGTGGAATCCCCGAAAAAGAGGTTTGAGATTTAACTCAGCACGCAATGGCATTGGACATTGAAATATATTTTATAACAATTGAGTTTTGTTACTATTTAAATCTTTGCTTATTTTTGAACCCGTTTTCAAAGGCCGATACAGTTTTAGTAGAGAGATTAACTTTAAACTAAGTCAATGAAGTGATTCAGTTGAATTGATCATGTCATTGTAGGTAGTTAGTTCAGCGTGATTTTGTAATGATATCATCACAATATGAACTCATACGATAACTGGTACACGCCTTGTTGGTACTGCGTCCGTGATCGATTATATGTACCACAAATATACGTTACGATGACTACAATAGTATTTAGGGATCATTGCACACATTGCTCCGGCTCAAACTAAGCTCGCGCTCGTGCTACGTAAGGGTTATGCTATAGAAAAGCAGAGACACGCGCTGTCAGGCGGCGTGTTAAGGCACAACTCGGATTGTGACAGCCGCGATCGAGTTTGATACGCCTTGCATCAGACGGCTTTCTGTATAAATACACACAGAGCGGTGGTGTATCGCGACTGCCAGAATCCGAATCGTACCTTAAGGGTGACAAAATGTTTTTAGTACTTCTCCGTTATTGTGACTAAGATTGATTTGTGAACACCATATATAAGGGACGTCATCGTCAATGCGGCGCTGTGTGAACCGATTCAAAAACAACAAATAGGGCCTCGCGTTGCGGCAGCAGAGTTCGGGTTCAAGGCGATATTCCCGCGCCGGTCCATTGTGTTTATCCTACACTGTATATCTGTATTGTTCATCTGTCTGCTGAACACGTGACTCACGGTGCTCATTAATACTTCGCGCTGAGATTTATTTAGGCTTCTTTTACTTCGCTTGGAATTTGCTCTGAAGTAGATTCGTCTTTGACAAAATGCTAAATATATCATAAGAACTTGATCCTGATCTAGACGCCTAAATTTTAGGTATTTTGCAAACTAAGATAAAAAATAAATGAAACACACTTTTACTATATTTTTTTTTAATCATTTTTATTGATACAAGGACAAAGGCGTCGTTTGATGCACCGCTCGTCCAGATAGCCCTCGGGATTTATGGCACAAGAGTGAAGAAATGCAGCCTGCATTCTCGAAAGCTCGTTTCGCATGGACGCCGAACGCCAATCGGCCGATAACGTCGATGTATTAATAACCTGCGAACCGCCTCGGAAAGGTTAAATCCGCATTTAGACCGTCCAAACTTAACTCGCACTTATTATAGCGCACTAAAGTTATGGAGGACGTACGTATAATTTCATTCATATCTTTAAACGCACTTCTTATAATCGAATGATTTAGTTATAAATAATTTAGGCAAAACCGATATATTTTTATTAAATTATAATAAATAGAAAATAAATAGCCTTTATGTTGTCTGACCTTTACATTAGTTTTGATTAATTTAAAAAAAAAAATTAAACTAAATAACTATAAATTAACTATTAAATTGATGTTTTTTTTTTAATTATTTATCAGCAACCAGGTCCGGTTGTCTTGGCCTCCCAAAGCTCTCTCCACTTATGCCGATCTTGTGTTATGTGCCTCCAAGAGTTAGGGCAGATCATCATCACACCTTATAAACAATTAAAAGCTAGTGAAACATTTCTTGACTATTTGTGAACAGTATGTACCAGTAAATATTTTAGCAGACTCTTTCTTGCCCACTTGAAGAAACGCTTTCAATCACTAATGAATCTTATTTTGTGTGCACTGGATGATTCATTAGTGTTTAAAAACGTTTTTAAATTTAGCACGAGATTCTAAAACTGAGCGTAAATGCCTTTAATCAGTTTTAATTGGGCTCATATCGATACTACGTAGTCTTGTAGTGTTCTAGCCTAAACATAAACGTATTTATTATTTTCTAATATAAAAACACCTTTAACCTGTATCATAAAATATTCTAAAGAAGTTTTATCTCCTCCAAATAAAAATATTGTCTTGAAAGTATTAACCGGTGACGATTTGAGTCGTAATGACACTTTCATTATGTATTTAGGCAGTGAGCCTACAACGCACCGTGAATTATCTTCGAGCGATTTTATGAAAGCGCATGCGCACAGGTTGTAAAAATTCTCTAAAATGAGACATTGCGCGGAATAATATTCGCGCTGACCGCTTCACTTCTCTTTACATGTATGAAAGTAACAGTTGTATGAGGGCAAGAACCGCACGAAATTAGTTTCGCAGTGCGAACTCGTTGAATCTTAGATAAAATTGGCGTGGTGTTTTCCCGTGCGGTGAAATTTCACGATGCGCTCTAACTCTTGCTTAAAGTATTATATTTTTCATCATTAGGTCGTGTTGTTTGATGAATGTTTAATCGGCTTATGTTTAGTCGTTTTTAGTTATAATGGTGAAATCAATCTTTTGTACTCAGTATCCTTTTTTTTTTTTTGGTAACCCGGGGGAATGTCCTACATTGGACCATCAGGGTCTCTGTGAGGGCAGCGACCCCGGTGTGTCAGACTCGTACTGACTAAAAACCCCCGGGGCGTCCCCCCAATCGCTCCACCCAGGCTTGGGAAACCAAATTCGTCCAGTCGCCCGGGGAGCGAACAGCCTTATTCAGGCTTCCTCTCTGGGAGGGCTACTCGATATCCTCAACTAGCATAGACCAGAGGTCGGCAACTTTTTGTGTCGGAATAGTCAAAATAACAATTTACTAACTTTCAAAGTTCTTAGAGCCACAATTTATTTTTTCCAACAATAAATAGTACTTTTATAAATAAAGTTTTTTAATGAAAATAAACTAAATAATTTTTCATCGATTCAGAACAATTTTTAAATATATTTTTTTTTATATAAAATAAATAATATTTGCGTATGGAACTCGGGAGCCGCATGTGGCGCTCGAGCCACAAGTGGCCGGCCCCTGGCATAGACAAACAAGTATGAAATCTATTTAGAAATCCAATCGCGTAGAGATAACTAATAAAGTGCCTCTCGCATTTAAATTATCGGTACGGATAGCGAAAGGTATTTGTGCGACGAAAGTCACGCGTGTCACCTAGTCGCCCGAAACGTGGGTGGAACCGTCTCGACAATTTCACACGTACTGTCTACAAATTTATTTTTTCTTAATACACATTTCAATTAAACACGCTCGTTAGCCAAACTTCAACGTGAATATTACGAGAAGATGTGTATTTAAAAAAAAAAACATTAGCACATGATTTCTCTAATAACTTTCTATTTAGAAGCCATCATTAAATATTGTCACTTCCGGTCCTGTAGTTTAAAATATCATGAATTCGGCGAATTTAAAATAAATGGGCATTTCATGCTTTTTGTATCGTTGGGTTATAGTGTCCCGGCGCGTACCCCTCGGGTTTTCCAGATTAAGTGCGGATTGAAGCACCGCCTGCTCACCGGTGAATCAAAACATGAGGAAACCCGCATCTAATAGAAACGTCATAAGTACTTGTGCTCTAAGAACGGCGATTGGTTGCGCTACCGATCACGTTGGCCATGATATATAAGCGCAAAGTGGATACAGACAGTAATGTATCTCTGCTGACCGCCAAAGTGATATGACACGATGATATATTATTAAAAAGTAAAAAGCAAACCTTCGTTCGATCACTTCGTAGTGTGTCGAGACCGAGACCTTTTTTTTTTTCTCAAAAAAGAATAGAGATTATCAAGGTGAAGTTAATTTTAAATACTGAGATTTATATTTTTTTAGACCTTTGTATAAATGGACAAGGCTTCTCAGTGATTTTCATTTCAAGGTAGATCGAAATAAGTAATTTATAACAAAAAAATTTCGAATTCTTCAATGTTTATTGAGGCAATGTCTTTCTGCGTGTACGAGACACACGCACCTGCAGGTGATGAGGCGCCACGTCCATACAGCCTTGTGAGTGATGTCTGTTTACACGTAGCGTATAATTAATGAGCAATAACACGGTATTCGCGTCTATTGTGTAGTTTTAATACGCTATAAATGTATCCCTGCGCTATTGACGCGGCGAACATGTTCATTAGTTTTCTACTTTGAAACTATTTATATATTGCTTCTCTAGGCCCCATTATATGATCAGTGATTAAAGTGTGAGAGGTCCTTTAAAACCATGGAAGATTTTCCTTGTATTGAAACTAGACAGAACATGAAACAATCGTCATATTGTAAAGCTTAGTTCGATGTACAATTTACAAATTATTGCAGTATAGTCTCTGAGGCACTTTTCGGGTTTTAGCAGTCCGGTCGCGAAGTACCGCTTGCGCTGCCCGGCACATCGAGCGGCTGTCCATATAAATGCACACAGAGCTATAGTTATTCTTGAAATAATAATAATTTGCAATGTTTCTCTAGTACAATTCAAGAGTTGCACTGGTTCACTGACATTTAAACTGACATGCAATATGGTGCCAGCTTAATTAATATTGTTACAAATAGGTATATTTTTAACAAAGAGTGAAAAAAACTGGTAATAAAGGCATGTGTGCAGTAATCAACAATTTTAACTACTAGAAAAAAAACTGGGAGTCGAGAAAAATAGATCAATGTTAAATAGATTTTTCTGTCAACCTGATTACTCACTCGCGTGCGAGTGCTTACTATAAGTAACTAAAAAAGTCGTTTGCTTGCGTGGGTTTCTTGCCGACGGGTGGCGGAGTGAGCGCTTTCTACTGAAAACTTATTGCTAGGGCCTCTGATCAAGCGGCATTGCCCAAGTAAACGTCGTGCGTACGGTTATGCAATAAATTAATATTACGAGAGAGCGTATGAAGTCTCGTTTCGGTATGGATGTAAGATATTAGAAAGTTTTCATTAAAAAGTTACCAAAACATTGATTCACGAAAAAAAATCGCTATTATACAACAGCAAAAGAGTGAAGTTGGAGTTTCCAAAGACAACATTTCCACGTTCGTGTGGTCTAAAAGCTTTTAAAGACGAGAATGAATGGGTATTTACATGTGTAATAGACAAGCGCGTTCCATTGTCGTTTTATATGGCAAAAAATATGGTAAGGTGCAAACTTACTTTGATAAATACATTTGTGACTTAGTTTATGTTATGCCATCGGACAAATCAGTGGTATTATCGTAGAAGTACTGGTTAAATACCCCAAGGGCTACTTCTGCACTGCGACGAGGACTAGGGGCCCTGCAGTCAATGCTCCACAGCCTCGCCGTAACATTGCCGTACTATTCTGTTATCCCGATCTAGTCCACTATCGAGAGCCTATCATCTAGTTTCAATACTAGTATCCTATCGATGTTTCGATATCGGTCAAAAAAATAACTTCAGCAAAATAATAAAGTCTAGATACTTTAGTTGAAGTTTAAAAGGTTTTTAAAATAATTGTATTATACATTTTAAATTACTTTTTCAATTAAACTTCTTAGAATTTTTAAACCTCCTGCTTCGACTGAAGGCTGCAGTGTTTTTTTTGGTCGACATAGTTACTGCAGTTTGCCTGATGGAAAGTACAGTATAGCTCACGAACGGCGGCAACTACTAAAAAGGTCTCCGGGCATATGAACAACTGGACGTTCATAGGCTGTGGCTGAAGCGACTTACTATGACGATCTTTGAACTTGCGCTCTATGTGCTGTCTTAGTTGATTATTCCTTACTAAGAGGTCACAATATTGAACAATGTGTATGTATTAATTCCAGGTAACGGCACGATAGACTTCCCCGAGTTCCTGACGATGATGGCGCGCAAGATGAAGGACACGGACAGCGAGGAGGAGATCCGCGAGGCGTTCCGCGTCTTCGACAAGGACGGCAACGGGTTCATATCCGCCGCCGAGCTGCGCCACGTCATGACCAACCTCGGCGAGAAGCTCACCGACGAGGAGGTCGACGAGATGATACGCGAGGCGGACATCGACGGCGACGGCCAGGTCAACTACGAGGGTCAGTCTCTCCTCTCGCTCACTCTCTGCCCCCCACTGTTTCACTTTCACAACACACAACCGCCGCCGTCAACACCGGCCTGACATAGCGGTTGGAGTCTTTTCAGCTAACCCTTCAGATAAACAGTTCTAGGCACCATTTCTCCCGTAGCTAGAATATAAAATGCTGTAATAAGTACCAGACACTCGATTTATTTAATAACAGTTTAAGGACGACTTGCACCAGCAGGTTACATCTAGTTTAGACTTGTATAAAACTGTATTCAGTTGAAGCGGGTTCAATCGACCTCAATGGTGATTTAAATTAGACAGTTGTTAAAACTAGATAATGTTTGTGAGCAACATAAAAATTATAGTTTAATGTTAAATACCGTTTTATAAAAAATTTAACTAGATGTAATTATTGGTGCAAACCGCACTAAATAATTATAAATCCTGTGTTTTAGGTCTCTTATCCATAAGTTTTTCATTTTTCTGTCTTTTTTTTCTTTTCCTTTTTCATATTATATAATAATAATAAATGCAAGGAATATGGTAAATGCTAAGCGGCTGCGGCGGTGGCACAGTGGACAAGGGGCGAGGGGCGGTGTCGCGAACGCTCGCACGTTCTTACTCCGCTAAAGCAAAGAGGACGCAGCCACTCACTGATTACAATAATCACAATTGAAATAAAAAGATAAATAAGTTATATTATTCCATCAATGACTTAAAATGATAGAAGTGCGTGCTCTTAATGAATACATTACTCGGGACATTAAGTCCTTTGTGCATTATATATTTATATATACAGCTAAAGAGTGGAATATGCTAGCAGCGGCCATGTTTCCGCGATCTTATGACCTGGGAGTCTTTAAAAGAAGAGTGAATAGGCATTTGTTAGGCGGACGCGGTTCATCATCGGACTCATCTTCACCTTCCACCAGGTGTGATTGAGGTCAAGCGTTCGCCTATAAGTTATAAAAAAAAAGAAGAGCAACCATCAGGATTTCTAATCGGCACTTCTCATTAGATTTTGCTCTACGAACCTGTGGTAGATTCATTTTCTTTTGACGATTTGAAAGTGCTTGGAAGTATGCCTTTCTGAATAAATTTGTATTTCATTTATTTATTCAAAACACTTCTCTCTATTATTTACTCAATTTAATTCCTCTCAGTGAAACTGTAGTCTTATGATTATTTTCTATTATTTGATATAGCTGTTAAATTCTCCTCATTCAATGACGCAGTGCCAAATCCACATAAGCTACAGGATTTCACCATTTTCCAATATTCAGTTAATTAAAGAGCTTAACGTTTCCACTCGCCACATAATATCGATATGACGTATCTAACTGCAATTAAGACTATCACAGTATAATTTGAAGTTTAAATGATTAACGCGTTTATATCGATATATTAGGTACGGGAATAAGTTTACACCACTTTTAAAGGGATGTCACTATTGATACCACATTTGTGCTCTCGGCCGGAATGGGAGGGCAGGCATGATAAAACTCATTTTGCTGCATGACAAAGCTAGGCGACACGTTGCTTAACCTGTCAGAAATATTTGCAAGGAGTGAATTAGGAAATATTGCCCTACTCACCGCATTCCCCGTGCATCGCGCTTTCGGATTACGATCTTGGTCGATCTATGCAGTCAGCCCTTACTAGCGGATCACTTCTCACGAAAATATCGACAAATGGATCAATGAATGGATCGAGTCTTAAAATCCTGAAGTCTTTCATCGAGGAATCCGTATGCTGCCTTAAAGATGGAAAATAAATTGTCGCTTCCGTTGGTGCATACTTTGAATAATATCATTTTGGATTTGATTGTTTGAATAAATATTAACTTTGTCTTTAAAATGGCGGACACTTATTCTCATATTTAATATTATATATACTGATTAAAATGACGCATTGTGTTCTAGTCACAATGATAGTCATAACTACAATGATCCAATAATATTATTATTATCGTACTGATATTGTAAATCGAAATATCTCACAATGTTAGATTTTTAATTATAAAAAGGATTCCGCAATATCAGCCCTTTACATTTAAATTATATTTGTTTAGTTGCATTTACCGTAGTGAAGCAAAATTAATAAATTTGTGACGTAGTCTTTACTTTGTATTCAGGGTTAATGGTAACTAATGCACAACCTCTTAATGCTGACTTTGGTTTATCAAGGCTGACAACGTTTGTCAACGTCTGCCTCTTAATTCAATTTTTTTTCTCAACATAAAATTCCACAATGTCTGACGGTAGCACGCGTGATACAAAGGTGACCCTATATAGTGGGTTCCGGCGAGGTGAGCAGGAGAAGGTTCTCAGCTGACTGTGCATACTTACGCCAGAATCGAATGAAAGTGTAAATGGTAGTTATTTACGAGACATAGAGCTAACGATTGATAGAAATCTCCAGTAAAACTAAAAAAATAATTTCTTAGGATGTATTACGTTTTGACAAAAGTCATTATACCTACCTAATGAAAGTTGTTAGTCCTGATGTATCTGTCACCTTTCACAGGTTATGTGTTAATACCAGTAACCTTTCATAAATAAATACCTTTAAAACATGTTTAGTTTGTTGATCGCAATATGTCATGTATTAAAATATCACTATCAGAAACTAACCAACTGAAGTAATCGCACATTCATTTGAAATTACGTCATCTTCAGTTGTAGTACATGGTATTGCCTTTATTTAAAGTATATATAAACTTTGATGCAGGCATTGATTGCGTTTTGCTCCACTCGGCATTCGTTCTCGGTTTGCCTCGAGTGCTTCCGAGGAAGGCTACATTATTTTGAGCAATTTCACCATTCACACAATATAACCAGTCACAATTAGTCAATCAATATTGATAAAGTGTTTTGTGAAATTCGCTTGATATATCTCGCTAATGACAACAATACCCCACAGTTTGGTATTAATACTCAATTGCTTTCTTGATTCTAAACAATAATATCATTAAAAATTTAGATCTTATTAGTTAGTATATTAGGTTTGTTTGAAAGTAAAATATAATTTTATTTAATAGTAGATTGCCAATGAAAGGTCCATATAGGTTGAAGTGATTGTTAATAAGTAAATATGTGTGTGTGTGAGTGTTTCACAACAAAACAGTATTGATAGCACCGTCACGAGCCTGCCACACACGCGAGCTCACGGCTCGATTTGTCCACCTGTGTCTCACATAAACTAACACACAAAACGCCTCTTTCAGATGCTGTACCATTTTGTTCATAACTGCCTTGCAATAAAAGCGTTAATCTTACTTCATAAAATACACCCCACGTGTTTGTTTAGAGCTTTCATTTATGTACACTATTTTTATGTTGACACGTATCGATAGTAGGCATTGATTGATTATGAAAAATAGTAGAATTGGTATCATCAACGTAACTTTGCTATTATTTGCAAGTAAATATTTCGTTTTCCTGTAATACCCTGTTAGTGAGGGAGCGTATTGATCATTGCTTGTTGGCCCGCTGGATGCACCGCCCGTATATAGACTGGACCGTATCATCCGACCGAGCGTTATCTCTCTTGCAGACTTCCATGCACTCGCCCAAATGATATTCGATCGCGGCGAGGGCGGTCGCTAGCGCGCGGCCCGCCGGCTCACTCGCGATTCTAGTACACTAACTAACAATAGGAACAGAGTCTGCTGTGATCTCGAAACGGTTTCCCCTAGTAGTGCGCGCCGGAGTCGAGCGCGACAATAGGTATACCCAGCCAGTGTTAATCTGAATGGTTTGCTGCTCGTTATTAACTGCTCCCTCCCTGGACATGCTAGCCGCTCCCGACCTCACCACTCACTGTCTCTATGTGCTCTACCCACACGACCGCCGGGGCGGAGATCGCGGGGCACACGCGCCTCCGCCTCGGCTGCCTTCCTGTTGATTGGTGCATGCCTCTATATTGTTTGTATAGAAATTTATATCTTTATCAGAAATACCACCTCGACCTCGACCCGGGCGTCGCTTGCGTTCGCCCCGCGTTTTGACAAACGAGCAGCAAACATGTCGCGTACGCTTAGGCTTGTCGCGTCGGCGCCGCGCGGTGCCGCTGCGTTCGCTTACTCGCCGCCGCTACTAGTCAATGCATCGTTTTATATTATCTATATCCAGAGGGTGGTATTTCACGGGATCCCTTGTAGTGGCATGAGGTGATGAAATGCGTTTGAAAGTCACTTTGAGTGTTGTCTGTCGCAGCGATTGCTCGCAGCGCGTATTAGCGTTATATACAAAGTCAGAACGCAAGAGTTCGTATGTAATGACAAAAAACACCCGATAACGTGGGTTTTTGTTATTTCGGTGGGAATAAATAGCATTCTAAAATACACGCGAGTGCTTTCATATGGACGTATTCTGGCTTTGAATACAATGTTAATACCTGGCGAGTTCTCGCCGTGTTCTGAACTCCATCGATGACTATCAACCGTAACGAGGAACCTAGTGCGCATTATTATGTTTGATAGCGGTTGGTTGCATATCTGTTAGTGCATCCCTTTTTCTGTCGGTCACTCTCGCTGTGTTTAATATTATTTGTGTTAACATTATATTCTAGTGATGTTATTTGCACTCGGGTGTGTCTGCGGCCGTGTCTGACGCTTGGTTCTGTTTTCTGTTTCAGAATTCGTCACCATGATGACGTCGAAGTGAGCCGCCGGCTAGTGCGTGTGTTTGTAAGGCAGTGTTTAATATACATTTTGTTTCATGACACACAATATTACCATCGTATTGGACCTGCATTTCTCTAGTGTTTGCGATATAAATATTGACATCGTTTCAGTTTAATGGCATAAGGTTTACGGGCGGCGTGGGGGGCAGGGAGTTTCGCCCCCGAGAGCGCCGCCGCTCTTTCTTTTAATTTAGATTTAAAGTATTCCGTTAATTTTACTATTTAAGGAAATAAAAAATATGTAACTGTAGCGGTACAAAAGGGAAAACGAATAGGTGTGCGTCGCAATGTGATGGTACAAGTTTTGGGTTCGTGTTAGCTCATATATTTATATTTGTGTATATTTCGGGCGCCCGGCAGCAGCGCAATGTAGTGCAGTGCAGTGCCTATGTCGTCCGGCGCCCGTCTAGTGGTGTGTGTGTGCGTGCGTGCCTCGCGCTGCGTCGCGCCCCGCTCTCTGCGGTGCTAGCGTCCGCACCTTTCCGATTATACTATTTAATGTACATTTTTTTCAAGTATGAGATATTTATAAAGTACGTGAGGAAAAATAAATGTTTAAAAATCCAAAAAAAAATTATAATGATTAATTATTATATTCCGTGATTGTGACCGATGCCGCCGCGGCCGGCGCACGGGCACACGGGCACTGGCCCGCTTCGCCGTGCGTTGCTCGAACGCGGTCCGTGCGCCGGTGGCGACGGCCGGCCTAGTAGCACCTCTCAACTCCGTGTAAATTATTAATGATCATAATAAATGTTTAATTATAACTAATAACTCAGTAAATTAGATTTATCGGTACTGCATTGATGTATATCTATCTGTATATGACTTGATAAATTATAATAATTATATTGTTGGTGAAGTACTAATCTATTGAAAGTGAAAGTAATCCGCTCTGTTATCGTCACTTTTCCACGTTTAATTAATTCTGTTATTAAAATTTACAAAAGACATACTGAAAATAAATGTTTCTTCATTTTTAGGTCAATAAATATCGGTGTTTCATTTTGTGACCCCGCCGTATGTGTTCTAGTTGTGAACCTAACGTCAGTCCCGCATGCCGCTTTCGTTCCTTATGATTCCCGTTCGTCTCTAAGTTAGTATTATACTATATATATATATATAAACGTTTTAATTTAAGGCTACGTGATTTATGTAAATTACTTATGTGTATTGAAAGAATATGTTTTTTTTAAGTAACAATAAAATAAATAAACCTCTCAATGCCTTGTCGTTATGAATGAAATTTAATTTCAATATCTGTGACGTTGGAAATATATTTTATATCTCCTATATGTGTCGTAGCAAATTTTTTGGTAAGTATAATATGTATTCAAAGAACAGTCAGTTATAACAACTGTCAATGGATGAGAATTTTTATCAAAAGTTATCGCTGTGCCTGCGTAGACCGCGATAGAAGAAGTGGCGTGCATCCCATAAAATAAAAAAAAAATTACCTGGTTATAATTGATAAATATATTGACTTACAATCTAGGAATAACCACGATAGGAGTCAAATTGAACCACATTACGCCTCGTCGCGTTATATCTATCCTATACATTTCGCATTTTTTTTTTAAAACTGTTATCGCTGATTGATTGCTTTTTGTCTAAAGCCCTCATATCTGTAGACTATGAACTGGCCGTTCCAGGAAAGTGATGTACAGAAATTTTTAATATGCTTATAAAGGTGGCCTCAGACTCTGGTAGATCAGAGTCTGTAGCGGCAGCCTGCTCGTTACTAGTGATGAAATGCCCGGGAATTCTCCCAAAGTGCCCAAAACTTCTTTGGGAATATTCCCGGGAATTTACGAAATGTTCTCGGAAGTTTTGGGCACTTTGGGAAAATTCCCGGGCATTTTCATCACTAGTCGTTACCTATTGCTCTGTGTGCATTTATAAGTAAACGTGTTCGAACTAGACCAACACCACCGCTATGCCGGCCCACATATACACAGACAGAGGAAGGTCTCTAGGTGTATGAACAACTAGATATACGCAAACTGATCTCGAAACGCGACAGGCCAGAGCGAGTCACTATAACGGTCTTTACACTCGTGTACTGTGGTTACGGCCCAGTTCGGCCGATCGTCCTATCGCCACAATTATGTCGTATCGCTCTTCTCTTAAAGACTCGAATCATAATGACAGATTTCGACATCACATACTCACCGGTGAAATAAAATAGCGTTTAATAGAAATGTCATGTATATTATTGCTAAGAGAATGATGATCGGCTGGGCCAGATCAGGTCGTATTAGGAGCGGCATACATATAAGCGTAAAGTGGATACAGCCACTAATATATCTGCTCACCCCGAAAGCTATATAGGATGACGATATATTTTACGAACAAAATTAAGCAGTTAGCTAGGGAATACGAGGTTCCTATATATATATATTTTTTATAGCATTAAGTTTAATAAAACAAAATCCAAGCACCACCTCTTTATTACAAAGTAAGTACGGATTTAAATAATAGCATTTCTTTCTGATACAAAATACGTTTGTAACACACAGGTATTTGTTACAAAATTAATTAGTAAAGTATTTATCTAGCGGTGGGTTTTAAGCACAACATGCGGAACGAACGGGCGCGGGTCGTGGCGGGTCTGATTCCTTGTAAATTTATATTTTTTTTTTTTTTTTTTTTTATAACTTATAGGCGAACGCTTGACCTCAATCACACCTGGTGGAAGGTGAAGATGAGTCCGATGATGAACCACGTCCGCCTAACAAATGCCTATTCACTCTTCTTTTAAAGACTCCCAGGTCATAAGATCGCGGAAATATGGCTGCGGGTAGCATATTCCACTCCTTAGCTGTTCGCATGATGAATGTAGAAGCGAATCTTCTCGTGCGGATATAAGGAACATCCACCACATACGGATGGTATCCGACACGATGTCTTGTGGTTTTGTGGTGGAATGGGGCTGGTGGAATCAAAGAATGTAGTTCCTGAGAACACTCTCCCCCGTGCAACCGGTAAAAGACCGCGAGGCAGGCAACTCTACGTCGATGCTCGATGCTTTGCATTTTAATTTTTGACAAAGAGTCGTCGCCAATAAGTCTATGAGCTCTACGATCAATCGAGTCCAAAGCCGCCAACTGATATTTAGCGGATCCGTCCCAAAGGTGACAACAGTACTCAACACCCGACCGCACCTGCGCCTGATACAGGTTAAGAAGTTGCGATGGTGAAAAGAACCGTCTGACCTTAAAAAGGACACCCAATTTCTTTGCAGCTGCTTTCGCTCTAAACTCAATCGACCGCCCAAAGTTCAAGTCATTTATATGGAGGACTTTACATTGCATCCTCCGCTCCGCGGCCCACCGGCGGACTTTATCAGCCTGTTGTCTTCAAATAAAATACAAGGAATTAGACCCGCCACGACCCGCGCCCGTTCGGTGTGCGTTTTGCGCTTTAGGGTGAGTAGGCAAGGATACGGATTATAGGTGACCCGTAACGATAATGCTCGGTATATTTGAATATGTTTCTTTTACGATATTTGTTATGCTGTGCATATCGTGTCAGGCTGCGGCGGATCCCGGATAACTAGCACATCTCTTAAACACTTTGAAGAGCGTGGATGATGGTTTCTAATAGAGACAGGAACAAACGTAAAATCACTGGTGGATTTAACAGTGATAAATAAAAACACAAACTGAGATGGCGCTATAATAATCTGTGCGTGCGACAAAGACGAAACTAATAGCAGGTGCGCTGGTATGTATGTAAAGTTGCCGTTCAGAGGTCTTAGTACACAAATATTTGCGAAAACGTGTTCGTGTAGTCCTTATTAGGAGAGGGCCTGAAATCAGTGTTATGGAAAAAAACCGCCCAGCCCATCCGATTTACTGGCTTAACCGTAACTCCTATTACTGTCATTGAGGTGTTTAGGTTAAATCAGTTTGAATAATGTGGGTAATGTGTATAATACGCGTGCATTTATCGCAGATATTCTGACTAAGGTCTCTGTAAAGTTTCTTGTTGGAATGTGTAAGTAAAGTCTGGTTTCGGTTGCCGGCATAAGGCTTCGTGTAGAGTAATGTCAAAAGGTGCCTGTCGGATCCTGGCAGCTGCGAACCTGCAGCGGCTGCGTCTGGTGGAAAGAACACTAGACCAAGAACGGCAACGACCGCCAGGAGATGATAATGCGTAGACAGTCGCTGTCGCTGTCTCGGCCCACATATACCACGACGGTAGGTCTCTAGCCAATGAACAACTGGATATACATATAGGCATTAAGACGGTGCCGGTGTGCTGTGGTCACGGCTCAGTTCGGGCAATCGCCCTACCAAGTAGAGGTCGTGATGTGCTCTGTAGGCTGATATGCAAAGTCGTAAGCCACCTGCCAACACTGCAGTGTTCTACGTCGGACACGGCACGCTGTCTGTTGGGCCGCGGGGGCCGAGCCGCGCCTGCCAGTATCCGACGCTTTGGTTTATGGAGAGATGTACGTGTCGGTGAAGTTCTTTAGGTTGTTTGATGTCTAGGAGCAGAGCTGGGCTTGGAGTCCTTCGTATCAACGAGGCTGCGTAGGAGTTGCGCCAGCGTGCGCGCAGGCCGGCCCGACATGCGGCCCACATGCAGGTACGGCGGCGCGGAGTCATGCGCCACCTTGCCCACGCCCGTAATATCCATATGCACCCAATCCGAGCAGACGAACTTCTGCAAACAACGAAACAGTTTAAGCAATCTGCTCCACTGTTCTTGTCTACCGATAGCAGTGATAGAGCTTGGATAGGTTGCAGCGTATTATGAATGATCCAGACGATACTAAGCATCTTGAACCGCTCCAGTTGCGTAGTGAGATATTACCTCACTGAGCGTTTTCTACCGTCTGTTTCACGGCGACTGTTTTGAAGAGCTGTTTAACCTTGTTCCACCTTCAACCTCCCATAACAGTAACATGCGTGGGTTTATGGAGTCACGGCTAAGCTGTTCCGAACTAGAATTAGCATATGATTACAACCACTCAACCGCAACTGTCTGTAATGTCATCTTGAATCTTTTCGTAATAACTAATTCGCAAGGACCTTGTATCCACTTGAAAGTCCAATGTATTCTTCATTGTTTTACCACGAATAAATAAAAAATCTGGTCTACCGCACACTACCTCAAACCTCCATCTGCTGTCACCTTGTCCTGAAAAATGTCCTGGCCAATTTCTCTAAAGAGCTATCATCGAATCTACATTTCATGGAGGACGATGGCGGATTTTAAAGTTAGACACAAGATCTTGTAATTATTTTTTAGCTAGTAAGTCATGACGTCACAGGGCCATCCCCTTGGTCCCAAGCAGCGTTTATCAATGACATCGTTTGATTAGTCTTTAAAATGTTTTTTGTGAAGTAAAATGGTTCCATTTCTTCAGTTTTTATAACAGTATTTTTTTAATGTTCACAAATAATACAATATTCTGATGATGTATTTTGGAAATATTATCGTGTCTCCAATATACCCTTTTTGGATCGGACAGGGTCTTTCATAACATACTGTATAATTAAATGTGCAGTGTAAAACAATCCAGCAAAACCGGCGAATCGTCACGTCGGTGATAGCGCGAACAATATCCACAGCGTTATCTCGAGGCACCGAATCACTCGATAAGCTGTGCCAATATTTAGCCAGAAGGTACGTGAGGTTTGCCATTTATACCATAATGAATTTTGCAAATCATACAACGTATTTGCTATATTCGAGAGCAAAATTTAGTACACATTATTTAATCTTAGTAATTACCTAGAAGCTGAGTTAGTAACGAGAACGGTATAGCCACATTCGCAGCGCAGCTGAGCGCCGGTCTCGCAGCACTAGCAGACATGACATTTCTAGTAGATGTCATGCGGGTATCCTCACAATGTTTTCCTATACCGGTGAGCATGTGCTGCCTAAATTCGTACTCATTCTAGAAAAGCCCAGGTAAATGTGCCGGGATGTGAACCTACCGGCCCCCTTTACTCTAGGCGAAATCTATACTTACTCTAAGAAAAGCTGCTCCGAGACACGACGTGGCCTTGCCAGCACCTTTGTTCCTCAAGTCCACTGCAGGATCGTCTGGAAGAACAAAACGCAACTAAACTACTAACAAATAAAGTTCTGATGGAGGGTAAGGTCTGGAGTACGCGGAGTTCGGAGTACATCAAGGGATTAATAAAAATTAAGGAAGCGAAACAAGTTTGTAAAAATAGAAATGGAGTTCCATTCTTTCTGCCTACCTCAATAGGGAATCTACGAGATGATAGAGACAAACGCATTATTAACAAAAGGCACAAGGATAAACTTAGGACACTCGCATTATATACCTGATAAAAACCCATGGGAATGAACTGGTTCAATTGTGCTGACGGTGGTTTTGCCTCTGTGTTTCGGATCAAATTCTTTTTCAGTACGATATAATAGATAAACTACTAACAAAGTAAACGAGAGCAAATCTAGTATTTTGTAAAGCCTTAAATTCTTTATAAAAATCCTACTGACTTCACAAGAATAGCGTCATCCAAATATTGGTGACGTGCCGTTGAACGTGTTATACAAGTCTACACTGGCTCTTTCTCTTTTGGAAAATTCTGTCTAGTCTGGTAACAAGGCAGAGGCACTGGGATATGGATGGGCGGCGCAGTTGAGAGGCTGACTTATGATTTGGTTCTCATAGTAAGTCCACAGTGGGAACCGCCAGGGCCGGTCTCCCGTGATCGCTCCGGCGACCTCTACCGCTTTGTACGCCTCGTCCGAGTTGCTGAAGCAGCCGAATGCACCGCCCCCGGTCGCCAGGAACACGCCATCTGTAGATACATGATAGGATTATACAGTCGAGAATAAATAATACGAAATAGAGATATTGCAATAATAATATATAATCACGATAAATCCCTTTCGAAGTGAGCAGAGATAAAGAGAGAGAATGGCCGCTTCCACTGTGTTTTTATATGTCGTGTCGTTATAAAATAAACACTCCTGTTAATTTAGACTAATAAATAAGATTATGATTGTTTAATTATTTTTCGTCACAAGGACAATTTCTGACCAAAACTGAGGCCGAAGGTTTAAACATTGTAAGGATTTGAGTTCAAGATTTTCTAAAACATGATTATGAAAACTTAAAAGAAAATTTAAGATTTATATACACTATATTATACTCCCATAAAACATTTCTAAATATGATTAGAATTACCTTACTTCTTGTCAAAATGTGGACTAAGATTCCGTTGTACACAACTAGGACGTTATAGTTTTAGGTATATCTAAAACATCTGTGATACTCTGATATATTTATATGAATGAGGCGAACCAGAGAATGAATTGTGTAATTATATGTTGAAGTGTTACGTGTTAGCGTGGCCACGTCTATCACAAACGAAGGTTTGTGCACGGCCTGCCCGTACACCAGCGCGTCCGCCATCATCAGACGTCCTTCCATGTCTGTGTCTTCGATCTGTCGGAACAATATATGCTGTTTATTATCATCGTATATCGATACGATGATGCTGAGTAATAAGTAGAGATGCCACGAATATTCGGCCGAATAATACGTACTATTCGGCCGAATACCAAATCATGTAAAAAAGACACGTTATATTACTCAAAGTTATGTATTTATTTACAAATTACAACACAATAGTAATTAAAATTGATCAGTGGTAAGTTGTGATGGATAAAAACAAGCTTTTCAGCATTTTTTGGTAGCAAACGATTACGCTTTTCATCGTAAAAATTACCAGCCTCACAATATAACCTCCCAAACACACACACTCTCTCTCTCGCTCACACACATACTAATAAACTTATACCGTGAATATCCATATAAAAACACAAAACACCCTTGAATAACCCGAACGGAAGTGCGAGTCTCACCAGAGACAAGATTTACTTAATTGGTGAGACTTATCACCCAGTGTATATGCATAAGTTTTGTGTTGAAATAAAGATTATTATTATTACTAAACACGCTACTTCCAGGAATATTCGGCGCTTCGGCCGACAGCGTTGCCGAATATTCGGTATTCGGCCAATTCACTATTCGTGGCATCACTAGTAATAAGCCTCTCAAAGCTCGCCACCTATCTCCTTCCCGAGGTGTACGTATTTAGAAATTTTCAACTGCTTTTCGCATGTCGTTGATTCATTCCGCCCCTGGGCGACCCACACTACGCTTGAAAAGACATTGCCACCACTCCAGAACAAGATATAACTCTTAGAGCGAATGGTCGATGAGGCAGGGAAGTTCTCGAGTGGAGACCACTTACTGGCAAGCTTTATAATGCTTAATGCTTTATACCAGTGATTCCCAAAGTGGTCTATATCGACCCCTAGGTGTCTATGACAACCTGCAAGGGGTCTACGACACAAAAAAAGTTTGGGGAACTCTGCTTTAGACCGTGAATTACCTTTACAACTTAGGTTGCTCAGACAGCGAGCTATGCGTTGGGTGGCATTGTAAAGGAATCTCTGTGGCTAAGACCCTCGACTTGGGCGGCCAGTTAGAAAAAGAACTTAATGACGATCTACTAGGGTGTCGGTACCGACTGTCTTGGGAAGAAACTCAAGGCGGAAGTAGGCCGGTTTATGAGTCCATCGAAAAACGTAGTTTGAAACGCGCCGGCAGTGTGAAGCGACTACTTTGAAGTCGGTGGCTGCCAGCATATAGATAAAAAGTGCTAAAAACCAGGCTTAACTTGCTTAATAAATGAAGATTATGCTCAGCAGTGGACTGATGATATAACTCTAGACAAACCTGTATGGACATCCCGTTGAGCGCTCTGACGATATCACCCACTTTCATGCACTGCCCGCTGACCATGTTCTCGCAAATTGGAATCACAGCGCACACGTTTATTGGAACCTAAAAAATTCTACAATATGCATATTGTCACGCTAAATTCCTTTTGGGAGAGATGTACTAATGGCTAGCCACTTTCCGCTTGTATGACGCAACATAAACAGTAGCGCAGCTGATCGCCGCTCTCACAGCACCTAGTACACATGACATTCTTATTAGGTGTCATGCGGATTTCTTCATAATATTTCCCTTCACCGGTGAGCATGCGGTGTCCTAAGTCCGTAAATAATCACAAAAGTTTGGGCTAGGGGGTACGAAGCGGAATTCGCATCTTCTACCATTCGTGTGTCCCAAGGATACCAGTCACTTATCCAGTATGCCATCATAGGCACATACAAAATTATTTGTTAATTAACTAGGCGTCGTTTTAAAATGAAAGTATGGCGATAGTATAAAAACTAAAGGACTACCTTCAATTCTGCAATAATTTTCAATGCAGCAAGCACCACGGCTGCGCCCGCCATGCTTCCTCTATTTTCCATCATATGCTCACGTTCTTTGAGACAGAGGCCGCCACTTTAAACAAAATAGATAGTATTTCTAAATTATTAATTCCTTGAAAATACATTATCATTATTAGTTAGTTTCGTCCCACTGCAGGGCAAAGGCATCCCTTCTCTTTTCCACTATATTTGTAGAAGCCATAGGAAGGTATTTGCTCACGTAACCTAACTAAGGTCTTAAAATTAGTTAGTGTGTTAGTGTGAGTCAATTTGTTTTCAATTATTTCTTACGCTTTTCAGTGAAATCACGGAATTATTGAAAGCTACATTATTTCGTTTTTAATAGCAGTATTATCCGTTGAGTGTTAATAATGCAATAAATAGACTGTTGTTGCAATAACGAACAATACTACTGCCGAGTCGCGACAGCAAGACTCAGGTTGACACATTTAGTAAGCATATGTTACATGCCTGTCAAAAGTTACTCCCTTGGCGGCAATGAGCACCGGAGGGCTGGCGTCCTTCCCGCCCATGTAGATGCATTCCAAGAACATGGGCGTCTCGCAGGAGCCGCGCGCCACAGCCAGGAATGCCTGCATGTGCTGCGCTTCGATCCATTCGCGGTCTCTCGCCTCCACCTGCACGCCCAGAGGGCAGAGCACGTCTAGGGCCGCCTGGACAAAACAATTACCATCAGCCTAGCCACAGTCCTTTTACAAGACATTTCCTAAAGCGTCGCACAAGCCATGTACTGTGATTGGAATTCAATCAGGCACAGAAGTCTTGTCTCAGTGATACTGTTGCAGTTGGTTTAATTACAGAGTCACCCCACGGCTATACCGCATATAAAGCCGACAGTATAATGGCAGCCGTTTACTCTACAACAGACGACATTAGCCAGTTTCGATCTGGTTCTCACTGTGGTTAGCTTGTTAAATACCTTCTGGAATAAAAAAAAAATCCGCAAATACTATGCTTACGTACTTATTACTAGGTGCATCGTTATATATTAACCGTACTTGCTTCTTTCCAATATGCCCGCGGAGGTCTGGTAAAGAATGCTGTTTAAGAACTCATTGTATTCTACCGTCAGTCTAGTGGCCTAGAGGGTAATGGACCGGTTCCCATGCGCGGCGACGCGAGTGCTCGCAGGCTCTAATCCCAGCACTTTTTCTTGGTTTTTCCAGATTACGTACGGATTTAGGTACCGTATGCTCAACGATGAAAAAATCATCTTGAAGAAATATGGGGCCTAATTCTGTATGACAATTTAGATATCACACTCAAATCTTACCATTTGAAAACCACGTTAACATCGTGTCTTGTATATATAGTGACACGGTAACGAATTAGATTCATTTCAACAAAGTATCATAGAGAATACGATTTTTGCAAATGTCGTAACTTTTTACGAAATTGACGTGATATCAAAGCAAGGAATCGCTAAATTGTCTTAGAGAATTAGGCTCCTGCATGGCATCTAACAGAAATTTCATGTCATGTCATGTGTACTAATGCTGTGAGAACGGCGATCAGCTGCGCTACTAATCATTTTGGGCACCACATATAGGCGAAAAGTGGATACAACCACTAATGTACATCTGCTCACCCCGTAAGGGATATAGCGTGACGATATAATATTATTATTATAATTGGGAAAGAGTAACCTGAGCCAAATCGACGGGCGCCATGACATTCGCAGGCATGTCTGATAAATAACGAGCCCAGTTCTGAGCTTTCGCGGAGACACTGCCCAGTCTCCACAACTCTTCACCTTCTTTGCCGTATAGCGATACCTTTGTCTCTGGTTGCCGATTGCCATCCGATCTGAACTCTTGAAATCTATTTCATCATCAATGGCATAGATATTATGACCTTTTCAACTTTTACAAATTTTCAAAATGAGTCATAATGATTCACAGCTTTTGCTTATAACTTTTTTTTAATTATTTACCGGAGGACGCATGACCCTAATTACACCTGGTGGAAAGTGAAGATGAGTCCGACGATGGACCGCATCCGCTCAACAAATACCTATTCACTCTTTTCTTAAAGGCTCCCAAGTCATAATGTCGTGGAAATATGCAAGCATCCACTCCTTAGCCGTTCGCATGATTAATGAAGAAGCGAATCTCATCATGCAGGTATAAGGATCGCTCACCACATACGGACTTTACTAATACAGTGATGAAACTAATTTTCTACTATTACTAATTTACATTATAAACCACTGTGAATTATTAGGAAAAAGTTAAATAAGATGTAATTTTTGTTTAGTTTTAAGGCACCAGACCACTTTGTATTTATTGTCGTTTTTTTTTCTAAACTTTCTGAAAGATTTATTTGTTAAGAATGCTCGCAACATCTATTTCAAAGACATTTGACAAATTGACGGAGATAAAGCATTTTATGTGAACCGCTTGTCGTTTTCGTGGCAGCAAACAAGTGCCAATAATATTCAGAACGAATATATTCACATAAACCTGCATTGCCTACAGATGTCATTGAGCGTACTATACTTTAGAATCAAGTATACACCTTTATGCAGTCTTCTATATGCATATGTTGACTATGACCATTAATGAAAATGCATTCATTATTGTTTACTTAAAAATAATTATGAATGACACACCCTTGTACCGCGCACGCACCGTGGTCTGGTGCATTAAGGTAATTCCGGAATTCTTAAAAAAAATCCAAGTATCTCCTAAAAGTGTTAGTATTGGAGAATTCTATTTTCATTAAACTATAGAGCTACCATTCATTTATCAGCCCTTTAGCTTTGGACGTCGACTTACGAGACAACTGTCCACATCTATACTAATATTATAAAGCTGAAGAGTTTATTTGTTTGTTTATTTGTTTGTTTGAACGCGCTAATCTCAGGAACTACTGATTCGAATTAAAAAATTCTTTTTGAGTTGAATAGACCATTTATCGAGGAAGGCTATAGGCTATATAACATCACGATGCAATTATTAGAAGCGAAGAAATAATGGAAAATGTGAAAAAAACGGGCAAAATTTTTCATCCTTGAGGGCTTCCATTGCGTGCGCTGCAAAAACGGTTCAAGATACCAAAAATATATGTAAGAAAGAATTATTTCTCTTGAGATGATCTAAAAAAATGTCCGCGACAGTATATGTTTATCTTTTAAGATTAAGTCACTAGAACCGTTTTTATGGTAAACAAATGAGGTCGAAATTAATGCATTATTTGTTAAGAGTTGTATCAACGTAATAATATTAATCTTTATATAAATAAATGTGTTGTTGATTAAGAATATTTAATTGTGAACAAAATTGTCTTTGACATCACTTAATTTCAATGAACATCTTAGAAGATATTACAAAACCTTACATAGCAAAACAACGTTTGCTGGATCAGCTAGTATAATTATATAGTGAACTGGACACGAACGAGCAAATCCCGGTACTATAATGTAGCTCAAAGTTATATGTAAATTATCGAGAGCTGACCTCCAGGCTGCCAGTGCAGCGGCCTCAGCTGCAGCTTCTGGTGCTCCGGCGGGGTCCACTTCGATGAGCACGGTCCCGCGCCGTTGCAGTGCTTGCACGCCGGCGCCTACGCCCCACCGCACGTACTCCTAAAACACCAGTATCATGAGTAGTGATGAAAATGCCCGGGAATTTTCCCAAAGTGCCCAAAACTTGGTTGGGAATATTCCCTTGAATTTACGAAATGTTCGCGGAAGTGCTGGGCACTTTGGGAAAATTCCCGGGCATTTTCATCACTAATCATGAGCTCCCCCGTAATCCACTGTTGGACTTAGGCTTTTTTGTTTACACTGGCTCGACATAGTGACTACAAAGTACCTGATGGTAAGTACAGTGTAGTCCAAAAACGAAAGCGACTATCAAAGGATGAAAATCCGTTGATAGTCTACATCGTCATGTCGGCCCACATATACCACGACTGAAGGTCTCTAGGTATATGAGCTACTGGATATACACAAGCTGATCCCGAAACGCGACAAGCCGAAACTGGTCACTATGGCGGGCTTTACACCCGTGCACTGTGGTCGCGATCCAGACGGGCACCGACGCCCTACCACCTCGCGGCTGCTCGTTTAGCACCACCCAGGAGTCACGTGTAGGGAAACTAGGGTAAAGCCTACGGACGCGAGCAGCTTCGACTCCCAAAAACACTTGGAATTTAGCATCCAGGGTGTTGGTCCTCGCTGGGTCCTTATTTACTGTACCTGGATGATGTTACAGCATCTAATCAATATTGCCATTTTGTAATAATATTGAAGTCATAAAATACTAAATTATGAATTGGTTTAACGAGTAGAACTACAAAAGACCTTCAACATGTTCATCAGATTTCCGTTAATGAACGCTAAGAGCACGCTTAAAGTCCCCTTCACATCCATTTAGGTGTCACCATGCTACAGACACAGAAATATACACTCGTCAAACTTATACGAGTATCAACCTGCGTTATGCGTCGAAGGTTAAAATAGTAAAAAGTTGAAATCCTAGTTCATAACGTTAAATTTAGTTTGGAGTGAACATAAAATACCAACGATTCACGAGATATTCTACGGTAAACAATCAAATCCCTATAAAACTGACCCTCGTCTCGTCTAATGCTTCGAGGTCGTTGTACCCAGGGTCTTTAGGTCCAAGTGAGGTGAGAGCTACAGCTGAGTACTCTGGAAGCACGTCCGTAAGTACAAAAGCCTTTCCTAGTGTCAGTTCCGATGCTAATCTGCAATCACAGTACATACGATTAAATAAACAGCTATTGTAATAAATGTATATTGTTCAGTATATCTCTTTCGGTGAGAGCAGGGATACATCAGTGGTTGTATACACTTTGTCAGTGCCCAGTAACGCAGTTGATCGTCATCCTCAGAGCACTTACGCATATGATTTCTATTAGATGCCACGCGGGATTCCTTACGATGTTTACTGTCAGTGTTGAGTATGTGGCTCCTAAATACGTACTTAAATTGGAAAAACCCAGCCAGTACGTGCCGCGATCTGAGCCCACAAGCACATACGTTGGCGCGCATTGTTCCCAGTCCTTAATCAACTAGATCACCGCAGCCACTGCTGAACAGCTGTTAGATGTGTAAAAACATGGACTTGAAATGGAATACTGGATGTGTCACATGTTCCATGTACCCAAACAGGTTCTATGGAGTACCCAGAAAACGTGACCATCCTTGACAAATCAGGCGACGTACAGTCTTGGAAAAGTCGACACAGAAATGGGCAGGATGTGGAACGAGCCGAAACATAATGCGCAGGGCAGCTCGAAGTGAAGATGCATTGCGAACGCTCTAAGTCTCCGATGGAAACCATAGGGCATCACATATACATAGGGCATCATGTATAATCACAGGTACATGCTCTAATGAACTAAAGCTATCGATATGGCTCAAAGAATTACCAGAGTGATGTGGCAGTGAGCTGGTTATATTCGCCGAAGAACCGATAACCGTGGGAGTAGACGAGTTCCTGAGTGGAGATCGCGCCTCAGTAAGCATAGTGCAGGACGTTTTTTGGCAAGGTGGAGTTATTTAACCTTGTTCCACTCTCTATGTTCCTTGATAAAACCCCGCGTGCGGGTGTACGGAGTCATAGAACTGTAGGTAACTAATATTCCGGCTAGGACTAAGAAGTTCGTTAACTCTTACTCGTGCCGTGGTGTTGGGCTGGACAATGGTTTTCCGTCGACCGTGGTCCCTCTATACTATGATATGTCGTCTACGTCCTTTAATCCTAGGGTGTACAGATATTTGTGCAGGCCGGCATGATCGCTGCGACTGCCGATGGATTTTTCTTACTGTCGTCTGTCTGATAGTAATCGTTTTTTGGACTGCACCATGCTTACCATCGGACGTGGTATGTTCAGTGTCTAGGTCAGAATAAAATAAAACGACGATTTTCGCAAAGTGGCAGGCAATTGTTGAATGAGAAAAGCCGAAAATAGGGCTCAGTGGCGAACCCTGAGTGAGACATATTCCCAGCAGCAGTGAGATATGAGTATATGATACTCTAATGTAACTCAATTACAGCACTTTGTGTTTTACGTATATCATATTAACTCGTATGCACCGACTTGTTTTGTGCTTAACCTGTGTGCGTCCAACTGACCATATAGAGCGGTTACCTAGAGAACATCGTAAGCAACAAAATTTTAAAAATGGTTATGGGCTTCTCTAAAAAATACAAATCATCCCAACTGGTTTTGAATTCGCCGCAACCTTGAGTTTCTTTTAGCGTTTATTATTAAGGTTGTCACTTCCGAATTGCTAGATAACTTAAGTAATTCTTTCCCTGAATTCCTTTCCGCTAGCACGCCGAAACAAGCCCTATGTGATTTGTATCCCTAGGCGGGACCGGATCTAGGAGGAGGCAAGCCGGGGTCTCCCGTCTCGGTGATCATATTCTAGAGACAACAAACACGTGACCCAGCTAAAATGTATAATAAAGCGGGTCAATTTCTCCATAAACAGTAGGTTTGTAATTTGTACAAGCCTTTATTTTGACCTTTTAAAAATGAACTCAAATCTCATAGAATATTTGTTACCACGTATTAAGGTATGTAATGTCAAATGACCGGGTAGTAGACTTGAGGAAGTCTGCTGCCCAAATGAGAGAGAGGCAGCGCGCAGTGTCCGGCGTGCTGTCCGTGAGAAAGGTTTGTACGGGTGGGCTCTTTCTACCCATCCTTCTCAGAGAGGAAGCCTGAATAGGCTTTTCGCTTTTTGCGTCGCCTCGAATAACTCAACATCTGGGGCAGTCCCTAATGCAAATACCATCGATCACTACATATATTAGATCTAACAATAGTATAAATACCAACTCATTCAAATGCTGATAGATCTTCCCTTCGGACTTTTGGTTCAACTCCTCAGCAGCCGGCGTAAGTTCTAACTTCTTATTTGTCTCATACAGTCCTAACACTATTCCTTTCTGCAACATTTATTACAGTACTAGTCATTGGTCGCCTATATTGCAATAAAGTGTTGGTTCACTTTTCAAATCTTCACATAGTGTCATGTTTATAATGGTAATGTGGTGTGGCCGCCTGTTGTGGAGGAGGACTCTAGCGCTTGTGGGAGACGTATAAATCAGAAGGCAGTCTGAGTATGAATTCCGTTTATTATTTGTTTGGCCCATGTCCAATATAATTCGTGTGACCAAGATATCGCAGTGCTCGATATCTTGGTGCATCGAACTTTAAATAAGCCTACAAATGCATTAACTCCTATAGTAATAATATATTTTCATGCTGTATCCCTTTCGGGGTGAACAGAGATACATTGGTGGTCCTATCTATTTTGCGTTTATGTGTCGTACGCAATATGACCAGTAGCTCAGCTGATCGTCACGCTAAGAGCACTCACACATAAGATTTCTATTGGATGCAATGCGCGTTTCGGCACGATGTTTACTTCACTAATGAGCATGTGGTGCTTACATCCGTATTTGTACTAAATGTCGAGCCAGTGTAAAAAAAAAAAAGACATATGGTTTCCTATCTATCAAAAATTGGCAAAATTTGCCGTAAATGTAGGCTACATTTAAAGAAAATATAGTTCCCAATGGGAAAAATATAAAATTCTAAGCAAGATATGTACCAATGTATGATAAATATTCATAGAATACCTTATTTTTGTCAGATTTTTTATTTTCTGTGTCCTGCTTATCCTGCTGGATGTTACAGCATGGTCGTTTTAACAATACATTATAATTTAAAACTCTTTTGAATAGCTTTACACCAGATAATAACCTTATATAATCCATTATAAAATCAAAAAATAAATAAAAACAAAATTAACAGTAATATTTACAACATAAAAATTAACCATCTAGATTCATTATCATTATCATTCAAATATATTTCTTAAAACAATTTTTTCGTTAAACAAAAAAGTTAATATTATTATACAACAAAAGTAGATTACCAATAAATTAAATAGTAAAAGTAGACAACAACTGGATAGAATTGTACAATATTGTATTATATTAACAATTTATTTTTTTATGCTATAATTAAAAATATCTGTCAATTACATAAGGAAGCTTGACTTAAATTACACTTGGTGGAAGATGAAGATGAGTCCAACAATCCATCCAGTAAATGTCAATTCATTCTTTTCTTAAAGGATCCCAAATTATAAGATCATGGAAATATGCTCATTGGAAGCATATTCCACTCCTTAGCTGTTTACATAATGAATGTAGATGTGAATCTCTTTGTGTGAATACGAGGAAAGTCCATCACACACATGGTATCTGACATGGCATCTAATTGTTTTACTTCCTCAAAATATTATGAAAAATATTCAATAAAAGGAAAATAATAATTGAAATACTAGTGATTATGTAAGTTCTACTTTTTATTCCCCAAATTGATTTTAAAACTTGTAGTTTTTGGCACATGTCGAATCGTTAATGATATTCTAGTATCTCTGTTTATTGTAGTTCCCTTGACATATTTATCTGAACACATTCCTAGATTTACAACTGATTCATCTAATATATCTTGGTGCACCTCTTCAATCCCATGCAGGTAATGGTTAAAAAGTTTGTCTTGCAAAACCAACAAGCTCCTCGGTTCCAATAAAAAAGAAAACAGCGGTTGCATAGATAGTTTGTCTGTAGAAGATTCATAGAACTTCAAAATAATATGTGATCCCACAGAGATGGTAGTAATTGTTGAATAAAACAAATCACCATCCAGATGTGGCATTATTCCTTGCCCAGGTAAATATTCATTGACAAGTACATGATTTGGTCTTTTTCCATTCATTATGTCAAGGTTATGAATAATTTCAAGGTACTTTCCTAACCATGAGGGTATATTTTCAGCAATCATGCCTTTAATATGTGGTATTCCTCCCCAATTTTGCAATCTTCTGTTTGAAAGTTGGGTCCATTTCGGCTTAGGTGCCGTGTAAATATTGGATAAGATTAGTTGTTCTTCGCTTTCTGATATGAACTCCGATACGTAAAATGCAATTGGGTCTGCCTGAAAAAGAAAACGAGTTAAGTTTCTATATGAATTCTTAGTTGTAATGAATATTTCATACTTACATTGTGTATTTATATTCGTACTCACAGTAAGCACCCTATAATTTTCGATATTTGTAAACATACTTTGTGTTAAAAAATAATTACAACGACGAAATTATAAAAATATTATCTCAAACATAGAGAATAAACTCAGTAATCTGTACGGTTTTATCAAGATAACCATTAAAATCGAAAATTTCAAACGAAAAGTTTTCAACCTACGATACGTGTGTTTTTGGTATTGTAAATGGCGATACTTTTGCCATCGCACCTTCTAACCATCCACAACCTATTTAGAGAGCTATAGCTGAATTCGGACACAAATTGCTGAAAATGTGCCCTTCATAAACAGTTTGACAATTAAATGTCAGTAGTTTTATTTCAGTTGTGAATTGTGTGGCTTGTTATCCTGTTATCAGGACCAGTTAATTTACAAAACATCTTTTTGACGAAATTAGATACTAAAATAAATGCATGAATGCACGAAAATCAACCCGTTCTCACACTAATGACATTTAAAATCTGTCAAAATAATAACGGCATCGAACTCCCGTAAACCTAGGTGGCTTAAAAGTGGCGTTATTTTCGACATCGTTGAAACTTTATGAACGGTTTTACGATTGTCATCAGCAGCGAAATTATCTAGTTTCATGTAGTCCTAAACCTCCGTAAAGGGTATTATTTTTGCCTATGTCGAAAATGTCTACCTCCGTAAACACACCTTTTATTTACACAATTAAACGTACAGCTGATTCTTGATTGTTGACAGCTACGTTTAAATATTGCATTATATTTATTCCTTACATTACCTTTTGAACAAATAATAATAATGATTTTATGAATAAGCAAGGCTTAAGGTATGAACTGTAAGCATCTTAATTTATATCTTATTTATAAAAGTCTTTAACTACAATCTTATTTATTCTGTTATAATAAGATGTTTACAGTACGATATTTTTGATAAAGAAATGAAAACAACAAAACGTAATTGTTTTGTTTCTTCATGTTAAGGTATGTTTTTGAAAAACAAATAAATTTAAATTTTATAATATACTAATAAATCAAAATTTGATTTGAGCTTGGATAAATATTTAGAATATAAAACTAATTTATCATGAAATCTAATATTTTTTATTTATATTTTTAACATAGTTATTATTCTTCATGATGTGGAATAACAAAACACAACACAGCCAAAATTTTTTTGACAGGAGCGTACAAAAGACGAAAAATGTTATTTATTAAGAGTTTTTTTAATAATATTTGTTAAACGTGCGTACAGTAGAATGTGAACAGAATGGGTGGTTGTATAGGAATAACTAGAAGCGGTAGCGGACATATCGAAGAATCGTCGGGAACGGTATCACGGCCTAATTCAGGTAATGAGGATTGTAACTTATTGCCGTGGTGGCTACGAACGTGTGATGAATATCTTTGTTTTGTAGGAGGGCTTAGGAAAAATCAGTCATTATGTCATGAGACGATCAGGTGGAAATCTGACGTACCATTAACCGAAGGACAGTTACGAAGCAAGAGAGATGAATTTTGGGACACAGCCCCCGCGTTTGAAGGTCGTAAGGAAATTTGGGATGCGCTGCGGGCAGCGGCCGTAGCTGCGGAGGCAATGGATTTCCAACTGGCGCAAGCTATATTGGACGGCGCCAGTGTATCGGTTCCTAATGGCTACCTCACTGAATGCTATGATGAATGGGGCACCAGGTACCAGGTAAGCAATGGTTTAAAGTTTGCAAAAAATATTACTAGAACCTATTCATATCTAAAGGTTAACCCTGCTTTCTAAACCTGTAGCAGATTCATTGTCTTAACAATTCAAGAGGTTTTGTAATATGTCAATTCAAATGAAGATATTCCAAGTATTTTATAGCACTTTTGCAATTACACAGTAACACTACTAACTCTTGGCCTTGCCTCTGATGTGTTTAGGAACTAAAAATGATATAGGTTTTGTAAATCATTTATTGCCCAGTCAATATTTACTACATTGAATCTTAATAATTATTTTCTTAATTGCTATAGACAGTTAGTAGTTAAAATGTTATTATATATTTGTATTAATATCTATATTATTATTTCATTTTAGTATGCACATTATTTGTAGAGTATTCTTAAGTAATGTACAGAAAGCTTACACTAATAATAATAAATATATTGAGAGAAAAATAAAAAGTTGGCTAATAAAATAAGTAAAGAGAGATGGATCATGTTTTTGTTCTCTGTCTCTTAGGATGAATGTGAGAAATAATTTGTTGATTATGATCAGGGCTGTATTTGGAAGTCTGGAGGCCCAGGGGCAACAAAGAAGTGGAAGCACTTAATTATTAATTATTTTCCAAATAAAAGAATTTCTTGTTTCTATCAAGTCTTTCAGAACTTTATTGTCAGCAAATAAAATTATTGCAACAAAGAATGTAGTAACTTTTTAAAGTCATATACAATATTTTTTAAAAACTAAATTGTCACATTAAGAAATGTGACTTTGTGAATTTTTTTTGATAAAAAATTGTTGATGATTTTGCTGAAATCTAACTCTCAGAGTTAATCACTTTTAATACTAAGTAGGGTTAGCTTCAATAATAATTTCTTTTATTTTTTATTGTGTATCTCCTGTGGAGACCCAGAGGCAGTAGCCCCGGCTACCCTCCTCTGGCCTTGATTTTGATTAGTAAATATTGTAATATAAACATTTATCTGTAATATATGTTGAGCATATGTAAATAATACTTAGGTCTGAAAATTATAACTTTCACTATGGTTATAGCATTTTAGAAAGCATTTAGTTAAACAAAAGTAAAAGTGTATTTCTTAATGTATAATTAAGTAGAAATATTCTGTAAGGATTTTACTAATCTTTCTGAATTTATATTATGTTTTTATTTAAAATACTGCAAGTATGTGTATTTAAGAATATATTTATGAGGATTTAAAAAGGAAAAACATTATACAAACAGCAGGAGTTGCAGTACATAGGGCTTTGAAACTCACTTTGTTGTATGTCAGTGAAGCCTGGGCATTTCAGAACAAGAATAAAAGTTGAACTAATGCAGTGGAAATGTGATCTCTTTGTTCTATATGAGGTGTAACACTTGCAGATCATGATTGAAAGTAATGTGTATACAATATAAATGTAAGTTGAAGTAAGAGCAGAGGCTGACGGAGACTTGCCTACTCATACCAAATATAGAGAGCTCTGATGGAAAGTAATGTCAAAAGTATGAAGGGGTTAAAGAATCTTATAGAAGTGAAAGAGGTTTGCAAGAATAGAGAGAAGTGAATTACAATTCTGTCTACCCCAATAGGGGTTTGGTGTTATGGTAATTAGATTTCATCATTATTGTTAGTCTGCTTCTGGATGTAGGCTCCTCTTAATAAGCACTACTGGGTCCATTGTTTATCCCTTCTTCCTTTAGATTTGAATGAATCAAAAAATTGTAAAATATATTTTATTATTAATGACTACTTATCATTAAAACATACTAACATTTGTTTAATTCCTTAAATAAATTTACATATTCCTAATCTTTATCTACTTTAATATATTCCTAATGTAGAGGTAAAATCCAGCATCAATATAAAGTTAGCTGCCTCACAGTCTAACAGCTTGCACAATGGAGAGCATTCTGAAGAACTACATTCTTTAATTCCACCAGCCTCCTTCCATCATAAATCCACTAGACGCCATGTCGAATACCATTAGTATGTGGTGGATGTTCCATGCAAACAGCTAAGGAGTGGAATATGCTTTCAGTGACAATATTTCTATGTTCTTAAGACTTGGGTCTTTAAGAGAAAAGTTATTAGGCATTTTTTGGAGGGACACTGTCTATTGTTGGATTTCACCTTCCACCAGGAGTGATTGAGGTCAAGTGTCTACTTGTGAATCATAAAAATATGAAAAGGAAAACAAAATTAGACAATCAATTAAATATTGTACAAAAACCAATGACATCATAGATGTTTACATCATTAAAATCTACTGGTATTTCCTCATAGGTCAAAACAGTATTACAAAATATTCAAAGTTAAAAAAATATGGTGTATATTTTATTTTTTCGGCTGTGGTGGCCCAGTGGATAAGGGGCCGGAATCTATGTGCGAAAAGCGTGTGGTCTTAGGTTCGAATTCTGACTCATACCTCTGGGTTTTTCCAGATTAAGTTTGGGTGTAGACACCACATGCTCACCCGTGAAGAAAAACATTGTGAGGAAATCTGCATAGTATCAAGTACAAATGTCCTGTGTCTAGTACAACAAGTCCGTGAGAACGGCGATCAGCTGCGCTCCTAATCGTGTTGAATGCGTCCACGCACCCTGAAAGGGATATAGCGTAATGATATGTTATTATTGTAACTAAAGAAATTGCAGTATTTTCTTTCCTAATTAGCAACAAATAATAGTTACATGAAAATGAATCATTTATTATGTGACATAAACTTGTTTTGAACCCGTTATACATACCATACTCATCTATATATATATATATATATAAGACTAGCTGATCCGGCAAACATTGTTTTGCTATATAAGGTTTTGTAATATCTTCTAAGATGTTCATTGAAATTAAGTGATGTCAAAGATAATTTTGTTCACAATTAAATACTCTTAATCAACAACACATTTATTTGAATAAAGATTAATATTATTACGTTGATACAACTCTTAACAAATAATGCATTAATTAGGACCAAATTTGTTTACCATAAAAACGGTCCTAGTGACTTAATCTTAAAAGATAGACATTTACTGTCGTGGACATTTTTTTAGATCATTTCAAGAGAAATAATTCTTTCATACATATATTTTTGGTATCTTGAACCGTTTTTGCAGCGCACGCAATGGAAGCCCTCAAGGATGAATAATTGTCCCCGTTTTTTTCACATTTTCCATTATTTCTTCGCTCCTAATAATTGCATCGTGATGTTATATATATATGTATAAAGCCTTCCACGATAAATGGTCTATTCAACTCAAAAAGAATTTTTCAATTCGAACCATTAGTTCCTGAGATTAGCGCGTTCAAACAAACAAACAAACTCTTCAGCTTTATAATACAAGCTGTCTCAAAAGTAAGTTCACATTTGCTTATCTTATTACGCGAAAGCAACTATTCTGAGGGGCGCGGGGGGGTATGTCAGTCGGTAGTCTGGCTCTTGGGAATTTAGTCGCTATGGAGCGTTTCTCTGGTGCGGACCGTGCGTTGTGCGTACGTGAGTTTTACAAAAACGGTAATTCGGCGACTGTAGCGCGTAGAAAATTCTGCAGTATTCGACATATTCGTCACTTAAATGATACGCCTAGCACTCGACTCATTGCAAAATGGGTTGAGAAGTATAAAGAGACTGGGTCAACTCTGGAGAAACCAAAATCTGGGCGGCCAAGAACATCAAGAACAGCCGAAAACGTAGACAGTGTTACTCAGTCTATTCGAGATGATCCAAACCTCTCGATTCGGAAGCGTGCTGTTGCTTTAAATGTGCACAGATCTTCATTATGCCGCTTTTTACACAAAGATTTAAAGCTGCACCCGTACAAAATTCCGTTAGAGCAAGAACTGAAGCCTCAAGATGCTTCAAAAATCGTAAATCAGATGATTGAGCGCTTTCCAACGTTCACCAACATCTTGTTTTCCGATGAAGCCCATTTTCACCTGAATGGGCATGTAAACAAGCAAAATTGTCGTTACTGGAGTGCAACCAACCCAAAACAAAAACATCAGAAACCGCTACATTCACCCAAAGTCACCGTATGGGCAGCGATGTCGGCGCGAGGAATTATCGGCCCTTACTTTTTTGAAGATGGAAGTGGACGCACACTCACAGTGAATTCAGAGCGTTATGTGGAGATGTTAGACGAGTTTTTCGTACCCCAACTGCAAAACTTTCCTGGTTACAACCAAAGAACATGGTTCCAGCAGGATGGAGCAACTTCACACACGTCCAACAGATCTCTGCCTCGAGTTCGAGAAATTTTTCCGAACAAATTAATCTCCAGGCGAGGTGACATAAATTGGCCTCCACGGAGTCCCGATTTAACGCCTATGGATTTTTTCCTGTGGGGTTATGTCAAATCAAAAGTTTACGCTAATAAACCGACTTCCCTGGCACAATTAAAAGAAAATATCCGTCATGAAATGGCAGCCATCACGGAGACTACCTGCCGAGCTGTCATAGGCAATTTTAGTGCCCGACTAAATGAATGCCGAGAGCGGAACGGCTTACATTTGGACGATGTTATTTTTAAAAAATAAATTCCCAAACAGTGTACTTCAATATAAAATAAACATTTTTTCAATAAAGCTAAGACTTTTCTTTTAAAAAAATATTTAAATGTGAACTTTCTTTTGAGACACCTTGTATTAGTATAGATTGGTATCTTGAACCGTTTTTGCAGCGCACGCAATGGAAGTGATGTTATATAGCCTAAAGCCTTCCTCGATAAATGGTTTATTCAACTCAAAAAGAATTTTTCTATTCGAACCAGTAGTTCCTGAGATTAGTGCGTTCAAACAAACAAACAAACAAACTCTTCAGCTTTATAATATTAGTATAGATTTTAAAATCAAACTTAATTGAGATTATTTGTATGCTAATGATTTTTGAATCTATTTGTGATCCATGTAGATAAGATTTATCTTATGCTTTTGCAAAGTTTATTTCGTGAAGTTTTTTTTTATTTAAATGATCATTACTCAACCAGTTTTTATATAATAACGTAGATAAACATTCCAGTTAGTTCACTGCATATGATGGCTTTATTACCAAATTCTATGGAATAAAGCTATGTTTATAGCAATAATAAACCATAATTGTAGGTATATTGTGGTCAGGCTATTTGGAAATTGCTGTTAGCTAGCTTCTATATTGAAGCATGATAAAGTTGTTTTGCAGTGATTAATTCAAAGTAAGATTGCCTTGAGTGAACTATTTAATTTATTTTGTTTACAAAGATTTAGTATTCCTTTAATTCCTAATTGTAATTTTCTTAATTACGTAATTCCAATTGATATGCTTACATATTAAGTTTTTATGTAGTACACCTATCCCCCGATTTACACGGTACTTGTTTTACACGTTTTCGCTTTTACACGGTTTTCTAAATAAGTTTTTTTTTTGTTTTTATCGCACTCTACTAAATGCTACTGTCTTTGAACACGTGCGCTGTGTACACATCTCACGGGGAATCCCGAGCTTATGTGCTGACTTGCTGCACATGATGAAGGATAATAAAACACCTTTGGTTTTATTTTTTGTTCTTCTGTTTAATGTATTGTAATTAAATAAAAAAATCAGCGTTTCCGTAATATATTACATATTTTAACCTGTCAATGCATTTTATTTTTATTTCTGTGTACACCTAAAAGTATTGAAAAAAATCACAACTGTTAAATAGCAAAATTATGCATTTTCTGCAAGCTTTTCGATTTACACGGTTCTGACTTGAAAATTTTTAATTTTCGATTTACACGTTTTTCTCAGGAACGTAGCTACCGTGTAAATCGGGGGATAGGTGTATTTGATATATGTTGTCAAAGATGTGTGACCAATTGTGGTGAGCCTCTACCGCTTGTGGGAGGCTTGTGAATCAGAAAGCAGTCTTAACAAGAATCATATTTATTTGCCGCGTGTTTTATATAATTCGCGTGACTTATATATCGCAAAGCATTGCACTCACTAGTGCATCGAAATTCAAATATCCTTACACAGCATTGCAATATAATATCGTTATGATATATATCACATATTTGGGGCAGAGCACGCTGCATCTCCATTTTGATTTGTATCTGCCACTTTTCAGTTTGTGTGACATCATTCAGTCTCTGGACTCTGTCAAAATGATTTGACTCCCAGTTTATCTGTGATGACTATCGCTTTTAATAATTATCTATATGTTGCTCTCCGTCTCTATAACATATTTCTCTTTTTTATCATGTTACGAGATGTGACACTTCCTTGTAATTTTACTTTCAATACTGGCCCACTGCGGTCACTGGATCACGATCATAGTACACAAGTATACAGACCGTCATAATGACTCGCTTTGATCACCTTGTGTACGTACAGTGACTCATATCTAGAAACCTTCAATCATGGTATATGTCGGTCGACATGACAAAGGAAATTGTCAGTGGATTTTCATTTAATAGTCGCTGACGGTTTTGGACTATACTGTAGTTAACATCAGGTGCGATGTAGTCACTATATCAAGCCAGTGTAAAAAAAAAGCTTATCGATAAGTTTGATTTCTGAATGGTGTTGAAAGAGTCCTAAGCGGCTTGCGTCGGTGTGTCAGGTGCCAATCTACTGCCTCTCGCCGCCGATAAACATGGTGAAGGAGGCGAGCGGGCGCGACTCCCCGGCGGAGTGGTCCGAGCCGGTGGACGGCGGGGCGGAGCTCTCGCTGCGGTTACGCTTGTCCAGCACGTGCAAGGACGTCGATCTCGCCGTCTACACGCGACACACTATTGCACAGTGCAAGAACAAATTACATGTGAGTCCAAAACCTTTTTTTTTTTGAGTTGTGAACGTGTAACTCAACACACAATGTCCAGTGCGGGTTGGCGGGTGTGCACCGTGTGCAGAGAAGGGGTACGCAGCAGCAATCAGCGCGCAACTCGGCATGCCGTACCTTACATACCTTAGTCCGCTCTTACGACTTCTCAGTATGAAGAATGGGGAGGCACTATTCTATTCTGCCAGTAAACCCGACGGCTGTATGCTTAGATAATACCGCATATAATAATTAGCATGAAATAAAAGGTAACTTGTGCTGGTTTAGGCTCAAGAGAACATAGAGCCGTGGCGACAGCGCTGGTTCTACGGCGGGAAGCTGCTCGGCGACCGGCTGCTGGTGGAGGAGGCGCGCGTGACGCCCGGCTACGTCGTACAAGTCATCGTCAGCACTGACCCGCACCCGCCCAGCTAGTCCGCTTGTGTCTGGTATGTTAACATCTACCCTCTTTTGAACAGCTCTCTTACACTAGGGCTGAGACTAGGAGTGGGAAATATCGATTACTAAATAATAGATTTTCCTATCTTTAAATTAAATTGAAATATTTAAAAACTAATTGATTTTTCTAACTATTACAAAAGTTGCATTTTGTTTATATAATAATAAAATTACCAAGTCCATGTTAATTATTTATAGTTTGTCTACATCGTTTTAATCCAACAACGAATATCTTAATATTTTACTTTAAAAAAAGAAAAAGAGAACAAGGAACGAAAAACAGAGTAATTGATATTATAATCGATTATAAGAAATTAATAATCAAATAATCTATAAATCTAAAATATAAAGGATAAAAAATCTATAATATATTTTCAAAATATATATGTTCTGATTTTATATCGAACTAGCTGATCCGGCAAACGTTGTTTTGCTGTATAAGGTTTTGTAATATCTTCTAAGATGTTCATTGAAATTAAGTGATGTCAAAGACAATTTTGTTCACAATTAAATACTCTTAATCAACAACACATTTATTTGGACAAACATTAATATTATTACGTTGATACAACTCTTAACAAATAATGCATCAATTTCGACCAAATTTGTTTACCATAAAAACGGTTCTAGTGACTTAATCTTAAAAGATAGACATATACTGTCGCGGACATTTTTTTAGATCATTTCAAGAGGAATAATTCTTTCTTACATATAGATTTGGTATCTTGAACCGTTTTTGCAGCGCACGCAATGGAAGCCCTCAAGGATGAATAATTTTCCCCGTTTTTTTTCACATTTTCCATTATTTCTTCGCTCCTAATAATTGCATCGTGATCTTATATAGCCTAAAGCCTTCCTCGATAAATGGTCTATTCAACTCAAAAAGAATTTTTCAATTCGAACCAGTAGTTACTGAGATTAGCGCGTTCAAACAAACAAACAAACAAACTCTTCAGCTTTATAATATTAGTATAGATATCATCAACTTCATAACTTGAGAATCTTCCTTCTGTTAAACATTAAATAACGATAAAGTAAATTAGTAAGTAAATGTTGACAAAAAAAAAAAAACAAAAACTAGGATCGCAGGTGCACAGTTTGATAATAAGAATCGATGTATAAATATATTGTTGGTCAGAGAGATGAGTAACATCGGTGCATGCAAGGCGGCACGCGCGCCGTTACCGTATGCGGAGCGCGCCGGCCGTGCGCCGCGTCGCTCTTGTCCTTCCAAAGGATCTGTCGTGCGTACTAACTTAGCAATCATTTATCCTTTTACCGAGTACGGGCCATTAAATTGCTAATACAATTTGCCTTGTAAAAATATCATAAACGCAAATATTATTTTTTAAATTAAATACATATAGGTATGATTTCTAACATCGTCAGGAAGCCCGCATGGCATTTAATAGAAATGTTGTATGTACTAGTGCTGCGATCAGCTGCGCTACTGGTCACGTTGGGCGCGTCATATAAGCGCAAAGTAGATAGGACGCGTTGCTGCGCATCGATTCCAGCCACCAGGCCACCATAGCCCCTAATCATCTCTGTTCCCCCCGAAAGGAATATAGCGTGACGATATGTTATTATCTTGAATTAATTTGGCCTAGTTACGATTCTATACTAATAGAAGAAGAGTGTTTTTCGCCCGATTTCTGTTAATTATTTCTTTTTTTTTTCCAGCTTCACCGAGATAATAATAAGCTCGGGCGATTTTCGTGATACATACACACAAACAACCGCAAACGTGATTGGTTAGTGATGAAGTATATAATATATAAAAATACATATATATGCAATGAATAATATTCATTCGAGTAACACAAAGACTTTATTATGATCCGTAATCATGAGGATGAACCTACATATATGTATACATAATGATCAAATATTATAGTAGATATATTATCATATTATTGTAAAAAAAGGATAAAGCTCGCCATTCCTTCTCCAACGAAGTTCGGCGATGCTGACGTACTGTACAATAATAGAGTTTAAAAACTAAATCATTTTTAGTTTGTTTTAGTAATTTGCTTTATTTTAATAATCAATATATTCAAAATGGTGCCATAAGAATTATTAGATTCATTTTTTTTATAAATAAAACTATGAAATACGTTGGACACGAATGGCTTGCTTTATACCGTATGTATATTAATGATATCGGCTGCGATGAGTGAAATTAATCTCGAAATAGGATTTTTAGTATCTTAGCATTAATTCCATAATTAGTAAACGCAAACATATGTAAGGACTAACACGCGTTGCGAATTTTCACCGCGCGAGTTTTGTATTAATGCAGGCCGGCATGATCGCTGGACTCTATCGATGGGTTTTTCTTTACTGTTGATAGTCGATATGCGGTCACTGTGCCGAGTCGGCATTAAAAAAATAACTAACAATTCTGTAAGGAGCAAGCACCGCGTGAAATTAGTTTCGCGGTGCGAGCGACGTGAGCCTTCGCTTGCAATTTAAATTTGAATGGGTTAAATTTCGCAGTGCGGTCTCAGCCTAAACTGTTAATGAATATGTCAAAACCTTGACGCTCTAATATCAACGTTTACAGCAATAAAAATTGTAATTATTAATTCGTGCTATATTTAATTAACTCTGAATGAAACTTAAGTTTTAAGGCAGAATAACATATCCGAATGTTGTCCTTTATTAATCGTAACCTTGAGTTATTCAGTGGAGTACAATGGCTTTATTACAAAATGAATTTTTACCTTAACCTTTAACCCTTAGTAGCTTGATTTACGAAAGTGTTTTTTTTTAATATTACTGTGTTTGCTTGAGTGTCTAGATGAAGGGAAAAATAGCTAAAATATCAGAACATTTATTTTACATATTTATTTAAAAAAAAAAACAGGTATCAATTTTGATACTTCAGGCATAAAAACTAACAGTAATGTGAACATTCGGTCTAAAAGATTGGTATCAAAAGTGAAACTCTAGGTTATTAAGGGTTAAGGATTTTTTTATACTGGCTCAATGTAGTGACTACAGTGCACCTGATGGTAAGTACGGTGCAGTCCAGGAACTGCAACGACCGTAAAGGGATGAAAACCAGTTGACAGCCGCCACCGCTGCGCCGGCCCGCGTACACTGCGACGCAAGGTCTCCGGGTATACGAAGAACTGGATATATACAAGCTGATTCTGAAACGTGACAGGCCGAAGCGAGTCGCTGTGACGGTCTTTGCGCTTGTCCCGGACCAGTTTGGGTAATCACCCTACCCACCTCAAAAATAGATCAGAGATATATAGAGAGAAGCAATAGAGCGTTATTTAATGCAAGTTACGTAAGATTTATCTTGTAGTAATGAATTTAGAACGCATTTTAATACCGTATTAAATATAAACTCTGTTTTATAATAAGACCAAAAGTGTTAACGAGATTGCTTTCCCTCATCGTATAGCAATAATTAAAGTGATTTAAAATTATATAATATTAGTGTTGCATTGTGAGATCGCTTGATGTATTGGTTTTAATTTGTGCGGTGATTTTTAATTGAATTCACGATGGTTTGGCTTAAAAAAAGTAAAAATATATTTAAAACGTCATTTTGATTTATATGTCAATACTGAAGTTCACTCCCATTTCACCATTAAACCACTGGACACCTTAGGATACCATCCGAGTGTGGCGCACGCTCCTTATATCCGCACGAAGAGATTCGCTTCTACATTCATCATGCGAACGGCTAAGGAGTGGAATATGCTACCAGCGGCCATATTTCCGCGATCTTATGACTTGGGAGCCTTGAAGAAAAGAGTGAATAGGCATTTGTTGGGCGGAGGCGGTCCAACGTCGGACTCATGTTCACCTAGCAGCTGCTGTGACTGAGGTCAAGCGTCCGCCTATAAATCAAAAATCACAACGAATCCCTATTGAATTAGGAAGAGAGAATGGAACGCCACTTCTCTTTATTCTTGCAAATCTCTTTCGCTCCCTTAACATGCATTAATCCCTTTACATATTCCAGCCGATTCCGCGGACTTGTGACATTACGCTCCATCAGAACTCTCTTTTATTTGGTCTATGTAGTAGGCTATTCTCGGTAGGTATATTGTATATTTTTTAGATAATTCCAATAACAAATTATTTAATTCACCACCGATGATGGAAAACATCATGAGGAAGCCCACATGGCGTCTAATACAAATGTAATGTGTGCTAGTGCTCTGAGAACGGCGATCAGCTGCGCTACTAGTCACGTTGGGCACAGCATAAATAAGCACACAGTAGATCTGTATCTGTATTTTTGTATTTTTATATGTGTGCTGTATTTTTTTTCTTGCGAGGAATATTTACGTAACTATTAAAAAGACCAAAACAGGTTTTGTACTGTTAGAAACATTTGTGTTGGCTGTCAGTATTGACATATAAAAAAACGTTCACACTTTTTTTCCATAATATTCATATAAATAATTATTTTTCTATAATTGTTGCATGAACCTCACTTCGCCGGAATGACTCCTAGGTATCACAAGATTCTATTTGATACAATGTTTATAGAGCTTATTTGAACTGTTAATTTAGGTTTTTTTTTATCTGTACAATATAAAAAAAACTATTGCCGGTTTTTTTTTACGAAAAACATTGTTATAATGTAGCTATTATACCAATTAGAACCAGATACATCAATTTTCCAAACACTATCGATTTAATGGGAAAATTCTTTAGTATTTATTGGCTCGAAAAAGCAACTACATTGCATCTGATGGAAAGTAGTGTATTTTTTTTTTACACTGGCTCGACATAGTGACTGCAGAGTACCTGATGGTAAGTACAGTGTAGGCCAAAAACGAAAGCGACTATCAAAGGATGAAAATCCATTGATAGTCTCTAACGTCATGTCGGCCCACATATACCACGACTGAAGGTCTCTAGGTATATGAGCTACTGGATATACACAAGCTGATCCCGAAAAGCGACAAGCCGAAACTAGTCACTATGACGGGCTTTACACCCATGTACCGGCACCGGCACCCTAGCACCTCGCATTGTAGTCCATGACCAGCACCGACTGCAAAGGGACGAGAGCCCGTTGACCGAGGATACCAGGATTGAAGGCATCTAGGTATATGTAGAATTGGATATGCACAAAGTGATCTAGAAACGAAGCGAGTCACCATAACAATATTTTTCCATTTGTATATTGTAGACACGACCCAGTTCGGACATTCGCCGTATCACTCAAATTTACGAATATTGTGGCGTTCAGTTTAATGGATAGAGAATGGGAGATTTGCTGAGTGTAACGGCTAACAGTTGTTTAATAGTTCAAATAAGTGGCTTTGAATGAAAGATTGGCTTGTCGCCCTTCAGGATCAGCTCATACCTGGAGGCCTTCAGTCGTGGTATGTGTGGGCCGACAAGTCGCTGTCGGTCTTGGACTACACTGCACTTACCGTCAGGTGCACTGTAGTCACTTTCTCGATTCATATCATGCCTGGATAGTTCGTTTATATTGATGTACCTAGGCTTGCATTTCCTAAACTGATGGATAGCAATGTCATATAATACTTTAACTTTTAATATATATTGATTTAAAATTGGTTCAATGTGAATTCTAAAACTCCTATTCTGGTAATTACGGGATTTTAAGTCAATGTATTTATTAAATGTCCAAGTATAATAAGGCAATACTTTTTTGGTTTCATGGGATGCACGCCACTGAGCAGAGATTGGCAAAATTTAATCAGATTAATGATTACAAAATGTAATTGTAATTTTGTTAATCTGTAATCATGTTTATAAAGGTTATATAAAACATTTATAAACATTAATGAGTCATAATTTGTGTGCAATTGAGGATTGCTTAGTGTTTATGAAATGTAAAATGTAATCGTAATAATTTTCATTAATCAGATTACAGTTTGCCCACCTATGACATTGGCTGATAGGGATCCAATCCGGTTGAGTGTAATTTTGATCTTAATACAAATCAAAATTTATTTTTGTGTGTATTTTTTTTGGTTGGTATATAAATGCGCTATAAAATCCTTTATACGAAAAATTATTTATCTTTCTTAGTATAACATAAGCTGTCTTTTGTAGGAATAAGAAATGAATCATTAAGTCATACTAAAAATAAACTTCGTTTTATAATGAGGTCATCATTGAAACAGCTCGTTTTGTTTTTCGTTTATTATTTTCATAGGCACTTAATTGAGCGTTGAAATATATATATATCCAGGGCAGCACTCGAGTTAGCATAGTAGATTCTATACCTGTCCAGGGCCGCACTCGAGTGAGCGTAGTTTATTCACCCATTTCTTAATTTACATAAAATGTGCGCACGTCTCTGAATAGTTCTTTTTTATATTATATAGTTTTTTTTTAATTCTAATTATTTATTTAGTCTCGTATCGTGATGTGACGAAGTTTCTTAAGTTTTTAGTATATTTACATAATATATCTTTAGTTATATTAAATACGGCTAAAAATTAGTTTTTTATTATAATAGGTTATTGTATAACAAATGTCCATGGAAATATGTAATAATATACTCTGTTTAAAGGAACAAAACTTGTAAATTTCGATTGAAAGACTAGCCATCTATTATTAAAAGTTTAAGTTTCAATAATTTAAAAATAAAATTATTAATAAATATCTATATTTGTGTTATAAAATTCCTCTTACTTTTGTATTTTATTGAACTATGTTAGATGTGTAAATTGTGATTTGTTCTCTCTTGAACATTTCATACCCTAATTGTTATTTCTTAGTCAATATTCTGATTTCTCATAATAAATATATGAAATCAAAAGTGAGACTGCTATAAATATTGTTTTTATTTTTGTAGTATTGTTTCAACTAGTGATATATTTCTAAATATAAAAAAATAAAAGAACTTTATATCTTAGTTATGATGAATACATTTTTTTTTATTTATCTAATTATTAATTTCTTAACACATTTTAATCTTTCGAGTTTTGTACTCATTATAAACACTTTAACGGGGTCTTACGCGCGAATTAAATTTAATTATGGCTCTTCTTATTATTCTTCTTCTTATTCTATCTTCTTATTCTATTTATTTCGTAATTAATTGTATAATTCCAGTTCTGAACCCTTTCGCTGCGACGCGACAGGCTCACAGGCCTCGCTGTTGAAAGGGCACGCATCAAACCCAAGCGCAGTCGCGCAGCGTAAGCGGGACAAAATTCTGCCTCAAAACGATTTCCATTCGTTTTCAGTAGATGAATAATACGGGTGAATAAAACATAGTCACCCGTCGTGTATAAACGGTGTTTTTCTGCCGGTTACTATAGTCAGTGATCGTGTACAGGGGGCGTCTGTTAGTTGGTGACCAGAGATGGGCAAAATGTAATCTGATTAATGATCAACGATTACAAAATGTAGTCGTAATTTTAATTTTCTTGCTCTGTGATCATGATTAAATCCATTTAAAACATTAAGTAATCATAAATGTGTGTACAATCTGGAATTTTGTAGTGTTTAAAACATAAATGAGCAAAATGCAGTCATATTAATGGTAAAAACGTAAAATGTAATCGTTAATTATTTTCATTAATCTGATTACATTTTGCCCGTCTGTGTTGGTGACCATAGTCTCCGATAGTAGCGAAAGGGTTAAGTGTTTAGCGCACAGTGCACGCGTTGTCCAAACACGCAAGATTGTTAAATTTAAAGTAGTTTTAATAATTGGTCAGTTAAATGCTAAGGGCGGCTTGCACTGGTAAATTAAAACTAATTATAGCTTGTATAATTGTTTAGCGTTAAGTTGTACTCATTGTATGGAAATACCATTCGGTTTTATCAAATGCTAAAACTATCACCAATGATGTATTAAATGAGTTTAACTAACGCGTTCGTCATCACCTCACCCAAATATGGGAGAAGCATTTCTTGTTGATGTTATTAGGATTTTTAGTTTGATTTCTAAAAGGATTTCAATGAAATAAGCAGTCATAAGTAAATATAGGATGTACAATATTACAATGCTAAAAGTATTCACACTATATAGTACCTTCTATTGATTTATATAGGATAACATTAATATTACATTATACTATGTCGCATGTTTTTCCTTAAAACTCTCTAGACTTATTTGAGATGAAGAACAAAATTCTTTCCGATAAATCGAAGATAATAATATCATAATATAATAATAATACTCGAGTTACATTGTTTATGTATCGCTTGGTTACGTCACAACGCGCCTAGAGTCAGATTTGGGCCCCGTGAGAAACATTAAAACGTGTTAAATAGCATTTAATACAAACTCAATTTAATTTGTTGGCGCAAACCGCCCTAAGTTTTGATTTTATATTTTATTCGCGTTTTGTACTCATCATAAATACTTTAACGGGTCTTATACGCAAATGGACTAACTTTTAATTATGGCTCGACGTTTCGACATAGTTACCACGGGTCATGGTCACGAGCAGACTGACGCGCCTAGGATGTTAAGTAAGCTAATGCGCGCATAAGAACCGTCAAGGTATTTATACTGATTTTATATTTGTTTATCGTGTCTCTTCTGTAAAATTACTATGATAATTTGGTATTGTTAACGTCTAAAATCCAGTTCAGTTTCAGATTTAATTATATAAATATTCCCATTAGAGTGAAAAATATTAATTCTTTTTAGAAAAGAATGACAGGCTCGTAATTTGTATTTTTCTTTATTGACTTCAATAATCATGTCCTTTACGATTTATCTCGTACTGGTTACTGGTAATCATCGCGTAACCTCGTAAAGCCGACTTAGGTACAACTAGTTTAACAACTTTGCCAAAACATAATACGTCCCAAGTTTTTGTTTTTATTTTAGTGGGGATATACATATATCAATCGTTAGTTCTATATACCGTTAATAACTATATTTCAACTTTCATTCGTTCGATTCGGGCATAGGTATGCACACACAGTCAGCGGAGTGTCTCACGAGCTCTCGGCAAGCTTCACACACATTGTCACCACATACAATGGCATAAGCGCGCCATTGCGGTGTATTCAATGTTTGTGTATCGATTTGCTATTATGATTTGTGAATCGATCACGGCACGCGCGTCACGAAATTCGCGACTGTGGTGGTTGTAACTCTATCTATTCGCTAGATGCCTAACCTCTCCTTTTAGCGTGCGCCGCCTTGGGGAGAGTTTTTGTGGAGTTACGAAGACCAGAACTGCAAATTTGACTATTGTTGTATCTGGGAAAATTACTTAATTAGAAAAAGCAGTACAACAAAAAATGTCAGTCTTGATAAACCAATGTCACCCTTAAGATGTTGTACCTTAGTTACCAGTAATCCTGTGTATTGCTTAAAAAAATATAAAACTCACGTCACATTCATGAAATTAGAGATGATGTATTGGAAAATAAATCTATTTGAAACGGAAATTGATATTGATTTTTTTCTTTAGTTTTTTCTTAATTTTTCGCCGTTTACGAGAATCAAACACGATAAGCAAAAGATAAACTCGACGTATTCTATATAAATTAGGTTTTTTAGTTAAAAATATAAATACTATTAATTATTTGTACGTAAATACTCAAAAAAAAAAAATCAGATCAACCAATATAAAGTCGCTAGGCCCCAATAAGCGAAGTACTTAGGTAATAGAAAACATTTGTACAAATTTTTTTACCTTTTCATGTGATTTCATACAGATCTGGTTTATTTTTTCTTGGATTTACTTCATGGAACTATTTACAATCGGTAAACATCATATATCATTTATAACAGGATTTTTTTTAATTATATTAATAATTGCATCATTAATAAAATTTCAAATAGTCGTATTGTGCCGGCTTGTGAGGGCTTCACCGGTAAATTTCACGTCACGTCACGTCTGGTTCACTCGGAACGCTGTCTGCCCTCCGCTGCGACCTATCTAGGGCGTCGAGTAAGTTTTGGCCAGAACCGTTCCAGAGTTGCGAACAGTACCCCATACAAGTGAAAATCATCACACCAGTAAAAGCTAAATGCTCTTTCCACTTTGCTTAATGAATTAGGCAACACGTTTCATTTAATGTTTCTACCATGGAGTGATTCAGGCTTCAGGGTCGTGCTCTAATGTACATTCATTTTTACTGAAAATATTACTTTATTACGCTATATTTTTTTGTAGTCAGCAGAGATATATTAGACTATATTAAAATAAAAGAAATTTTTTGAAAATAGTTCTATGAAGGGAAATCTGCCTGCGGGAGCATTTAAAAGTATTTTAAATTACTTTTAAGTTCATATACCATCACAGATGTATTGTAACCGGTCATCTATTTTATAAATTTTAAAATATATGGTCTAATTTAATAAAGGTTTATCTTTTAATTAAAACGCAGTACTAACTTTCGTTTAAATTTTAGTATTTATATTCTACATTGTTACAATGATTGTGGAGAGGCTTTTAACTTTGCAATGAATTTGTTCGCGCGGTAACACTCTTTTATGTTAAGGTTGTGGATAGAGCGCCTGCGCTCTTATTTGTTTACTGTTTGGTGGGAATTTAGTTTAGCTAGTTGCACTGGTTTACAATGAAGTGTCTAAAGTGGGTAGTTTTTTTTTTATTTTACAACTCTCGTAATACCTTTGATAAACCTTAATTTTAATGTTTTTTTTTTTCTTTCACACAGTTTTTGTGATCTAATTAGCTCTGCTTGGTAAAGGCCTAGCTTCCTTTTTTCACAATATTTGTGAGATACACGGGAAAGGGTTTTGCGTTGTACCCAGCACACAATGTCCAGTGCGGGTTGGCGGGTGTGCGCTGTGTGTGTGTGCAGAGAAGGTGCCTGCAGCAGCAATCAGCGCGCGATTCGGCATGCCGTACGTATACCTTAGCCGGCTCTTACAACTTCTCATAATGATGGAGCGGGACGCACTATGGGCATATGCTCACAAAGTATGTTTGCATTCAAAGTGTTAATAAAATAAAAGATAAATTAGATACTAAAATGCGAATTGACATCGCGGGAATCAGATACGAAATTTTTGAGATTGCAAGCACGATGCAGTCCAATAACCGAATTCGACAATCGAGATGAAAAATAAGCTAAAAATTCAATCCAATAGCGAAGTTTCCAAATATCTCTTTAACGTTCAGTTTAAAAGATCCAGTTGACCTTTTCAGGGCCTTACCTATTGGGCAAGCCGGGGCCTGTGCCCAAGGGGAAAGGTTAGGAACAGTAAACGAGCACATCAACAGCGCACCCGCTGAATAATATGTCTATAAAAGTACGCCAGGCCAACTTCTGAGTAACAAAAATTGCCTAAAAACGTTTATAAACCTTTGTGTTGAAGTTTTAAGTGTTTTCGCTTCGCCTCGAAACATTTCAAGGTCCGGGATTGGATCTTAAGCAGAACATACAGCTAGTAGCGCGGGTCGATTCTTTTCAAAATGAATTACAAAATAATTTTTAAGTTTACAATAAATAAAAAAGTTTTAATTTTTTAACATATTTATTTTCAACAAAAAAGTAAATTGGATTGTGCCTACGTTTATACAATACATGTACATACATTTAATAATATCAAATTGCTTGTACATATAGCTAATACTGTATTTTATTCATGAAAGGAAACTATGATTTCCTAAATACTCTCAGCACATTATTCAAAAATATATTACAATCCTAGAGTTCTTTTATATTAACTTACATTTCTCAGTTATTTAAGGTTAAATTAATTTGTTCGTCGCCTTCAACTATAAAAAAATCTATAAATGCAAGAACAACATTAAACTTCTTATATGAACTAGGAAACGTTTTGTCATGAATGCCCGAAGACATTTATTCTCCTTAGTAACAAATACGAAAATATATTTTCTTCACTAACATTAAATCAAAACTTAATTAACCAAGACGTTATTATTACAAAACAAAGTTTACTTAAACTGAGTTTAAGTTCTCTATCACGAAAGATCTTTTATTTCTCTCATATAAAGTATATTTAGTAATTCGATTCTTTAAGGGATAAAATATTATCTGCGAATGCGAACTCGAAACTGTATAATCCCTTTCTATAAACTTGGTTTTGTAATAAGAGACAAATAAAAAAAACATTTTTATATATAAAAAATGCAACTACCCCACACTTGTATGCCAAGGCAACAGAATCAGAGTGGCTAAAGTATAGATTTTGTAAATATGACCTGCAAAAATAACAACGAAAAAAAATAGACAGTTTTCGCATTATTCCGCCATTGAAATTATTAAATAATGAGGTTTTGTGTATTATAATTATGCCACCAGAAGCCATTTCAGATGGATAGTTTTCCTTGGTTTGACTCTGCCAGCCTTTAGAGGGCTTTTAGTAGCCGCATTTAGGATTCGATCAGGGACTTTTTTCATACTGGCTCAACGTAGTGACTACATTGCATCTGATGGTAAGCACACTGTAGTCCAAGAACGTCAACCCCCCAAAGGACGAAAATCCGTTGACAGTCGCCATCGCCATGTCGGCCATATACCGCGACGGAAGGTCTCTAGATATATGAAAAACTGGATATACACAAACTGATACTAAAACACAGGCCGAAGCGAGCCAATATGACGGTCACTACACTTGTGTACCGTGGTCACGACCCAGTTCGAGCGATCGCCATACCACCTCACAAAATTAATATTCCATAGTCAATTATGTAATTATAAAAAAAGACTGCCCCATTTTATGAGCGCTGCAAGGTGCTTGATGACATCATCTGCTTTGGGAATGTAGTCTCTATGAATAGTTGAGGAGAAAACTTCTTTCTCAGAACTGGCGAAATGGAGAAATTAACATTTTGTTGGGGGAACCGACGGCGGTTAACAACATGACACACCTTACGAGGCAATACTCATCAAGATCAAGGCTCAAGCGTTTGATTTAAAAAAAAATTGGGTCGGTAACTTTTATGCTGCTTTTGATTCTAGTTGTCGGATATAATGTGAAATATTTTTGGCATAAAATCGCATAACTGTATGATTGCTTTATGTTGTAGATTAATAAACATGCTTCGAGATTTATATCTTTCATATTTACAATAGAATGTAATACGAACCGCTATGTTACTTGGTCACAAAGATTTGAGGTGATTTTGTAAATAAAACCATGTTTATCAGCATATAGTAGCAATATAAGCATTATATATTTCCAAATAAAACCGCATTGTGAATAATTTCTTGTTGTTCCTTATTTATTTTAACACATTCGCCGCCACGTCATCCATTTCTGGTTGACGGGTATGCTTCCTTATCACACACGCATGGGTGACGCTCTGGTTGAAGTTAATAAAAGGTTTAGTTGGATTTTTAAATGGAATAAGCACTTATATGTAAATATGGGATATACAACATTACAGTACTAAAAATATTCACATACCTTTTATTAACTAACCATAAGATATCGTGTTACACTATACTATGTCGCATGTTTAACTAATCACAATTGTAAGTTTAGTCTATTATAAACTTTGTTTCGTTATTTCATCTTAAAGGGAATTTACCTTCAGACAGTATTATGTTACTGATTATGGTTATTATAATTCTTTACCGCGCCGCCCCCCGCCTCAGCCTCCGCGATGCCTAAGTGTTGTAGAGCTCTTCGATATTTAGAAAAATGCTTTGATTTGTTGAGAGCCGTGAATATCTATCACTACTTGGGTATATACTTGAGCAGTTTGATCTCGTGCGTGAGCCATACGGCCAGCGACAGCAGCACCAGCGACCCGGACTGGTGACTCGCCGCCAGCGAGGTCGGCACGTAGTGCAGCAGAGTCAGTATACCCAGGGTTACCTGGAATGTTCATCAGTTTTGGATTTCGGTACCTCTAAGGGGAAAAAATCTCATTGCGTCACTTAGTTGCCCCTTTTTTTGTCGCAACCTTTTTTCTTATGAAAGTATGATATTTTAGGTCTCTAGGAGTACTCTTACAAACTTGTATAATGGTGCGTCTCCAGCGAATGTTTCATGTGTCGGAAATCATCTGTGGCTATTTTTTGGTTACAAACAGACTTGCGCTTAATCCCTATCTTACCTGATGGAAAGTATTGATGAAGCCGATGATGGAGCGCGCTCACCCAACAAATACTGATTCACTGGTTGTTTCAAAATTCCCACGTCGTAAGGTGTTGAAAAGACAGACACCGGAAGCGAATCCCACCCGTTTGCGGTGCGCAACAAAAGGGAGGACGCGAATCGCTTCATGCGAGCTGCTGCCATGTCCATCACACAAGGGTGCGAGCCGCACGGCGCACACTCAGTTTATAGTAGAAAGGATCTAAATTATAGTTTACTATACGGCATATCAGGATAATGTTTTTATGTCTCAATGGATTGCACGCCACTGCGACGTGATGAACACGCGACGTGTTGTGAGGCGCACCTGCAGCCAGGCCACGGCCCCCACGGCGCGCGCCACTCGCCGCGCTGGGTGCGCCAGCGCCGGGCCGCGCGCCGCCGCCCACAGCGCGCTGGCGGCCAGCAGCGTGCCGGTGCCCAGCAGCCGGTGGTCGAACTGCACGGTGGTCGGGTTCTCGGTGAAGTTGCGCAACTTGGGCGTGAAGGCCAGTATGTCGTCCGGGATCCAGTCGTCGCCCATCTTGGGGAACGAGTTGTACACCAGCCCCGCGTCTAAACCCGCTACGAAGGCACCTGGACGAAATGACATTTTCCTTTGAGAGAGAATAGGCATTTGTTGAGCGATCGCGGACAATTTTTGGATTCATGTTGTACCTTCCACCAGGTGTGACTGAGGTCAAAAGTCCGTTGTAAATCACAAAAAAACCTCACCTAAAAGAGGAGCCTAAATAGGCTATCTGCTTCCCAGGCAACTGGAAGAATAAAACCCCCCAGTTCAGGGTACAATAATATGGGAGATCCTCGAGAGTCTTTAGTAAATAGGAATCTAACACAGTGGAGTCGCTGCCCTCACAGCGGCTCTGATAGGTCTTGTAGAATTTCCCTCGGGTTATCAAGAAAAAATCCGCATAACTCAATGAGAGGGATGACCAATGGTTAGGAAAGTTTTCGAGTGGAGCCCACGTACTGTCAAGCGCAGTGTGGGACGTCCACCTGAAAGGGGGCAGACAACCTAATCAAGATCGCAACACGACGCTGGATGCAGGCCGCTTCCGACCGGTCGCTCTCGAATACATTAGGGAAAGCCTGCCTCCAGCAGTGGACGTCCGATGGCTGATACGGTGATGCAACTTTCACATTCAGTACTCATTATAAATACTTTGACGAGTCTTATATGCGAAAAAACTAAGTTTTCATTATAACTTAACGTTTCACCGATCACTATCTTAATCACATTTAAAACAGCATAACCGGCCGACTTTCCTCGTTTTTAAGCCAACACACTGACACTAGCGAAGTCACAAAGGCTCAGTCCTTGGAATAAAGCCATAAATCAAGAAAAAAAACTTAACGTTTCGACATGGTTACACAGGCCAGGATCACTAGCAGACTGACGCGCCGCGGAGTCGAATGTCAAGCCATAATTAAAAGTATGTTCATTCGCTTATAAAAAGAAAAGAAGGATCTTGACACACAGGTGAACAACTTAATTTTTTATTCTGACTCGACCTAGCCTGAAGTTAAGCACGGTGCAGTCCAAAAAAGACCAAAGATCAAAAGTAACGAAAAACCTATCGATAGTCACAGCGACCATGCCGCCATGCCGACCTGCATAAATATTTATTCACGCTTCGTTCAAAGGAGCAAACATCATAGAACAGTGGGAATACATTCACCAGGAGACCATCCCACAGCCCAACAACTCAGCTGCAATAAGAGTTAGAGAACTTACCCCTATCCAAGTCTCCATAAACCCGCGTGCGTGGATCTGTTATGGAAGGGAGATGGTGGAACAAGGTTGTATAACTCTTGACTACACTCGCTCTGATACACCGGCTGAGCACCTCAGTGTTCGCCCTCTCGCCCGGTTTAGTTGTGAAGGTCTATCCCGGCCATCAACATATTGACTTGTTCGAAAAAAAAACGCCGTGATACGGTGCCGGTATAAAACGCTCAGTGAGGCAATATTTCTGCACAATTGAAGCAGTTAAGGATGCTCAGTAACACCTGGATCGTTCACAATGCGAACAGCCCTCCGCCGCAACGTATCCAGGGCGTCGAGTAAGTACTGGGCAGAACCGTCCCAGAGATGCGAACAGTATTCTATGCAGGGCCTGACCTAAGCTTTATACCTCTAGTAAACCTATTACAATAAAGTTATCTTAGCTGTTATAAAAAAAAAATTCCAAGCGGGCGGCAGGTCGATTTATATATCGCTCATAATTCCTCCCCCTATAAAGCAGGCGAGGGCTGACGTATACAATTTACCTATAAGATGCTTGAAAAAGTATAAATCACCTGAAAGGGCTGTGAAAAATGCCATCGCTTTCACGGTATGCGCCAGCGCCGTGACATTTCGCAACTCCTTGATCTTCTGAAAGGTGGCCGCGACTGGGAAAGGGCGGAGCACCCGCAGCGCCCCGGCCAGCAAGCCCGAGTACAAGATAAACGCGAGGGAAAGGTGCGCTGCGAGCCGGTATTGCGAAACTCGGGGCACGTCTGACGGCCCCTGGAACCTGTCTTCCAACCCTGACTTGACCATATACCAGCCCATCAGACCCTGCAATTTTAAATGCATAACTGCAAATGAGCTGGGATTGTTGACTCATGAAAAGTACAGTTCAGTCCGAGAACGATAGCGATTATCAAAGGAAGAATTCCATGGACAGTCTCCGTCGTTATGTCGGCCCACATATACTGCGACGGAAGGTCTCTAGGTATACGAACAACTGGATATACACAAGACGAACCCGAAACACGGCCGACAGAGGCGAGTCGCTATGATGGTCTTTGTACTTGTGTACCAGGGATCCGACCCAACTCAAAAACCACTTGTTGCGGCCCTCAGCCACACGGAAACATCGAAACACTGTTGTATCTATTTATTAAGAGGCAAGTGGCTTTGGGGGTCCAGTGGCTAAGAGACTGGTATCCATACGCAGCGACGCGGGTGCTCGCAGCTCCGTATTGCGGCACGTACCTCTGAATCTTAGGCACCATGTGCCCACCGGTGGAGGAAATCATCGCGAGGAAACTCGCATAGCATCTAATAGAACTGTCATGTGTAAACTCAGAACTTCCTTCAGCTGCGCTACTGGTCGCGTTGGGTACGACATATAAACGCAAAGTGGATACAGACACTAAATGTATCTCTTCTCACCCCGAAAAGGAGATAGCGCGATGATATGTTATTATTATCACACAAACAGTTAAAATAACTGAAAGTGCCTGTATCCTGCTATTTTTTGAAATTATTTTTGTAACAAGTATTAAATACTGGTCTGCAATCTTAATATATATAAATCTCCTGTCACGATGTTTGTCCGCGATGGACTCCTAAACTACTAAACCGATTATAATGAAATTTACACACCACGTGAAGTTTGATCTAATTTAAAAGATAGGATAGTTTTCATCTCAATTCATAGTCGCAATAAAATTTTATTGCAAATTATTTGTTTATTATTTAGCAGTCATAATTTACAGTTAGCTCCAACCGATTCTAAAAGATGGCGCTATCCGTTGACTGGATTGAGTAAAGATTCCAAAACCAGTTACAGCAAAGCGTGGCTGGTCTGCTATAATTTATATGGCAGAACAACGTTTGCCGAGTCAGCTAGTTTATTATAATATTTGATTGTTTGTATCTAGGATGCAATCTTAGGGACTATGCAATCGATTTTAAATTTAGTCTTTAACTATATTTAGAATTTGCTGTATAAAGTTTAATTTGAATGTTAACCTGGGCGGCAACGAGAGCGCAGTAGACTCCGACCCTGACCTTCATCCCCCGGTCCAGGTACCCGCGGGCCCAGAAGAATGCGGCTGGCAGAAACACGGCGGCTCCGATGGCGCGGCCCCACGTGCGGTGCGCGAACTCCATGTACCATATCCATTTGAACTCAGACAGGGTTATGTGCTTGTTTTTGCTGCAAAATTAATTGAAAGGGTTTCGATTCGTTATAATCGATAAGATCGGTAGGAGCCGTTTGGATTCCTTTGACAATTAGAAAAGATCTCATGAACTTCAAACTACTGATCTGATTTCCCTTAATCATAGCTAAGGACACCATCAATCAAGACATCTTTAAAAAAAAAATCGATCATCCATTCAGGACCCCCACACATATCATGGCGAGTGTTCTGAAGTTTTATAACCTCATTCTACCCTCTTCCTTTCATAACAGAATCTCGCGTGTTGAATTGGGAGCCTCAGTGTTACGGTGACTTCTATTTCAGCTGGAACTAAGAAGTTTTATAACTCTTATCTATGTTAGTCATTAAATTGTGGAACGGTCATCCGGCGTGTTTCCTTTGTCCTACGATCTTAGGTTCTTTAAGCAAAGCGAGAAGAGATATTTATGTAGGCCGACACGGTCGCGGCGAATGTGATAGTCGTACACTGGTTTTTGAATTGCACTGTACTCTCCAACAGATATGGCGCAGTCGTTGTACCAACTCAAAATAAAACACAATCATAAAAAGATAAGTGTAAACTAATAATACTCGTTTACAAGCTTATGGTCCTTCATATACTCACTAAATATATTCCGGGTATTGTTGATATTTCTCAAATTCTCTCTGCCATTCCTCTTCTGTTCTCGGCATCTTCTCACCGAGCAGTTTCCACGTGACCATTGAAAGACCGGATTCCGTCAATCGAGTTACGCCGCCTGGGAAATGTATTTTAATCTGTCAGCACTTCAGCACCCAAAGATCAGTTCGACTGGTGATTTTGAAAGATAGCTAAGTTTCTGGATGCTAACAACCCAGGACCGGAGATCAGTGTTCTTCGAAAATGCTCATGTTTGCCAACAGATCAGTGCGGTCTGATAAATAATAGACTTCAATGGACTTCAAAGTACTATAATACTCTACATGAGAACCTCAGGTGCAACGAAACCAGAAATAGCTGCCAGTGCCTTTGTGCTTGACTGGACATCGTCCACAATACATGAGTGCAAATCTTATAACAACCTATTTAAATATTAATTACTAGAAACTTTTTTCAGTAAGACATTTTGCTGTATCCAGGAAAGGTCTTTATAACTTCACCGGGCGAGAGCGGCGAGCACGTAAGGCTCAACCAGCGAGTTACAGGTTGGGCGGCAATGCAAGGGAATCCCTGTGGGTACGGACCTCGAGTTGAGAGCCAGCCAGGGAAACAACCTAATGCGCTCTACTATCATTTTGGAAGCGACTACCTTGAGAAGAAACGCTGAAAGAAACTACGTCAGAATGGAATCTTCCCTTTACTACGTCACAGTAACCTATTTTAGTAACTATCTTGTTTAGGAATCACCCTTATAATAGTATTTATAAAATGTATTACAAAAAGAAGTGTATCTGTGATATAAAACTAAATTATAAAAAAATAGTTCATCATTTTTATAGGAATTAGATTTTAATTAGAAAAGATTTCCACATGCTCACCAGTCAAGGAAGACATTGTGGGGAAACCCGCATAGTATCAAATAGGAATGTTATATGAAAGTGCGCCGAGAACGGCGATGAGCTGCTCACTCCCAAAGGAATATAGCGTGATGATATAATAATAAATTGTCACGGTGTGTCCTTTCACGGTGAGCTGAGATACATCGCATGTCTGCATCTACTTTGTATTTTTGGTGCCCAACGTGACCAGTAGCGCAGCTTATCGGCGTTCTCTCAGCACTACTACACATGCTATTTCTATTAGATGCCATGCGGGTTTCCTCGCGATATTTTCCTTCACCGCTGAGCTTTTGGTAGGTATCTGAATCCGTATTTAATCTGGAGAAACACAGAGATATGTGCCAGGACTTGAACCTACGACATGGATACTAGTTGCTTATCTACTCAACCAGAGTTATGAGATTATCATTATCTATATTTAGAAATAGTTTACATCTTATATTATATGCAAATATATAAATTAATTGGATTATTTCTTACATACATTTGTGAACAATAACACACATTGATCATATAATTACACACATTATACAGACATACACACACCAAAGATATATAATTATGTATCATACTAAGAAAATCAATAAATAAATATTTAAAAACTATCTATTCTTACTGTTTACTATTTGTAAGGGATTTAAACTTTGTCTAAATAATAACAATCATAAAAAAAAAAAAAACCAATGTAATAGAATTTCACACATTTATTTACAATTATCTACAACAAATAATCAAAAACTTACATATTAAAACCTAAATTAAAGTAAATGAACTGTCATTTGTAAATATTTAAACTGTTAATATTTTCTTACATAGGACACATAAATGTATATACAAAATACTAGATCAAAAGAAGTGTCCTTACTGGTTAAGTACTTCTAATTACGGTTCAAAGTTCTTTATATCTTATACAATTTTATTATATTAGTCATTATTCTCTTATGTACAATTCAAAACTTTTCTATCAAAAAATTCAATATATCTTTTATATGGACTAAAATTGATAAAAAAATACACATACAAGTGGCTTTTCTGTATTAAAAAAATCTTACCTTTCATAACAAAAAGTAAAAAGCAAGAATATTTTAATACCGTACTAAAAATAACCTTTGTTTTATAATAAAGCCCCTAGGTGTTTAATATTATTGTACCAAAACGTGAGAAGCTTAAAATTAAATATGATTATAAAAGATCTCTATTTCCTACCATTTGTTGTGTTAAGGATAACATTGATAACATAATAGATACTGTAAAGCAGAGTTAAGTACCCTGCAGCCATACCTAAGACAACTGCAGCAAACACCATCCCACTGCAACCCAGCAACCAGTACCCAACTGCCTTCGATGGCTTTGGTTTGGGTGTTGATGACCATAGCCTGACGATAAACCCACTTGATTTGATTGCATCACTTAACTGCAACAGATAATTATCAGATGATATATTTGTGAGTACAACATCATACAGCTGGTGGTTTCTGGTAAAGTTGTTGGAAGACATTCAAGGGATCAAAGCCCATTGAATCCACAACGCCCATAATGAAAAGTTACATGATGGCAAGAAAAAAGAGAAGTGGCTACCACTACAGGGATGATGTCTTAGGAGGATTCAAGACCCTTAACATTGAGGAAAGTGTGGCAAGGAGGAGGATTTGTGGGTCATAGATAGTCTCCAATTAATAATAATGGAAATTACTATTTAAATATTTTTGGTGCATTTGAGACTAGGGGATCCCATTCTAAAGTGATTTACCCATATAAAACAACAAACTAAGGAAATATTTTTTATCCTGACTTAGCATAGTGACCACATCACACCTGATGGTAAGCATTGCGAAGTCCAAAAACTGACAATGACTATAAACAGTTAAGAAAAACCCATCATTAGTCAAAGCAACCATGCCAGCCTGCACAAATATATTTTCGAGCTTCACTTAAAGGACCCCCTATCATAAGACTGTGGGAACACATTCGTCAAAAGACTATTCTTTAGCTCAAGGGCAAGGCAAAAGTAAGAGTTAGAGAACTTCTTAGTCCTAGCCCTACCTCAATAAACCCGTACATGTGGTACTCTTATGGAAGGGAGAAGGAGGAACAAGGTTAACTAACTCTTCAGAACACTTGCCGTGATACAGAAGTCAGAAAACTCTTTTTGAGGCAATATCTCTGCGTAACTGGAGTACTTCAGGAGGCTTAGTCATGTCAGGATCATTCAGATATTAGTAAGCTAAACTTTTAGTCCATTGTAACAAACAGTAGCTTTATAGAATTTTGCTATGAATAACTTTGGGAATAATTTTTAAATTGATATGACTTGTTTGTTTATGAACCAATTGATATTTATTTATTTATTTATTTATAAGTACACTTACATAGACTACATTAACACATAAAAAAACTATATAAGAACATGAAGAGGATACATTATGAATGCAACTATATTTATAAGTGTAGACTACATGCACAGAAGAAAAGAAAAAAAGAAAAGATATAAAATGAACATTAATTGATAAGTAAAACTTACCACAATATATTAGTATAAACCACATCTATATAGGTTAAGCAGTTTCTGACATTAAAGTGCACACATGTACAGATAAACAAAATTCAAATAATCATTGTTTAGGAATTATTGGAGTGTTAGTTCCTAAAGGACTCTAAAACTACATTTTCCCCTATATCTTCCATATACAGACAATGATCACTTAAGCTATTATTATATGTATTGATGGGTGCCATGTTGCTCAAAATAAATGACATAAATCTTACCTTAAGTACTTTGTGTAGTTTGTATCCATTTTTACTTTTTGCAGATGTTATGAGCTGCCTTGCAGCTAAGTTGTTGAAACCATTTCGATTTCCTGTGACAAGGAGCTGCCTCTGGGCCACCCTAAGAGACAGGGTGCACCGACACAACTGTGACAAATTCCACATGTCTGCAAAGTATGAAAATATGTATTGAAATAGTTTATATTCAATTATTTGACAGCCTGATAGTGCAGTTTGTAGTGATCCTACTTATGATGCTAAAGCCTTAGGTATGAGTCTCTAAGAGCAGTGACACACTGTACTGTGAGGAGCAGATCAGTTTATTGTGTAAATGTATTTAAGTGTATAATTGTTTAGCACCCACAGTATAAGGGCAAGCATATTATTATTTATATATTATTTGAGTCTAGGTCAATGTTTGTAATTGTCTGTAAATTATATTATTATTAAATATTTCTTGAGATTGGCATTAATTATGTTAGTTGAACTAGTTTAGATTGACATACAAGCGTGGAATGTGAGTGGATGTCTTCTCTATTTCATACATCAGAGAACTGCTGATTTATTGTAGTTGTGCTCTTTAGGACATGCTCATGTTTTTTGGGTTCGAATTGGGTTTGGATAATGACAAGATGCCAGGATTCCAAAGTGCTCCAGGGATTTGATGATTTTTCTGATTGTGTGTGATGCAGTTGCTGGGTCATTGGTTTTAATGTCAATCAGAAAATACTGAATGTTGAAATACTAACGACCAGCTTAAATTAACTTGTATCGAGAGCCGTAAAACATAACATAAAAAAAACAGAACTAGTTTTATGGTAATAGTGTCATGGAGCAGACCAGAACCTATTAAAAAGATTGTTAAGTATAGTATTATTGGTAGAGGCAACATCACTCTACATCTCAGCCTTAATCCAGAACGGCTTTTTCTAAATTTCAACCAGTTTTAAACGCCGGTTTAGGATTCTAAAAAGATTGGTAGATCATTAGGTTATATTACGTTTTTATTAATATTTGATATTCTTGAAATCGATTAATGTTATTACATATCAGCAGCAATGGCTGAATTAAAAAAAAAGAATTTAAATAGCCATATCTTACTATGTTTTAAAGTCGACTTGTATAATTCTTCAGATCATCAGTACGAAGTTTTCAGAAATGGTGACAGTTATGAAAACTTTAGCAAATATATTTATGACTTTATATTATGTATCCACAATGTACAACAAACATCCATATAAAGGAATGAATTAAATATATATGGCTAAATAACATCAATGTCCAAAATCCAAATCAAAGAGAACATTGATCCAAATCGCAACAAGCACAGACTAATAAATAATAACAGGCAACAAGCAAATCCGACTTCGAAGCTTCAAGTTGTCAAACCAAATGTCAAACATTTTTTTCCTTTCTTCTGGATTTTCCAATGGTGTATGACCAATGTGATTTTGCCAATGTGAGCGCTTTGATATTTATTTTGACATTCGAGATAGGTTGATGGGTATTATAAATATTATTAATTTGAATAGGAAGAATCTAAGGTGATCTACTAGCGTATTGGTAGCTACTACATTGAGAAGAAACGCTGAAAGGAAATTAAGGCTACATCGGAGTGGATCTGCGCCTTAGGGGGTTAACGCACTAATTAGGAACAGTTACTTGAACTATCCCTCTTAGACGCCGCTGGTGTCGTAGAAAAATCATATTTGGTTACATCTAAGATTTAATAATCTTCAGCCCATAGTAATCTATGGGCTGCGTGTAGGATCTAGAGATTTCAAATAACAATATAAACCACTCCAGTAAATTTGATACTTTATTTACAATTAAGGGGTTAATATAAATCAACAACAGATTCATAATATATTATAAGATATTGATATAACAATTGTGTAACATAAATAAAATTACAATATTGTAAAATTTTTTTTTGATAAATATTCACGATTTACGATTTTAACCTTTTTTAACCTTCAATTTCTTTATAGTCATTAGACAAAGCTTTAATGTTTTGAATGGCATTTTTAAATTCGCCTTCTTCCATGCCCTCTCCAACGTAATGGTGGACGAAAGCTCGTTTGGCATACATCAGTGAGAATTTTTTACAAATACGTTCCCATGCAACTTTCACAGCAGAGCTATTTGACACCATAACTACGGCTCTTTGCAAAGCTGCCAAATCACCACCAGGCACTGTTGTAGGAGGTTGGTAGTTTATACCAATCTGTATTAAAAAAATTAACATAAATTTAATATACAAAAAAAAAACATAGAAATGTAATGATGTTAAGTACAATACAGTAAAAACAATACAAGGTCAGTAGCCGTTGTTATACTCGTGTAAATAAAACGGCAACAATTGGTATCCAGGTATATAAACATTTGGACGTATATGAGTCACTCCGATGCAACCTCACTCCGATGCAACCTTGAGTTTCTTTCGGCGTTTCTTCTCAACGCAGTCGCTTCCGAAACGCTGGTAGATCACCGTTAGGTTCGTTTTTCAACTGGCCGGCCGCCCAAGTCGAGGTCCGTACCCACAGGGGTGCCGTTGCGTAGCCGCCCACCCATAAATTTCGCTGGCTGAGCGCCCTCTGCATTCGCCCACCAAGCCCGGTTTTGTTGTGAAGGTTTTTCCCAGGCCACCAACGTTGGACAGGCCGAAAAAAAAACAAACGTATACGAGCTAATACCGAAATACGACTAGCGGAAGCGAACCAATACAACGATTATTTTACGTTTTTATAGTCATGTACTACTGTATCCAGTTCAAATATAACCCATCTAAAATGATTAAAATATGTTATACATACGTAAAAATTAGTATCAATAAAAAAACTATTGAGTGTCTTGAAAAAAATTTATATCAATTTTGAAATACCTTAAATCCAGTGGGAGACCATGACACAAACCTAATAGCTCTCATACTCTTGATTTGGTTTATCGTTGAGTTTATATCATTTGAATTAACATCACCTCGAAATAATAAGCAACAAGACATATAATGACCCTGCCTTGGATCACATTTCACCATCTGATTAGCTGGTTCGAAACAAGACATCATTAACTGTTGTACAGTCATGGCTTCATGATAAGCTTTCGCAGCAGACACGAATGGAGCGAAGGTGACAAGTGGAAAGTGAATTCTTGGATAAGGGATAAGATTTGTTCTGAATTCTACTAATTCTACATTCAATGAACCTTCAAATCTCATTGAAGCTGTCATGCAAGATACTACCTGCGAAATGAAAGATAATTAATTTATTATCCTATACATATACCTTAATATCGTTTTACATTAAATTTTGTTTTTAAGAATCTAGGGATGTTAAGATCAGTGAGATAGTGTCGATAATTCAATATTCGTGTATACTTGTCTCACTAAAATTAGTATAAATAAAAAACACCACCTCTCTTTGCATAATGTAAGTTACTTGTTATATAAATCTGTGATATTTGTTTGGGATTACAATTTGTCACTGTGAATCGAAATGTTAATCTTATCCTTTATATCTTCTTTTCATCTAGCCTCATCCAAAAGTGATTATCTAAACACTTAATCTTATATTGAAGTACTTACTTGCGCTATAAGTCTGTTCAGATTTGTATACGTCGGTCTCGGGACATCCAATAATCTAGCTAAAATATCATAAAGAGCTTCGTTGTCAAAGATAAAGCAAACATCTTCTGTATCCATACACGCGTGCGTTGTTAATACTGCGTTGTACGGTTCGACGATAATAGGTGATATTTTAGGTGATGGATATATTGCGAATTCAATCTTTGATAGTTTCCCATAGTCTCGTACTAAGCCTTCGAGTAAAAGTGCCGTGAACCCAGAACCTGTCCCACCTCCGAAAGAGCGGAAAATTATAAATCCTTGAAGGCAAGCACATTCTTCAGCAGCTATACGAATTCTATTTAGTGCCAGATCAATCATTTCACGACCAATGCTGAAATATCCTCGTGCAAAATTGCTGGCTGCGTCTTCTTTACCAGTGAGTAAACAAGAGGGGTGAAAGAGTGTGCGATAAGTTCCTGTCCGAATTTCATCTGAAAAATAGGAACATAATAAAACGTGACACTAAATGAATTAAGTGTAATGTGAACTTCACTAGGTTATAAAAGTAAATATACCTAAATTCTTGTAGAAAAACTAAACATTGACACATCTTAAGTTGCAACACAGTGAAAGATATTGAATAATAGAATCATAGATAAAGATATGGATGAGTAAATTAAGAGATGATGAACACCAATGAGAGAAATATAAAATAATTATATATCAAGCTTATATAAAATAATATTCGGTACTCAATATCCAGCCGTACGTTAGTGGGAGTTCTGCTGATGAGCATATATGTTGACGACTTTGAAGATTGCACTACCACGCTGTCGTGAAGATGTATTGATGAGAAAATATGTCATTACACTAGACAATGAATTTCAAAATCATATTAACAAGTTTTACCAATTGGAGTAGGCTCCAAGTCAATCATAACTACTCGCGGTACCACTTTCCCTGCTCCTGTAAAATTGAAAAATGCTCCGCAATTGGCTTCAGCATCAGAAAATGCCAAAATTCCATCAGGTGTAACGCCATGCTCGAGGCAGTATAACTCCCAACATGCATTTGCCACTTGCACTCCCGCTTGGCCTATATGTATGTGGATAACTTCTTTCTAAAAATATGAAATCTTTATTAATTTCTAAAAATCAAATTGAAAATAATCGAACCATCAGCATCTTACTATTGTCATTATATATTTATCACAAAGAATTTTGAATTTACATTAAAGTTGTTAAATTATTTTAAAAAGTCTGTTGTTATTTTTGCATTTTTATGATACTTATTGAATTTACATACTGAAAAATGACAAATTCCTTTGTATTATTGACAATGACATATTAAAACTATGAGGCTTACATAAAGAAAACGATTTTGTTTATAAATGATAGGATCCCTATATTGTTTGTTAACAAAACATAATTTAATAGGCATTTGATTTTCCAATATATAAAATATTTGCTTGGCACTCACCGATTTTTCTACTTGTAAAATATTTCAGTGCGTTTAACTTTTGAGTGGATTTTTAAATGATTTTAAGGGGAATATTGGGTATATAGACTAGCATCACCTGACAAAAAAGGGTAAATTTTATAATAGGGATGTACGACATTAGAATATATCGATCTTTATATTAATGTAACAGTACGTTAAGGAAATTAAAACATTAAACATTCAATTTAAAACTTTGATAGTTTAATTATTTTTAAATATACTACCGAATTTAATATGTTTTTAATTAAATAAGGTTATTTTTCTGTTACAACTATTAAATAAGGCATAGACAGCTCCCATAAATTTTAGTTATAGATGGGCAAAATGTAATCGGATTAACGAAAAACGATTACGATTATATTTAGCGTTTTTTATCATTAATAAGACTGCATTTTGCTCATCAATGTTTTAAACACTATGAAATCTTCAATTGCATACACATTTATATCTCTTTAATGTTTTGAAGGGATTTAATTATGATTACAGAACAATAAAATTAAAATTACGGCTGTATTTTATAATCGTTAATCATTAATCATACATTTTGCCCATTTCTGATTTTAGTATCATATTTTTAATATTTAGTACAGACAAAACATGTAAAAACTTGAAATTTATAATTTTGCACACATTATTGATATTTAGAAGATCTAATATCGTTTGTCTGTGTTAAATTAATCATAATTTATAAATCGATAAAATTTATTAATATTGCTTATCCCTATCATAAAATTAATTTTAGAATAGCAAACAAGTGGATTGGTTTGTTTTTTTAACTTTATCTTTAAAATTATATAATTACATACCGATAAGATAATTGTGTGAGATTTGTTCTCGACAGAAGAGTATTTGTTTTCGTATTGGGCAGTATACTCACAGAAATAACAATGAATTTCGCTGGAAAAGTTGTTATCGTAACCGGCGCAAGTTCCGGCATCGGGGCAGCTACAGCGGTATTTTTATCAAGACTCGGTGCAAAGCTATCTTTGACTGGAAGAAACGTTGAAAACCTGCAGAAAGTGAGTAAAGACTGCGAGAAATCCGCCAATACGTTTGCAATCGCTGCTGATTTGACGAAAGAAACTGACATTGAGAAAATTATCAAAAACACGGTCGATCACTACGGCCAGCTGGATGTGCTCGTCAATAATGCGGGAATTATCGAGACTGGAACTATTGAAAACACCTCCCTTGCTCAATATGACCGCCTGATGAATACCAACGTTCGCTCAATCTATTACCTCACTATGCTTGCAGTTCCTCATCTAATAAAGTCCAAAGGGAACATCGTGAATGTCTCCAGCGTCAATGGAATCAGATCCTTCCCAGGTGTACTCGCTTATAATGTGTCAAAAGCCTCTGTAGACCAGTTCACACGGTGTGTGGCCCTCGAATTAGCTCCTAAAGGCGTTAGGGTGAATTGCGTCAATCCTGGGGTGATTTTAACCGAGTTACAAAGGAGGGGAGGTCTGAATGATCAGCAGTATGCTGCATTCTTGGAGAGGTCTAAAGAGACACATGCGCTGGGTCGCCCAGGAAAGCCAGATGAGGTGGCAGCAACTATTGCATTCCTCGCCAGCGACCTGGCAAGTAACATCACTGGTGCCAGTGTGCCAGTAGACGGGGGCCGTCATGCCATGTGCCCTCGTTAAAAATATACAAAATGCCATATGATGTGACCATGTTTAGACATGGTGCTTTATTTTTGTTACTGTTGTTTGTAAGAAAAGTGTTTTTATAATATTAAAAAATTCAGTTTATAAAATATATTGTTTTGAATAAATTTTATATAACTTTTAATATTGCTATTTTATTTATCCAAATATTTATTATTATAAGGAGTTGGTTGCAAAAGGATTTTGAATTTATATGAATGTTTTCAGTTTATAAGATGTTAAGAATAATTTACAAAGATATTTTGCAATACCTACATAGAGTTAATTAATTTAGCTATGTGTATATTTGTTATATTTAGCACTGATATATTTATGTAAAGGCTATTTAAATGAAATATTTTTTTTGTTAAGAATATATTTATAAATAACAAAAATGTACAACTTAACTATTATTGCATAAAACTATCACAATCCTATAATATTATATTACAACAAAGTAAAAAAAGTAAGAAATGTTATCTTGGAACAAATTATCAAAATTCTGGAGACCTGAAAAGTCTACAAACCAAATAAACAAAAATGCTTAAAATACATTGAAGTAAATGAACAAGGATTTAAAGGATATGCCATAGGTACTTATTTTAACATTAAACAATTGAGGAACTAGCAAATGTTCAGGCAGTAGACTAGGAGCCTGTAGCGCAGTGTGCGACACGCTACCGAGAGAAAGGTATTGGAGGAGTGGGTGCTTTACATTCTCTCCTCCCAAAGATGAAGCCTAAATAGGCTGTTCTCTATCTGGGCGACTGGAAACATTTAGTTTCTCAGGCCCGGGGAGAGTGATTGTACACCCGGGAGTTTATTACCAGTAGGAGCTTGACACACCGGGGTCGCCGCCCTTACGGCGGCCCTGATGTTCCTAAATAGGATTTTACCCCGGGCTATGTAAAAAAAGGATCAGTAACGCAGCTGATCGCCGTTCTCACAGCCCCAGTATACATAACATTTCTATTAGATGCCATCAGGTTTTCTCACGATGTTTTCCATCACAGATGAGCTTGTGTTGCCTTAATGTGGTAAAACCCAGATACGTGCTGGGAAACTAATCTAACGATCATTCGCGTTGCCGAGTATGGATATTAGTCTCTTATCCAATAAGCCACTACACTAAAACTTTCAAAGAATTCCCCCGAATGACTAAAATTGCTGTATAAAGTTGGGTATTATCACTGTCCTATAAAAAAATATTTCGTGTCACAGTCGGACTTGTTAGCTCCTCAGCTATTTTTTTTTTACACTTGCTTGACATAGTAGCTACAGAGTACCTGATGGTAAGTACAGTGTAGTCCAAATACGAAAGCGACCATCAAAGGATGAAAATCCATTGATAGTCTACATCGTCATGTCGGCCCACATATACCACGACTGAAGGTCTCTAGGTATATGAGCCTCTGGATATGCACAAGCTGATCCCAAAACGCGACAAGCCGAAACTGGTCACTATGACGGGCTTTACACCCATGTACTGTGGTCGCGATCCAGACGGGCACCGGCGCCCTACTACCTCGCTGCTGCTCGTTTAGCACCACCCAGGAGTCACGTGTAGGGAAACTAGGGTAAAGCCTACGGACGCGAGCAGCTTCGACTCCCCAAACACTATTCAAATAGCTTATCAATTTATCTAAAGAATAAAAAAACTTTTACACTAAATTTGACCTCTATTTGCATTTTGATTATATAACTACCGAATCGTATAGATTTACAGCCAAGTTCATTTCAAGTACACACAGTACTTCATAGTAGGTACCTAATCGGTATATCATTGCAATAAATATAATAATATATCGGTATGCTATATCCTTTTTAGAGTGAGTAGAGATACATTAGCGCGTTGAAATGTCGCATGTACTAGAGCTGTGAGGACGGTGATCAGCTACTCATGCTACTGGTTCACGTTTACCTATAAGTGCAAAGTGGATGCGGCACTCAGGTACCTCTGCTCACACCGAAAGGGATATAGCGTGATGATGTATTATTATTATTTAAGAATTTAATGGACACGCTTAGCTCGTTTTGTGATTTTTTATATTTCCTAATACAATCGGCATTATTACATTTGCGATAAGTTAGAGTCACTTTGTTTTGACAGTTGTAGTCCTTTTTTAGACTGCATCATCCCTAACACCAGGCATAGTGTGGCCACTATGCCGAATTAGGATAAAACAAGAACTAAAACCAAATTTTGAGGTGGCAGGGCGATTGCCCAAACAGGGTCGTGACCACAGTACACATGTCAAATCATAGTGACTCGCTTATGCCTGTCGCGTTTCGGAATCAGCTTGTTTACATCCAGTAACTCATATATCAAGAACTTAAGTCCCGGTATACGTGGCCTGATAAGACGACGGAGATAGTCAATGAATTTTCGTCCTTTGATAGTCATTGTCGTTTTGACTCCATAAACCCGCGCATGTGGTTATGTTGTGGAAGGAAGAGAATTGAACACTGTTAAATAACTCTTCAGATCCCTTGCTGTGATACGAACGGTAGAAAACACTTAATAGGTATTTTGTTTGTTTGAAAGGCGACTGCATCGAGAGAGTTCTTAGCTATAATTAAGAAAATTTAATCAGACTTTTCGACCGTAAGGAATAGAATACTCCATAGGGAAATTGGTACACTTGCTACTTGGCTGATCCGACACGAGTAAAGAGTAACGCTTTTTTTTTAAATTAGATGTGTTGAATATTCAAGGCACGAGCAATTCGCTCACAGGTACAGCGGCGAACAACTTTTTCGCTTCATTGACGCAGGCTTTGATTATTTGTTCGAAGGCAACGGGCGCTATGTCTCGTATCACAGGTTCCCAGTTTGTATTTATGACCGTGTGCAGCGTTTCATCTGAAAATAAGTTAATATTCAATTCACTAAAATATCTTATTTTTCACATTTTTAGGGAAACATACAACAATATATAAACAATAAAAAATACACAACAAAAATATATAAGCCAGTAAAGTTTTCACAAAACAAAAATTAAGATTAATATCAACTCACAAAAACCTTTATTAATTAATTATTTTAGATTTCCTAAAAGTTAGAAAAAAGTTAGTTAAAAGTTATCTTAAAATTAACGTGTTAGTTCCAATTCCCTATTGACCCTAAGTTAGTCAATTTATACCTACAACTATTTCCAAGGACAAATTTAAACATATTAACAATTAATTTTAGTAATAATTAATGAGCCTACACATAAAATTCAACTGAAACTGAGCAGTTTAATTTTGAATCCAATATTCTATAGAACTTTCTCTCTCTTTGGGTCTGACTTTCTTTTATAAAAAAATATTTTAGAAACAGCACCTAAACTAAGACATACGATAATATAATAATGGAATGTAAATAGATACAATAAAGGTATACGGAAATAGTATTTACATTCAATGGCTTTCAAGTAGAAAATCACTCTTCTGTTATTTTTCTCCGTAATAGTTTGATACACGAACAAGCAAAAGTTAATGCCACTTTAGAACTATAAAGTAATTTCCTGAAATAACTTGTCAACCACGGCTTAATATCGCCAACTCTATATCTCCCGACACAATACAGTCTTGTTGGAAATTATTTCTTGAAGGTATTGACCTAACAATTGCTAGAGGAGGGAACTCAAGTTCGTAGCCGAAGACACATGCAAAAATTAGATTTAAAAACCAGATAGGTAGGTACAGATATGTGACCTTAAAACTGATAATTGCCATTATAAGATGTAAATTTTCTTGGAAAATATGAATTTTAAAAACCATTCCAAAATTGTTTCCTTCTTATTATCAACACAAAAAGCTAGACATATCGATTTTAATTACGTAAGTGCTACGTTATGTCAATACTAACGCCAATATATTTTAGTATCTGTTATGTATTGCCATGAGATTCCAACTATTTACCTGTCGGTCCCCTCCCCCCCCCCCCCTGCAAGCTTAAACAGTACTAATCAACACAGGGGCAATCAACACGTGACGCGAGCGCTAAACAGTGTATATTCGTTTTTCTCAATTTCAACGACATCGAAGGCGTCATTAATCACCAAAAAGGTACGTGATTTCTGTTGTTCCTATCTCCAGGATCTCATGGCCTCTAGCTAATAATAATAATTGTGTTTCTATATTCAACAGTATCTTTGTGTGCCGACTTTTTTTTGGAACCTGGTGAAAATTGTCATGGACCGTCAGGGTCGCTGTGAGGTCAGCGGCCCCAGTATATCAAACTTTTATCATCTTAAACAACCGCGGTGTTACTCCTACCAGTTTGCCGGGGCCAAGGGCCAACATTCTCAGCACCCGGCGACGTCTGACGTTCTGCAGGTCTCTACTCCACATTGTAGTTTACGAGGAGTAGTGTAAAGAGCCACCCTTCACCCATTTCTTGTATTGGAGCGGTGTGCGGGAACACATCACACACCGCTCACGCCTGGACGTCGCACTCCCTTAAGTTTGGCGTCCGACGTCAACCCGCTATTGAAGAGGGGCTTTGGCGGAGGCCCTCCTCTTTCTTCCAGTCCTAGGGAAGTGATGGTCGGGATCGGCGATTGCCTCCGAATGCCTTTCTACCGCCTCCTACACCATCATTACCACTTCACAGGAGGAGAGGAAGCGTGACAGACCGGCTGTGACAGATCACACCTACCAGTCTGACCGCGACTAAATTTAAAGCAGCTTGCTAATTTTATCAGATAACCAGTTATGTTGGAGCTTAGCAGCGATAAAAATTATTCCATTTTTATAATTTTGGTTCGTTTGTAGCTAAAATGCGACATACACGCAGCTTTAGAAATGACAAATAGTTGTGTTACCGATTATATCCTTATATTAGGAGGCCCGTGAGAGAAGATAGAATACAAGCAATTGGCTAATTCTGGAATCATCGTGATATTCGACCCGATTACAAATAAAGCCTACCTATACCTACCCACCTGTACCTACCTTCCACCTATGTATATTTTGTTGGCCTTATGTTGTCGACAACATAATCGGATTGCACGGACTATGTGATTAAAATTATAGTCCAGGTGGATCGCAGACTTCACGAGTTAAATGATACTATGTCTGCCGTTAACTAAAATGTAAAATAGCTTTTCAACACATTATACTTATGCTGTGGTGCCCTATAATTGTGGGGGCATTTATATGTTCTATTTAAGTACCATGATCCTTTTGTTTTCTTGTCTAATGTTACCCATGTTGGGCACCCTATTATGTAAAATAAATAAATAATAAATAAATAAATAATAAAATAATTATTATGCGGTTCATCAGCAACTAAAGTTAGTCCATTCGGCTCGTTGTTTTAACGATTCTCATGTTTTTGGCCAATTATAAAGAAAGTTAGTTAGAGTTTAGAAATGGCAATCAGTTTTGTGGCTGGTAGTACATATTAATATGCGAGCGGTCGATGTTAGTGAAGCGAACACAGCGCGTGATTGACCAAGGTCCGAACCGTTCACGGCCGCAGTAGCTCAGCCGCTGCGATGCTCCCGAAGAACTTATTTACTTGCACGATGCATTTGTGGATGATTTGGTTTATAGCCGGAGGTGCTATGTCTTGCATGATAGCCTCCCAGCTGTCGTTCGCAAACATCTGTGTTGTATCAGCTGGAATCGATAACTCATTACATCCTAAACTTGGGTGTTGATAAAACAAGAACATTCGAAAGATAGAGATTCAGAAATGCTATAATGAGGAGTTATTCTAAGAAAATAGATAAACAACATGAACTTCTATTCATTTGTAGAAGCAAATGTAATACTATATTATTATTTAAAAAAAATATTATTGCAATCATAGATGGGCAAAATGTAATCAGATTAATTAATGATAAACGATTACGATTATATTTTGTAATCATTAATCTGATTACATTTTTGCCATTTATGATTGTGATATAGGTACCTACTCCGATTTTATAACGGAAACTCATTTGGCAGACTGCACAGATGTTTTGGTATTTTAAATTGTTGACGATGGGACAACAGTTTTCTACAGAAAAACATTCAAAGATGCTATAATAATACTGAGCTGTATTAGAAAGTGGACAAATTGTGTGACAATATTAAACTTTACAAAGCTGTACAAGCATTCCGATTTTATCCATATCTTCTTAAAAATAGCATCAGATAAAATTTTGATAATTTTAAGTCCTAATTTAATGGTGCCTATCTTGAGAGTTAATAGCCTAAACTTGTATAATTCTAGAAGCATATGAAGCCTCTGTTCTCTGTAATATAATATAATCTAGCTACATTCTCATGCTAATAATTAAACTGAAGAATTCAAACAAAGGAATAAAATAAAAAGGGAACTTATTGCTCACCCAAAACTTTGTTTCCATTGAAGAGGTTAGTGAATTTGAAATGAGCTCGGTCCATCTTGTAGTTGTCCTTATAGTCAGTTATCACCCAGTGTCCCTCCTTCGTTTCGAAGTCATATTTCACGACAATGTTTAAATTAGCTGCGAAGTGGACAGTACATTTAAAATTTACTTTGACGCTACAAAAGCTAATCATTGTTTTGGAATTGCAAGATAAAACTCGTGGCCTGTTTTTGGTAACCCAGTGGAAGCCCTCACGGGACAGTCAAAACCGCTGTGAGTAGCGGTCCCGGTGTATAAGACTCTTACTGACAAAAACCATCGAACTTTTCCTCAGACCCGTCTCCCGTGGCCAAGGTTACGGCTGTGCGGGCTTGCTCAACACCCGGCAACGTCGAGCCGTTTTTGGTGACCATGAGGGAAATTCTGCATAGGACCATCAACGCCGCTGTGAGGGCAGCAACCCCGGTATGTCAGACTCCTAGGCCCCGGGGTGTTCTTCCAATCACTCCACCCGAGCCTGGGGATCAAGATTCTTCCAGACGCCCAGAGGCGACGTCGAGCCATCTCTAGGTCACTCTCTCCTTTGCGAGGGTTGGTGTAAAAGGCTACTTGAGTTAATTGATGCATATATTGCTATTTTAAGGTTTTATTTAATCTTCAATAAAAATTGCCACATCTAACGAGTTATTGTGCTATTGGTAGAATCATAACGTAAGGCCCTGGTGCGTTACCAATTCATGATTACCAGTTTCCTTACGTTAGGTTGAGTAATAATGTTTCTCCATCCACAAGCAGGTTATCGGTAGCATTCGTATTAAAGAGTTTCGATGAATCCTGTTTTTTTTATTAATTCTGACTTGGCACATTGGTACCACCACGCCTGGCGGTAAGCAATCTACAGTTCCAAAAAACAACAACAAGAACTGTTGATTAACAGTAAAGAAAAATCTATCGATAGACACAGCGATCATTCCAGCCTGCACTTATATCTCTTCACGCTTCGCTTAAAGGACCCTGTATCATAGAAAAGTGAGAAGACGCTCGCCGGACGACCATTCCACAGTCCAAGAACACGGCAGTAGTAAGAGTTAGAGAACTTCTTAGTCCAAACCGGGTTGTGAGTTACCGTTGAGTTGTACCCAGTTATTCTGCGCGAGTGGTTCTATTAAGGAAGGGAGAGGGTGGAACAAGATTAAATAACATTTCAGAACACTCGTGAACTCAGTGATTTAGGCAGTAGGAAACGCTTAGTGAGGCAATATATCTGCGCAACTGGATCTGGTCGCGATGCTGAGTCACGGCAGGATCATTCACAGTGTGGACAACCCTCCGCTACAACCTATCTAGTTCGTCAAGAAGGTACTGAGCAGAACCATCCGAGAGATACGAACGGTATTCTATGTAGAGCCTGACTTGAGCCTTATACAATAGAAACAGCTGGTCTGCCGCGAAAAACCGTCGCACTCTGATCAGGACACCAAGTCTACGTGATGTCGCAGAGATGACAGACCCTAAATGATCCTTACGGTTGAGATCACAACGAATATCCATATCTAATATATTTAGGCTGCCACGCATTGCAAGCGACACATTCTGGTGAGAAAGAAGAAGGTTTAATTTAATAACAAACATGACAATGATCGAATCACTTCCACTTTTGTGAATGAGGAGCGCCTCAAAATTATCGCTAGAAGTCATTATTAACACTAGTTAATAATCATATCTTTCGTGGTTTTGAACATTCGTTGCCAAACTTTTATTAGGTCATTGTATTGTGGAATGGTTTCCCAAAAGAGCGTCCCTCCCTTCCCTTCATCCTATGATGTTGGGTTCTTTGGGTTTATTGAAGTGGTAAATGATTGCCTCAATTTGATTGTGACTACAGTACATAAGTGTATGACCATCCTAGTCACTCGCTTCGACCTGTCGCGTTTCAGGATGAGTGTATAGACGTCCAGTTATTCATACCTAGAGACCTTCCGTCGTGGTATGTGGGCTGGTATAGCGATGGTGAGTGTCAACGGATTGTCGTCCCTTGGCGGTCGTTGCCAATGTTGGACTACACTTTACTTTCTATTAGGTGCAATATGGTCACTTTGTCGAGGCAGTATAATAAAAACGCGTGAAGGAATTTGTGGAGACCGCAGCTCGAGCGGGATCCTATAGTTGTTATGGCTATGAAAGTTACGGGTACAGCTAGTACTTACTAATTTTGATCTTGGCCTGTCCGTTTCCTCTTATAGGCAGAATGAGAACTCTTCCGTCCATAACATAATGAGCCTTCAGCGTCACATTGGCTGTGAAATCAAACACCGCTTTGCCAGTTTCTGTGTTTATTCTACAAAAAGTGTTTTAAAATTATTTAAGTATTCGCAAAAATTATAAAATAATGTTTTTTTGATACTGGCTCGATAAAGTGACCACATAGCACCTGATGGAAAGCACAATGTAGTCCAAAAACGGCAACAGCCGCAAAAGAACGAAAATCTGTTGACAGTTGCCATCGCTATGTCTGCCCACATATACCGCGACGCGGGCTCTCTAGGCATATAAACAACTGGATATACACAAACATCCTGAAGCGTGACAGGTCATAGCGAATCACTATGGCGGGCTTAACACTTGCGTACTGTGGTCTCAAACCTGTTCAAACAATCACTCTACTGCCGTAAAAAATTATCTCCATGTGAGTCCATTACGGGGTTTATAGCCCTGAGGAAATGAGAATTCTTATTATATGCATAGTTAATAACTATAGAATAGAATACAAAGCTAATATAATGAAAAACATCAATATACACCTAGCCATTTTTACTTTGGGAGAACCTTTCTAGAACTGAGTCGGCTGCCCATAGGACTGGCAGCCGAGGTGTGACTTATACTTGCTGAAGTCCCAAGGTAAACTACTTCTGCACATTGGTGAGTACTGAAGGAGCAGAATAGAATTCTCCACAGCCCCAACATAATATAAACCGTCTGCTCAAAAAGTATCGCGAATTTTATGTTTTTTTATTTAATAATTATTTATGTCTTCATAAATACATATATATCTATTTCGTTTCCTTCTGAGTAATTCACATTAGATATTATATACTCATGTTGCGGATGGTTTTGCGCAAATTATTATTGACCGTTCTACTCTGTGGCAAGAACTCGTGATTCGCCGCGCCCCGCAAGTTCTATTTAAACAGACTATTCTTTTTCGGTATCCTGAGGATAATCCTGTATAGGACCATCAATGCCACTATGAGGGCAGCGACCCCGGTGTGTCGAACGCTTACTGACTAAAATCCCCCGGAGTGTCCTTCCAATTTCTCTACCCAGATCCGGGGAACCGAATTCGTCCAGTTGCCTTCTTCTCCAAACATTTCTCAGGGGCGGCACGCTGGACACAGCGCGCCACCTCCCTCTCATGAACAGACTATTCTAGCCTAAGTAATCCCTTCGGTCTCTTTGCCCTCCGACCAATTGCAAATAAGAAGCAATACTCTTGGAAAATGTTTTCATATATCATAAATAATATTAGAAGGCAAAAAAGTTTTAAATCTACGCTTGTATTGTAGGTAGCAGACAAAGGTATACTCGGATATATTTATATATACATCGATGACTCGCGATAAATTAACCTATTCTTCTTAGTACAGTTTTCCGGTACAGGGACACGAACCCAGGATTCTCAGCGTGTCAGCTAAGGTCACTATAAACTGCGCTATCCGGCATCTGATACTTACTTATAAGAGTTAACTCTAAAGCCTCTAAGTCCTGTGACGACGGTGTCCGTAAAGACGATCTTGAGCGAGGGGTTGTCAACTTGCACGGTCCCGAGCTCGACTGGATCCAGCGGCGCGACCCCGAGCTCCGGTATGCCATCGGCGAAGTGCGGCCCGGCCGCAGCAATGGACTTCTCGATACATTCGTTGACTTTAGGGTCCGACAGCGAGCAGGGGTTAATAAACGACGCTGGAAATATAATTTGCAATATTTATTTTCTAAAGTAATCGAGATATCTAAAGGCTCACATAGCCCACTTCACACACGTTCTACCGGAAGCTTATTATACTGTCTACATCACGGCGGGTGTTTTGAAGAGCTATTTAATCCTGTTCCATAAATAAACTACGCGCGGGTTTGCGGAGTTAACTCATTTCACAAAAACATAAATTTTAAAATATGAAAGCATGTGGAACTGCCGGGATAAGGCCTGAGACCCAATTCAATAATAGTTAGGAGCTCAGAGTGAGGAACCTCCTCACAATGTGTGCCGCATCGAGTAACACTGCCTGCTGTATTTTTTTTTTGTATTCACAGGAAAGCCCTATATAGGACCATCAGGGGCGCTGTGAAGGCAGTGACCCCAGTATGTCAGACTCCTACTGACTAAAAAACCACCGGGATACCCTTTCAATTACTCCACCCGGGGCTGGAGAACCAAACTCGTCCAGTTGCCTGGGGAGCGAATAGCCTATTTAGGCTTCTTCTCCGAGAGGGATGGGTACAAAGAGCCCACCTGTCCAATTCTCTATCACGGGCGGCACGCCGGCCACTGCGCTGAATATAAATCATGTGGAGCTACAAGAGTCAGTACTAAGACCCAAGCAACTGGTAGTTAAGAACTCAGAATGAGGAACCTCCTAATAATGCGCGCCGTATCGAGTAATACTGCCTTACAACAACCAAGCGATAGCCTCTTAAGATGATAACTGAGGCTGTTTGCGATGAGCCCATAATTGTTATTATTACGGAATTATACGAGAAACTGTAACGATCTTCATAAATTTCTACAAATTGCAAACGATTTAGTTCATTATAGTGTAACTAGCTGACCCGACAAACGTTGTTCTGCCATATACTCGTAAATTATTTCTAATAACGAATAGAATACAATTCTGTAGTACATTAATTTGACCTATCTCGTAAGGTTTAGCCAGCGTTTGCGATTGAAGAACATAAAAATATCTTTATTACGACATCGCGTTAAATATATTTGAATTTTTCGGATTGTCCGTACTATAATATATCTGTATTATACATATAAACCTTTCTAATGAACCGCTCTTTCTATTTCTGAAAACTGCATTGAAATCGATTAAATAGTTAAAAAGATTTAAGCGAACAGACAGCGGAAGCGACTTCATTTTATATTGTGTAAAGTGTAATTAAAAATTAAACAGGAATTACGAAATTTATATACATTGTAAACACTTCGTAATCAGTTAAAATAGCTAAAGCAAGTACGTGCTAACAAATATAAAATGATATTGTTGATTTAATAATCTCTTTGTCTTCTGCTGTTTACACGTCAATAAATCATCATTCGTAGTCATCACAAATGCTAAGCAAATACAAGTTTGTGCCAATTGTCAATATAAAATTTTATTGTTCTGTATTCCGTATGCGGTACATTGTACAAATAATTACGGTACTTAGTGGAATGTGATAAATTTTTCAACAGAAGTATATAAATCAAATATGGTTTGTAGTCGTGTTCTTTTTAAATTAATAAGACTTTAGTGCATCCTTGATTAGTATGCCAGCCTTGTAAGGTCTATCATGCTTTAAATACTTGAACCGACGCAGGTTCTTCCAACTGAATCTTAATTCCTAGGACTTAGGTTTTTTATATTGGCTGGACAAAGTGACTACAATGCACCTGAAGAAAACTACAGTTTTTTTATACTGACTTGTCAACACTTAAGAAAATTGCATCGGTAATCGCAGCGGTCATGCCAGCCTGCACAAATATAAAAACACGCTCGCTGGAAGACCATTCCGCAGCCCAACGACACGGCAAAAGTCAGAGTTAAAGAACTTCTTAGTCTTGGGTCTGCCTTTCATGAACGAACCACGTGCGCAGGCTTACGAAGTCACAGCTATACGGTATCTCATATCTCTGCCAGGGCTATGAAACTCTAACTCTCATCTTTACCGAGTTGTTGACCTGTGGAATAGTCTTCCGGCGAAAGTGTTTTCACCATCCTATGATATATGGTCCTGTAAATGGAGCGTGAAGAGATAACTGTGCAGAAAGATCATCACTGTGACTATCGATTGATTTTCTTTACTGTCGACAGTAGTAATCGTTTTCTTTGCACCATGCTTACCAACACATGATGCGGTTATTGTGGCTAGTCAGGATAATGAGAAGTGGGTACCTCATACCGTCATACCTCGTGCGTGCGTCATAAAAAGAATCCCACGTGCAGATTTCACTTTTATAGCTTCAAAAGTTTCGTATTTACAATGATGTCAGTCATGATAAGTCATTTGTTATTGTTTATTGTGTAGTATTATTTACAGAATATCATGCGAAAAGATGGATTTCGGTTCGATAAATATGATAGAATATAAAAATCAAATACACGCGGCCCTGACCACAATCGCGCCTGACACAACAACCGGCGGCCACTGTCGCTTGTGTAACGTCTAGAAGAAAGTAGAATTATCACTTTCAACGAGCGGAGTCGCCGTCAAGATCACTATCTTAGGGTTGCCAGTATCCTTCTTCTACAGTTTTTTAATAAAGATAATATTGAATAATAATACGTCTGAAAAAGATATCAGTTCCCAGGTCCAAATGCGTGTTTTTTCTAAATAAACTGTAATATTAAATGGAGTGTAAGTTTCAAAAATAATCTGAAAGAGACGCTGAGAAAAATCCACGTAGCTTTACACTTAACAAGTTGTTTCTGGCAAATGGTGACCTCGCAGCATTATTGAACTATAACAATATAGAAGAAGAATTAGAAAGAATAGAAGTTCTCTGAAGAGGATTTCTGGACGAAAAATCCGCGGCGCGTTGGTCTGATCGTGACCATGATCTATGTTACTAGGTAGAAACGTCGAGCCATAATTAAAGGTAAGTTAATTCGCGCATAAGGCCCGTTAAAGTATTTTTAATAAGCATAGTTTTGTCTGTCATTACTGTATATCGAATGATCTACTATTGAAGTATAAATTTAATATAATATAATGTAATTAATGCGATAAAATAGATTTAAGGCTTCATAAGATGTAAATAATATTGTATTTTAAAATTTTCACTGCTAATAAATATATTCTTCGAATAATTGAATGATTTATATTCTTTCTATATTCTGACAGCCCTAAAAGAAGTTCGGCAGCCTGCCTGTGCTCTTACACAACTAACTGAATGTATAAAAGCGTACGTTGACGCAACATGCATCTCAAATTATTAACAATATTTATATTAAAACATTCGAAAGCAATGTCGAATTTATTATTAGAATTTTTAAATCGCGAAAACTTTAAACAGTAGTACAACTATAAAACATTCATATCATAAGGTACCTAATAATCCATCAGCTTGTCTCTGTCCATTACTTGAGCCCCCTTCATTCATCTTCTTTTCCTCTCGAACAGTCGTCTGGTGGATTGGGCAAATCGTCGCTCTAACTGGCCAGAGAGCGTCCCACACCTCGTTTATCGATAACTAAAGTCACTGACACAGTTCAAAGGATTTGCAGGTTTAAGTGCCAGGGGCTGTTCATATTTGCAGAAGAACCGATAAGCATTCAGGTGGGTGTGTTCTTGAGTGGGAAGCGTGCTGCAGGACGCTCTCCGGCTTGGTGGAGCGACGGTTTGCGCAAAGGAAAAGGCGATTGTTGAATGTAATGGACTAAAGATCGGTCTCAGTGGACAAACTTCCACAGTGCATGGGTGTAAAGCCCGTCATAGTGACCAGTTTCGGCTTGTCGCGTTTCGGGATCAGCTTGCGTATATCCAGTAGCTCATATACCTAGAGACCTTCAGTCGCGGTATATGTGGGCCGACATGACGATGTAGTCTACATCGTCAAACTGAACAAAAAAATCAATGGATTTTCATCCTTTGATAGTCGCTTTCGTTTTTGGACTATACTGTACTTACCATCAGGTACTCTGTAGTCACTATGTCGAACCAGTGTAAAAAAAAAACTAGGGAGAGGCTTATGCCCAGCAGTGGACACTTTCAAACCTCCAATTTATGAATAATAAAAACCCATTAAATTTAATACGATCTCTAGCTCCCACGCGCGCGGGTTTATAGAGTCACGGCTATACGGTAATTCATATCCCGGCTAAAACTAAGAAGTTCTCTAACTGTGGAACGGTCTTCCGGAGAGCATGCTCCCAGCGTCCTATGATATTGGCTCCTTTAAACAAAGCGTGAAGAGATATTGTTGCAGGCCGGCATGATCACTACGATTTTTATATTGTTGATGGTCGTTTTGTGAGCTGCATCATACTTGCCATCAGATGTTGTTCGGTGAATATGTCCAGTCAGAAATTAAAAAAAAAATTAACTGAGTTGGTAGACTAGTGGAATGTTCCATCAAATGGTCTCTCGTATTAGGCTCTTATTTTTTCCCATGAATAATACAGACAAAACGAGAGATGAAAGGCTTTTTTTTTTAAACTTATAGGCGAACGCTTGATCTCAATCACACCTGGCGGAAGGTGAAGATGAGTCCAATGATAAACCGCGTCCGCCTAACAAATGCCTATTCACTCCTCTTTTAAAGACTCCCAGGTCATAAGATCGCGGAAATATGGCCGCTGGTAGCATATTCCACTCCTTAGCTGTTCGCATGATGAATGTAGAAGCGAATCTTCTCGTGCGGATATAAGGAACAGGTGCTTATGTAGTAATATATATATTTGAAATCGGTAAAAAGCGCTGATTCCGAAAATATATATATATATATATATATATTACAATATCACAAAAAAATGTCGCTTAATACAAATAGCCTTTCACCCCTCGATATCAACAACCCACTAGTTTAATTTGAGGCATTGAGATGACATTAGGCAATCGAGTAAATATTTACCGTGTCCAAACAGAGCCTTGACTAAGTGGACGAACTTGAGATTAGAACCAAGGTTGGCCCTTAAAGCAATGCCAAGAAATCACGTTATTAGGTACTACATAATAAGTATAATAGTATTTAGACCTCGCACACGAGATTACCAGCAAGTGGGTTGTGGACTGAACGATTATTGTCCCGATAGTTGTATTGACTGATGGGCTGATCGCAAAAAGCCATCCCAAGAGGCTCTCGCTTGGTTGTAAGGCGGTTCTACTCGATACGGCACGCATTGTTAGGAGGTTCCTCACTCTGAGCTCCTAACTACCGGTGGCTTGGGCCTCAGCCCTCGCTCCCGTAGGTCTACATATTTTTATACTTTAAAATTTATATGTAACCTTATTTTATAAATTTATTTTAAAATATAAAAATGTTGTTATAGTTGCAATAAAGGAGTTAATATACCGTCAAGCCATATTTCTTAGGAAGTGAGCTGAGATATGATAGTGGCTCTATTCACTTTACACTTATATGTCGTGCCCAACGTGACCAGTGGCGCAGCTAATCGCCGTTCTCACAGCACTAGTACGCATGACATTTCTGTTAGATGCCGTGCGGGCTTCCTCGCCATGTTTTCCTTCATCGGTGAGCACATGGTGCGTAATCTGGAAATACCTAGAGGTGGGAACTCACAACCCTTGGATACCCGTTCTTTATCCACTAGACTACAACAGTCATTAAATTATACTAAAAAAACTAAATTACAAGATTATGCAAGTTTTTGCGAAAGACAATAAAATTCAAATGATTTTCCTCTGTTTGATATTGGAAAAAAGTCATTGAATAAATCGATCGCGCTAAGTTACATAAAAATTGCAAGACAATTGAGAGGAAAAGCAAATAACCTTAAAAATGAAGTTGCGTGAGTACAAAAGCGCACTGAATTTTTCCCTATTTAAAATGATTGAAACGATATATGTCCTGAGAAATAGACGATTAAAACACAAGTGACTTTTTGCTATCAGAGAATAATAATAATATTAATATATCGTCACGCTATATTCTTTTAGGGTTAAGCAGAGGTTCATCGTACCTAACACGCCTAGAAGCGCAGCTTGTCGCTGTTTCCACAGCACTAATACGCATGACATTTCTATTAGACGTTTTCTTTCTGTAGTGAATATGTGGTCCCTAAAACCGCATTTAATCTGGAAAAACCAGAAGCACGAGCCGGGAATAAAACCTACGACCATTGCATCGCCGAGCATTGATACAGGACCCTCCATCCACAACGCCACCACAGCCACAGAGATCAAGAGATTTATTTACATTACAAACCAGCTGACAGTAGACCTCAATTAAATCTGATGGAAAGCGAAGATGAAGCAGCTAATGGAGCGCGCTCGCCCAACACAAACCGATTCGCTCGTTACCTGAAGACTCCCATATTATAAAATGCTGGAAGATGCTCGCAGGAATTCCACTCTTCAGCGGTATACAATATAAAGCAGGAGGTGAATTGCTTTACAAAAATTAAACAGGCAGTTTAAAATGTTCATTACTGGATTTTGCAACATAGATATATTTATTCGCATGAATAATAAGTAACTTCTAATCCCGGCATGTGCATCCGTGTTCACTGGTGAAGGAAGATATTTAGAGGGAACCCGTATGGCAACTAATAGAAAAGTCATGTGTACCAGTGTTGCGAGAACGGCGATCAGCTGCGCTACTGGTCACATTGGGCGCGACATATAAGCACAAAGTGGATCCAACTACTAAAATATTTCTGCTCATTTCGAAAGGAATACAGCGTGACGATATATTATTAATATCTTTTTATTTATAATATCTTTACATTTCAAAAGAATATATTACATATAAAGGAGCATATATATTTAAGGATATAAAAACATGTAGACCAACGGGAGCGAAGCCCAAACCACCGGTAGTTAAGAGTCCAAATTAAGAAATTTTCCTAAAATTTTTGTACTCATTAAATGCCCAAATTTAATAATATAATACTTTTTGTACTCGTATGGGATGAACATAACAGGCAAAAAAATTTACTAATTTATTTAATAAATACTTACGCATTTTTAAACTCGAAACACATGTTATAAATAATGCAACGGTTACACAATGTAACACATCCATCTTAATTTTGTTTAAAAAAAATATTAAAAAAACGCTCGTCGAGAGGCACGTTCAGCTGTAGACTGCGCCGGGGTTATGTAGGCTAGGCCTTATATTAGCTTGACCCCGATAGAGTTAATCAATTCTTACTTTATTCGTAAGATTGAAGACATTTTTCAAAAGCAAAATAAAAAAAAATCGATCAAATTATACGAATGGGTAACTCACATCCCGGCTACGATTAATTCTCTATCTCTTACTGCAGCTGAATCGTTGTGACGAGCCGTTACCAACATTCTAACATATTGGATACTTTAAACGAAGCGGAAAGAAATATTCGTGCAGGCCGGCCTGATCACTGCGAATATCGATTGGTTTTTTCTTTGCCTATCAACTATCAACAAGTCGTAATTGTATTTGACCTAGACCATGCTTTCGATCAGGCGTGATGCGGTCACTATGCCGAGTTAGGTTAAAAAAAGGCGAGAGTTAAAACTACCTATAAAATTTAATTCAAAAGTAACTAAAAGCGAACAATTTAAATTGAAATTTTATGTTGACTGTGTAAAAACCATCAAGAAATGATTAAAATCATATTGCCCCTTGTCAAAGATAATTACATTTAAAAATAATACGTGCGTTCGTAATAGAGCGTTCTTTATGAAAGAAGAAAAGAGAGAAAAAACATTTATTTGGCACATAGCAGAACATACAACACAGAAGAATAGGTTAAGCAAGTTAAAAATCATCTAAAGCAAATGCCCTATGCTGTGATGCGCCAAAGGGAAGACAGCTCAGCAAATGCTAGGCAACCAGCTGAGTAAAATAGCGCTTATTTTTTTTATTTATTTTTTTTACACTGGCTCGACATAATGACTACAGAGTACCTGATGGTAAGTACAATGTAGTCCAAAAACGAAAGCGACTATGAAAGGATGAAAATCCATTGATCGTCTACATCGTCATGTCGGCCCACATATACCACGACTGAAGGTCTCCAGGTATATGACCCACTGGATATACACAAGCTGATCCCGAAACGCGACAAGCTGAAACTCGTCGCTATGACGGGCTTTACACCCATGCACTGCGGTCGCGATCCAGACGGGCACCGACGCCCTACCACCTCGCTGCTGCTCGTTTAGCACCACCCAGGGGTCACGTGTAGGGAAACTACGGTAAAGCCTACGGACGCTAGCAGCTTCGACTCCCAACGTTATCCCATTTATCGTCTCAACGCACAGAAAACTGCGTTAAAGGGAGTAATAGAGTATAGACAGAGAGATCTAGAGACTGTTTCAATGCTTTGTAGATTATATCGAGGGGTGAAAGGCTATTTGCTTTAAGCGACATTTTTTGGTGATATAGTAATATATATTTTCGGAATTAGCGTTTTTCACCGATTCCAAAAATATATATGTAGGAACGGAGTGGAATAGAACATATGATGCAAATGCTATAGAATGATAAGGAACAGTGTAAGAGTGTGAAAGGAATAGAAAGTATAAGAGAGAGAGAGACAGATTTGAATGGCGGAGAAAATAAGTTATTGTGACGGTCGTGGTGAATTAATATATATTTAAAACTGTACCTGTATTTTTAATTGTGCTGAATAAATGTTTTGAAAAACTAAAGTCTTTCTACATATATATTACTATATCACCAAAAAATGTCACTTAAGCCAAATAGCCTTTCACCCCTCGATATCTGCATGCCATAGATGGGCTAAATGTAATCACATTAATAAAAATGATTAACGATTACATTTTACGTTTTTTACCATTAATATGACTGCATTTTGCTCATTTATGTTTTAAAATCCCAGATTTTATACACATTTATCATTTTTTAATGTTTGAAATGGATTTAATCATTATTACAGAGCAAGAAAATTAAAATTACGACTACATTTTGTAATCGTTAATCATTAATCAGATTATATTTTGCCATCTCTGCAGTGCATGCACACACATATACATATGTATATTACACACAGAAACACACGGCCCATATATAATAATTTATTTTAATATACTAATACCTATACAAATAAATGTGTATAGAATAAAAAGCAATTAAATTTATTTCGGCATTAGCTAGAAACCTTCGGCTTCTGAAAACTTCGGACCATTTAGGTCTGGTCAGATACCAGTTTCAACTTTCGTGTTCAAATACTTTAACGGGTCTTATGCCCGGGTCTTACGCGTGGGTTTTTATAATACTATAATACGTTACTTTATGAATAAAACTAGTTTTTTTTTTTAAAACGCAATCAATTCTTCACGACTCTCTGTAATCCTGTTAGTTTTAACTCACTTTTAAGGGTATGGTGACCAATTTTTTTCCAAACCTGGGGGGATTCTTCACGGACCGTCAGGGCGCTGTGAGTGCTGCGCCCTACTTTGCCAGACTGTTAGCGGCTAAATTCCCTGGGGTGTTTCTTCCCCCGTCTGTCGAGGCCAAGGGTACGGTTGGGCCGGATTCCATGAGACCCGGCGAAAATACATTTTCGTAGAACGATTCATTAGCTGTCATCACTTACGCACGGCGTTCACACATCGCACGTTTGGTATTTTGTTGTAAATGTATTGAATACAAATAGCTTTATTAAAATTGTTTAATCATTGATACCTAATAGCAATATATTCTGCAATCGCAATGAATAATTACATACTAGGTATTAACCAGTCGACCGCAAAACTAAAGGATAACATTGTTAGTCCAACGATTTCGCGCAGGCACTGCCTATAAACTCCTTACAATTTGTTAAGCAAATCTTATAAAGAATTTTGTTTTAGTCTAAGATTTATAAAATAAACATTGATTTTACTTAGAATTTACTAAGTTCGTCTTTAACAAAAACTGAATATATAATTGGAACTTGAGTATAGCCTGAGAAATCATAGAGCCACGTCCAAGAAGACCAAACCGGTGAATTGTCATATATTTTGGTATTCATTAAATAATATAACAAATCGCGAAGGAGTGGAACTCGCTTCCTGCGTCGGTGTTTCCGGCGCCTTATGACATGGGAATCTTTAAAAGTCGAGTGAATCGGTATTCGCTAGGTGAGCGCGCTCCATCGTCGGCCTCATCATCACTTTCCAGCAGGTGAGATCGAGGTCAAGCGCAAGCCCGTATGTAATAAAAAAAAGCATGTAATGTTAGGGTAAAGTGTAAGTAAAATCAAAGTCACGTCTATAAATCTCAGCCTATAATCTCATAAATATATTGTTTTTTTTCTTGCTTTTTTTGGTTTTATTTCTGTTATAAATTTTAATTAGATTAGTTTATTTCTTTTTGTGGTACTCGTATTTTTATTTTTCTTTTCTTCTATGCAAGTAGTCTACACTTTTAAATATAGTCGCATTTATAATGTATCTTGTTCATGTCTTATATACTTTTATGTGTTAATGTAGACTGTGTAAGTGTACTTATAAATAAATAAATAATACGATTGATGATGATGATGTCCTGGCCGGATTCGGCCACGGCGACTGTTTCAACGCCGGTTAAGAAAATCGAGGTCCAGTTTTCGGAAACAGTCAATTGCGCGGGAGATATTTAAGTGCATAGCTGGACGCGCTGCCAGAAAAGCACTCTCTCGTCCGAGCTCCCTCAGGCCCGATGGAATGGAGATAATACGATTATAGCAATGTGGAATCACTATTAAAGGATCATAGAATGATGTTTATACGTTTAACTGGTGACCGTTTGACCCCAGTCATGCCTGGTACAGCTGAGACCGACGAAGGACCGCATCCGCGCAACAAATGCCTGTTCACACTTCGGTTAAGCTTGTACGCTGGATGATATGCTCTTCTGCCGCCTCTGGAATTGGACCCCAAGGGCGAGGGCCTCGCCTCGCCCTCCCCTAGGTTCGGTCCTTATCAATATAGAAAACAGCAAAAGCAATTCATCGTGTCGACTATTTATGACGCACGATAAATTGAACTCCCATCAATTTGCAGCTTGTGATGGTGTGAAACGCGTGCTTTGAATGGCAACCAGTATCCACATCATACAATCTATGACAATTTTGTCAATGTAATAAGAATACAAATTCATTACGCGGTGTCCCTCACGTAAACATAGGCAGGATAAGTTAATAATTCTTCCTTTCCTTTTTTCAGTGACCGTCAGGGTGCCGCGAGGGCAGTGCTCCGATGTGACGGATTCGTACTGGATAAAATCGCCGGGGTGTTCCTCCAATCCGTCTGTCGGGGCCAAGGGCACGGGGAGCCATGTTCCTCGGCACCCGGCGACGTCTGCCTTTCTTTAACCCCCTCTCCTACTGTCTCTATGAATTGTCATTAGAGCGGTGTCCAGGAACACATCGCACTCCAATCACGCCTGGATATTGGGAGACGCACTTTCAACGATAACGTTAGAAAAGTACAAATGGAATTAACGCAACGTGACGTAATAACAATAAAATACTATAATAACGCTATATACCTTTCGGGGTGAGCAGAGATACATTAGTCGCTGTATTCACTTCGCGCTTACGACACGTGCCCAACATGTAGCTGATTGTCATTCTCCGAGTATATACACGTTACATTTTTATTACATGCCAGGTGGGTTTCCGCATGATGTTTTCCGTTACTGGTGAACAGGTGGTGCCTAAATCCATACTGAATCTGGAAAAATCAAGAGGTTCATGCCGAGATTCGAACCTCTGAGTAGTCGCGTTACGGCGCATTGATACCGGTGTTCCTTATCCGGTAGACCATAATAGCTAACTATCCATCAGCGCCATCTAGTAATTTAAGTGAATATTACATCATAATTTAAATTTTTATTGAACCAAACAATATTAATTCCTACAAATTCCACTAGATGTCTCTAACACGTTATATTGTTAAATAAACATAAAATGTTTTATCAAAAATAGATAGTTATCACTGTAAAATAATTTTTTTTTTCGTCACGCTATTTTCCTATATGGGTGTGTTTCCTATATAAGAGTAATGTATCTCACATTAGTGGTTGTATCCACTTTGCGCTAACATGTCGGGTGTAGCGTGACCAGTAGCGCTGCTCATCGCCCTTCTCATGGCATTAGTTCACATGACATTTCTATTAGATGACATCCGGGTTTCCTCACGATGTTTTCCTTCAACGGTGAGCATGTGGGCCTAAATCTGCATTTAATCTGGTAAAACCCACGTTCGTAAATGCACGTACGGGTATTGAACCTACGAGAATTCGCGTCGACGCGCATCGATGTCTGTCCCTTATCCACCAGGCGTGCACAGCCACAATAAACATATTTTTGTAATATCTTGGTGTCTAATATCAATTATTGAGTGCCTTTTTTTAGGCAAAACTTATGCCGTTGGCCAGGAAGCGAAAGGGCTTTACAATTCATTGGGCGAGAGGGGCGAGCTCTTAAGGTACTAACCAGCGAGTTATAAGTTGGGTGCCAACGCAAGGGTATGCTTGTTCGTACGCATCTCGAACTAAGCGGGTAGCCAGGAGAAGAAACTAACGGTGATCTATTAGCTTCTCAGAAGCGATCTCTTTGAGAAGCAACTCCTGCAGAAACTCAATGCTGAAGACGACGAAGTTGTAAAGAGCTTCCCTGGACAACAGCAATATGTCCTGCCCAAAAACAAAAGTATTAAAATGTATTATATTATTATGAACAATTCACGAAATACGCTGTCGAGTCATGTATCACGTTATCAATTCGTTAAACATCTTAACCAGTTCACTGTAATAATTTAAAACTAATTTGTAGACCGCAAAACGTTTTGCGGTTCGTTTTAGGGACTAACTCATACGTCTTCATCAGTAAAAGTATTCCTTAATATTACAAAACCATGTCGATATAGACTGCCAGCTTATTCTTACTTACTTTATATTGCTTTACGTATTTCGTATGTGAACTTTAACAAAGATTAATTCATGTCTTTGTCTATATGGTGAGTAGCTTCGGGTCATGAATTTTTAGAGATTCCGTGGTCTACAACTTTATTAAAATCATTTATCACATTGGAAGTTAAATATCCATAATTGTGTTTTTTTTTGTAATCCTAGGGAATATCCTACATAGGACTATCAGGAGGACTGGGAGGGCAGCGACCCCGGTGTGTCAGACTCTTGCTGAAAACGCCCGGGAAGTCCCGCTAGTTACTCCACCTAGGCCTGGGAAACCAACTTCATTCAGACGCCCGGAAAGCAACAAGCCTTGATGAGGCTCTCTGGGAGGGATGGGAAAAAAAACCACCTCTCTAAAACCTTTCAGTCAGGCGGAGCGCCATGCACTGCGCACCGCCTCCCTCTCATCCTGGACGTTTGACTGGGCATATTTTAAGCCGTGATAACGATATCCTATGAGATTTCTGAGTTAACTTTTAATACGTCTAAGCAGAGGTTTAGACAAGTTTTTAACCCATTTGTTATGAAGAAGTTGCCTCGGTTTTTTTAGATATGTGTTTACCCAACCCCCGGTGGAGCAATCAGAGGGACACCCCGGAGGTTTTGAGTCAGTAAGGGTCTGACACCCCAGGGTCGCTGCCCTCACAGCGGCCCTGATAGTCCTATGTAGGATTTTCCCCCGGGATACAAAAAAAGACACATGATATATATTTATTTAGACTATTCTTAAATAAATCTAGTCTCTGGTAGTTATTGTACAATTATATCATTGTAGCTACGAGAGACTTGGTGCCTGAACATATTTTGCTGAAGGTTTGGTTGAAAATACTAACAGTCATACGGGGATATGTAAAGGGAATTTTGCGCTGTAGTTTATTGAGTAATTCTGGACAATCTATATGATAGCTTATAACAAGAAGACTAAATCGGAAATATCTCGATGTGTTTTTAAAGATTTTATGTGGAATTTGTTCAAAAATTTATTGTAGCTTCCTTTAATTTCTAGCTACTCCAACAGGAAATCAGCGTGATGATAGCTAAATGGATACAGTTTTAATGTACGGATATGACCTTTGTAAATTATTATTTTATTTTCAAGAGGAAAACATATAGATTAAAGTTCATTCAAAAAACCTTTGTCCCTGCTATACTGCCGGCTTTTGTAGGCCCTCATTGACATTAAACTTTGAGAGAATAAAAGGCTATTGATGTTTGCCTTAAGTGGATTCTTCATAATTGCTTGTCAGCCATTTTTCGGTATAAAAGTAAGCGTCATTTCACTCCGCGGTCATTAATGAGTTTTCGTTTAAATTGATCACGTAAATTGTTGAATTATCATGATTTTTTATTTCTTTTTGTGTTGTGTTTGCGCGGTCGCTGAAGCTGGCTTAGGTAAGCAAACTTCAAACTAGATTTTACTCAAACATTACAAACTATATCAGTGAATTAATGTCATGTAATGTAAATGTAAGTCAGCGATTTCGTCAGTTTGAACTAGCCTCTAGGAATACTTATTCTTTACTCAAGTTCCTATTTATCCATTCAGATTTATTTCCAAGGAAAGTTAACCCTTTCCTCTCCAAAGCTGTTTCTGTTTTTATTCCACCAGCTCCAAGCTAAAATTACGTTTTTTAACTTTTAGTGTTTTTTGTGTATTTTGTAAAAAAAACGAATGTTTCTTATTTAATAAATTTTATTTTATGAGTAATTACATGATACTATTTATATTATAATTCTTAATTTTAATCTTTATAATCCCTTTTGGTATGGTATTTTTCGAAACAAATCCCAGGATGAAGCGAAGGTTTTGTCTCACATGTTTTGCAAAAATAGCATGTTTCTTTTCTCCCCCCTTTTATTTTTCGGTTGGAACACACAGCACAATCCTTGTGCTTCCCCCCAGGTTGTAAATAAATAAAGTGAGGGGTTCTATCGAGACGTTGTTCTGTATCTGCCGCAGCCTCAGTTCTGGAACTTGTTCCGGGCGCCCTAAAGTCTCCAATGAGTGACATGAGCAAAGTTTGTCTGTACTTCTTATGACTCATTGCTACTTTTCCATTTCTTACACTCCAGTCTTTGTACAACACATATGAATTTATAATAGAGACCTCTAGCCCCCAGAAAAATAGTTTTCTCCACCACTTGAGTGTGTTTCTTATAAAGCAGTACGAAGAAGTATATTGATCGGCCACATCAACACCACCCATTTCAATTAGATCTATATTTTCGGTTATTGACCCTTTAGACAACTTTTGCTCTATTTTTTTTTATGCATGACTGTATGGAGGGTATACTTATATGCAATTATAATCGAGAATTAAACAAACACGATGATGCACAGAGATAAGTTGTTTACGACGCGGTGCATATAACGGTGCGATAACAACTAGTTTAATTATGTAGCATCGATAAAATTTAATTGAATTATAGTATCTTGCGATTCTAGCATATGTTTCATTCATTCGTGATTCAAACATTTTAGTAACAAAAATCCCTCCTGTTCTAAAATTTTCCGCAAAAAGAAGTATTAGACCATGTCGAGTATCACTCGACAGTGGAGCTTGTGGAACAAAATCAGTGTCGAGTGACACTCGACATTGGAGTGGAAAGGGTTAATGCGACGTCTATAAATCTCAGATTAATAATAGCGGCGACGGCTAAGGCATAGATAGTGATGTTCCAAAATCTCTAAGATATCGATACATACTTAATTAAGAAATCATTTTTTAATTCTACTAATGTGAGTACCTTTAAAGTATCGATACATTTTTGATTTTTATTTTAATATAAAACATTAAAATTTCTTGGGAGTCTTTGACATTTTCTTTTTTTAACATGTGATAAAAATAATAGCCACAAATTTAATATTTACAGATAAAGGTATAAAATTAATCATCATTTATTAATTTAAATTTACTATGCAAAAATATACAGAAAAACCCATAACTTAAGCGAAGAATTCTGTTGCATTCGGATAGCCCAAAAACAGTAATTGTCCAGCTGTTTTGGGACCAATTTGTTCCTTGTTCGTGATATTGTTGCATCAGATATGGAAAATAAGCCCTCGCTTGGAATTGATGTTACAACTTAACCGTTGTAGGTTATACTTGTACAGGAACGGGAGAAATATCGAGGATGAGACCCCAGTCGTGGCATCGATGTCGGTAGGTGGAAGGTGGAACACCCCTGGGATTTCGGTCGGTGCAAGTCCAGCACGCCGGGGGGTGGCCCTCACCGCCCCCTGAGGCCCGTCAGGGATTTCCCCCGGGTTACAAAAAAACAAAAACGGGAGTAATATAGGTTACACTGTCTAACTACTAGCTTACACTGTCTAGCTTACTAAGAAAGGGGCGTCCGTAAATCAAAAACTGAAAAGAAATATTATTTTACTTTGATATGATTCGATGGCAACTACTTTTTTTACACCGGCTGGACATAATGACTACTGTGATGGTAAGTACATTGAAGTCCAAAAGCGAGAGCGACCATCAAATAATGAATATCCATTGATAGTCTTCGTCATAATGTCCGCCCACATATACCACGACTGAAGGTCTTTAGGTATATGAGTTACTGGATATACACAAGATGATTCCAAAACGCGACAGAACAAAGCGAGTCAATATGGCGGTCTTTACACCTATGTATTGTGGTCACGACCCAGTTCGGACAATAGCCCAACAAAACTTAATAACTTTGGTTCAATAGTAGTTACTATCGCTAGATTTTAATCGATTCTAAAAGTATTTTAAATCGAAACAAAAGCATTGAATATAATAATAATAATAATAATAATTTATTTCATAATAATAATAATTTATTTCATAGATATACATTTGTCATTACACATACATTTGGATATTCAATTCTTAACATTATTTAGGTCGTAATAGTGTTGTTGAAACTCCGGTGCCCAAATTAAGATTTAACTTGTGTTATGGGCACCGTTGCTCACATCTTACAAATATTGATCTTATGCTATTTGTGAATCTTATGTATATATGCTTAGAGAATATGTCATTTGATAATAATGATTGATAGATTGGTTATGAATATTATAGATATATTATTAAATTGATTTTTAATTTTTTATATTTAATTACATATTTATTATTTTATATAATTGTGTGTGTGTGTGTGTGTGTGTGTGCTAGTGAGTGCAAGAATACAACGTATTTATATTTTATAATTTAATGTAAAAGGTTCTCTATATCAATATAGCTCTTATCAAGTAGCCATTCTATTACTCTACGCTTACAATCGTGCCGATTTAGGGGATATATATTACAGGATCTATTTATTAAGTTGTATATATGACTAGAAATTCTATTGTACTCGTATTTGCTTGTATCGGAACGACTCTAGGTATAAATACTGTAAGGGCAGACCCGTATCTAGACCTCCACTCCGACGCAGCCTTGAGTTTCTTTCGGCGTTTGTTCTCAAGGTAGTCGCCTCCGAAACGCTGGTAGATCACCCGTAGGGTTCTTATTTATTTGGCTGGCGGTCCAAGTCGAGGTTCGTACCCACAGGAGTGCCCTTGCATTGCCACCCAACCCATAAACTCGATGGCTGAGCACCTTCTATCCTCACCCCCTAAGCCCGGTTGAACTGTTCCGGAAATCAGATAATAATATTTAAAAAAAAAACCCGCATCTAGAGGAGAGGGCAAACCAGGAGCCGAAAGGGATGAGCAGAGATATACTATTATTATTTTGACGTGGTAGAACGGCTGCCCGGAATGGGACGTGATCACAGTACACTGTGTACTACTATGCTCGATATACTGACTGGTCTTTAGTCGTGGTATATTCGGGATAGCATAACGACGGTGACTGTCAAAGGATTCTCGTCTCTTTTGCCGGTATCTGCTGGTCTTTGTCTACAATGTACTCTGTGCATCGGTTGCAGTGCAATCGCTTTATTAAACTAGAATGAAATGTCGTTATAAACGTTACTTATAACCTTGACTTGCGAATAATAAAACGTACAGTTCGATATCTCAATGTAAACAGGAAATATTTTCATTGTGTTGACATTTCGGGAACCGTTAATCGTATTATTTGTTTTAACGATCGTAGTGGACTTTGAGATGTTTTATGAAAAATAAAATAATTACTTATTACAGACAGGCCTGCGGTTGACTTCAATCTCACAAGATGGACAGGGTTTATGCGACCTGTGATAGTTCACTTTCGCTCAGCAGACACCGATTCACTCTTCGTTTGCAGATTCCCATTCCATAAGATTCTAAAAACAGATGCAGGAAGAAAATTTTACTCCTTGGCGGTTCATAATATTGTATCATCACGCTATATCCCTTTCGAGTTAAGCTGATATACATTGAACCTAACACGACTAGTACCGCAGCTGACACACAGATGACATTCCTATTAGATGCCGTGCGGGTTTCCTCACGATGTTTTGCTTCTTTTCTCGTCTTCCTCGTCTATAAAATCGTCCTGTATATTCAATCATTGTCAAAGGCGAACTTATTTCCAGAATAAAGTCTAAGCAAAATCAAATTAGCGTCTTTAGAACTTAACTTTAAAGATTCGTATCAATATTCGAAACTCGTAGGTTCAGTTTTCGAGTAAAGTTTATACATTATTGTATATATATATATATATATATATATATATATATATATATATATATATATATATATATATATATAATCTTTAAGGTTAAGTTATATATATATACGGCCCTTCTTTATTAAAGTGACCTTCGTATTATGTCAGTCTTGGTTATTCCACATTTCCTTGTGCGCAATTCTGACCTTAGTTCTGTTCTTTTGTTAAAGCTCAACCATTGAACCCGGAATATCTCCTACAATTACTGTGAAAAAGAAGAGAGCTTTTTTCTAATCCATGATTCTTCCCAACCATCTGTAGGTTTCTGTAGGTCAAAAGAAACTAAGGGCTGGTATACATAAACGCAATACGACGTCGCGTGTTACTACGCCCAACGTTTCACGATTCGATGTCGTATGGTGAAATTCTACGGCGAGCGACGTGCCACAACGTGCGGCACGGCGTATAGTCATGTTGAAGATACCTACCATGGGCTCCTTCACCGGTGCCGCAATCATTTTTCATTTAATACTTAAACCGCTCCAGTTGCGCAGAGATATTGTCTCACTGAGCGTTTTTTACAGGCGAGTGTTCTGAAGAGCTTTTTAACCTTGTTCCGTCCTCTACCTTCCATAGTAAACTCACGCGCTCGTGTTTACGGAGTCACAACTATACGGCAACTCACATCTTGGCTAGGACTAAGAAGTTCTCTAACATTTACTACAGTTGACTCGTTGGGCTGTGGAATGGACTTCCGGCGAGCGTGTTCTCATCGTCCTATGATATGGGGTCCTTTAAGCGAAGTGTGAAGAAATATTAGGTCTCATCTTTCACATTAAAATTACCGAAATGAAAGTGAGCGAACCATTTCCACACAGCAGTATTTGATAAAGTACCTTCACCGTATATAGTATTTTTTCTTCGTAAGCCTGCGCAGCGTATTTCCCGTTGTAATAATGATATTGTAGAATACACCGGATTTTTTTATTATTCAGCTCCATGTTCGAGTGCGAAATACTTTCGAACCACTGCACAGATTGTAATGTTTCTTACATTTAACTAACGTTCAAAAGGTCACCTTTAAAGGTGCACTCATTGGTATTGCTGTAATTTATGTTTCTTTAGTTATATGCGACCAACGCCATTCATCGGAAAAAACGCCACGAACTTTTTCCCAGACCTAATATTTGTAGATTGTAGATCCATTCTCAAGCGTTATATTTTTTCTTAAAATTACTGTCGTTATACATAATTCAAAGAAATGAACGTATGTTTCTTCTTTATGCGTCTTCTTAATACTAGTAGGAGCAGAATACTTCTAGTGTGGTCCATTTATAGAGAATGACTGTTGCGCTATATCGATTACGTTATGTCGTATATCATGATATGTACCGATGGAACATTCTCAGTTTGTAACACCGGCGTAGAGTGGCTTGCCTTTCGGTTTTCTATAGACTGTACTCTGGAGAGTGTGCGGCTGAGTTGTATGATTTAGTTCCACCCTCCCCCTTCTAACATAAATTGACGAGACGCCGTGCTGGTTTGCACCCTTTTGTGGTTGACATTCCTGCTGCTCGCACTAAGCGATTTGCCTCCTCCTTTTCGCTGCGTACCGCGAAGGAGTGGAACTCGCTTCCTGCGTCAGTGTTTCCGGCGTCTTATGACATGGGAATCTTCAAACGTCGAGTGAATCGGTATTTGCTGGGTGAGCGCGCTCCATCGTCGGCCTCATCATCACTTTCCAGCAGGTGAGATTGAGGTCAAGCGCAAGCCTGTATGAAATAAAAAAAAAATAAAAAAAAATGTCGTGTAGTGAATTTTTACATTCCTAGAGTGTTCCTACGTTGGTGTGTATGAGCCCTTAGAGCGGTTTTGTATTGCGTCCGAACCGGAATCGTGAAAATTCGTTTCGCAGTAGCCTTGGGACTATTTATATGGTGGTTTACGCACTTCATCCATCATCTGTTAATTTCCAATCCGGATGTGAACATAGTCACACCGAAATAGCAATTGTACCCATAATTGTGTGGGGTGATATTTAATTATTTTTAATTTAACGATTCTTATTTATATTCCAGCGCCATTCATAACACCATGCCACCAAACCGACTCCGCCTGCTTGCTGTCAACGTCACAGAGTGCTGTACCAGTCGTAGCCGCTGGAATCCCTGCCCTGGGCATCGAGGTCTTGGATCCGATGCAGATGGACCGGGTTCACACGGTACAAGCGGGCCTCGATATGGATTTTAGGAACACCACAGTTAAGGGTCTACGGAACTGCGTCGTTGTAGGTTTAAAGTAAGTTAACATCTTGAACCGCTTCAGTTGCGCAGAGATGTGGCCTCACTGAGCGTTTTCTACCGTCTGTATCATGGCGAGTGTTCTGAGGAGTTGTTTATCCTTGTTCCACCCTCTCCCTTCCTGAATAGATCCACGCGTGCGGGTTTGCGGTGTCACAGCTATACGGTATCTCACATCCCGGCTAGGACAAAGAAGTTCTCTAACTCCTTCTTTTGCCGTGTCGTTGGGCTGTGGAATGGTCTTCCGGCGAGCGTGTTCCCTCCATCCTATGATATGGGATCTTTTAAACGTAGTGTGAAGAGATATTTGTGCAGGCTGGCATGATCGCTGCGACTACCGATGGGTTTTTTGTTACCTTTCGATAGTCGTTGGCGTTTTTTGGACTGCACCATGCTTACCATCAGGTATGGTGCAGTCATTGTGTCGAGTCGGTATAAAAAAAAAAAAAACTACATCATTATAATAACCGTAATGACCTAGTAAAGCTTTAGATCAGATAGAACCAAAATTGTCGATATAGCTCTCCGTACTACCAAGCTGAAGCGGCAGGGTGCAGGCCATATATGCCGAAAAACCAGTAATCGTTGAAACAGGCAGGTTCAGAATGGAGACCGCGAATCGGCAGGCATTGCGTGGGGCTGGGGGGTAAAAGAGGGCTGACGTTGCAGAGTTACGGGAGGAAAGTGGCCTGCCTTTACCTCAGCAGTCGGCTGAAGGGAGGAGGAACACACCCCGGTGATTTTAATTTGTAAGAGTCCGATACAAGGGTAGCGGCCCTCACCGCTGCCGTGACGGTCTATGAAGATTTTCACCAGGTCAAAAAAAGACATTGACTGGGGCGCCCACAGGCAAGACGGAACGACGACCTACAGAAGGGGGCAGGAAAGAATGGAATAAATAGAGCCGAACACCGTGGTCAATGGCGCTTGTTAGGGGAGACCTATGTCTAGCAGTGAATTAGAATTAGAGGGTTCAAGACGGCGATGGCTGCTAAAGGATGAGACTTAGTTGACAGTTGCCGTCGTCATGCCGATCTAAATATACCACGACGGAAGGTCTCTAAATATATGAATAGATGGACGAATTCGAGCTGAACACGACACTTCAAATCAAGTCGATATGATGGTCTTTGCACTCATACAATGTGGTTACAATTTAGTCATGCAACCCTGCCCTGTTCCCTCAAAAACCTTGCTAGCTTAATCTAGAAAATAATACCTGTAAAAATACTTATAATAATAATATATCGTGACGCTATATCCTTTTCAGTGTGAGTAGCCATACATTAGTGGCTGTATCTACTTTGCGCTTATGTGTCGTGCCCAATGTGACCAGTAGCACAATTGGTCGTCGTTCTCAGTGCACTGATATTTGTATTAGATGCGGTTATCCTTCACCGGTGAGCATATGCCGCCAAAGTTAGTACTTAATCCGAAAAACCCCAAAGGTACATTCCGGGATTTGACCCTATGACCGTTCGCGTTTCCGTGTATTGATACCTGCTCATTGTCCATTTGGCCACCACAGTCCCTTTATATGCTACTATATATATATCATATATATATATATATATATATATAGTAGCATATATATATTATTCAGCCGTGGTGGCTGCCGGCAGAATAGAATAGCACCCTCCTCTTCTTGCTGAGGTGTCGTAAAAGGCGACTGAGGTATCTCTTGAACACCGCAATTCAACCAGGTGTTTAGAGAAAGGAAAACTCGACCAAACCTGCATCCCGCTCCCTCCCGATCGTACTGATGTCCATTCCATCGGGCCTGAGGGAGCTCGGACGAGAGAGTGCTTTTCTGGCTGCGCGTCCAGTTATGCACTTAAATATCTCCTGCGCAATTGACTGTTTCCGAAAACTGGACTTCGAATTTCTTAACCGGTGTTGAAACAGTCGCCGTGGCCGAAACCGGCTAGGACATCATCATCATATATATATATATATATATATATATATACTCTTGCGTATATGTAAAAATAATTAAGTTTTAAACTAAAATTAACATCTTTACAGACGGCAGAATCTCAAAACGCTGTTCGACCTCAAGTGCTCGGTGACTTTGATCGGCGACTATACTCTCGGAGGACAACTCCTGGTGCTGCCCATCGAAGGAAATGGGAGATATAAAATCAAAATCCGTAAGTGCTAGGCTATAATATTTAAGTCGTTTCTGCTTACTACTTACGAGTACATAGCGCCCTGAATAGGTTGCAGCGGTGGGCTGTACGCATTGAGAATGATTCAGCCGATACTAAGCACCTTGAACCTCTCCAGTTGCACAGAGATATTGCCTCGCTAAGGATCCCACTCTCTGTGTCACAGCCAATGTTCTGAAGAGTTATTTAACCTTGTTCCACCTTCCGCCTTCCAAAAAAGGAGCACGCGCACGGGTATATGTAGTCATGGCTAAACAGTAACTCATATCCCGGTTAGGACTAAGAGGTCTTTAACTCTTACTTTTGCAGAGTCGTTGGACTGTGGAATGGTCTGCCAGCGAGCGTGTTCCCAAGTCCCATGATATTGTGTCTTTAAAACGCTGCCTGAAGAAATATTTGTGCACGCATGACCACTGCGATAGTCGATTGTTTTTTTTTATACATTGAATCCTGTGACCATTTATTTCGTCACATCCTTACATTCTAGTGTACAATAATTAGTTTGCTTATACTATAAGCTTATTTCCTATCAGATTATACAAATTGGTTTCACTTTATTTTGTTTTATTTTCTTTTACTATTCTTTCAATTAAGATTACGCCATACTCTAAAAATTTACCTCTGTATTCTTTATTGCTGATTAATTCCTCCAAATTTATTTCCTTCCCCAATTCTGACTATCGATTGTTTATCTGTTAATAGTTGTTGTTGTTTTTTTGGATTACACTATGCTTACCATCTGGTGTGGAGTGGTCACTGTGTTAGTCAGGATAAAAAAATGTCATCATAGGAGGATTCCTCACCTATCTGTTAAGATTATCTTTAATCCATAAGCCTTTCACATATTCTTTAATTCAATGCAATTTAAAATGAAAAACTCACTTTCAGGTGACATCGTGGTAAAGATTGTCTTAAACGCGGGAGAGAGAGAAGACAACGGCAAGAAGTACTGGGTCATTGAGAACTGGAAGCACACAGCGGAGGTCCTCACTAAAGTGGACTATCATTTCCAAAACTTGTTTAATGGGAACAAGCAACTTTGTAAGCATTTCTTTTATCTCTTATCTATATTTACATATTATAAAACGTCTTAACACACAAAATCACTTGTCCTGGCTGACATATCACTGTTGAGCCTAAACTGCTCATGCTAGAAAATAAATAGAAAAGGAAAAAAAATATTTTGGAAAATTAATCCCCAAGGGATTAAAATGACGGATGAAACTTTGTAAGATGAACAGCGGGTACCAGAGCCATATAACTAATTAAAGGTGTAATCTCGATGAAGAAGCAAGCTGCAGCAGCCTGCCGGCTCATACTGGCCCGACAAAGTGACTACATCGCACCCGATGTAAAGTACAGGGTAGTCCAAGAATCACAACGACTGCCTAGAGATGATAATTCACTGACGGCCGCCATAACTTTGTCGGTCCGCATGTACTACGACGGAAGGTCCCTTGTTATATGAACAACTGGATAAACGCTTACAGATCCCGCAACGCGTCGGACCGAAGCGAGTCAATATCTTTACACTTGTGTGCTGTGATCTGGCAATTGCCCTACCTCCTCAAAATAATAATAATATATTCGCGCTATATCTCCTACAGGGTGAGCAGAGGTATATTAGTAGTTGTACCCATTTTACGCTTATATGTCGCGCGTAACGTGGCCAGTTGATCGCAGCTGATCGCCGTTCTCACAGCACCAGTACACATGACATTTGTATTAGTAACCATGATGGGTCACTTACGATATTCCCCTTCAACGGTAAGCATTTGGTGCCTATATCCCTATTTAATCTCGAAAAACCCAGTTGTATGTGTCCATTCAAAGTCACGACCATTCGCGTCGCCACGCATGGACGCCGGTGTTTTGTTCACTGAGCAACCGAAGCCATCTTTGAATTATTCACAATTAACTTATATAAAATGCCATAATTTATATACATTTTATTATCTAAGCCTATATTGTAACAAGTATGTATTATATAAGGCATAATATTGTAACTGATAGTTATAAAACAGTGAACGCTAGCGCCATCTCTTATACATTTTTCACAACTGACAATGATAAATGTCATTGCGCTGGCAACATACATTCGTTAAGAACGGAAAGTCAGATAGATGGCATGTTGCTGGAAGCGTGTTCTTGGTCTTGATAGTGAATTCAACGAATTATTGATAACCGATTTTTAGAAAAACATCACGAGTAATCCCGCGTGGCATGTAATAGAGTATGAGTAGGGTATGAGGGTGGAGTAGAGTTATGTGTACTAGTGCTGTGATAACACCGAACAGCTGCGCTAATTGTCACGTTTTTTTTTTACACTGGCTCGACATAGTGACTACAGAGTACCTGATGGTAAGTACAGTGTAGTCCAAAAACGAAAGCGACTATCAAAGGATGAAAATCCATTGATAGTCTACATCGTCATGTCGGCCCACATATACCACGACTGAAGGTCTCTAGGTATATGAGCTACTGGATATGCACAAGCTGATCCCGAAACGCCACAAGCCGAAACTGGTCACTATGACGGGCTTTATACCCATGCACTGTGGTCGCGATCCAGACGGGCACCGGCGCCATACCACCTCGCTGCTGCTCGTTTAGCACCACCCAGGGGTCACGTGTAGGGAAACTAGGGTAAAGCCTACGGACGCGAGCAGCTTCGACTCCGAAAATTACGCGTGCGAGATATTAGCGCAAATTGGATACAATAACTTGTGTATCTCTGCTTAAATCGAAATCGATATAGCGTAAAGATATTACTTTCATAGTTTTTGAGAACAGGGTTGGTGGGATCACTGCTACATGGTAACTCTCATCTCTGTTAGAACTAAGAAATTCTCTAACTCTTACTATTGCCGTGCTAATGGGCTGTCGAATGGTTTTCCGGCGAACGTGTTCCCATCAACCTATGGTATGGGATTCTTTAAACGTAGCGTGAAGAAGTATTCGTGCTGTCCGGCATGATCGGTGCGACAACTTTCAGGTTTTTCTTTATTGATGATAGTCGTTGTCATGTTTGGACTTCACCATGCTTACTGTCAGACGTGATGTGGTCATAGTATAGAGATAGGCTAAAGAATTTATTTATTTATTTAATCGCAACTTCCCAGCACATTATAAGTGAATTATATACGAAATAGGAAATAAAATAAAAATCTACACTTACATATAAAATTTTGATTACATGTTTCGGGTCGCTCTCCGTATCCGAGTAATCAAGCGAGTGTGTGTGTGTGTGTATGTGTGAGTAAGTGGATTTGTGTGCAATAAATCGTTAAGAGCAAACAATGCCTTCAATAGTCTGTGTTTCCAATGATGAACTATATTAATTAGGTTTGTATTCCAGCTGACGCGATCCACGAGTTTGCGAACACAAACTGGAAAGATATATTCCAGGAGGTGTCGGCGCCCGTCATCAAAGCCATCGTCTCGAAAATCGTTCGCGAGACAACTAAGCTCTTCGACAAAGTGCCTATTAGTGAACTATCCTTAGATTAAACTCTCATACGCGAAGTTTTAAAAACGTTATTTAAAGTTGAAAGTCTTTTAAAGCACTAATGAGTCATTTTGTATACATTTGTTGATTCATATAGTGCTAAAAAGCGATTTAAAAAAACGTTTCTAAAACTATGCGTATTTTTAATGTATTTAGCTTACGTAAATTATATAAAGACAATTGTGATAAATTAATAAACAGGATTTTATACATTTTTCTTTAATGAATTGCCTGGTGTTTCTTTAAACCCGAGCTCATTAGTGAGTTCTTACCTTATCTATTCTTCTATCAGATATGTTTAAGTTGATTTAAAGCTAAAGGTGCCCGTTGAATCCTCACAGTTACGATTCTGCAACGGCGAGCGACCAGTGCGCAGTGCGCAGAGGCGCGATGTATGTTACAGCTCTATGTGCATTTATTATTTAGCCGACAGGGAATGCCATGAAATTGTTGGTGGACATGGTACCATTGACTCATCAGCGACTCTCTCAGAACTGAGCTGTATTTCACCGTATTGGGTACAATGGGGCTGATATGCCAAAATGGCAATAGCTCTTATAAATAAAATAAAAATGTGCGTTTATACGGAATGGCGTCCGGTGTAGGCGACTGCGCGCCGCTGTCAATTGTGGCTGTACCGTAACTGCCAGGTTTCAACAGTAGTGATTCAAAACGGCAACTCGGGTTCTATTTATCCTACAAGTGACATTTCTTGATTACCTTGACAATAGAGATGAGTCGGATTAGGTGAATCCCGTACCTAATTCTAATATTTTAAAATACCTATTCCAAATACCTAGTTCATAATATTAATTAAGTAATGTATGGACGTCGGATCTGTTGCCGATATTATGCTTTTTTTTATTACGTTGAAAATTCGGCATCGATGTTTTATTTTTTAGTTAGGTGGGTTTTTAATAGTGTTGGTAATGGTTTCAAAAAATAAAATATAAAAAAACTTTAACGTCATTTTTTTGGGTGTCTACTTTACTGCTACCTATACGAAAATTTGTACGAACTTTTATAAGAATTTAAAAGTGAACTCAAAAGTCTCATAAGACATTTTTACAACGTTTTAAGCTATCCATTCCTGTATGTTTCCCTGAAATTGTAAAGAAATTAAATTAAAACAAATAAATAATATTTCAATTTTTACAAAGTTGCGAATTACAAAATCTCTGAAAATTTGGTGAAACATTTTTTTTATTAGATTAATCTATAACATTGGAAAACAAAGTTATAAATTATTTGTGAGGGGAGGGGGAGCACACGAGAATAGTTATTGCCCCGCCGCGGCATTTACATTGTAACTGGTTCAGATCATAAGTAGCTGTTTGGTTATTACAAGACAAATTACATCTCTCCGCTCATGTATTGTGCATATTTTAACGCTATGACGCAAATCGGAGGATTCCAAGAAACACCGTAAACATAATTGACAAAATACTCAATCGATCTGATGTCGATAAATATTTTCCTTCCATTCTCGACTTATTGATAATTTAAGGTTTTACTTCTTTTTTTTTACACTGGCTCGACATAGTGACTACAGAGTATCTGATGGTAATTACAGTGTAGTCCAAAAACGAAAGCGACTATCAAAGGATGAAGATCCATTGATAGTCTACATCGTCATGTCGGCCCACATATACCACGACTGAAGGTCTCCAGGTATATGAGCCACTGGATATACACAAGCTGATCCCGAAAGCGACAAGCCGAAACTAGTCACTATGACGGGCTTTACACCCATGCACTGTGGTCGCGATCCAGACGGGCACCGACGCCCTGCCACCTCGCTGCCGCTCGTTTAGCATCACCCAGGAGTCACGTGTAGGGAAAATAGGGTAAAGCCTACGGACGCGAGCAGCTTCGACTCCCAAAAACTTTTACTTACTTAGAGAACGTTTTAATGAATTCTGAATTTCAACAGTTTTATTGCAATGTACTCGTATTTACACCTGTATTATGTACATACGACAAAGTCTGCATCTATTTCCTGCGAGTAAATGATGGTCATAGTGTTAATACTAGAAATAAATACAAATATGTGTTACCTAATTACCGGCTTACAAAAGTTCATGGGGCTCGGTATTCGCCTATACAATACAATACAATGCAATAACTAAAAACATCTTAAGCATGGCTATTTAATTAAAAAATCTATTATAACTATAAATTGCTAGAAAAAAGGATGTTATTTCATCAATGACTGTTTAAATGATAAAAATGTGTGGTCTCAACGTATAAAAAAATTCTCATTGGACCTTCATTCTTTTGTATATTATGTATTTGTACCTCATTATGTAGTGTAGAGCAACTACCAGAGTTTCATGCCAGCTCTTCTCGGTAGATTCTGCTTTTCAAAGCGGTGGTAGATTTATTTGACTTTTATTGACGATTAAAAAGTGCTTGGTGTTGGCTGTATGTAATAGTTACCTTTGCCTATTAATCTAAGTAATATAAAAGATACTCTGTCTGTTCTCACTATTACTAAAAATATAATAAAAAACTAAATTGCTTCTGCGGGACGTCTTTCTCTTAAAACCTAAAACTAACAACACTTGGAGGTTGGACTATTTGAATAAAGTTATATTTCATTTCATTGCACTGTGACTATTCTATAAATACCTTCATCAATATTCGCAGCGATCATGCCGGCCTGCACAAATATCTCTTCGCGCTACGCTTAAAAGACTTCATATTATAAGACGGTGGGTACACGCTTGTCGGAAGACCACAGCTATGAGTTACAGAACTAGACTTCGAAAGCCCGCGCGCTTGGTTTGTTACGGATGGGAGGGGGTGGAACAAGGTAAAATAACTCTGCAGAACACTCGACATAATATTGTTTTAAATGGCCGATATTTTCTGTTACAACAAATTAGAAGTCGTTTTTTAAGGTTTTAATTTAAATGGAAGTCAAACAGGTCTACATTTTATCTGATGGTAAGCGGTTAACGTCGCCTAAAAACAACTGCACCATGAGAAGGTTATCATTGCTGTCGATCTAAAGGAGCTTTTCCTTTTTTTTAGAATCTCATATCATAATCTGGAAACACTGCGCCTGGTGCTCGCGCCACACTAGTAGCAAGTGTACAGAGTGTTCGCTTCTCACTGAGGTGCCAAATGATTACACTACTACACACAAGTGGTTTTCATGATAGTGTTCACTGGCTATTAATCACGTACGCGTCGAAACCAGCTTACTGATGCACGGCCAGTGGACAAACTTAGGGCTGTGCAAAGCATGCGTTAATTATTTTAGTTCCACATTTATATATCAATTAGATCACATTTATCTTTCAACGATAGACCTCAATTTTAAATTGGGTTTAAACGTTAAATTTAAATTTTATCTTCGCAATTAACAATATTTGAAAAAATAGATCGGAAATGTGTTGTTTATTTAATTCTCAAAAACTTAAGTACCTTCCTTATTAACCCTACGATCGATATTTGTAAATTAAAGACAAACAATATTGCGTGTAATCTATAATTATAATAATTGATTTATATCATTTTCTGGCAATTTTAGGAAATAATTGTCCTTTCGCGAGGTGCTAGGAAGCTGGGCTGGACTTGCCTTTGGCACTTGGCAGGTGGGAGAAGGAATACCCCGTTTAGTCGGTGCAAGCCCGACACACCGGGGGGCGACCCTCATCGCCCCCGAGGTCCGTTAAAGATTTCTCCCAGGTTACCAAAAAAAGGAAATAATTGGCCTAAGAAATGGTAGTCGAAGATTGAAATTGCTATAATTTTTATCTTTACAAATTGTTCAGCCCTGTGTATAGTATTGAAACCTGTAAAGCCTATAACAAAATGTAGCGGAGATGTCGACTAATAACTAATTCTAGATATCAGCTAACTCATTGGCGGCATGTGGTCGTCATTATAAATTTACATTTTTCAATGATAAGATCCACTTTTTACTGATAAAATGTCATCGATTATTTTTCACTTTATACCAATAATGTTTATATGATACATGTAAGGCATGTTCCCTTTTATATTATTTGAATGTCACATTTTGCATTATAACATGTTCGAAAAAAGAATATTGAAAAAAAAGTTATTTATAAATAATGATATTCGACACAATGAATTAGCAGATAAATAAATGTTTTGTTTAATTTGTCTTATCTATCTGACAACCCTAGTAAATTTAGCCGGCGTTTAACAGCTTTCCACTAAGCGAACATTCTGTTCGAACCTATCTATTCTTGTAGTTCACGTCAAAGGTCGTGATCGTTGGAGGTCGTCCACCACGAATGCGCAATCTCATTATTTTTAATTTTTATGGAAACATGTTTTTTGTTCGTTCAAATAAAAATGTATGAGGATAATATGAATATTAAAACACATGGCTAATAAAAAAAAGTAATATTTGTAAACCTAATTGTACAAGAAATGGGAAGGTTATCTAATTGCAGCAGTGAATTGGTTTTCCTCCTTGAAAACCAATTCACAAGTTTAAAGTAAGCAATAAGAAGGTTCTAGATAACCGCATTGTTGATACGAGCAGTTTAGCGTTTTAGTAGAGTTAGCCGTTTAGGTGATAGATTGATAGCCAGCCGCCCAAACTACGCTCCAGTAATGGTGATGTGGGCACCAGATCGAACACTCTTTCAGAACACTCCCCAATTGTATATTCTATAAAATATACGAGAGAACTGATTTCTCTATAAATGCTTGAAGGTGATAAGCCATGTGTACGGTACTTCGATAGCTCCGCAAGTGGCACGGGCTGCCTAAAGAGTTTTACTTACCGTGATCACCAGTTTGCCAACTCCTCAGGGGCCCCTGCTTCTCCTCCAGGATACTGGTGTCTTTGAGGATCTTCCAAGTACACTTTTACACTTTGGAATCGGATATTTTGTTGTATTTAGGAATATTTGTATGTTTATGTCGTTACTCAGCGGATCGGTTCGAGCGAGAGCAAAACTCAATTGACAACCCGTACGGTGTTGCCAGAGCATAATCGAAGTTGTCCGCACATTTATTAGAATACGGAACATGCCGCCGACCTTAAAATACGTAGGATTTTAACTAGACAAGGACGAGTATCCTAGTCTGGACGGATAAGTTAAGACGATGTCCTAACTTGGAAAAGATTGAAGCAGAGATAGTACTCATTCTTCGGAAAATATGTGGTTTGTAAATGATTTACCTACGTATAGTGCGAGTGGAAAGTTATATAGTATAGTATAGTATAGTAGTAGTTATGTAGTAGTAGTAGTTATGTAGTAGTAGTAGTAGTTATGTTAGTAGTATAATATATGTGTACAAACTAAATAAATAATAAATAAGAATGATTATGTGAACTTAAAACTAAAGTTATACCAACATGTAGTGAAGGTGGAAATATTATTTAATTGTCGATAGGAAGTGGAAATACCTTAACGACAGGCCGTTTGATGTAGGAATTGCCCACGCGCAGTGTTACGACGCGGGCAATGCCGTCGTGGCCAGGGTGTACCTGGTGTACACGAGCTAGTTGCCACTGCATCGGTGGCAATGCATCGTTATGTAATAGTACGATAGCGCCCTCGGTAATAGCAGGCGTTTTATTGTGGTACCATTTACCTCGCTGCTGGAGTTGTTGGAGGTATTCGCGACTCCATCGTTTCCAATAATGTTGTAACATTTGTTGAAGCAGCTGCCATCTCAACAAGCGGTTAGTTTGTGAGTCGGACCAGTCATACTCGGGCAACGAGGTCAATGGACCGCCTACCAAGAAGTGCGCTGGGGTTATTGGCAAAGGATCTGATGGATCATTGCTTAGTACACACAACGGTCGGGAATTAAGGACTGCTTCGATCTGACATAGTAAAGTGTTAAATTCGTCGTAAGTTAAGATTTGAGCACCTACTACGCGGAATAAATGCTGCTTAAAACTTTTCACTCCGGCCTCCCATATACCACCGAAATGACTAGCGTAGGCAGGTTGAAAATGCCAATTAATTTTTAAATCAACGGAGTGTCGTTCGATATCTGATTTATTGTTATTCAAGAAAGCGTACATTTCTCTTAAATACGAATTACACCCTACAAAATTACGTCCGTTATCAGAATAAATGTCTGAACAAAGACCGCGTCTTGCCGTGAAGCGGCGAAGAGCTGAAATGAAAGCTTGCGTAGTTAAGTCGGGAACCAACTCAAGGTGTATAGCCTTGGTGGACATGCATACAAAAAGGCATACGTACGATTTAAAAGTTTTGGAATTACGAAGACGAATAGTTTTAGTTTGAAAAGGTCCGGCGTAATCTATGCCCACGTGCAGGAACGGACGCCGCGGACTCACGCGCGCCTCAGGCAGTGGAGCCATGGGCGGTTGTGGTGCGGTAGGTCTAACTCGAAAACATTGCAAACAGCGACTGATTCGTTTGCGGATCTCGTTACGAGCCGACACTATCCAGTATCTCTGGGACAGTAGAAACTGCAATGTTTGCGGACCGACGTGTAAATTTAACTTATGAAAATGATCGATTAATAAGTTAGTTAAACTATTTGATTTAGGCAAGAGTAATTGATGCTTTGCTTCGTAATTTAATTTTGAGTGATCGATGCGGCCGCCGACCCTGAGGAAACCGGCGTCATCGATGAAAGGCTTTAATTTTTGTATGTGTTTTGTACATGGTTTGTTCTGTTTTACACAGGTCATTTCATCAGAGAACGTCTCTAGTTGTGTTAAGAGAATAACGCGTTGTAGTGTGAAATTAAGTTCAGGAATTGTTATGAAGTTATTATTATATGTTTTGTTAAATTTGGTTGATTTTCGACACCTATGATAAAATCGAAAAACGTATGACACGACTCGAAGTGCCTTTCCTAAGTTAGAATATTTTTGTAGAATATCGTTAATTGAAACATTTTTGTCAACAACTAAAATATTAATGTGTTCACTTGAACGTTTCTCTTCGGTTGTACTGTAATTTTGTAGTAATTGTGGCCACTCGTTTTCTGATTTTCTGAGCCATGTGGGTCCGGAAAACCAAAGATCACAGTCAAGTTGTGAAGGAAGGACTCCGCGTGATGCAGCATCAGCGGGATTGTCTGCTGAGCGTACGTGGCGCCAGCGTGCCGAAGGAACACGCTCAGTGATTTCAGTAACACGATTTGAAACGAACACTTTCCAGTCGTGGGAAGATGAATGTAGCCATGCGAGGACTATGGATGAGTCACTCCATGCATAAACATTGTCAATTTTAATGAAATTTTGATAAGTGCCGATTAAAATTTTTATTAACTTTGAAAGTAGGAGTGCGCCGCAGAGTTCTAAACGCGGAAGTGATATGCGCTTGACGGGGGCGACCTTTGTTTTTGCGATTAGCAAGTGTGTCTGTATTATACCGTCTGTAGTTGTAGTCCGAATATACACACAGCCTGAATAGGCCTTTTCAGAGGCATCTGAAAAGCCGTGAATTTGAATATTGGTGTAAGTTGTAGGTAAGATATGTCGAGGTAATTTAATGCTGGAAATTAAAGGAAGCTCTGAAACAAATTTATTCCAAGAGTCTATAATATGTTGAGGAGGAATCTCATCCCAATCTATGTGGCATAACCATAAAGATTGTATAAGGATTTTGGCGTAAATTGTAAGTGGTGATAAAAATCCCAATGGATCGAAAATCTTTGAGATTTCGCTTAATATATTTCGCTTGGTACAATTAGTTTGTAATGGACTAGATAGTGTGTCATAGCTGAAAGAATCATGTTTAGGTGACCACTTCAGACCTAGAACTTTTAAGGATGTGTCTCCGTCGAGAGTAGAAATAATTAAGGCCTCGTCCTGACTCTTACTGTCCTCTGCGAGTACAGATGATAGTAGAGCTGGATGATTGCTACTCCATTTTCGGAGTTGGAAACCGCCTGCTTGGCAAAGATTGATAAGCTGTCGCTGGGTGGCGAGAGCCTCATCTATGCTGTCAGTACCAGAAACTGCATCATCGACAAAAACATCCTCCAGTAGGATACGCGCAGCTAATGGCCATTTCTCACCCTCGTCCAAGGCAAGCTGGCGTAGAACACGCAACGCTAGGTAAGGTGCGGAACTAACACCGAAGGTGACTGTACGCAATCTGTACTCGTTAATGGGATTGTTCGGGTTTGAACGCCAAAGGATTCGTTGGAAATTAGAGTCAGAGTCATGAACTCTGATCATTCTGTACATCATTTTGATGTCGCATGTGAAGGCAATTTTGTGTAAACGAAATTTAAGAAGGACCATGACAATATCCTGTTGTAGCTTAGGACCTGTCAGAAGATTGTCGTTTAAAGATCGTCCGCTAGTAGTGGGACAGGAAGCATCGAATACAACTCGCGTTTTCGTAGTTGCACTCTGTGTCTTCACCACGCAGTGATGAGGAAGATAGTACCTTTCAGAAACAGGTAAGGTCTCTGAAGAAGGTGGAATAAGTTGCATGTGCCCAAGATCTATATATTCTTGTAAGCACCGATTGTAATCTTGTTGTAAGCAAGAGTTACGAAATAAACGCGTTTCTAGTTTTTTCAATCGAAGCAATGCGGTATCTCGCGATTCGCCGAGCGGTGGTACGTTAGGTTTAAATGGTAAAGAAACTGAATATATCCCAGAAGAGTCTCTTGTGTGGGTGTCGACGAAGATTGTTTCACACAAGGCCTCGTCGTGCGAAAGCATTTTGGTTGCTGGAACAGATTCCAATTCCCAGAATCGTTGAATGCTGGCGTCCGTTTGGAAAGAAGTTACACAAACGTTAAGTGTTGTAGAAGATTTGTTTGATATTTTGCCCGAAAGAACATACCCAAATATTGTTTGTATCGCAACTGGAGTACCGCGAGGACCTCTGATATTGTCATCAAGAAGAATTACATCGCTGTAGTCTGCTCCTAACAATAGCTCAACCGGACGCGCGGAAGAAAATTCCGGATCGGCTAGTTGTAGGTTGCGAATGTGTGATAAAGTTGTGTTGTTGATGTTGTGAACCTGCGGTGTGTAATTGGTAATTTTAGGAATTACTAACGCGTTTATACCAATGCATGGCTTCAGTCGGTTATGAGGTGTGACATCACAAGAAATGACACCGTGGGGGTGTACGGCTTCTCCTCCTCCTACGCCCGTAATAGAAATAATTGACCGAGCGCTATGACGTTTCAGTCCCAACCGCTGAGCACAAGCCTCCGTGATTAATGAAGTTTGGGAACCAGGGTCGATAAGCGCTCGAACGGTATGAGCCGTCATAGAAGTGCTGCCGCGGGGACGAATGTTGACAAGTGCGGTCGCGAGGAGTACGGAGTATTCTGTGTCGCAGAGTTGGTCATGGTCACCATCAGCGCGTGCGGCTGAGGCGCAGCTCACTGCTGCTGACACTGTGATGTTCGAAGAGGCTTGTTGGTCGTTACGCGAATTTGCCGCCGTATCAGACGTATTAGTATGTAAGGACGTATGATGTCTTTGTTGACAAATCTGACAGCTAAAACGTGAATAACATTGCAGCACCGTGTGTCCATGAACTAAGCAATTGGAACAAAAATTTTTAATAGAGATAAAGTCTTTGCGTTGTAAAATAGGCAGGTTAAGAAAATCCGGACATTTATTTAATGAATGTTGATTTGATTGACAATAAGGACATAAAAGTACGCGTTGATTAGCAACGCTGTTACGGTAATGCGATTGTGGTGTGGCCGGTGAACTATGCGCTATAGTCGCACTGAGCGCAGGCATCGAGCGGCGCGGTGGATACGAACGGCCGCGGCGAGGTAAAGCAGGCGCGCCAGGTTTAGCAGATGTATATACCTTGCTCGCGTTGGCGGAGGTACTGTGTTCGAATCCCGTTAGCGACGTCGCGGAAGAGCCTTTTAGCATTACTCTAGTATTGAGTTCCTTTTCTAAAAAGTCAAGCAAATCACTAATATGTGGTATTGTGGATGAAGAATTTAATGTTTGTTCAAAACGTTCACGAACGTGGGAAGATAATTTCCGTAGTAAAATATTCAGTAGTAAAAAGTTCCATTGCTCTACAGGAAAATTCATGACTTTTAGTGCTGGTAATTCCACATGGTAGGTGTTTAAGATTGAACGTATGCCTTGTTCAGTTAAAAGTGGATCATTTGACATTGGTTCCATATCAAGTAGTCTGTCGATGTGGTTCGTTGCAATTAAGCGCTTGTTTTCGTAACGATTAATTAACTTGTCTAATGCTACATGATAATTCTGCCCTATTATTGGGAGAGATTTAATTAAATCATAAGGTTCACCGCGTAATGACAGCAATAAATATCTATACTTTTCAACATCATTCAATGATTCGTTGTTGTGAACAACTGACTGAAAGAGATCGTAAAACGGAGCCCACTCGGTTGTGTGGCCGTGAAACTGAGGAAGTGGAAGTGGTGGCAGATTCATTTTCGGCCGCGTATGGCAGCAATTTTGTGAATAATTTACAGATTGATTGCTAGCAGGCGTAGATTGTTGTTGTTTTAATTTTTCTTCTAGTTTCAACTTGTCAGCGGACGATTTGGCTGTGTAGTATAGGTTTTTAAATTTATTTCTGTGTTCAAGTTCTAGTTCCGAATTAAAAGAATCATTTTTCAATTGTAATTTCTCCAATTTAGACTGAACACGGGTAAAATTATTTTTTAATTGTGTTAAATCTTGTGCACGACACATAAATTGTTCGGTATCCATGCACTCGTCCTGTAGAAACTGTAGCATTCCCTCCAAATCACTGTAAATGACATCGCGTTCAAAAGTTAATTGTTTGATTTCCGTCATTTTAAATAGAATAAGTTGATATTTAGTAGTTGATTAAAAAAATACAAGTTTTTATTAACTTGTTAAAACGAAAGTATAATTTATTGTTAGTTGACGGTAGATCTGGGTAGTCGCAATGAAAAGGTTCCAAGCAACACAAAGTAGTTAAATAATATATCGTAGATATAGATATGTAGGTATAACGATGTTTGTAGGATAATATGTAGTTTACGGATGTAGTTATATGAATGATTGATTCCAAAATGTATTATTTGTTTGTTGTTTTGTTGTAAATTGTTGTTAGGATTTGTAAGTAGTTGTAATGAAATGAAATTAGAACATTCGAAATTTTGTAGAATAAATGAAAAATAATTGAATGTATAAGCCGACCGAATGAAGGTGACTACACTTTGTAGGTTAGCCAGGGGCCTTCTTTCACGTAGTGAAACTGGACGGGTTATAGCTAGTGCAGTATTACGTTTATAACCGACCGAATAAAGATGACCGCCGGTAGTACAGCAAGTCGTTTCTTTGTTGTAGTAGTAGATTTGGACGGATTATAATTTTAAAATACCTTGCACGTTATGGAATTAAATTTTGAATACGTTATGAATGTTCTGGATTGTAGTAATTAGCACGAAATATGTGCTAATTTCGAAAGATTCGTATCGTAGGAACAAAATTATGAAAGATCCGGCTCGGAGGAACAAAATTGTGAAAGATCCGGCTCGGAGGAACAAATTATGTACGGTACTTCGATAGCTCCGCAAGTGGCACGGGCTGCCTAAAGAGTTTCACTTACCGTGATCACCAGTTTGCCAACTCCTCAGGGGCCCCTGCTTCTCCTCCAGGATACTGGTGTCTTTGAGGATCTTCCAAGTACACTTTTACACTTTGGAATCGGATATTTTGTTGTATTTAGGAATATTTGTATGTTTATGTCGTTACTCAGCGGATCGGTTCGAGCGAGAGCAAAACTCAATTGACAACCCGTACGGTGTTGCCAGAGCATAATCGAAGTTGTCCGCACATTTATTAGAATACGGAACACCATGTTTTAATATTTCTTTGAAGACTAATAGTGTAACGGCCCACCTAATGGTAAGCGTTTACCGCCGCGTATGGACAACTGTGACACAAGGAGCGTTGTAATTGCATAGCAGAATTTGAGTTAATGTGGTCTCGGAGATCTTTGTCTGATAATAGCAAAGATATTTAACCTCTGTAATGTGTTCTAATGAACTGGAAATGATGTTTACAATGACGGCCTGATAGCGCACTTTGTAGGGACCCTACTTACAATGTTAAGGTCCTGGCTTCGAGTCCCGGTAGTGGTAAACATTTCTGTGATGAGCAGATGAGTATGTCACGAGTAGTGATGAAAATGCCCGGGAATTTTCCCAAAGTGCCCAAAAACCTCCTTGGGAATATTCCCGGTAATTTACGAAATGTTCTCGGAAGTTTTGGGCACTTTGGGAAAATTCCCGAGCATTTTCATCACTAGTCACGAGTCATAGTTGTATATTTGTATATAAAAATGTATATCTTTGCCTAGTACTCACAGTACCAGCGCTAGCTTAATTTGGGACTAGCTCAATGTGTGTATTTGTTAATAAATATGCTATTATTACATTATTACTATTATTATATTATTATTACAAGCTGTGCTCGCGACTTCGTTCGCGTGGAAGAGGTACTTTTTTTTACAATAACCTCCATAAGGACTCTGCGTCATAATATAGTTCAGTGATTACTAAAGCGGGCCACGCGGGCTCGACGGGGGTCTACCTAGACGTGAAAAAAGCAGGGTCGCAAGTTGTAAGTGGGGTGCGGTCTACGTAAATATAGCTGATTTCGATAGCAAAGAATAATGTTGGCTTGAGTGCAACTATCATATAGGCCGATACACTACGGGAAAAAAATGAGGAAAAGAAAAATGCCCATTTGCTAATTTTTAACGGGCTGTATTTCGGTGAAAAATGATCGTATTGATATTTAAAAAACCATATTGAAGTTTTATGAATCAAATTTTTTGATTTTTGCACAAAATTTTTGGAAACTACATTTTTTGGGAATATGGTAAAATAAACTAATAATAAAATAATTGTTTTTTTGGTAAAATGTAACAGAACGTGGTCCACCGAAACGAGTAAAATATTTGTAAGTGGTTTACAAGACAAAAAAAAATCGGAACTTCTCATATAGATGAATACATTGGTTTTATAGACACAGGCTATAGGCAGGTGGATTTCAGTGCCTAAAATCAGAGGTACTTTTAAAAGTATACACAATAAGGTTGAATAAACTTTACAATTGTAAAAACTTTGGAAACGTCTTTGACATGTTTGCCTCGGTGTAAATTACCATAAACCAACACAGCCCATTGTATTTTTGTTTATTTATCTCTTCAATAAAAGACCCAATGGACTCCGATAAACATGTGAACTAAGTAAATATTTACCTCAATACAAAAGCATGATGGCATTTTTTTTGCTGGAAGTAACGGTATTCAACAGCATTTGTAATATATTCAGGTCCAGATCTAGGGAGAGGCAAGCCTGGGCAAGTACTGCGGGCGCCAAATTCCAGGGGTGGCAGACAAGCTTATCACGCAACGTTCCCATTGAATAATATATCTAAAAATATTCCAAACCCTCTTCCTTCTATGATAGAATAGATAGAATGATAGAATAGAATAGATAGATAGAATGCTGATGCAGGGAGCTGGTTGTTGCGCTCCGACGATAAACACTGTGTGGTCTCGGAGAAAACTTTTGTCCTGACTTAAGATAGTGGCCAAGAGGCGCGGCACGACGGAGCCGGGGAGATTTTTCCTATGTAATAATAAGTCCTAAGTAAAAGACGGGTAAAGATGAAGGACATATTTATCTAGGTATATGAAATCCCTATTGCCTAAAAGAAGAATTGTCCAAATCAGTCAATTAATGGTGGAGTTAAGGTCAAACATTTAAAAAATAGAGCCGGATACAGGAACTCCTCGTTTTGGAGATCGGTTAATGACTTAACTACGTCGCCAAGGACTTGCTTTTTGCTATAAATTATGTCAGTTGTCGCAATTATGTCATACATAATTTGATATCATTAGATATATAATCAAAGTCTATCAAACGAAATTATAGCGAGAATAAGAACAAAAAATAATACAATAGTAATTTATGTTTGTTGCAAAAAATATTTCTTAATAAGAAGAAAAAGATAAATGATGGGAGCGTCTTTTGTAGGAACATTCTGATAATGTTTTTTGCAGTTGCTAAAAATTATAACTATTATTATTATTTATTAATATTAATAATTTATGAACATAAATTAATTTTTCTTGAAATTCGCTTGATTACATGGGTAATATTTTATTAATGTAAATGTATGAAGTTCGCAGTGTCCAGCGCGACTCACGAGGGAGAGGTTTTGGAGGGGTGGGCTCTCGTAGAGAAGTAGCCTCAACAAGGCTTTTCGCTACACGGGCGTCTGGATGTGTTTGGTTTTCCAGGCCTTGGGTGGAGCGATTAGAGGGACACCCCGGGGTTTTTAGTCAGTAGGAGCCTGACGCACCAGGATCGGTGCTCTAACAACGGCCCTGATGGTCTTATGCAGGATTTTCCCCGGGGATACAAAAAAAAGTGTGTTGTTGTGTTTATATTAAAGTTTTCTTTGTGATTTTTACCAAAAATATCTATTTCAAGTAGTGCAGAAAAGCAAGACGTAAGTTAGACCCCTTTTTTGGTAACCCGGAGGAAATCCCTGACGGACCTCAGGGGGCGGTGCGGCCGCACCCCAGTGTGTCGGACTTACAGCTACTAAAACCGGGGTTGGAGGTACAGTGTTATCCTCTTCTCCGACCCACGGCAACGTCTGGCATTTATGTCGGCCTCATCTCCATGTTGTGAGGGAGTGAGGGATGAAAGAGCCACTCTCGCTCTCCTCAAGTTTTGTCTTGGAGAGGTGTGCGGGAACACGTCGCACACCGCTCTCGCCTGGATAAGTGGGCAGCGCGCTCCCTCAAGCGCACCGCCCAGGCGTCTTGTCTGGTTTTAAGGAGTAGGACCTCTGGCGATAGACCTCCTTCTTTGTCCTGTCCTGCGTCGACGGCGGATCGTGTCATCGGGACCAGCTACCGCCTTCCTATCCCTCTCCACCGCCTCTTTCTACTGCATAACCACCTCACAATAGTTGGGGACCGCCCGCCATGCCCGGCGCTGCCGACCATCGCGCGAAGGAGCGCCGGCAGCGACAGGTCACCACCCACCCACCTCCCTTAAGTTAGACCCCATCGGAAATACTATTGAGGCATGAAACGCTAGTTTCCACTAAATTTTGAGAATTATATTTTCAGTTATTTTTGAAGTAATTAAAATTTAACATCATATAAGACTATATTTTCCTTCCCAAGTGATCAAATGTTTCCCTGCTTAAACTATAAAAATTAGTGAGTAATGTATACATTTTTACTCAGGGGATATACATTCTTTTATGTATTATAATATATCTGTACTTATTACGTCGTGCAGAGTAACTACCAGAGTTTCTTGCAAGTTGTTCTCGGTAGATTCTGCTGTCTGAAGCAGATGTAGATTCTAATTTTTGACGATTCAAAAGTGTTGGGATTAGGTCTATTTGAATTATGTTATATTTTATTTCAAATGATGGTAGATATTTAGATTTTGACAAAAAGTGATATAATTAGTTATTCAACATTATAAAAAATGACCGAAATAAGTACGTCGTGACTTGTTATCTAACCTAATACCCTACGAACGTTGTCTCGATACAATTTAGAAACGAAGCAATGATATCCGAGGTCCTTCAGATCAACGGGATTACATATAGTCCAACCATACTTTGACCGAGCGTTGCGATACTTCTGACATGAGATCAAATTCTGTAATTAACATTGTGTACTGGTACTACGGAGAGGGTTCATGCTAATTATAAGACTAAATTAATACTTAACTAAAATGTACATGGGGAAAGCAAGGAATAAAAGGCTATTTTTTCTTTTTTTTATTTATTTTATTACTGGTACTACGTCTTAAAAACATCGTTCAGCATGTTCGTGGGCACGTCACCCATATCTGGGCGACGGGGACGGTTCCGTGGCGGCCTGGGCGGAGGAGCAGAGACAGGATATATGATTCTTAGATGGATTTTTAAAAGGAATTTAATGGAATAAGTACTTCCATGTAAATATAGGATGTACAACATTAAAATACTAAAATATTCACATTATTAACTTTTATTAATTTATAAAGGATAACATACTGTCTCAACAAAGTGATTAATTTCGTCTGATGGAAAGTACGGTGCAGTCCAAGAGCAGCAGCGACCGCCAAGAGACGATAATCCGTTGACAGCCGCCATCGCTACAACGGCATACATTTACCACGACGGGAGGTCTCTAAGTATGAACAACTGGAAATAGACAAGCTGATAGCGAAACGCGATAGGTGAAGCGTGTCACTATAACGGTCTTTACACTTGTGCACTGTCACGATCAAGTAGGGACAATCGCCCTGCCACCTCAAATTTAAATGAGGAAAGAGGATTGTTTAAAATTAACCTCATTTACGGATGGAGAGTAAAAATTAGTAATTCTTGAATATATTGCGAGCAAACTCGCTGTAAACATTTAGTCTGTTGTAAATTGTATTAAAACAGACATTATGATTAAATTACTAGTATTAATAACATGAATAAAAAACTATAGAACGAGTATATGTGTGGACAAGCACGTAGACGACTATCATGGTCGCTTAAAGCGGAGTTGTTAAGGAGAATCATGTTAATAATTTATCAAGAATAGATAAAAAAAAAACGGTGAAGAATCGATGATAAACCGCACGTGGCAATAATTAATATCTATTTTAATAAAGATGTATAGGTACTACGATTGTGTGGAGATTATATTAAGCATGATTAGAACATCGGATAAATGACGCGAAAGAATGACGTAAAAGATTTCGAATATAACTAGATTATATAGCCAGAACTTTTGAAAGGGTCTGGCACCCTGGCCTTCTCTCCAAGCTTCGAGCGTTCAGTTTTCCCGACAACGTGCACATGACGGTGAGTTTTCTGCACGCGCATAGAATTGGTGTCCTCGTTGATGGTCACAATTTGCAGTTTGTGTCAGTTAATGCTGGAGTTCCACAAGGCTCTGTACTTTCCCCCACCCTATTTCTTATGCATATTATTTATATGCTGTCATTGGGCTGTGTTCATTGCTATGCAGACGATAGCACAGTTCACGGGGCTATTACAGCAAGCCTGCTTGTGGTCGGGAGGAAACAATTAAGAAAGTGGAAGATCTGGTTGTTGATATCTACCCTTCCTTCTTGAGGCGACTGGAGTATGGTTGAGTTCAATGCAAAAAAAACATATAGGTGTGTATTTTCTTGTAAACCAACCCAATTCAGCCCTTCTTACTTCAGTCTGGAATGTGTCGTGCAATGCGCGACGGCCTAAGTTTCTTAGGTATGTATATTGACTGTAATCTCAATCTTAAGGTCTCATATAGGAACTGTCATCTCCGCGACGTCACGTAGACTTGGTATCCTGAACAGAGCGCGACGGTTTGTCACGCCCGGCCAACTGAAGTGACCAACACCACCCTGATGGTAAGCATCAGGAAACCATAAAAACGACATCGACTAAAGGAGTAAAAACACTATCGATAGTTGCAATGATTACGCTGACAAATATATCATCACGCTTCATTTACAAGACTCCATATTATAGAAGTTACCGTACAGCTGTGACTCCGCAGTGACGTGCATAGAATATTCTCGCTAGGTAGGCAGAATTCGCGTAATAAATTTGAACATTATATTATTATAGTAAATATTATATAGCGTTCATGGGAAAGATAAATGGTGTGAAAATAAAATAGATATTAATATAAATGTTTCCTTTTCTTGTTTAATTTTAAGCAATTATATGCAGACTTATTTGTCGTAAGGGCACGCAATGCTTTTATGCATCTATGGAATGACCGCTACTGTGACTCCGTAAAGCCGAAAACAAAAGTTGACAAAGTCGGTGACTTATACTTTGAGCTCAATTATGTTTTATAATATATAAGTAATCTTTAAGAAAAGTCAAAGTATCGTCTATAAATCTTAGTTGTAGCCCCACTCAAAAATAGCAAACTTGTGCATAAAATTATGAATAAAATGTTTAAATAACAGATTAAAAGCAAGGACGGATTGCTCAGGGTATAGTCGCGGCAGACGGTGGAAACTAGTCTCAACATCGACTCCTTAAGTGTAGGATTGAGGGAATGGTTGCGCGTGTATGTCTTGTATGAGTGACAAGTCGTGCGTCAGCGGATTCCATATAAATAGTCGCATAGTCGAGCGCTGCCGATAATCCCTCGTTGCGTTGTCAGTGGTTGAACAAAGCTTTGTGATAATGTTGCGAATTCTGTGCTTCCTGGCCATAGTTTTGGCCGCCAAATCCGCTTCAGGTATTTACAATATTTATTTTAAAATCACAGCAAGATCAGACAGATTAACAAATTAATAATAACAAACATACATTGTATAATTTATAGTGTCAATTGAAATGTAAACTTATAAAACTAGATCTGTTCGTTTTTGTTTCTTATTTTCGTTGTCTTTAACAGCAACAGTCTATATTGATAACTAGCTGTGCCCGCGACTTCGTTCGAGTGGAAGTTTTTCTGATATACAATGTTTTCTGACTGCGATCAATTACTCAGATAGACATATACTGCCGCGGACATTTTTTTAGATCATTTCAAGAGGAATAATTCTTTCATACATATATTTTTGGTATTTTGAACCGTTTTCGCAGCGCACGCAATGGAAGCCCTCAAGGATGAATAATTTTCCCCGTTTTTTCACATTTTCCATTATTTCTTCGCTCCTAATAGTTGCATCGTGATGTTATATAGCCTAAAGCCTTCCTCGATAAATGGTCTATTCAACTCAAAAAGAGTTTTTCAATTCGAACCAGTAGTTCCTGAGATTAGCGCGTTCAAACAAACAAACAAACAAACAAACAAATTCTTCAGCTTTATAATATTAGTATAGATATATATTTAAGCCAAATCATCTAAACAGTTATTTTCTATCATTGTTTTTCCAATAAATAATCGACATGTTTTTTAAATTGATATATTTTTTTTATTTATGAAGCGATTGAATTAACACTTATGGTCAATAAACCTTTCATACCTTCCTTTTCTTTTTGTATACATTAACGAAAACCTCATTCAAAACGGGTGAGCCGTTTCTGAGATTAACGGGCACGAACGCCTATATATATATATATATATATAGATATATATATATATATATATGAATATTGGTTAACGATTTCGATACATATTTGCTAATCTATATCGCGTAAGCGAAATTTTTCTGTAAGGCGATATATTTAGAAGTTCTCAAATATTGTTTTATCTAAATACAATAATATTAAATAGATAAACAGCATGGGGCTTGTTTAAAGCTGATTTCAAACTAAATTATCGTATACAAGTTTGTAGTTTTATTCCAGTATCACTAATACATTTTGTAGTCGGTTTGTTTATTATATGTAATAGTTTACTTAGTATTAATATAATTTTGAGTCGGTGTATTGCTTTAAGCTATATGGGTTTTTAATTATTATTATTATTAAATATTTTTATTGTTTGTTAATAATTCTGTTAACATCTAACACGACCGTGGCCCTTCACGAAAACCAGCGCCACAGACTTCCTCTGTGGCATTAAGTTGACGGAGGGCACTTTTCGCCATGTTTATATGTTTTTGTATTTTCTCCTTTTCTGTGTCTTGTTTCTGTTGCTGTATTTAAATTTTTAGTTTTAGTTACTTTGTGGTGAAATAAATATATTTCATTTCATTTAGTAGATTAAATTTGTCGGTGCAAGCTGCTCCTAAAATAGTCCAATTTAGATATACGATAAGTAAGATTAAAATCAGTTTTAAACAAGCTTTATAAAAACAAATAAGATTTGGCCTCTGTATTCAATAACGAGGTGGGAAGGTTAACATACTACTTACTAGTATTCGAATAGATTGACGTTCATGCTTGGAACGCGATTGGTTGTGTTCCCTACTTCATACATGGGAGAGTTGCCGATTTGTTGTAGTTATGCCCATTATTTTATCAAGTGACGCATTTTAACATTATAGAACGAATTAATTAAAAAAAAACTCGTCCACAAAAAGTTGCAACGACTTTTTCCGTTGTAAATAAATTCTTTTGACCTTCGCAATTCTTTTTTTATTGCATCCATAATAATTAAAATATCGTTAAATTATGGAAATTATTCATCATTTCAAAACCAGTTTCGCTACAGGATTATTAGTAATACCAAATTGCTGTGAACCGGTTGTATCAAACATTGGGACTAATTAAGGATCATTTTATAATGGTCAGTAATTTAAACCATTGTGGTATTATGCAATGCCTGATTAATTATTATTTGGAATTTTTACATTTATAAATCAAAGGAGATTTTTTTTGTGTTCGTTGCTCGGTAACACGTATAGTCGTAGGTTCGAAACCCGGCACGTACCTCTGGGCTTTTCCAGATTAAAACGTCAGGAAAACATCCAGTTGAAGAAAAACATCGCGAGGAAACCCACATGACGTCTTATAGAAATTTCATGTGTAAGTGCCTAGAGAACGGCTTTCAGCTGTTCTACTGGTCACGTTGGTCACGATATATAAATGCAAAGTGGATACAGCCAGTATTGTATCTCTGCTCACCTCGATAGGGATATAGTCTGACGATATATTATTATAATTAATAAAGTTGTTTATATGCGTTTTGTAAATCGAGGTTTAATGTAGGTTTATATTTAATAGATTTGGACCTTGGCTAGACTTACACAAGAACACATTAGAATAATTCAACTAATTCGTGTTTATTTCAACATTATACTATTGTTAATCTGATAATGTTTAAATTAATTTTAAGATTCCGTATCACAAAATGAAAACGTAACAATTTTAGCATTACTACGACATTTATGACCTCTTTTATTTATTTGTAAATCTACAGTATATAATTTTATTAATACAGGAAACAAGCAAAAAATCAGATTAACCAAAATGATTTGTATAACTAGGTTATATGAGAGCATTAAATGCGATTCAAATAATTGTTGTGAAATAACAATGTAAAAGTTATATATGAAACTAGCTGTGTCCGCGACTTCGTCCGCGTGGAATAGTTATTTTGGGCATTTTAGTTAGTTATTTATTTTAAAATTGTAATATCTTCTAAGATGTTCATTGAAATTAAGTGATGTCAAAGACAATTTTGTTCACAATTAAATACTCTTAATCAACAACACATTTATTTGGATAAAGGTTAATATTATTACGTTAATACAACTCTTAACAAATAATGCATTAATTTCGACCAAATTTGATTACCATAAAAATGGTTCTAGTGAGTTAATCTTAAAAGATAGACATATATTGTCTTTTTTTAGATCATTTTTATTGTATTTTTTAGATCATTTCAAGAGGAATAATTCTTTCATACATATATTTTTGGTATCTTGAACCGTTTTCGCAGCGCACGCAATGGAAGCCCCCAAGGATGAATAATTTTACCCGTTTTTCTTCACATTTTCCATTATTTCTTCGCTCCTAATAATTGCATCGTGATGTTATATAGCCTAAAGCCTTCCTCGATAAATGATCTATTGAACTCAAAAATAATTTTTCAATTCGAACCAGTAGTCCCTGAGTTTAGCGCGTTCAAACAAACAAACAAACAAACAAACTCTTCAGCTTTATAATATTAGTATAGATGTGTAGTGTGATTGTGCACTTTGTGAATTTCAATGCAAAAGTGTGATTTTCTCTGGAAGTAAACCATTTATTTAGCACATAACAGTGTAGTATGTTGTAAATGGTCCAGACGTTATTAAGCATCTTGAACCGCTCCAGTTGCGCAGAGATATTGCCTCACTGAGCGTTTTGTGCTATCTATACCATGGCGAGTGCTTCGAAGAGCTATTTAACCTTGTTCCACCCTCACCCTTTCATAATAGAATAACGCGTGCGGGTTTACGAAGTCACACCCATAGGGTTACTCACATCCCGGCTACGACTTAGAAGTTCTCTAACAATTTTGCCGGGTCCTTGGGCTGTGGAATGGTCTTGCGGGCGTATTCCCATCGTCTTACGATATGGGATTCTTTAAACGAAGAGTGAAGTGATAAATATGCAGACCGGCATTATCGCTGCGACTATCGATAGTTTTTTTTTATTGTCTGTAATCGTTATCGTTTTTGGACTACACAATGGTTACCATCAGACGCGGCGTGGTCACTGCAGCGAGTCAGAATAAAAAAGGGTTCACAACCCTTTGACAAGGCTAGCGAGAATGCGCGGAATTTTCTCGGGGAAATGGCGTTTCGCCGCGTTCTCATTCTTCGCGTTCGAAGAGTTGCCCCAAAATTTACGCACAGTACAAGATATTTCCTTTCATCTCTAGCGAACTGCAAGCCAAGGGGATGCAGATCCTTAGTGCATTAGGAGCTCCTACTGACTAGTGAATGCTATTTAATATAATTACGTTATATTCTCTTACGGGGTGAGCAGAGATACATGTGTGGCTGTATCCACTATACGCTAATATGTCGTGCCCAAAGTGACCAGTATATGCCAAATGTGTTATAAATATATTAAGGGTGACTCTCTTATTTATTTGACCTATTCTAAACCAAGAAACTTACTTAACCATTGCTACAGTATAATGCGGATAGGTACTTTACAGATAAAACATATTTCTATAAAAGAAGTTTAAGGTCAACCAGCTAGCGCTTCGATCAAATCAACTTTTCATTTTACTTGTATATCTATCATTTTAAAAGCAAAATGTATAAATTCGTAAACACGCTAAGGTTAACCCAACAAATTTAAAACGATCTTGAATTTTGTTCAAGCAATAACTTAACTTCCCGTTAGAATAAGATATCAGAGGAGGACCTTCGCCACAGGTTCTCTTCCGTGACGGATTCACGTCGGGCTGGGCACTTGAGGTAGTGCGTCGCACAATATCCAGGCGTGAGCGCCGTGTTCCCGCAGATCGTTCCAAAAAAAACTCGTAGAGTCGTAGTAGGGAATGGCACTTAAAATTATCTCCTCTCCACACAAGTTAGGCGAGGTCTGAAGAAGACCAGACGTCGCCGGGAACAGAGGAAGTTGGCCCTAGCAAACGAAAGAAAGAATACCCTGGTGCTTTGTCTGTAGGAATCTGGCACAATAGGGTGGCGGCCCTCATTGCTTCCCTGACTATCCACGAGAATTTCCACCGGGTTACCAAAAAAAAAACATATCTGTGCTTAATTAAAAGGGACTATAGAACTGAAACTCCCTCAAGTGCGCCGCTCATGCGTCATATCCGTGTTCTGTGTATTATTTTATTTTACATAATTGGGTGCCCAACGTGGGTGACATTGAGTAAGAAAAGAAAAGGACCGTGCTAACAAAATAGAACATACAAATGCCACCACAATTATAGGGCACAACAGCATGCACAATAATTAATATACATATGAAGCTAGTTTACAGTAAAGTAAAGAAAATTTGTAAAATTCTAAAAAAAAAACGGAATAAGGATTATGCATACATACGTAGACCCAATATAAAAAGATAATACTGTAGAATGCATAAGTAATAACTTTGAACGAAATTCTGCGAATGATTTTAAGGGACACACAAAAAAAATCCATAATATTAGGTCCTTACATATGAAATTGGCGTTTTTCGTACTGGCCACTTTAATCACAAATTTCTCCTCTTTGGTAAGGAATTCCAAATTCAAATTTGTACAGCTATAGACTCATGTATTTGTGCTTCGATGATCGTCATTCATTTGTTTTTTTCTTCTGTTTTTTTCTGTTTGCGTCACTCATTTTACAAAATGGAAAACTTAAAATATCGCATTATTTACGAGTACGAGTTCCGCCGTGGCACTAGTGCTGCGGAAACAACTCGAAGGGTGAATGATGTGTATGGCGGTCGTGTTGCAAAAGAAAACACAGTTCGTTTTTGGTTCCAACGTTTTCGTTCTGGAAATTTCGACCTGCAGAACAAGCCCCGTGGACGGCCTGAGACTCAAGTTGATAATGAAGAGTTGATGGCTATTGTGGAAGCGGATCCATCGCAAACCACGTCCGAGTTAGCTGCAGGCTGCGATGTTAGTGATAAAACTGTTTTAATTCACTTGAAGCAAATTGGGAAGATTAAAAAGCTTGAAAGGTGGGTACCTCACGAATTGACTGAAGCAAACCGGCAAACGCGCGTCGACTGCTGCGTTACATTACTAAACCGGCACAATAATGAAGGTATTTTAAACCGAATCATTACCTGTGATGAAAAATGGGTTCTTTACGATAATCGGAAGCGCTCAGCGCAATGGTTGGATCCTGGCCAGCCAGCCAAATCCTGCCCCAAGCGAAAATTAACCCCAAAAAAGTTACTTGTAAGCGTTTGGTGGACTAGTGCCGGTATTGTTCATTACAGTTTTGTCAAATCTGGCCAGACTATAACGGCTGATGTCTATTGTCAGCAATTGCAAACCATGATGGAAAAGCTAGCGGCTAAACAACCTAGGCTGGTCAATCGCTCCACGCCACTGCTGCTTCACGACAACGCTAGACCACACACTGCGCAACAGACGGCTACTAAATTAGAAGAGCTTCAATTGGAAAGTCTAAGACATCCTCCGTACTCCCCGGACCTTGCTCCAACAGATTACCATTTTTTTCGAAATTTGGATAACTTCTTGCAAGGGAAAAAATTCAACTCCGATGGGGCAGTCCAAATCGCCTTCAAAGATTTTATTGATTCCCGTCCGACTGGTTTTTTTAGTAAAGGGATCAATGAACTACCTATGAGATGGCAAAAGTGCATAGAAAATAATGGTTCATACTTTGATTAATTAAATATATTATATTAAAAAATATACGACTTTTTGTTCCTCCCATACAAAACGCCAATTTCATATGTAAGGACCTAATATATGCGATACTATTCTCATAAATTATTTGTAATCTTCATTAGTTTTATACATCCAAAGTTGTCTAGCGGCCTTCCATTTGACGCCATTTCTATGAATCAGGTGTTTACGATTATATATTTTTTTTTAGCCATTTACAAACCATCAGATTTATTCTCCCGTTGAACGGTCTGTTCTTTTATTTATAATTCAGTTTAAGATGTTCTATGCGGCAATCTAACTTCCATTATCTTTCTGCTAATACTTAAAGCTAAATAAATGGATCTCGGTTGAATGTCACGCTGGGTGGTTCAGCTGGTCACCTAGCATTTGCTGAGCTGACTTCCCTTTGGCGCAACAACACAACATAAGGCATTTGTTGTTACTGTTTTGAATTTTGGTTAACTTATTTTTCTGTGTTTTACGTTATATTACGCGCCAGATAATATTTATTTCTTTCTAGACCGCATTGTTAATTTAGGCTTTCATTAAAATTGTGTATTTCAAATTACAGATTAAGATTTCCCAAATGCCAGTTACATAGTTTTTTCAGTCACTTCATAAATGGTGCTATTAATGAAGTTCTCTTCAACAGCTCCGTTCATTAAGCCATGCAAGCTCGAGGACACTGCTTGCGCGATGGCGTCTGCACAAGCGGCCGTGCCAATCGTTGCCCCAGGGATCCCCGAGTTGGGCATCAACTCCCTGGACCCGATGCACTTACCGCTGATCAAGGGAGACCAGGCTGGGCTGAAGTTGACCTTTAAAGACACGACAGTCACTGGAATGAAGGACTGCGTCTTCGAAGCTGTGAAGTAAGCTCTATTGTCTGTATTTTTAAATAAAAAAACCAAACAGGCACATACCTCTGGGTTATTCTAAATTAAGAACAGATGGTGGTGGTGGTGGGTGGCGAGGTGGCAGGGCGTCGGTGCCCGTCTGGATCGCGACCACAGTGCATGGGTGTAAAGCCCGTCATAGTGACCAGTTTCGGCTTGTCGCGTTTCGGGATCAGCTTGTGTATATCCAGTAGCTCATAAACCTAGAGACCTTCAGTCGCGGTATATGTGGGCCGACATGACGATGTAGACTATCAATGGATTTTCATCCTTTGATAGTCGCTTTCGTTTTTGGACTACACTGTACTTACCATCAGGTACTCTGTAGTCACTATGTCGAGCCAGCGTAAAAAATAAATAAATTAGGAAATGTCATGTGTACTAGCGCTGTGAGAACGGCGATCAGCTGCGCTACCGGTCACGTTACACATGACAAAAAAGCGCAGTATGGATACAGGTATTGATGTATTTCAGCTCACCCTGAAAGGGATATGGCGTGACGACGTAATATTATTATTATAAGTTTACGGACGGAAGCCTCTTTCAAAAGTACCATAATATAAAACGGCAATTGTCTTGCAAGGTAAAACATACGACTAATTTAAGGCCAGACTATGTTACTATTAAATTATTATTTCCCTTGGTTCAGTAATAATAGAGTAAGCTGTACGGACGACAATAATTTTCCGTGCCAACATTTTTCATCTGGATTACATTGACATTTACAAACGAGTTAGTTAGTCAACAGTTAAGTGTGATATTGCAGTATTGCGTCATCCCAAATCATTTATTAATACAGACGTGTGAACATTATCATTTGTCAATTCAATTAGCACATGTTTAAATGAGGTAGCTATAATACTAAAACTCTAATGTTGCACTTCGACTGTGCTCAGCATAGCGTTAGCAAATATACCACTGCGACGGAAGTTCCGTAGAATGCGAACAACATATGCTCGCTGAGTGCCCAGCCTGGGTTTCAGAGCGAGCCGTAAGCTGGGATTCGAACCTAGGATCACTCGCGTCGCCGCGCATGGATTCGATCCACTAGGCTACAACAACCACTAATACTTAGTCAACTTTTGAACTAGTTAGTAAGCTTTTAAACTAGTAAGTAAGTTTTTTAACTAGTTAGTAATCTTTTGAAGGGTATTCATAGATATCTGTCTAATTGCATACCGAAATTGTTCAATGAAACGTAATTATACATTAATTAAATCCTTCTTCAAAAAAAAAAAAAAACAAAAGCTATATCTCGGAAAATATACATATTATATGTAGTTGCAATAAAGAAAGACTCGTAACGAACATCTCAAAGTACTTTGCTGAGGCTTATAGACATAGGGGTACTTTAACTGTGCTTAGGGCGGCTTGCATTAACAAATTTAAATCTATTTTATATTTGTATAAAATACTATTTAGTGTTAAACTGTATTTATTGTCTAGCACGCAAACATTTTCCACTTTTACCAATTGACTATTACATCTCACAACTTTTTTAGTTTTAATTCTTATTGTATTTCTTATATTTCACTCAAACTAGGTTTACTAATAAACTTTTATTCTTTTGATAATTTAACTACGATTTATACTAACTAACAAACAACTATAAAATTAGTCATCATAAGTGTACCTTAGACTTTGTTGATGTGTTTACAACAAATTCATTTTGATTATATGGTAAGTACTTTAATCGTATCTTCAATTATTTGATATCTCCATTGCTATACACAATGGCTATTTATTTAGGCATCGTATGTACGTAATTGTCATTTAGTAATGATTCGTTTTCCTCTTGCGTGTAATGCGGTTGAAGGCCATTAGTTCAAAGTCGAGGTGGGCTCACAAAATACTGTAATTGAGCGGAAAATATGTACGCATGTATATATTACATAAAAAGACTTGTTTTAACTGGCGTGTCATCGTATAGCCTAAGCTTCTTAAGCGAGAAATATAAAATAACGTACTATAGCATGTAGACGCCGCCCGATACCTGCTTGTGTTAAACGCCCTAATGGTCATTAGGGTGTTACGGGACGCACGGGGTAAGAGGATGCGCGCGCACGGGATGCTTGCTAATTCAGTTGACTACTGAGATAACAAGGCTAGAGTGCGTGCGTGTGCGTCGCAGTTCGGTGTTAAAGTGCAAATAAACAGTAAAACGCCAAAATCCGTGTCTTCCTACCACCACACCCACGACCACCGGTCATAGTACTGTATAAGGCCCAGGTCAAGCCCCACGTGAAATACTGTTCATATTTCAGGAACGGATCTGCCAAATACTCACTCGACGTCCTGGATAGGTTGCAGCGGAGAGCTGTCCACATTGTGAATGATCCAGACGTTACCAAGCATTTTAAACCCTCTTGAAAGTTGCGCAGAGATATTGCTTCACTAAGCGCTTTCTACCGTCTGTATCACGAAGAGTGTTGTCAAGGGTTATTAAACTTTGTTTCAACCTCTTCGACAATATAACTACGCGCGTGGGTTTGCGGGATCACAGTTATGCGGTAGCTCACATCCCGGCTAGAACTAAGAAGTTTCTACATGTACATTAAAAAGTTATTATCATATAAAATTGAAGAATCTCACATATGGTCTACGCTCGGGATACTTAACAAAAATCATAGTAAAGGCTAATCAAACGATTTAATTGACCATGACCATGGCATGACCTACTAGCAGGATCCTTTGCTTTCCTTTTTTCTTTTATCACAAGCGACGCATGCACCCAGTGTTGGCATGTATATTACTCCTTTCAATTAATTGTTATTTTATTCGGATTTCTTTATTGCTCTTGAAGTAAAAAGAGTAACGTGAATAGAATTTAATATCGTTACCGAATAACGCTTTCACGGGATTGATAGTGTTTTTATTACATACTGTATGTAGGTATAGTGTCCAAAGCGATGCACTTGATGTTAAGTACAGTGTAGTCCAAGAAAGATGGCGACCACTAAGATATGAGAAACAATTGACTGCCCCTTTAGTCTTTATGATTTTCACCTCGACATATTTTGACCGTATTCCAATTTTCAGATACGACATCCCTAAGATGAAACAATTTCTCACTCTAAGGTGCTCAGTAGACTTGAACGGAGATTATGTTCTCGATGGACAAATTCTGGTGCTGCCTATCAAGGGTCAGGGGAAATATAACATCAAGATACGTAAGTACATGTTCATGGCTAAAATACATCCGCTCCGACGCAGCCTTGAGTTTCTTTCGGCGTTTCTTCTCAAGGTAGTCGCTTCCGAAACGCTAGTAGATCACCGTTAGATACTTTTTCTGGCTGGCAGCCCAAGTCGCGGGTCCTACCCACAACGGTGCCCTTGCGTAGCCACCCAACTAGTAACTCAACTGGCTGAACACCTTAATTTATCGCTACTTTCGCCCGATGACGTTGTAAACAGAAAATCGTGTTTCCAAAAAAATACTAGAATAGTCTCCTACTTATTTTCTTAATACCATATAAAAAGCATTTCAAAATTACTTTTTCTTTTTTTTTATTTTAGAATTCTGGATACAAAAAAATACAGCTACATTCACAGAAAAACGAAAAGAGTCTTTCACAGAAAGACATCATAATATATTTGGGAGTAATCTGATATTTATTCTTTCTTTTTTGTTCTATTCTCTCCTTTGTTGGTGAAGGCAAAGGCTTTCGCCATACAGACATGTCTGTGGTTTCTTTTTACAACTCTTATTAATTTTCATGTCTTCCCGCCACGCTTTTATATCACTGACGTAGTTTAGATTTCATATCTATCATCATTTCTTGCTTAATGATTCAATAAAGAAAATTCTAACTAATTTTGATTTTCTTTGCTATTTATTTGTTCCAGGTGACATTATAATTAAGACTGCAGCGGAAATGAAGACTGTGACGGGGTCAGACGGACAGCCGCACTGGAAGATCATGTCATGGAAGCACACTTTTCAAACCAAGACTGGCGCAAAGTTCCTTTTCGAAAACCTCTTCAACGGGAACAAAATCCTATGTAATTACACCCTTTTTTATATATCTATCGTAGTATATACCGGCCGTTGAAAGACAATAATTGACAATGGATTCTTGTGGCGTGGCGGTCCCTGTCGATCTTGAGCTACTATAGAATAAAGTTACTACTTACCGTAAACAGATACAGCGTTTTGACTATTTTTTTTGTTTTTATTTAGTTTTACGGCTCTGGATATAAGTACTTTTAAATCCGTCGTTAGTATTTTCAATATTCAGTAGTCTCTTATTGACGTCAATGCCAACGACCCCAGCGACGCAGACTCCATCCGTCGCCATCAGAAAAATCATAAACTCCCCACAGCATTTTACCATCCGGGCATCTTATCACTATCCAGACCCAACGCCAACCAAAAAAAGAAGAACAGTCCAGATCCAGAAGACCACATCAACAATTATCTGATGGGTGAAGTAGAGAACAGAACCGCTCATATTCCAATCTTGGAGGTCAATCCATAAAATTACTATTAAACGGTTCAATATTTTTTTAAAGTTTAGTTTACATGCTTTTATTATTTTTATTGATATTTTTAGAATCATTTTTGTATTAATTTTCAGCCGAACCTGTAGAAGAGTTTGTAAACACGAACTGGCGTGATGTGATGAAAGAAATAGCCCCTCCAGTGGTGCACGCTATCGTCGAGAAAGTGGTGATAGCTGTGGAAGCTCTCTATGCAGCAGTGCCAGCGGACCAACTCTACACGAACTAACTGTGATAATGCTTTTAAGATATCTATATTTTAGTTATTTATTTAAATTTTATGATGTGTCGGTTTAAAATAATAAAGAAGGAAAAGTTACTTTTGTTTTATTGATTAATTATAAACAATTTCTAGTGTGCAAGTTTAAGGGGTTAGGCCACTCTAGAATTTTCCAAAAATATATTTTTTGTTTAAATTGTCCCTTCAGACCTCAAAAATGATGTGCCAAAATATTATTGTAGGGAAAAATTTCTAAGTACATAGTTTTTAAATTTGAATACAAAGTCCCCTAGTCTGCCTAAATGCCTTAAGTCTGCCTTATACTATGGATGAGTATAAATATAAGCCAGCTCATCCAATTGAAGTCTACGGAGCTGTCAGACCAGTCTATGCAGAAGTGACCAGTGAAAATCTTCTAACTCGATGCACCGGCGGTTACACATAAAATAGTAACGAAAGTTTCAACTCGACTGCGTGGGCATAGGTCCGTATAAGGCATAATCCGTTGCGGTGGTAAAACAGTCTTGGATGTGGTTATGGATATTGCAGTTTGTTTGTATAATGACGGGTTTTTTTCAATTTTGCACATAATGGAAGCAATTAAATTGTACATCGGACTTTCTTTCTTTCTCTTTCTTTTTTTCATATAAAGGATGCAGAGAGATCGCTGTTTGAACAAGTAAAAGAGGCTAGGATCGCTTCAAAATCCAGCAAAAAAGAAATGCAAGAACAGGACGATAATTTGGAAGGTCAATTGTATGGTGCAGTTATCGCAGATTAAAGATAATGAAAAATTATTCATGATTTTGTACTACTCAAAACTTCAAACGCGTTTATCTCAAAACTGTAATTTGTTAAGCTGGCCGGAAACATAACTTAAACAATTTTCAACCGATGTATGTGAAATTTTGAATACATTTTGAAAAATACATTGTTCATGGAAGTACGTAGGTTTTTTTTTTAAATTGCATAGATCATTATTTATTAATAATTGAATAAAAAAAATATATATATTAATGATTTTTCAAAATTAAATATCGAAAAAACGTACGTACTTCTCTAGCACTTATTGTATTAAATAAAAATTGTGAAAATTCGCTACTTATAATTAAAATATTACAGGAACTATATGTCCGGCTGTAGGTCTTGAAAAAACGATGACGTCATCGGAAAATGCTGTATAATCGTCAAATATGAAATTAATCGCCACAAAAAAAATTACACAGTTACTGATATATACTATAATAAATACTCTTGATTGGAATCTCGATTTTTTTGTATTATTTCAAATAAAAAAATATCTAAATAAGTCTATTTTTTCGACATCTAGAGTGGCCTAACCCCTTAAATCTTGTACAAAATTCTATAGGGTAAATTATTAAAATAAAATATTGCTGTTTAATTCTATCATTTTCGTCATTCTTAGGAGAAGAATAGCAGCAACAAACAATGTCACCTCATGCTTGTTACAGCAATACCATCCTTAGAAATTTACCTTTAAATTTAGGAGTTTATACAGAGGTAAAGGAAATTAAAATATATTTATCTAAAATATTTTTATTACTATTCTGTATTTACTAAAAAAGTCTGTCAATTAGATCAAGTTCAAAATACAACGTAGCAATATTAATGTAAAAATCACAATCATAGTGATTCGTTTCGACTTGTTTACTTTCAGGAGCAGTTCTTGTGCTTTCAGCTATTTGAGTTGGTAGGTTAATTGCTGGAATTGAGTCGTTGCCACAGAACACAAATGCAAATATCGTCAAAGTGATTCGCTCGGACCAGTCTAGTTTCTGGATCAGTTTGCGTGCTTTCAGCTGTTTGAGTTGATAGATTACGGGTACTAGGTTGTGGTTACAGTACACAAGTTCAAAGACCGTTATAGTGACTCGTTTGGACCTATCTAGTTTTTTAATTAGTAAGTGCGATTTCAGCTGTTTGAGCTAGTAGGTTGATTACCCAAACTGGTTTGTGATCACAGTACACAAGAGCAAAGACCCTCTAAGTGACTCGCTCGACCAGACGTATTTTTCGGGTCAGCTAGTTCGAAATAAGATAACTTAAGAAATTAAACAAAAACGAATTATAAAAAAACGAGTATTTAAATTGGTCTGTCTCAGATAGTACACAAAAGTAATATTAAAATAATCATGATTAATTGAATGATTACTGTGATCAAGATTAACGATTATAAATGTAATCTTGATTAAATGTAACCAGATTACAAGTAATCAAGATTAACGTATACGAATGTAATCTTGATTAAAAGTAATCACATTACAAGTAATCAAGATTAATGTAATCATGATTACTTGTAATCTAATTAATAATCTGATTGAAAGTAATCATGATTACGTCCATCTCTGCTTGCAACAATGTTGATGATGATGATGTCCTCATCATCATCATTTATAAAACGATGTTTTATAAATAATAAACAATTTACGATGCAGTTTACGATTTGATCGTTGATATTTAAACATAACAAATATGACACAATAAATTGATTAATCTTAAATTTTTCTTTCCAAAATACTGATTGAATAAATATCCACAATATAATCTTTAAGATATAAAAAAAAATGATTTGAATATATTTTAACAAAAAAAAAACTTGCTTTTATAAAGTATTTTTAGGAAACAATTTTATCAGGAACTGGCAACGCTGTTTTACTTTGACCATCTAGGGTTGTTTATATTTTTATTAATTTCTTACATGTATATTGAATTTCAGTCAGTTAAAAACATACTTACGATACAGCTCAATTGCACTGATCAAGATATTAATCATTTATATTAAATTAAATATGTTGTGTCCAGAAATATGGAATTTCCCGCCTCCAAAGATCATGTGCAACAAAAATGAAAATGAAACCATAGAAGAAATTACCAAAAGAATTAAAATGAATTATTTTTATGATGGAATAATTATAACTTGCCCAGATGAGATTCAGATGCCGAGTATAATTAAAGAAATAGTGACAGAAGATACTGATTATTACAAAATAACCGAATGTCCTCTTACAGAATTTCTAAATCCATTATTCATTGAAAGTTTTGTTAAAAATGGAAATTTATTTTGTTTATCGACAGATCGTAACTGCATTACTCAGAATTGTTTTTGTATTGCAGACGGAATGCTGACATTACATATTTTCGATTTTGTTTATCAAATACTAGGTTTTGAAGGTAAAAAAAGACCGCATAATTATTACGAAGTGATTATAGATTTAAAAAATTTAAAGAAACAAGAAAAAGTTTACAAAGCATTAAACAAGCTTGAATTATTTGATTTCCACGTAATATGGGAGCCCCCTAATGAAAATGTGTGTCCATCTTCCATAGCAAAATATTTCAGTGATAATAAATTTAATGTAACCTCAAAAGCTTTAACTATAAAGAATATTTCTCCATCAATCATTGAAGTTCCGTGTTTAAAGGATGTAGATATTGAAGAAATGGTAGAATGGACAGGTGTCTTGGCCCACAAATGTAATTTAAATCAACAAGAAACTTATATCAGTACATATCAACAACCTGAAAGTGAAAATGCACTGAAAACAAACAGAATATCAATTTTAAGAGCCAAAGGTCTCATTACACCATCGACAATAGTCAATTTATGTAGTAAAATTTCAGAATATGTTGTATCAAGGGATTTGGATAATTACTGGGTCTCATTAAGCATTCAAAGTTGTGATCATAGTTTATGGCAATGGACTTATGGTAGTCCAAAGATGTTTCAATCACTGGATTCATCTTACAATATATTTTTTACACTTGAAGGCCAATCAGTGTATTCCATTGGGCAAATAAAATATTCTTGATATTACATTTTTGGTGTATTTATTATAGCTTTTAGAATTATTGCTTTGTTTCTTTCACAACCTGATAACTCAGTAAGTAGTGAGCTCTAAGTGATGCTAAAAGTTGTAGGTTTAAATCCTGCTAACTGTATTGTGATAAGCGGAATAGTTCGTTATTAGTCCTTAATGTTTTTGTATATAAAATCTTAATATATATAAATTACATGTAACATTGTTTGTTCGCAATGGACTCCAATACTTAACCGATTTTAATAAAATTTACACACCACATGCAGATTGATCTAACTTAAAAGATAGGATAGTTTTCATCACAATTCATAGTTGCAATATTATTTGTTTATTATTCGGCAAACACTATTTTCAGTTGGCGCCATAGGATTCTAACAGATAGTGATATTTATTGACTGGATTGAGTAATTATTAAGATTGATTATTATTATTGTGTTTTGCTTAATGGCAACTGTAAGAAAAGATGGTGGTTCTCATGGCAGGTGTTCTCTTACTGTTACCCCTTAAATAGTTTACTAGAATGTAATATAACAAAAACCATAGTCATGGCAACATGTGTGGTGTGTGTGTGTGTGTGGTTTGCTATAATTTGTATAGAATAACCTTTGCTGGGGCAGCTAGTTATAAATCGTTGTCTAATATGCATAAAATGTGGTAGTTTGAGGCAAGGTCAATGTGTGTAATAATAATATATCGTCACGCTATATCTCTTATGGGGTGAGCAGAGATATGTTAGTGGCTTTATACACTTTGTCCTAATGTCATACACAACGTGACCAGTAGTGCAGATGATTGTCATTCTCAGGGCACTTTTACATAACATTTTTATTAGATGCAATGCAGGTATTATCATGACATCTTTCATCTGTTAGGGAGTAAAGTATGTGCATAATTTGGGAAAACTCAAAGGACATGCCAGGGTTCAAATCTAACCATTTAGGTTTTCACACATGGATGTTTTTATCCTGACTCAATATTGTGACAATACCACACCTGATGCTATGCATGATGTAGTCCAAAAACGACTACAGTTATCAGCAGTAAAGAAGAAAATATATAGGTAGTCGCAATGATCATCACACATTGTTTAAAAGAGCCAACTTCATAAGATGGTGGGAACACCCTCGCCGGAACACTATTCCATAGCTTAATGACTCAAGTGCAATAAAAGTTAGAGAACTTATTAGTCCTACCCAGGATGTGGGTTACCATATAACAGCGACTCCATAGACCCACTCGCAATTTTCTTTTATGGAAGAGAAAGTGGGGAATAAGTTGGATAGCAATTTCTTTACTAGGCCACCATAAGCACAAGATTATAATGATCAATTTAAATAAAAACATCACATTAAAAGATGATTAAATATTTTAATGAAACAAAACAAATCCCAGTATGCATTTGCAATTGATATATTTAGGGTCTTTGCACCAAAAATATAAAAAAAATAAGAAAAATTTCAATTTGCCACTGTTAAAGCCAGGAATGCTATTGTATAAATAGTTTTTTCGAACCTTACTATCTACAAGAAAATATTTTCGGGCTTTGCCAAATTATCTGGTCAAATATTTGTCAAGTATCACCAATACTTTCACTAAAGTAGACATAACCTCTCAAGTCATTAGCGTCGTCTATTGCTGGTTTCCAGTGCGACCGCTCGGAAGCAGCCTACATTGAGCGTCACCCTGCGATCTGGGTCAAATTGTTTGTCCACCTTGCGCTTGCTAGTACCTGGTCTCCATTCGAGGACTGTTCTGCCTCATCGGCCATCCTCACTATGAGCAGTGTCCTGCCCACTGCCACTTCAACCTGCTAATCTACTGGGTTATGTCGATGACTCTTGTTTGACCTCATACATTTAAAGATGGATCAACACTTATGTCATATATTATATCAGCATAATTGAGTGTAAGCGTCTATTTCTGTCAGCCGGCCTCTAGTTAGACATGACAGAAATTAATTAAACTTGTTTATTCCCATGAACTCTTTCCAGTGGCTCCTAGTAACTGTACAGCTCGCAGCGGTCACATCCTCGTCAACAAGTCGGCTCGTATGCGAAACCTGGTCGAGGTGGTTTGCATGATGTTTTATCGCACAAGTTGTTGCATTAACTCTCCACTTAGTGCAAAAGTCTGCATACTTACACATCTTCTGTCGTGCTAATGGTACTTTACTGAGGATTCTGGCCTGGCAGCAAGTTATTGTGAAGGGTGCTGGTAGGGGTCAGTTATCAGTTCCTACACACTAGATCCTGCTTCTCTTTACTTGTGTCTGTTCCCCGTCCTATTAACCTTAAAATTATGTAATGCTTGTTTGCAAAAGGTTGCCAACAATGTTCAGAAGTTTGATATCGATGATTGGTATAACTTGACAAAAATTTGAACAAATTAATGTAAAATCACTATTACTTTAAATTTTGGCTAAGCCGATGACACCACAGGCGATACGAGCGCCGGCGTTGCCTGTAGTCTTGCTGAGCTCATGTCCACCGAGGCCAAAGTCATCAGGGTCAGCATGAACGACCAACGTACGTCCGATGATGCTGTTGGGACCGACGAGAGATATTTGGGAATCTTGGATGCACACCTGAAAAATGAAATACATAATTTGATTTTTACTTTATAAAGTTATTTTATTAATTGTATTCTCTGAAATACTTCAGCACTTTCAGCACTCAAAACTATAAATTTTGCACAATGGTTCATGCCGAAAAGTTAAAAACGAGAACACCGCAGAATCCTACTAGTAAATGAGGATGAACTGAATGAATGAGGGGTAACCAGACAAATGATACAAATTAAAACTCTACTGTAATGATACAGAAACCAAAAGACACAATAGGTATACTCCTTAAAGAGGAAAAGATACTAGCGTGAATTTCACTAATACACAAATCTACACGACGACATTGCCAAGATGACGTTTCCAGTTAGATAACCTCATTTAAAATTGTATCCTTCAGAGAGATTCCCAATATAGTCTTTTTCTGTAACATACTGAGCAACATTCAATAGTTACAAACCTATAGCATAGAATTAAAAAGCTAAACCAGTTACCTTAGTAACCCCACCATCAGCGGTAGCCTCAATATTTCCGAGGTCCCCTACGTGGCGAACAACTGCATCAGGGCCGCCATGGTCCTGCTTCTGAGGGTTGAAATGCGCCCCGGCGGAGGTGCAGCCATTGGTGTTGTCGCCAAATTCATGCACGTGGAATCCATGTTTACCCTGAGAAGGAAACAACCAATTTTCTTGATTTTTAGAAACATTCTACATAATACTTTCGTATTTTATTGATAAGAAAAGGGTGTATATATTAAATAAGGCTGGACTGGACATATCAGTCGCATGAGCCATAAATTTGTGTGCAATCATTAGTATTAAAAACTGTAATGGGCAATATATAACCATATTAATTATTAACGATTACAATGATTATTTTATTTTTAAGAAAGACAGTATGTAAAAATCCTAAACCATAAGAGACACAAATATACATTTGGGCAAGCGTGAACTTTTTAGGAACATCAACAAAATTGATCCTCGCCTGGTTATGTTGTCAAGGCCTTTTCCAGTCGTCAAATTCGCAAAAAAAAAGAAATTGATCAAAATTTTATATCATAAAAATTATCCCAGGTTCATTTGAATGATTTGTTTTGTAGGGCATGAAAAAATTAGTGGAAGTTAGCCAAATTCGATGATAACATTTTTCATATAATCCATAGGACAATCCTGACAAACATCATTGAGTCTTTGGAATTAGTTAACACCACTACAGGTAATCACCACTACCGTTATCATTAATTTTAAATTGAAAAAGATTATATCCACAATAACAAAGCACTTAGTTATAGTAAGTTTATATACATATATTTTGTTAAGTCACTGTCATACATCAACACATAATAATCAGAATGACAAAGCAAGTTCACATAACCCCAAGCCACTTACACAATACATCTACTTATAAAATAGTTACACAATTTAAATATTTACATCAAGACTGCTACATTCTTTGATTACAAGGTCAAGACTATGAACTTGTTTCATAATAACACTAAACTATACCAGCCTTTTCATTGCTATATAAGACTTATCAATCTTTATACCTTATAGTACTTTACATAGCCTAAACCAGGGGTCGGCAACCAGAGGCCCACAGGCCGTAAGCGACTCGTGAGCCACTATGGTGCTGCCCGCTCAAGTAAGAACTGTTGTACAGAATGCCACACCACAGGCAATAAATTAAAAACACTTATAAAAATAAGTTTCTATTTCATTGCATTGTGTGCACAGAAGCCGGGAATTCAGTTCAAGCTATTACAGTCAGCAAAATGAGAGTAACAATAAATATGGTTAAAAACCAAAAATTAATTTTATCTAAAAAAATGTGTTTATTAGAAGAAATGTGGCAGGCAAATACTTTTGTTTTTAAAACAATTATTTAAAGTTGTATTGGGAATCTATTTTTGTTGAAATAGTATTTTAGTACCTCTTTTGATAAATATTTATTTTCACTACATATCTATACTAATATTATAAAGCTGAAGAGTTTGTTTGTTTGTTTGTTTGAACGCGCTAATCTCAGGAACTACTGGTTGGAATTGAAAAATTCTTTTTGAGTTGAATAGACCATTTATCGAGGAAGGCTTTAGGCTATATAACATTACGATGCAATTATTAGGAGCGAAGAAATAATGGAAAATGTGAAAAAAAAGGGGAAAATTATTCATCCTTGAGGGCTTCCATTGCGTGCGCTGCAAAAACGGTTCAAGATATCAAAAATATATGTAAGAAAGAATTATTTCTCTTAAAATGATCTAAAAAAATGTCCGTGACAGTATATGTCTATCTTTTAAGATTAAGTCACTAGAACCGTTTTTATGGTAAGCAAATTTGGTCTAAATTAATGCATTATTTGTTAAGAGTTGTATCAACGTAATAGTATTAATCTTTATCCAAATAAATGTGTTGTTGATTAAGAGTATTTAATTGTGAACAAAATTGTCTTTGACATCAATTAATTTCAATGAACATCTTAGAAGATATTTCCAAACCTTATATAGCAAAACAACGTTTCCCGGATCAGCTAGTATTAAATATAGAAATTTACATTTAAAGAATTGTTATAAGAGACTTCATAAAGTGAACAAGGTATTGTGGCTGTATCCAGTTTGTGCTTCTATATTATGGTTAAAGTGATCAATAGCACAGCTTATTGGCATTCTCACATCACTAGCACATATGATACTTCTATTAGATACCATGCAAGTTCCCTCTCGGTGTTTCCCTTCACCTGTGGGGTATGTGACGCCTAAAACTGTACTTGATCTAGAAGAACCTAAATGTATGTGCTGAGATTTGAATGTAAGACCATTCTCATCACTGCCCATGGATACTAGTCTCTTATCCACTAGGCCATTCCAGTTACATCAACATACAGTTGTCTGGTGACACAATATTTTGTATTAAAAAAATGAATAGACACCAATTATAAATTATACTTATAAGGGGGAAAGATTTGTTTATTTGTAAATAATATGTTAAGTAGAAGGTCTAAATATAGTTCATTAATTAGTTATATCAACCATAAAAAGCAAGTGTTGTAACCCCTACAGACAAAAAATGATTATTTCTTGTGATATATTATTGATCATAGATTTTTTTAAATAATCAAATCTATTAAAAGTAACATACTGATTTTTTAAAATTATATACAACATAAAAAACTACTAGTCTTAAAAGAACATTTTTATTTCAAAAGAGCTGCACAAGGCTTTAGCTGTACAGCCATGGGACCAGTCACTTGATATGACTTTTTACCTATGCCAAACAAGAAAAAAAAATCTCAACCTAATGATGTTTACAGTATTAGCATTCATTACAGTTGATGCTATAAGACATACCTTAGTCAATCCAGCAACTTCTCCAGAAACAAGAACTGGCGACTTTTCATCCTGGAAGTAATTTTTAATGTATATAATTAAAAAAATGTAAAGCGGAATTAGCTAATCGAAAAGCGGGTTGAATCAAAAATATTACATTTAGTTATGGAGCCAAACCTAATTAACTTGAAGGCCTTTCACTAATTTCAACCCGCATAATGTATTTTGTTTACGTTCTGGTAGTTCTAGAACTATCATACCGGTACGATAAATGTAAAAGCTAAGGACATACGCTCAACGGTAATATGAATATTGATTGGCGCTTTATTAATAAACATATTTCTCAAGAATATTACCTAATGATTGGTAATTTTCCATGAGTAATTACAGCAAACTAAAAAAATATATACCTACTCGTAATACAATTTTTTACCTTTTGGTCGAAGAAAACTGTTCCGCTTACATCTCCCTTTAAAACACAAACGGCTTTAGCAGGCATAATTTAAATTGCAGGGAACGATTAATGAATATTATTAACACTGTTTTGCTATGGTTTTACAGCAATTTCTTGATTATAAACTTATATTACTCAATTCAGGACGATAACGCGCTGCGGCAACCTGATAATGACAATTGAGCAGAGGTAATTTCGCAATATGAGTGAAAAATTTGACGTTTTTTTTAGTATTTCTATTCAAGTAGATTTTTGTGTTACACTGTCGTATGTTCCTGCTGATTTGTTAATTTTTACTTCCTAAAAGGTTTATATACTAACAAAAAAATGAAATGTTACAGCAATTTTTAATGAAATATGTTACTATTAATTAAATAATATGTAATTAAGTTTATTATTTAATGTTCATTTATTTTACAACTTATGTTGAAACAGAACGAAATGATAACATAGGGATATAATTATTTTTTATATCGGATATGGTTACTTATAAAAATAATCGATATACTCAAACCTTTAAGTTACTTTAAGGTGATGATAAAAGAATACATGGCAATATGTTAGCTAAAAGTAAGTTGCAAATACCGCCTATAACAGTAATTTAATTAAACGACGTCGCCGTCCATAATGACTCTACATTTACTAAAATAAAATAAAAATATCTGAGACGTTCTCGGTTTGTTTTCCTAATAACAAGTAATTGACATTGTAACCCTTTGTCCTTTTGATTCTTTATTTCAAATTCTCTTCTAGCGAAAATGACTGGCCGTGGGTGATTATCTATATATAATAATAATAGGATCATACAAATGTTTTTTTTTTTACACTGACACGGCACAGTGACTGCACCAAACCTGATGGTAAGCATGATGCAGTTCAAAAAAACGCCAACGACTATCGAAAGGTAAGAAAAAACCCATCGGTAGTCGCAGCGATCATGCCGGCCCGCACAAATATCTCTTCACGTTACGCTTAAAGGATCCCATAACATAGGATGGTGGGAACACGCTCGCCGGAAGACCATTCCACAGCCCAACGACACGGCAAAAGAAGGAGTTAGAGAACCTCTTAGTCCTAGCCGGGATGTGAGATACCGTATAGCTGTGACACCGCAAACCCGCGCGCGTGGTTCTATTCAGGAAGGGAAAGGGTGGAACAAGGTTAAACAACTCTTCAGAACACTCGCCATAATACAGACGGTAGAAAACACTTAATGAGGCATCATCTCTATGCAATTGGAGCGATTCAAGATGTTCAGAAACGTCTGGAATGTTGGAATGTTTAGAATAAACCATTAAAATATTAAATTTGTTTCTATTATGTTTTTCAAAATTATTATTGTCAGAAGTAGTAATAAACATTGATAATTTAATAATGTGAATTTAAATTTTGTTAGTAGATTTTTTGCCTCATTATATATTATTATTTCATTTTATATTTATTATTTTACTTTCAGCCTCTACTGCCAAATAGTAATTGAGAACTATAGGGGGAAATAGGCCGAACGGAAACAAACCCGGAGACACTGTAATTGTTTATTAGTGGTCAAGAGTCCTTAATTAAACTTAACCTAGTACATGACACCTCACATTCTTAAGTCTAATACACCACTACTCTGACGGCGAGCGGTAGCAAGCCGGGGGTCGCACCGATCTCCGTCGAGAGCGCGAAATTCGAACGCGATCGCTCCCTGGTCGTGCTATAGAACTCTTCAAGAATTTATTAATTAATATTTTATGTTTATGTCTAAGATTTTTGTTTCGTTATGTATTGTTAATAAACATTTGATATTTGTTCAAATGTTCCTTTTTATTTTATCAGCTTTTTAATGTAATTAAATAAACTGAGTACTTACACGTTTCAATAAATACTCGATATATTAATTCATATGCTCATCACTATTTGTTATTCTAATGGTCTGCATCTATATGGTCTGTGGTCTGCATTATATATTATTTATTAGTCTGTGATGGTCTGTGCCTATGATGAATTACGAAAAGTAAATATTTTCCGATTGTTGTATAATTGTGGTGATAAATTAATAAATATTTTAATCTCATACGATTAAAGAGTAAGATAAAAGTGTAGGAAACTTAAATTTTGGAAGGTTTACCAAGGCCTAGAAGTTAGACCAGAATCCACTTGATGTAAGAAAAGAATAACTGCTTAAAGTATAAACACAATTTTAAGCAAATTTATAATGACTACCACTTTAAAATTTTGAATATTTTTAGTTATTCGAAACACCGGACTTACAAATCATAAGCTACTTTTTTAATTGCCTACTTGTTTACTGATATAAAATAAACAGTTTTATAATTATATTAAAAAATAATCATGGAAGATAATAGATTAACTACAGTTGCAGAAACAGAAAGAAATGCTGTAAGTTTTCTGCTTTAGTATTTTATGAATTTTTGAGGTAGTTTGATAATATTTATAATTTGTATATACATTTTTTCAGTTAGTTGATTATATTGCTGAAAATGATACACCTATGGAAGAAAAATTACAGGTGAGTGCTTACTAAATGTAAGATTTTAAATATTCATGGTGCTTCAATGGTGGTAATTAGTATTTTTAAGTGTGTACATAAGTTTTCAAATCATATGTATCTTCTATTTGGGTGAATGTAGCAACTAACTTAATATTTCCTTTTTTATGTTTGATTTCTATATATTTGTTGCCTTGTTAGTTAATTCTTTTTAAATATGTATGTATATTTTTATAAAGTTTAAATGAAAGTGACTAATAATTTGTAACATTTATTAATATAAAAGATCTTTTTCTAGAGGATTATGGAATATTTTGTTTGTTTTTTTTTCTTTTCTGTATTTTTATTTTCAAATTAGCACAAAGTAAATGCTGTCATCTGTGTATCTCTGCTCATACAGTAAGGGCTATAGCGTGATGATATATTTTTATTATTAATTATAATTATTTGTATACCTAGAGACCTTCAGTGTCACTACATGTGGGCTGTGTGACAATATCATATACCAATGGTTTCTCATTCTTAAGTTTCATTCTTGGTCTAAACTGCATTTTTCATCTGATGTAGTTTATTTCATGTTGTGTTAGTATGTATTACAGTTTTTTAATATTTTTTCAGGTTTGCCCCCTTTGTAAATCATTCATCAATCTATTTTATGTTAATTTCAAGGAGAAATTACTGATGTGTGAGAATACAGATTGCGAGTATCCTTTTGGATATGAAGAGTTACAGTTTGTGGAAGTTGAAGAGAACAGAAAAATATCCCCTAACCAATCACAGAAACTGACAACTGAGGACTCTGCTTCAGTTTCTATGTTCTCTTCTAACACACTGGCTGATGTGCAGAAGCTCATTGAAGTCCATGAAATGGATGATAGCCAAAATGATAACAAATTGAATGAAAGGAGACTGTTGGCTGCGGAAAAGGAGAAGGAACAGAAAATGAAGGAAAATATAGAGAATATGAAAGAGTTGTCCCAAGTTTTATGGAACGAATTTAAAGAGAAACCTCCTGCCCTGATAAGCAATGAAAGGTGGATAAAAAATCTGATTAATATGCAAGAAATGTCAGGATTCCGTTTGCTGAAGGAAGAAGAGATGAACAGTATTAAAAAGGAAGATTCTAAACAGTTAAGCATTGACATTAATCTTAACGAAGAGAATGAATCAGTGATAGAAATACAAATAACCAATAAAAATGACTCTCAAATGGATGATTTAGAAAAGTCAGATATAAAAAGTGAAAATAATTTGAATGATGATTCAAAAGAAAATTTATTCCAGATATAGAATACTGATGGGCAGTTATGAGAGTTAATAATTGAAAAAAATCAGTTTTAATCAGATTTATATCCAAGTTAACAATGGAATTGCCTGGACGGTAAATAGTTGATTATTTGCAATCAAGCATTTCGAATATTTGACTAATTTCAAAATGTCTGTATTTCTCGATTTTGTTTTACTGTCAATTGAAGTTGTAAAGGAGAAGTGTCTATTAAATATAACTATAACATATTTTGACTCTATGTGATCTACATAAAATAGTAAAAAACTAAGACATACTAATATTGCAAAAAAGTGGAAGGTGGCAAGTTTGATGGACATTGTAGAAAAAGCTATAGAAGATTGGAATTCCGTCGCTTTTGCACAAGAAAAGGACACATTTATACAAAGGCTACATTCGAAGGAAAGAGATAGTTTTCTTTTTAGGCAGTAATTGCACGTTACGAAACAGATTTATAGCATCATTACGTTGTTTTAATAGGGGATATTTGTAGTTTGATGATGTGATAGTACAAAAAACAACAGATAGTAGAGATGGCGATTCTTCTCAAAAAAGATCAATTTTTAAATCGATTTAATCGAAATCTGATTAATTGATTCACAAAAAAATTCGAGGTCTAGTAGACCAATTTCTCAAAAATCGTTCTTTTTTTTTTCAGTTCGTATTTACAATGTACATGGGAATCCTCACCCAATACAAGAAATTATAGCATCTATTATATTTTATACTGGATATGACTGAGAGCAATACATGTGAAAAAGAGATAAAAAATAACAACATATTCCCCTCCTGAATAATTTATTCCATACCAATAATTCTAATAATGAGTTACTATGTAAAATAGTGTTATTTTGCGCCATCTCTTGACAATGTTTAATATTAATGCTTTATTCTTAAATTATCATATTTTATTACAGTTAATATCTGTGTCTGAAACGCATGAGAAGCATAGATGGGCACATTGTAATCAGATTAATGAAAATGATTAACGATTACATTTTACGTTTTCTACTATTAAATTGGCTGCATTTTTTTCATTTATGTTTTAAACACTACAGAATCCCAGATTGTATACACATTTATTATTTCTTAATGTTTTAAATGGATTTAATCATGATCACAGAGCAAGGAAATTAAAATTACGACTACATTTTGTAATAGTTGATTATTAATCAGTTTACATTTTGCTCATCTCTGATGAGAAGTAATTCTGTATTATATTCGAATACAGATTCGGGCGCCATCTTTTGACAATTCGGTTCGGCCTCGGTCAACATAATTTTAGTTTTTAACTGTTGCAAAACCAATAATTTATAAAATAATTCAATATTTACTAACAATCAATATTAATAATTGTCGAAAGAAGGCTCACTCATGTATGCTTAAATTTTCTGTAATGCTGAACAGTATTACATGAGCATCACGTAAATTGCTATAAAAAATTACCACTGGCGTAAAAATATTAGTAGTGATTTTTCATTTGCAAAAGTATTAATTTCCATGCGTAATTCCAAGCCAATGTTTATTCGTCGAACTCTCGTTGGTCGAACTCTGCTTTATATTTTATTCTGTATTAAGAATTCGATTTGTGATATAGATGCTTCAATTAAAACGACTTTCACTCTTCAGTGAAGCTATGCGCGGAGGCTTATAAATATTTGTTGTAATCATTCCGTCAGTAAAGTATATTTAAAAAATAAATCGTTATTTTAATATTATAATAATAATATATCTTGATGGTATATCTCTTACGCGGTGAGTAGATATACATTAGTGGGTGGGACTAGAATTGCAGCTGACCGCCTTCTCACAGCACTAGTACACATTACATTTCTATTAGATGCCATGTGGGTTTCCTCACGATCATTGCTTTCCCGTACTGTATATAATCTGAAAAAAAAAAAAACCAGAGGTACGTGCCAGGATTGGATTGTATGACCACTCGGGTTGTCGTGCATGGAAACCGCGCATCCAACATGAATGCGCAGTTGATTAACTCACAAAATTGTTGGTAAGAAATATAATTAATAGTCTCAGTGGTCTCCGCCTATGGTGGAGCGAGCTACTGCGCTGCGGGGAGAGCGCTCGATCCTCGCGCGGAACGACTGTTAGATTTTTTTTTGTGCCAAATGTTGTAAACATGCTGACAGCGCACCAGATGAATAGTGATTACTGCCACTTATGAAGATCTGAAGTTGAGGTGACAATAGTCAGGACTAGTGATGAAAATGCCCGGGAATTTTCCCAAAGTGCCCAGCACTTCCGCGAACATTTCGTAAATTCCCGGGAATATTCTCCATACAAGTTTTGGGCACTTTGGGAAAATTCCCGGGCATTTTCATCACTAGTCAGGACAGATAACTCATAAAGATATTTTTAAATGCACAAAATTGGTTACATCGCTCGTTTGCAAATACATTATAATCATATATTTTTGAGAAATAATCTACAAGATGTTAGGTTCACACGGGCTCAGTTACCGCAACTCGACGTCTGAGTGCGTCTATTTTGCGTGAGACCGGGTCGGGGTAATTTCAATCATCTCAGCCCAGCTCCTTCAGGAAATCAGCCAGCCGCCTGATATAGCTGGTTGCATCCGGAAGAGACCTCTGCCACTGTCTGTCTGTACACTGCCAGTTCACTCCACTCGATGAGCACGTGCCTTGCTGTCTCCTCTTTTCTAATGCTTGCTCTGCGAAGAGTAGTTTCTGTGACAGCTAAGTAAAAAAGATGTCTATTAAAATTACCGTGTCCTGTCATGGCTCCGGTGACTCTACGTATCTGTAATTTACTGAGATGTAGAATAGCTTTAAAAACCTTTGGATTCGCACGAGGTAAGTAAGAAGGATAGTTCAGTCAACTGCTGCTAACCGGTGCGTTTTCGCACCGAGGCGCAGTTCTACTCCGACGCAGCCTTGAGTTTCTTTCGGCGTTTCTTCTCAAGGTAGTCGCTTCCGAAACGCTGGTAGATCACCCGTAGGGTACTTTATTTGGCTGGCGGTCCAAGTCGAGGTTCGTACCCACAGGGGTGCCCATGCATTGCCACCCAACCCAAAAATTTCGCTGGCTGAGCACCTTCTGTGTTCGCCCCCTAAGCCCGGTTGAACTGAAAATGCCTTTCCCGGCAATCAGTAGTTGTCCGCTTCAAAAAAAAAAAAAACGAGGTAAGTCCTCCTTAGCTTGTCTGCATTTTATTAAATTGTTCCAGTCTGAGCCCTCCAGACGTCCTACAAGATTTTATTATAACATACTAGGATGTACAAATACAATTATAACAATGTAAGTACCCACACAAGAACCAGCAATTTCCAAGAAGAAAACCACATTCACAGTCTGAAAGTTAACATTGTTCGCTCTAAAATTATACTTTTATTAATGAAAGACAAGAAAAATATAGAGAAGTACATGATGATGATGTCCTAGCCGGTTTCGGCCACGGCGACTGTTTCAACACCGGTTAAGAAATTCGAGGTCCAGTTTTCGGAAACAGTCAATTGCGCAGGAGATATTTAAGTGCATAACTGGGCGCGCAGCCAGAAAACCACTCTCTCGTCCGAGCTCCCTCAGGCCCGATGGAATGGAGAACCAGTACGATCGGGAGGGAGCAGGATGCAGGTTTGGTCGAGTTTTCCCTTCTCTAAACACCTGGTTGAATTGCGGTGTTGAAGAGATACCTTAGTCGCCTTTTACGACACCTCAGCAAGAAGAGGGGGGAGCTATTCTATTCTGCCGGCAGCCACCACGGTTTAGAGAAGTACATAACTGATATCACAATGACAAATCATTTGATAAATTATGTATATACTAGCTTTTGCCCGCGACTTAGCTCGCGTTAAGAAGTATTATAATTAATTAGATATAGTTTTTGCGGCTTTACTTTTGTTTAGCGAGTGTAAAAAATTAGGGCCTAATCTGTCATTAGGCGCTAAACCTATCAAGCTATTATATTATAGTCGAAAATCTGAGAAGATCTGTACAAACTTTCATCCCCTATTTTATCCCCTTGGGGGTGAAATTCATCGAAATCCTTTCTTAGCGGATGCCTACGTCGTAACATCTACCTGCATACCAAATTTCAACCCGATCTGTCCAGTGGTTTGGGCTGTGCGTTGATAGATCACAATGTCAGTATGTCAGTCAGCCAGTCAGTCACCTTTGAGTTATATATATTTAGATTGCCTTAGATAAAAATTTCGCTTGTGCGATTTAGGTGAGTGAAATTGTGTCGGAATGTTAATCATATTAGGTCCTTACATATGAAATTGGCGTTTTTCGTACTGGCCACTTTAATCACAAATTTCTCCTCTTTGGTAAGGAATTCCAAATTCAAATTTGTACAGCTATAGACTCATGTATTTGTGCTTCGATGATCGTCATTCATTTGTTTTTTTCTTCTGTTTTTTTCTGTTTGCGTCACTCATTTTACAAAATGGAAAACTTAAAATATCGCATTATTTACGAGTACGAGTTCCGCCGTGGCACTAGTGCTGCGGAAACAACTCGAAGGGTGAAAGATGTGTATGGCGGTCGTGTTGCAAAAGAAAACACAGTTCGTTTTTGGTTCCAACGTTTTCGTTCTGGAAATTTCGACCTGCAGAACAAGCCCCGTGAACGGCCTGAGACTCAAGTTGATAATGAAGAGTTGAAGGCTATTGTGGAAGCGGATCCATCGCAAACCACGTCCGAGTTAGCTGCAGGCTGCGATGTTAGTGATAAAACTGTTTTAATTCACTTGAAGCAAATTGGGAAGATTAAAAAGCTTGAAAGGTGGGTACCTCACGAATTGACTGAAGCAAACCGGCAAACGCGCGTCGACTGCTGCGTTACATTATTAAACCGGCACAATAATGAAGGTATTTTAAACCGAATCATTACCTGTGATGAAAAATGGGTTCTTTACGATAATCGGAAGCGCTCAGCGCAATGGTTGGATCCTGGCCAGCCAGCCAAATCCTGCCCCAAGCGAAAATTAACCCCAAAAAAGTTACTTGTAAGCGTTTGGTGGACTAGTGCCGGTATTGTTCATTACAGTTTTCTCAAATCTGGCCAGACTATTACGGCTGATGTCTATTGTCAGCAATTGCAAACCATGATGGAAAAGCTAGCGGCTAAACAACCTAGGCTGGTCAATCGCTCCACGCCACTGCTGCTTCACGACAACGCTAGACCACACACTGCGCAACAGACGGCTACTAAATTAGAAGAGCTTCAATTGGAAAGTCTAAAACATCCTCCGTACTCCCCGGACCTTGCTCCAATAGATTACCATTTTTTTTCGAAATTTGGATAACTTCTTGCAAGGGAAAAAATTCAACTCCGATGGGGCAGTCCAAATCGCCTTCAAAGATTTTATTGATTCCCGTCCGACTGGTTGTTTTAGTAAAGGGATCAATGAACTACCTATGAGATGGCAAAAGTGCATAGAAAATAATGGTTCATACTTTGATTAATTAAATATATTATATTAAAAAATATTCGACTTTTTGTTCCTCCCATACAAAACGCCAATTTCATATGTAAGGACCTAATATATCTGTACGTATTTGTGCCTGCTAATCTCAGAATCTGCTTATCAGATTTATATGCGGTTTTAAGTAATGTATTGTGGAAAGTTGCATTTAATATTTTGTGTTAATTTTATTTCGATTGGTTTATAAATAATGAAGCTTGTTAATTTAAAAAATATATCGAACATGTATTAAAACAAAAAAGTTATAATTGTTCAGGTAATATGGTTGAAATACATATAATATTATAGTTTTAATAAAATTGTAAGTGCTCGCTGTCGCTGTAGCTGTGTCGAGGCAGAAGATATATGAGAAAAAAATATTATCATAATGAAAGTGCTACTTCCACGCGAATGAAGTCGCGCGCACAGCTAGTTTGTAATAAAATCAGTAAATACAGGAATAAACCGTTATAAAGTTATTTGAAAGTGAAATGAGGTGCTCGCTGCACATTGTGCCAACTGGCCGATGAGTTTCTCTGCCCGGTTCATTGGTTAAAATACGATTTTGTATACAGGAAAATTAGATTAACATAATTTATGTTCACGTCTAAAGCCGGGTTCAGACGTCAGTAACGTAATGTTAGCTTAAATGAGGTTATTCGACAGAGAACCAAAGTTGTCGACAAAGATTGATGGTTGGAGCAGTCGGTTTCTTGAATGGAGACCACGAATCGGTAGGTATAGCGTGTGGCGCTCCCCGATCTGTGAGTGGTGCCCGGGAAGGATTGGATAAGAAGAGCCGAAGACCAGACTCCATGGCGCTCGTTAGAAGAGGCCTATGATGATGTCACATAATTTGTTCTATATTCTGTGATAGATCTATTAAAATTGAGCGGTAGGCGGTTATTGTCATCGTAGTGTTTAATTGCTTAACTCAAGATTTCTTCAGATTAAATATGGTGATGTTCTGATAAAGACATTCCTTGATATAGTAGATTTATCGTGTATCACGGCAACACAAAAAAAAATGTAAATATAAAATATTTTTATAAAACAACAACTGTTTTTAAAAAATCTATAATATAAAAATGAATCGCAAAATGTCTTGATAAGCGCGAAACTCGAAAACGGCTGAACCGATTTGGCTGATTTTTTTTTTGTTGTGTTTGATGAAGTCTGAGGCAGGTTATTACGGAGAGAAAATTTTTAAAAATTCCCTGCAACTGTCTAAAAATAACACTTTTCTGTATTCTCATACAAAAAATTCGTAATAATATTTAAAAGTCAATTTGAACTTTAACACCATACCATAAAGTTTAAATGTCAGTGGACAGGTTCCGGGAAGGCAAAACAATTATTGAGTGACGTATAAATATTAATGTCAATATTTGTCAATTTTTATACATATAGCATTAAGGCCAGGTTCCTTCAAACAATTTTCAAAAAAAAATCCGATGGGGAAGCTATTAACATTAAAAAAAAAAACAATGTGACTTTGTTTTAGAGAAATAGGGCAGAACCAGGTCTGCCGGGACAGCTAGTATATAATAAACATATATCTACGAGATTTTGTTATTTTTGGAATCAGTGCCTAGTTACGTAATGTATTACATGACACTGTCCTCTAAAAATTTCAGTCTGATCGGTGGATTTAAGCTTTTAAGAGAGTTGTTTTAAAAAAAAATGTCTGAATTTTTTATATGGAGATTGAACAAACACAAAATGGTCGTTTTGGCGAACAAGCGCTGAAAAAAAGAAAAGAAACTCATTTATTTTACACATAACATACGTAACAGAAGGATAGGTTAATCATAATAGAAAGCAACAAAAACAAATACTCTGTGCTGTGATGCGCTAAAGGGAAGTCAGCTCGGCAAATTCTATATGACCAGCTGAGCCACCCAGCGCTGGTTTTCAGCTGATACTTGTAGTGTCAACGCGCAGAAAACAGTGATGAAGAAAATAATAGAGTAGAGGAACTGCAGCATATCTGGAATACTGGTTTGTTTTTTGGAAATAAGTATAGAAGAAAATGGCTTAGCCCAATAAAAAATACATCAAATGGTTAGAAAATTATTAAACTTCAATAATAGAAAGAATACAAAAAAAAGGAAACTAAGAACATTATCAAAATTTTAATCAACCTAAAAAACTCCAAAAGCTTCATTTGACTTATGGTGCTGATAATTGGAATACGTATTTTTGTAACAGTTTTATAGTTTTCAGTTCTCTTAAAATTTCCTTATTTCGTTTTAAAAATCCCTTCAGTCAGTATCTTCAAACAATCCATCCTTAAAAGCGTTTTTAATATTATTTTTTATAGCTAATTGATATGCCAACCGACGCAAATCCATATAGATATACACCTCTAGAGAATATTTCAAAGAGTCATAGATAATGAGCGATGATATCGGGATTTGCTCGTCTTTACCTGTTAAGAACGGCATGTCTATAAATAGGATGTCGCAGATAATTCTTCTTTTACTTTCATCTCGTCCGCGCCCTGTTCACGTGGGTGTCGCGTTTTCGAAATATTGTTAATACAATTTAAATTTTCTCAAGGTGAGTTTATCTTACTAATTTTTGTTTATTTCATAGCAAAGGTATTTGAAAACAAGAGTTTATAATATTGATAACTGCTAACGTCTAAGATTGTTATGCTTAAGAGGAAGTAAATACTAAACCACAAAGTTACAACTTATCGACTTCCTTGCGAATTAAATATAAAATAGCTACATTATCAAGACGCTTCTATAGTTATTGATTACGCGGAGATTCGTGAAGCCTATTTTTCAGTTAAAATTAATTGTTATTTTGGTCGAAAAAGTCTGACGGCGTACCTACTAGTATACCTTATTCATCTCGTATACCTTGTTCATATTACAAAGTCCCACATAGCAGACAAAAAATAGGTTAATTTTGTTTGTGAAACAATTATTTAATATATTATATTGATTCTGGTTTGTTTTAATAGTGTTTTAGCACATTAACTGAAATCTGGAAATTTACGTTCTAAAAATTGTTATATGGGACGTCTTAAAATTAACGAGGTATAAATGTAACGGGTTATCGTCGCTTATAGACAACTTCAGCTCGAGGAGTTTGGTTATTACATTATCAAAATAAAAAAATAGGGTCCTCTTGAGGAAGCCTATATTTTTTTCACAAGGAAAAAATCCATACTAGGACTTCCCAGTCGCTATGAGAATGACGGGCGGATTGTGTGAGACTCCTGTGTAAAAACCCCTGGGTTTTTTATCGTGCTGCAGGAAATCGACCGTGGGAGCAAACTATGCTATCTGCCGCGGTACCGGCACGCGGACGGCCTTCTCAGGTGGCCTCAAATTATGGAGAATAAGTGCAGTTGACCGCCTCCAGAAAGCCTTTGTAATGGGCAGTGTGTTGAAACACACACACTGCCTTCCTCCTGTATGGGCAGTGGACTATCTCAAGTACCACATGTTCGTGTTAAGGTGTTATATCCCTTTCGAGATGGAGACATTTGTGTCTCTTTTAATGTCACTTTTTTTAAATGAGACATAAGTGTCTCCTTTGTTCCACTTGGCTGTATCCAATTTAAATAAATTTGCGATTATATGCCATTCTCAACGTGACTAGTAGCCCAGCTGATCTCCATTCTCCGGGTAATTAATTACACAAGACATTTCTATTAATTGACATGCATATTTATATATGATACATTTTTAATCTATTTTTTTTTTTAATTTCAAATGTCTGTCTTCATTAAATGTCAAATCATTCCTGCACTGTTCCTTTAACATTTCATGTTAAATATATTTCCATAGGTTTATCACAGAATGGTATAAAATAATCGCTCAGGTGATTTGGCTAAAATATATACAATATTTAATAAAATTTTAATAGATGGCTGTCTGTACATGGACAATACATCAGAAAAAGCGAGAAATAATAATTATCATAAAAAAAGTACTAGTTCGACACTAAAGAAGGCGCTGCCACAGCTAGTCATTAATAATTTTTTCCAACTACGTTTTAAACACTAATATATCCTCAACTTCATATACGTTTACGACTCATTAATGTTTAGAAGGGGATCAGACATGATTACAGATTAACGAAATTAAAATTACGATTACCTTTGCATTCGATAATCATTAATCTGTTTACAGTTTGCCCATCTATGTGTGACACTTATTATAAGGTACCTAACTACTTTTGTATATTTCTAGATGCCCTGGTTTGCATTCATCATTTTTACAGCGAGCTTTTACGGTACCTGTAGATCTACTAAAACGTCCGGTGAGCTGTCCCCTTATAATACAATATTTATTTGCATTATAAATTCTGCCTGCAACTCCTTTCACGTTGGTAATGATGAAAAATATTTTTTAAGTCAAATAAGTTACAGCTAAATAATAGCGTTTTGGATATTTCATATTCCACAATCCCTGAATACCCGTCAGTGCATGTAACTAATAGTTTTTTTTTTGGCTCGTCAAAGTAACTGCAGCGCATCTCACGATACGTACAGCATTTGCATTTCCTAGCCTAACGCGGTCCGCAAGCGTTACTCCACAAATAGAACGAAGAGATCGCATTTCCGCTGCATTAATTGTACTTTCATGCTCGTCCTGATATATCCCGGCCTCACTGCCATACAACAATGTGGGCGCTGCATTTCATGCTGTCTACGTAATATTTTGACTTTTCAGAACTGCTCCTAGCGCACCATTAACTTTGTTACCAGCAATAACTCGTCTCTCTACATCCATATCTATAGGTATACAATATCACTTGTTCTATACTTTAATTATTAACTTTTATCACATAATCCGTTCTTAAATAATTTATTTTAAATAAGAGAACTTTGTTTCGTCACTGTTATGAAAAATGTAGCAATAATTTCTATGAGTACAAGGAAGTTAAGGTAATTTATTATTGTGTTAATAGCCGGGCAGTAGACTTGAGGAAGTCTGCTGCCCGGATGAAAGGGAGGCGGTGCACGGTGTCCAGCGCGCCGCCTGAGAAAGAGGTTTTGGAGGGGTAGACTTTTACTCCCACCCCTCCCCCAGAGAGGTAGCCTCGACAAGGCCTTTTGTTCCCTGGGCGTCTGGACGAATTTGGCTTCCCAGGCCCGTGTGGAGCAATCAGAGGGACACTCCGTGGGTTTTTAGTCAGTAAGAGTCTGACACGCCGGGGTCGCTGCCCTCACGGCGTCCCTGATGGTCCTATGTAGGATTTTCTCCCGGGATACAAAAAAAAAATTATTGTGTTCATAAAAATATATCTGTCCCGTCATTGTAAAGGTATCGAATGCTCGCTAAACTTAGCAAGTCATTAAAAAGAAAGTCATTTCATTATTACGTAAAGTAATTTTGGTGCGGACAGATACTTTCACAAGACATAATACAAATAATTTAAATTTTTAATATATTTTGGAGTTGTCATTTTAACGTTTCTACCTGTAATGAGCAATAATATATTGTAAATCTCGGTTGTTTGGATTGACGTCCGAGTATGAAACACGAGCGGTTGTGTTCTCTATTTCATTCATCGGAGAATTGTTGATCCATCGTTATTGTGGTCTTCTGGATGTGTTGTTCTTGTTTTATGGATCTGGATAGCGACAGGAAGGCAAAATGCTTCGGGGAATTGGTGATTTTTCTGATGGCGTGGGTTCCAGTGTGCGTCGCTTAGCTTGGTGGTTGTGAAATCAATCAGAGACTACTGAATATAAAAAAATACTGACGATGGGTTCAAAAGGACTTATATCCGGAGCCGTAATATTAAAAAAACGACATTTCGGCTATAAGCAATGCTGCGCCGCGTAGAAACTGTTCGTAAAATTGACAGTCAAGGTATTCTATATATTAGGTTCTTACATATGAAATTGGCGTTTTGTATGGGAGGAACAAAAAGTCGAATATTTTTTAATATAATATATTTAATTAATCAAAGTATGAACAATTATTTTCTATGCACTTTTGCCATCTCATAGGTAGTTCATTGATCCCTTTACTAAAAAAACCAGTCGGACGGGAATCAATAAAATCTTTGAAGGCGATTTGGACTGCCCCATCGGAGTTGAATTTTTTCCCTTGCAAGAAGTTATCCAAATTTCGAAAAAAATGGTAATCTGTTGGAGCAAGGTCCGGGGAGTACGGAGGATGTCTTAGACTTTCCAATTGAAGCTCTTCTAATTTAGTAGCCGTCTGTTGCGCAGTGTGTGGTCTAGCGTTGTCGTGAAGCAGCAGTGGCGTGGAGCGATTGACTAGCCTAGGTTGTTTAGCCGCTAGCTTTTCCATCATGGTTTGCAATTGCTGACAATAGACATCAGCCGTAATAGTCTGGCCAGATTTGAGAAAACTGTAATGAACAATACCGGCACTAGTCCACCAAACGCTTACAAGTAACTTTTTTGGGGTTAATTTTCGCTTGGGGCAGGATTTGGCTGGCTGGCCAGGATCCAACCATTGCGCTGAGAGCTTCCGATTATCGTAAAGAACCCATTTTTCATCACAGGTAATGATTCGGTTTAAAATACCTTCATTATTGTGCCGGTTTAGTAATGTAACGCAGCAGTCGACGCGCGTTTGCCGGTTTGCTTCAGTCAATTCGTGAGGTACCCACCTTTCAAGCTTTTTAATCTTCCCAATTTGCTTCAAGTGAATTAAAACAGTTTTATCACTAACATCGCAGCCTGCAGCTGACTCGGACGTGGTTTGCGATGGATCCGCTTCCACAATAGCCTTCAACTCTTCATTATCAACTTGAGTCTCAGGCCGTCCACGGGGCTTGTTCTGCAGGTCGAAATTTCCAGAACGAAAACGTTGGAACCAAAAACGAACTGTGCTTTCTTTTGCAACACGACCGCCATACACATCATTCACCCTTCGAGTTGTTTCCGCAGCACTAGTGCCATGGCGGAACTCGTACTCGTAAATAATGCGATATTGTAAGTTTTCCATTTTGTAAAATGAGTGACGCAAACAGAAAAAAACAGAAGAAAAAAAGAAATGAATGACGATCATCGAAGCACAAATACATGAGTCTATAGCTGTACAAATTTGAATTTGGAATTCCTTACCAAAGAGGAGAAATTTGTGATTAAAGTGGCCAGTACGAAAAACGCCAATTTCATATGTAAGGACCTAATATATGACCCTACAGGCAGTGGCATGCATCCCATAGATGATTAAAAGGATTTCCTTATTATAATTGAACATTAATAAATATATTGACTTAAGATCTTGTATCTGTGGTGACCTAGTGGATGATGGAGAGGTTTCCATGCGCGGCAACGCGAACGATCTTAGGTTCGAATCCTGGTACGTTCCTCTGGATTTCCAGATCACATTTAGACACCACATGCTCACCGGTGAAGAAAACATCGTGAGGAAACCCGCGTAGCATCTAATAGAAATGTCATGTGTCAGTGCCTTGAGAACGGCGATTAGCTGCGCTTCTGGTTACATTGGGCACGACACTTATGCTCATAGTGGATATAGCCTCTGATGTATCTCTGCTCACCCCGAAAGGGAGCGTGTGGATATATCATTATTACTAGCGAAATATTATATTATAGCTTACAAGGGGTTTAATCCACACAAAAAAAAAACACAAAAAACGTGGCAAAAGGTTTAAGAGGAAAGAAATTGAGAACTATAATATATTGGTATACTGTGTTGTATTTAAAAATGTAATTATATTGCAGGTATCGAGCAGTTCTGGGCTGACGACTACAAAGTGTTCGAACAAATATATGGAAAAACATCTGACAGAGATATTTACGGAGCCATATTACCGGCTTCATATAAACAGGGTGTTTTCAAAACCGACGCATCTGATGAGAAGAAACACATCCCTCCTGTTATCGATAAAAATCCACACGATTTAGACGATGATGATGAAAAATCACCAAAACGAGCGAAAGGTAGCCCAAAGCCTGCAGTATCCACTTTTAATTTTATTAAATATGAAAATTATAAACCGATTAGTGAAAACAGTGATCCCGAGACTTACAACTACTTAAAGCATTTAGAAAAACTTGAAGATCATAAAGATTTATCTGCGTCATTAAATTTTAAACCATTTATTAACTATAATGAACCTGATCCCAAAAATACGGAATCTTATAAAAGTATACAGGATATAATTGACGCTCATGAATATAATAAAGGTAAAAAAAGAGAGCCCCAGGATTTAAATAATGGGAAAGATTCAAGAAAGAAGCCAGTGAGAATTCCTTACAGTTTTACTTCTAAGAGATGTATTTCAGGGCGTTGCAGAAAAAGAAACAATCAAATTAGAATCGGACCCAGACCTTACGTAAGAAGAATTAAGAATAAACACATAAAATACTAAATTATAACAATAGATCAATTAACAGAGATAAAAATGTAAAAGAAAATCATATGAAAGAATAAAACAAAAATATACATACTTTGTACACGTATCTATATGTTAGTAGAATATGATGTGTGTGTATATTTATATATGTATAGATGTCTGTAGGTGCGTATAATTATCTACGACACTTTTATATTGACTCTAGAGCTGTGTATCTATACTCTATTGTTCTCTTCCTGGTTGCCATCTGCGCGTTGATATAATAAATGAGTGTCATCGTAAAATCAGCGTTGCGTGGCTAAGCTGGGCACTTAGTATTTGCTGAGCTGATTTCCCTTTGGCGTGTCACAACACACGGGATTTGATTTTGTTTTATTCAATGTAGATTAGCTTATCGTTTTATGTTGTATGTTATGTTGTGTGCCAGATAAATGCTTTTTCTTTTTTTTCTGTCTAATTTTATTTTAATAGATGCTAACTTAGAAATAGAGAGAAAAACAATTGTATTTAAATCTTTATTCATAAGCATATTATTTATTAAATAATAATAAAATCAAAATACAATATCAATCCTTCAATTTAATTTTCTAAGGAAAATTAATGAAAAAATTCTTTTAATGCATGTTCACTCATATTTTTATTTAATATTTATTTGTTAATTAACGTATATTAGTAAGTTTTGTTAGCGCTTTATGAAATATTGTCAAATCGATTATCAACAATCACGGCGTCCTGTATTGTTGATACAGAGAAGACAATATTTTTTTTAAATAAAAATTAGAGGCGCTTTGGATTGTTGACTCCAACCATTGGCCCACTGTTGGACCTGTCGTGCCTCCTCCGCCAGTTTTTTTACATTTGCTTCTCAGTTATATGGACTAATTCGATGTAAATATTTATCACTTATTGTATAACAAGCTTTTCCAAGCATGTTCATAACTGAAGACGTGGTAATGATATCTTATGAGACTTTTAAGTTAACTTTTAAAATGTCAAAACAAGGGCTTGTACTAATTTTCAGTTCATTTGTTACGGAGAAGCTAGTCCTCATTTTTAGATATAATATTCCGCAGATTCTCTGGGAGATGTGCTTGTCTGCGGGCCCTAGAGTTTGGCGTCGGCTTTATTCTCTGGATTCTGGCCCTGTAGTTGAGTAGTGAAGGCGGAACGTTTAAAGAAAGATTTAATTGAATCCCGCCCTCTAACTGCCGAAATTGATAATCTATCTATCTTTAATTCGTAGATAGATAGATCTACCTCTCACTTTCAAACCTGTGTACGCGAAAAGAGATGTGCTATAGTTGCTACAGTAATAAATCTAAGATAGGGGATTGGATAGGTTATTAATTTTGACCATAAGTAGTGTGAGGAGGTTTAAATATCTCTGTTCATGTCGGAAAGGACATAATGTATTATTTATTTTTATATTTTCCACGCAAAATCAAAAATAAGAAAAATGCTTTGAATAACTATAAAAAGTTATTCAGTATGATCCATTTTTCCATCAAATTTATTTTAGTACTTTTTATTCAATCTATTTCGATATCTTAAGCACATTATACTCTCAAGAACAGAGAGGAGTGGTATACCATCATACGTCGGATGACATCCTAGGGGGATTCGCGACCTTCAGCATGGAGAAAGTGTTTTGCTCGTCGTTATACAGTTCATAGAATTATTTTGTACAATTTTCTATCCTTTTTGTCAATTCATGCAGGTAATATTTCTATGAAATATACAGTCATTTTTACTTCTGTGTCACGTTGGGCACAAACCGCAATACATGCAAAACTGGCTATATCGCTGTATTAAAATATTGCTGATGATATACTATTATAGTATGAAAGTTCAGTAAATGAAGTTTGGATTCGTGTCACTCTGCCGTCCGTTCGAAGTCTGGCTAAGCATGTTTCTGCTCTTCTTCTTATTCTCTTCTATGCTCTGCAGCAGGAACGGCGGGGCTGAGGACTGTTTATGCTGTCTGTTGTCCAATTCTCTTGTCAGTTCTTCTACAAACTCCCCACCCGTCTGCCTAGAAGAATACTGTTGTTAATAACTTGTAGGCACATATCGATGGGTTCTAGTTCGGGCAGTAGACTTGAGGGAGTCTGCTGTCTGAATGTGGCGAAGACGGAGCGTATGTGCTTTACGGGCTTCCTCATAGAGAGGTCCTAGAAGTGGGCTCTCTATACACAGCCTACCCAACACCTATTAAGCGAGCGGGCTTGCAGAGTCACGCCTATACGGTAACTCATATCTCGGCTAGGACTAAGAAGTTCTCTAACTCTTACTTTTGCTGACTTGTTGAGCTCTAGAATTTTCTTTCTGCGACCGTGTTTTCATCGTCCTATGATATTGGGTCCTTAAAACGATGCGTGAAGAGATTCGACTCCTCTTTTTTGTTGCGAACTGCTAAGGAGTGGAATTCGCTTCCTGCGTCTGTTCCAGCATCTTACTACAAGGAAATCTTCAAATGACGAGAGAATCGGTTTTTATTGGATGAGCGTGTTCCACAATCGCCTCATCATCTACAATTTCATAAGATGAGATTCAGATTAAGTGCAAGCCTGTCTGTAATGAAAAAAATAGGGAAAAGCAGACATTTGGATGGAACGTACCGCTCCGAGGGTCTGGCGCTCTCGACGTCTGCATCGCTGCCCATGTACATGGAGTACCCACGCCGCGACAGCTCCTCGTCAGGAACGAGCCCAGGGTTTTGGAAGGCGTGATTCTTGTCGGAATTCATCTTTAATTTCCTATAAATGAAACGAATAAGGTTGTTTACGCGCTGTATCCGATCGAAACCCGTGAGAATGCGTTCCAAAATAGATGTAGATGTATTTTCATCCATTCTCCCTTATTAATAACAATAATATATCAACACGCTGTGTTCCTTTAGGAGTAGGCAGAAATAGATTAGAGAGTGTAGTGGCAGGTGGACCAATTTTTCTAAAATTTTACATTTTCAAAATTTGGTAAAGCACAGAGTGTCTAAAAATTGTGCTGTAATTTTTTTTTTTATTAATTCATACTATTACAATTAATGGTAAAAAGACTGGCGGGGGAGGGTGGCGGCAGGCAGATATTTTTGACACACCTAAAAAAAAACATGTTCCGTTCCGAGTCTACCTTTGTGATTCCGTTCAAGCTTTAATGTAGCCTGTGTCATAAAAACGGAAAATAAACACTTTTAAATTTTTAATATTAGTAAAGATGATGGGCACTGACTGTATCCTCATCCTGCCGGTGGCCTGCATCTCGTTGACCTTCCTGCTGAGGCTGGAGACGCGCGCGAACAGCACCACAGCCATCACGAACACCAGCGCCCAGGCGCAGCTGAACACGCTCACTATTATGATCGTTTCCTGCTCCTGGAATCAACAACAACATTCTAATTACTTGCGATATTTGCCTATACCCCAATACAAACAGGATAATAGTGAAATTCTGGCCGACTTCGTTCATTCCGAGGCGGATTTCCAAATCACATCAAGTAGGCGCGAGCTTCAGCCACATTTCGCGAAGGGAGCTCGCTGATGAATATAATTGGAAACAGTCAATTGCGCAGGATATATTTGGTGCGTGAATAAGCCCCTCTTAACCCCCAAGGACGGGAAACTGACTCAAATCTGATGCAGCTCAAGCAGAATGCAGTGACTGGGAAATGATAAATGACCGTTTGGCTTGGATCGCACATAATATGGACATGTTGTCAATTACTATCAAGTTTATTAATGACATACAGTTGACAAAAGTACTCTTTTTTTAATCTGGGGGAAAATTCAGCATAGGACCATCAGGGCCGCTGTGCGGGCAGCGACCCTGGTCTGTCAGACTTCGCCTGACTGAAAGACCCCTCCCTGATGTCCCTGTAATTGCTCCACCTGGGCTTGGTAAACCAAATTCATTAGACACCCAGGGAGCAAAAAGTTGTGTTGAAGAGGGCTCTGAGAGGGGTGAGAGTAAAGAGCCCGCCCCTCCAAAACCTCTCAGGCGGTGCGTCGACCTCTGCACCGCCTCCCACTCATCCGGGCAGCACACTTCCTTATGTCTACTGTCTGGCTTAATAAAAGTGCCCAACGTAACCTGACTTAGAAGTTAGAGCTAAAATAATTTAATACAATGAAATTTCAGTTATGCAGACATGGGGAGAGTGTGGGAAATATTCAATAATAAAGGATTCCGTTCTAACAATCCATATACTGGATTCATCCAATAATTCACTAACGAACTCATGTCTTACATTAATTATTAGAATTATTACGTATCTATCAGATTCTGTCATTAGATTAATTTATATCAATGAGAAGTAAAAATAAAAAAACTAGAAGGGCCATGTGAGAGAGGGGGAGGATCAGTAGCTTTTGCCCTATCTTGAAAAAGTTCAAGGTCCGGTACAAACATATATTTGAATGTTTTTTCGCTGTACAATCATGACCATTTCCTGCGTAAATTGGTAAATTTGTTGTCATTAAAACGCCTTGCAAAAATTAATAGCAATTACTTGCAATAAGAAATTTGCACTTCGTGCCGACTGTAACTATAAATAAACTTTTTATTCGTTTCAATTGCTTATAATAATTCAAGTGATACAAGAACTTCAAAATTCTACACATTTTAAATTAATTGAGCAATATTTATTTGTTTTAGAACAATTTATTGCAAGTTCAGAAACTTAGCGCCAAATCAATAACATTAGTGTTATTGCTTTGACGTTGAGTTTCTCTGCCTCTTCAGGGGCGAAATTTTTAAAGTGATCGTTGTAGTGTTTTCACAACACCATCACTAAAATAGCATATTTCGTTATCAGTGCGATTGTATCCAACGATTTTTTTTGTTGAGAAATTTTGTAGTAAAATATTCTTCGATAAAATTATACTATTTAAAAAAAAAAAAACAAAACGCATTTATATTTGCCAATGTCCTTGAAGAGGTTAAAGGCGATTTGCACCAACAAATTAAATTTAAAGTTACTGCTTTGTCCAAATTGCCTTATACGATTGATAATTGAGTATTAGAGTTAATTCTGACTTACCATTACAATAAGCACTCAAATAAACACTAAATTAATCTGTTAGGAAACAAACATTAATATGCATTTTGTTGCTAACTGTCGCCGAGATGACTTTCGAATGTCGACCATCTGAATATTGAATAATCGAGGGTACATTAAGACGGCAGTTTAGCTCACGATTGAATAAGATTATTATAATTTTTGATTGTAAATTTGTCTGAATCTAGTTCAAGTTGCGACTAATTTTGCGTAAATCTGATTTAGTTTCCATGTATTTCGTATAATCGAAGAGTTTTGAGAAATATATTATTTATAGCTTAAAATTAATTTTTAGCCAATTCCTTTCCAGTGCAAGGCAAATGCCTCCCTTGCCTTATTCCAGTATATTTGTAAACTATAGAGTTAGAGAACATCTTAGTTCTAGCTGAAATAGAAGTCAGCTTAAAACTATGGCACCGCAAGTCAGTGTGCGCGGTTCTATTATGAAGGGGGGGGGGGTGGGGGAGTGTGGCCAGGGCCAGATCTAAGGACACAACGAAGACGAGCACATCATCCAGAGTCTCGCTCGGCTTTGTTGTGAAGGTCTGTCAAGGATATCAACATATTCTGTTGAAAAAAGAAATATCCAGAGTACTACACTAAATAATATATTTAATAGGGTGGGCGAACTTCTCCAAAAAAATGGCGGAAAAATAGAAGCCTTTTAAGTTATTCAAGGGAAAGGTTGATTTTAAGGAATATTTCGGTTCTTATGCAATAAATGTATGCAATGTTACAAAGCTGCTGTACATATTTTTTTATTTAATTAATTCGTATAATTGAGATAGAAAGATAAAAGTACTGAAAGGATTATTTACATTTATAAACAATGTTAAGCTAAAAAGCTAGGATTTGTTTTATTGGCTGTTACAAATGCACGTTACTGGGATGCCTCTATGTATTTATTTGTGATAATAATACCGATACATTTTAAAAATAAACGAAGGATACCCAAGCGATATCAATCGATATCACTTGTCGTATTTCTTAAACTAGATAAAAACACTTAAACTGATAAGCTTCAAAGTGATATCGAAAGAATTTCCTTTGATAAATAATAATTTTTATTACGCTTTTGTTAGACTATGCCATCATAGATTTTTATAATTATTTGATTACCATCAATAACCACGAATCACAATACTTTACAGAGTAAGCAGAGAAATATCGGTGATTTAGAGACAGCTTGTACAAAAACCCCTAAACATTATATTTAATAACATAATATTAGTATAGATTATTTACTAATATTATAAAGCTGAAGAGTTTGTTTGTTTGTTTGTTTGTTTGAACGCGCTAATCTCAGGAACTACTGGTTCGAATTGAAAAATTATTTTTGTGATGAATAGACTATTTATCGAGGAAGGCTTTAGGCTATATAACATCACAATGCAACTATTAGGAGCGAAGAAATAATGGACAATGTGAAAAAAACGGGGAAAAATATTCATCCTTGAAGGCTTCCATTGCGTGCGCTGCGAAAACGGTTCAAGATACCAAAAATATATGTATGAAAGAATTATTCCTCTTGAAATGATCTAAAAAACAGTATATGTCTATCTTTTAAGATTAACTCACTAAAACCGTTTTTATGGTAATCGAATTTGGTCGAAATTAATGCATTATTTGTTAAGAGTTGTATCAACGTAATATTAATCTTTATCCAAATAAATGTGTTGTTGATTAAGAGTATTTAATTGTGAACAAAATTGTCTTTGACATCACTTAATTTCAATGAACATCTTAGAAGATATTACAATAATTTATATAGCAAAACGTTTGCCGGATCAGCTAGTAATATATATTGTAACACACTGTACTCGTATCACTTCGGTGTGACCAGAAATACATAAGTAACTGTATCAACTTGATTCCTTTATGTCGTTCCAAGCATTACTCGACCGAAGTATGGTTGGGAAAAAAGAAAGAAATCTTGTATCATTATTTATTAAGTAATCTATTGTGATACGCAAGAAATGTAAAGAAAATGTATAATTCAATTATTAAGATAGGCAACTAATTAATATTGATGACGGAAACTTGAGAATGATATATCACATTAATAAACAATGAAATGATTAAAATTACTTACTTCTAAGAAATAATGATAACAATAATTATTTACTATAGAAAATAATTGCTGATAAAATACTAATTGATATGTTATCACAGAAAAAAATGTTATGATAACGAAATTAACATACACCATTAAAACATAATTTTCGTAAGAATCAAATTCAAAAAGAATTTTATGGTATTGGTCTCGAGATCTTCATACCGTTTAACAGGCAATGAATGTCGTGTTAGCTAAGCCTTCTCCCCCTCTCCTAGTCTTCTTCCCTGCCCCTCTTTCCCCCTACCTACCACTCTGTTGTTGATATTTTTTATTACAGAGAAGTTTGCGCTGGAACTTAATCTCACCTGATGATGAGGTTGATGATGGAGAGCGCTCACGCAATAAATACCTGTTCAGTCGTCGTTTAAAGATTCCCATGCTGTAAGATTCTAGAAAAAATCCGTTTAGTAGTTTTTGAGTTTATCATGGACGGACAGACAGACAGGAACCGTGTTTTATAATATGTAGTAATAGAGACTTCCAGGTTTTAGGTCCAGTGAATTGGATGTTATCTCGCCGGTTAAGCCAGTAGGAGTCTAGCATTTCGGGGTCACTGCCGCCACAGGATTTTCCTCAGGCTGCCAAAAATAGTCTCGGAATATTATACAGAATTTAAAGAGGAGCTTGTAATTTTTCATATGATTAAATGTAGTAGAGAATTTTCGCTTTTTAAAGTGCCATTTGTGAAATCAAATTACGTTTATAATACTTTTATTTTTTGCGCCTGTGATGTTGCTATTCTATCGTATACATTTGGCTCCTTTAGAAGAATAGTCATTAAAAATTAATGTCTGTCAATTATTTTTTTGCTTTTGTGTGTTTGTTTTCTTTTATACAATTAATTAGTTAGTTTTCTCTTATTGTATTGTGTCCCTTAGTTTGATTTTTTTTTGTGGAGACTTTGCTGGTTTAAATATCTTTTTATGTATTATATTTTTTATTATTTACTATATATGTAGGATGGATGTTATTGTGTGAAATATTATAATGTATGAAATAGTAAATGCGTAGATCGGAACGTATGGCAGTGAAAGATAGAAAGAGAGAGAGGATAAACGGTTTTTTTTCGATGCGAGTGCTCTGTAATTTTAAGACGACAAAAGTGTTAAGACGTTAAATTATTTTTGAGAAAGTGCAATAAAGAAGTTCATAAAGTTTATTTGGTATTTATTTGGTTTGAAGATCCCCAAAACTACATATATTGTGTATGATTTCTAAAAAAATTAAAAATAATATAATTAGAAAACATGACAGTTATTACGATTAGCCTTTCAGATGATACATACTGTAAAATACCGTGTCAGGTTTATCATTGCTGTTTACTTTGGTCGTGTTACGTAAATGATTATTCAGTGTAGAGATGAGTCGACCGCGCGGTATTCATTACTCACAGAGATTGCACGAGCGGGATTACTCAGGCGTATCAAAAAATATCGAATTCCACGAATATTAGTCCTCTACAAAATTAAAACTATGTAATTAACAGCTAAGTGTGGGATTCACCGGCAGAATGGAATAGTGCCGTCCTCTTTATCATACTGAGCTGTCGTAAAAGCGTAAGAGCCGACTAAGGCATACAGCAAGCCAAATTACAGGCAGATTGCTAGCATTTAAGCTGCTGCATGCACCTTCTTTGGACATTCGCCAACCCGCATTGGGTATTGTGTGCTAGGTTTCATGTCCAAATATCTTCTTATGGATTCCAAAAATATAGTGGAATAAGGGAATGAATACTTTTGCCCTGCAGTGGGGCGAAACTGAATAATAATAGTTCAACAGCTAAGATGTATAAATATGCAGTTAAACACCATGTTATATAATGGTTACTTTAAAATTGCGAAATCATTAAAAGAAGATTTCAATCCCTATTTCACTCTCTTAAAGGTAGAATATCATAAAATCCACATTTAGGAGGCAACCACGTAATAAAAACAAACTGATATATACAAAACTTCTAACTTTTGTATTTCAGGGCAGCTTGCACCATCCAATAAAATATAATACTTATATAAAACGCTATTTAATCAAAGCGGCTTAATTAGACCTTAATAGTGATATAAATAGAACAGTTGTTAAAACTGGATAATGTTTCCGAGCAAGGCAATAAGTAGAATTTAATGCTAATAGCGTTTTATACAAGTTTAAACTAGATTTAACTTGCTGATGTAGCCGCGATTAGGATCAATGGTTATATATAGGTCACGAGAAGTCTTCTTATATACCACTATAGAAAGAAGGTGGATAGAAGTTACATAAAAAGCCGTACTTTGTTATACTTGGACTTTTAATAAATATAATAATAATATATTCCTTTCGGGGTGCGCAGAGATACGTTAGTGGTTGCATCCACTTTGCGCTGATATATCGTGCCTAACGTGACCAGTAAGTGCAGCTGATCGCCGTTATTACAGCGTTAATACACATGACATTTCTATTAAATGCTACTCGGGTTTCCTCACGGTGTTTTCTTTTACCGGTGTGGACGTGGTGCCTAAATCTGTGCTTGTTCTGGAAAAATCCAGATGTACATGCCGAGATATGAACCTACGGCCAGTCCCGTTGCCGCGCATGAATACCAGTTCCTTATCCACCAAATTTTAAATAAATACACGTTTTAAACGCCAAAGTATTACAAGATAATGCTTTTTATGATTCTATGAGATCCTTTACACTTTTTTTTTTGTTCACCCGGTGGAAATCCCTACGGACCGTCAGGGGAGCGGTAAGGGCCGCTCCCCCGGTGTGTCGGACCTGCCCCGACTAAAACCACCGGGGTGTTCCTTCTCCCGTCTGCTGGATGCTAAGGGCAAAGCTGAGCCATCTTCCTCGGCATCCGGCGACGTCCAGCCTTGTTCGGGCTTCATCTACTAGGCGGGGAGCTGTTAAATAGCCGCCGCCCCCAGCGTACACCTAACACATTTCGGGGAGAGTGGTGTGAAAGACTATTTGGTTTAAGCGAATTTTTTGGTTTTATAGTAATATATACATATTTTTGTAAAGGGTAAAAAAAATGCTGATTCCGAAAATATAAATGTTACTATATCACCAAAAAAAATGTATACAAGTCGTTCTGTAATATACGAGTGGGCAAGTCATTGTTTTGTATGCATGTATTTCGGTTTTGAAGCTTAGAAATAATAGCCTTTCACCTCTCGATATGAATATATTTTTTGGGTCTAATTATGCGATAGACTTTTGAAACTTAACATTTGTGTTCAACTAAATGTATAATTTTATATTTATTATTTACCGTTATTCTCGAAACACCGTCACTTAAAGATGTTGACTAAATACGATAAGCACTTTAATGACATCGATATGTTTCACTCAAGCAGTAATTAAGTTTTTAAGGCTATTATTTCAAAACTTTAAAACCGAAATACATGCATATACCAGTAGCGTTCATTCCATAAATGCATGAAAACATTGCATGCCCTTACGATAAATAAGTCTACAATAAATTTCTTTAATTTAAACAATAAAAGTAACCCTTTATATTCATATCTATTCTATTTTCATGCCATCTATCTGCCCTATGAAAGTAATATAATATTTATTATCGTTATATAATATTCAAATTCATTATGTGAATCTGCATACCTTATTCAAATACCCTATGCACGTCATTGATGCATACAGAATAAAGACTTGCCCACACGTATATTACAGAACGACCCAAAACAAACTAACAGAAAGTAATTTGCAAGTGTAACGTCTTTTTTATAATTTACAGGCGGAAGGGTGAACTCAGTGACACCTGGTGGAAGGTGAAGATGAGTCCGATGATGAACCGCGTCCGCCCAACAAATGCATATTCATTGTTCTCTTAAAGACTCCCAATTCATAACATCGTGAAAATATAGTCGCTGGAAGCATATCCCACTCCTTAGCTGTACGCACGATGAATGTAGAAGCGAATCTTTTCTAGCGGATATAATAACGGTGTTTATAATGAAAACGACTTGCCTGGTTGTAGTTTATTATTATTACCAATTTTAAAGATATGCGCTGTGAAGTAATTGTTAAAATAAATAAATACCGAAATTTATTCCATATCTACGAACACGCTGTATAGTGTTAAAGAAAAGTTGTAATTAATACATACAAACACCTAATTATGTAGAGTTAGTAATAATAATGATGACTAACCATGCTTCAAGTGTTCGGCGGCCGCATGATTCGATGGTGCTGGCACGAAAGCGCGATTGCAACTGGACTGTTATCAGCTAGATACGACTGATAACGCTCGGCCATCTCGTGGTATATTCTTGGAGATATATCGCTGCGTTATCACCCGACTGATGTAGCAATGGCTTTGCCTATCAACATTGATAACGAATACTTAAGGTTGTTAGGTTCTTTCCCTATTTGTAAATCTTTTACAAGAGTCGAGACCGGGTCTTACACACACAGATCAAATGGAGAGAGTTCTGATAGAGGGTGAAGTCAAAAGTGCGTGGAATCGGCAAGAGTGCATGAAGAGAGTAAATTAATGTTATAATAATAATGTGTACATCGTTTCTTCTTGGTGTAATCGCTTCCGAAACGCTAGTAGACCACCTTTAAGTTTCTTTCCCTGGCTGGCTACGCAAGTCGAGGTTCGTACCCCCAGGGGTGTCCTTGCTTTGTCTCCGAACTCATAACTAGCTAATTAACCATGAAACATCGTGAATATTTTGAAAAATATTAAAATTAAAGCTGTTCCGGATTGTCCAAGATAAATTGAATTTTCCAAATTTCTCCTAAACGCGCTGCAATCAGAGATTCTTGTTTATAGTAAATCATTGAGCTTCCTTTCCTCTATTATCCATTTAGCTTTGGACTAGGAATTTTAGAACATCCTCTTTAATTGTAATAATTTAATGTGACCGTTTTTGCTTTATTTGCAACAAAATCTATATCCCTTAATTTTGGCTTCTCAACAAATTTTGATACAAGGCTACGATACTATTTGAATAATCTGCTTTTTTGAAACTGGGTCGACAAGGTGCCAACAGAGCACCTGATGGTAAGTACAGTGAAGTCGAAAAACGAAAGCGACTATCAAAGGACGAAAATCTATCGAATCTTCGTCTTCATGTTGGCCCATGAGTTACTAGACATACATATAACCAAAACGCGTCAGGCCAATATGAGTCACTATCACGGTCTTTACACACGTGTTCTGTAGTCATGACTAGTGTTGAAAATGCCCGGGAATTTTCCCAAAGTGCCCAAAACTTGTATGGGGAATATTCCCGGGAATTTACGAAATGTTCGCGGAAGTGCTGGGCACTTTGGGAAAATTCCCGGGCATTTTCATCACTAGTCATGACCCACTTCGAACAATCGTTCTACCACCACAAAGCCACCGGCTGCTTATTTCAGTGTTGACCTCAGAATATTCGCTGTTTATATATTTTTGGTCTGATATTTTTTATAAATTACTAGCTGATCCGGCAAACGTTGTTTTGCTATATAAGGTTTTGCAATATCTTCTAAGATGTTCATTGAAATTAAGTGATGTCAAAGATAATTTTGTTCACAATTAATACTCTTAATCAACAACACATTTATTTGGATAAAGATTAATATTATTATGTTGATACAACTTTTAACAAATAATGCATTAATTTCGACCAAATTTGTTTACCATAAAAACGGTTCTAGTGACTTAATCTTAAAAGATAGACATATACTGTCGTGGATATTTTTTTAGATCAATTCAAGAGGAATAATTCTTTCTTACATATATTTTTGGTATCTTGAACCGTTTTTGCAGCGCACGCAATGGAAGCCCTCAAGGATGAATAGTTTTCCCCGTTTTTTTCACATTTTCCATTATTTCTTCGCTCCTAATAATTGCATCGTGATGTTATATAGCCTAAAGCTTTCCTCGATAAATGGTCTATTCAACTCAAAAAGAATTTTTCAATTCGAACCAATAGTTCCTGAGATTAGCGCGTTCAAACAAACAAACAAACAAACTCTTCAGCTTTATAATATTAGTATAGATTTATTTATCAAGTGCATGCCAAATACTCAATGACCCCGAGCTAATCAGCGTACACAAACGAAATAAATTGGAAGATATAAATGTACCTAATAGGGATCTTATAGGATTTGCCCTTGTTACGCCAAACGAATCGTTACGCGAAAAGTTCATGGCTCATCGCATTCCGGCCTATGATTATTTTGACAGTAAATATTTACTTTAACTAAACAAAATATATAATATCAGTTAAATTCTGACTTGATATTGTGACTGTACTGCACCTGAGTCGTACTGCTAAACTTGGTGTCTATTTCTGTCAGCCCGTCAGCCGGCTTTTATATAGACGTGATAGAAATTAGCTAAACTCGTTGGGTTTCACGAACTCTCACCGGTGGCTCCTAGTAACCGTGCTGCAGACAGTGGTCACACCCTGGTAAACTCATCGGCTAGTGGCTAGCTTTTTTTTACACTGGCACAACATATTGACTACAGAGTACCTGATGGTAAGTACAGTGTAGTCCAAAAACGAAAGCGACCATCAAAGGATGAAAATCCATTGATAGGCTACATCGTCATGTCGGCCCACATATACCACGACTGAAGGTCTCTAGGTATATGAGCTACTGGAGATACACAAGCTGATCCCGAAACGCGACAAGCCGAAACTGGTCACTATGACAGGCTTTACACCCATGTACTGTGGTCGCGATCCAGACGGACATCGACGCCCTGCCACCTCGCTGCTGCTCATTTAGCACTACCCAGAAGTCACGTGTAGGGAAACTAGGATTAAGCCTACGGACGCGAGCAGCTTCGACTCCCACCATGATGTTTTATCGCGTTGCGGTGACTCCCCGCTTTGTGCAAGCTTGTCTACTTATTCCTCAACCGTCTTGTTAATGGCAACTGGTCTATCAAAGATTCTGGTAAGGCATCAAGGCAATGTTAAAGGCCTAGTTACATTTTAGTTTTTTTATCCTGGCTTGGACCACACCATGCCTGATAGTAAGCATGATGCAGCCTAAAAAAGCACAACGGCTATCAACAGTAAAGAAAATCAATCGAAAGTCGCAGTTATTATGCCGACTCGCACAAATATCTCTTCACGTTTCGTTTAAACGACCCAATATCTTAAGACGGAAGACCATTCTATAGCTCGATTCAACAAAAGTAAGAGTTAGAGAACTTCATAGTCCTTACCGGATAGTCGTGACTAGAGATGCCACGAATATTCGGCAACTATTCGGTATTCGGCCTATTCGGCCACTTTTTTTGCTATTCGGTATTCGGCCGAATAGTACATACTATTCGGCCGAATACCGAATACCAAATTATGTACAAAAGGCACGTTATATTACTCAAAATTATCTATTTATTTCCAAATTACAACACTTTAGTAATTAAAATTGATCAGTGGTAAGTTGTGATGGACGAAAATAAGCTTTTCAGCATTTTTTGGTAGCAAACGATTACGCTTTTCATCGTAAATGTTACTAGCCTCAGAAAATAACCTCTCACTAAACACGCTACTTCCAGGAGAAAAAAGATAAACTTTAGCAAATTTCGAAAGCTTTGGGTATTGTATTTCGTTTGTATTGGGTATTGTATTGTCTTTGCTGGCCGCGCCAACGCAACGAGGAGAACAGGTTGCAACTTGCCTTAATTCAGCTAACGCGCCCCCGACAAGCATGTATTCCATGCCGAATATTCGGCGGCCGAATATTCGGCGCTTCGGCCGACAGCGTTGCCGAATATTCGGTATTCGGTATTCGGCCAATTCACTATTCGTGGCATCACTAGTCGTGACTGCGCAAACTCGTCCGCATGAGTCTTTTATTATAATCGATTTAAACATCGTTCAGTATGCATTAAGCATGACATTGCACATTTCAAGCACTAAAAACTAAACAAATCAAATCCTCGAGTCACTTCGCAACAATTGATTATAATAATTACTTATTATTGATAATGGCTCCTCAATGAAACCATTGAGATTGGATATCTGTCAATCCAGTGCTTCTTGTGGCTAACCTTTGACTTACATCGACCTCTATTTTATGCAACATTTCCCAACCTTTTCAAATAACCTTTCAGCGGCACCTTACCAACGCGATACGCGGGCCCCTTTATAGCTTTTATTTGCAATATTTATGTTTACGTACATCGTCTACGCAGTATTGTTAATAATATATCATCACACCATATCCCTTTCGAGGTTATTCCCTTTAGCGCTTATATGTCGTGCCCAACGTGACCAGTGGCGCAGCTGATCGCCGTTCTCACAGCACTAGTACACATGACACTTCTACTAGATGCAATGCGGCTTTCCTCATGGTATTTTCCTTCACCGGTGAGCATATGGTGCTAACATTCATACTTAATCTGGAGAAACCCAGGTGTACGTGTCGGGATTCGAATAAACAACCATTCACCTAACCGCGCGTGGATATCATACCCTTGTTTAATAGACTACCACGATCAGCAGTATTATTGCAGGTAAAATTTAGTCTGAAGAGCGAAGCATCCCTTCCTGATACTAATCAGGATGTAGACTTCAGGGACTCTGTAGCCCGAATAGCCTGGTTGAGGCGCGTATATGTCCTATCCACTGCCTGACTCAAGGTTCTTGAAGAGTAAACCTCTTACATCCTCGCTGAGTAAGACCTTTCACTTCAAACCAGAGATTGCAAAAATTAAAGAGTCATCCTGTGGGTTTTTAGCCAGTAGGAGTCTAGCACATCGTCTCTGCCCTCACAGTGGCCGTGATGCAGATCGTTTCTTGGCTCACAGAAACGAAAAATTAAAAACTTGTCAGCTATTCACAGGTTATTTCATCTTAAAGCTGAAAGATGTTACATGTAAGCATTATTATTATTAGCCAGTCTCAGCCAACTGTATGGCAAAGACCTGCCGTTCCTATTCCCACTATATTTGTGGAACCAATGGATTGGACATTCACCAAGTGCGCTTGTGCAATGCAGGCTGACGGATGTACACTATGTACAGAGAAGATGATGCAGCAGCAATCAGCGTGCAATGCGGCATGCCGTATGCCGTATGCCTTAGTCGACTCTTACGACACCTCGGTATGATGACGAGGGAGGCACTATCCCATTCTGCCGGTAAACCTCACAGCTTTCTATGTAAGTGTAATGTGTGTATGTAGGGTAGTTTTAAATCGTTGTGTTAATAGTTTTTTGTATATACTCTCTCTCTGTCAATACATGCTTTCAAGTACGGTCGAGTTTTATTGTGCTCCGAATATTTTACGCAGGTGTGTGCTTTTTCTAGCAAAAAAAAAAAAACCCTTTCTCCCCCCTTCCTTCTCTCCAGAATGTGTCACTTGCAATATGCGACAGCCTAAGTATCTTAGGTATGAATATCCGCTGTGATCTCAATCCTAGGGATCATTTAGGATCTGTCATCTCTACAACATCACGTAGGCTTGGTGTCCTGAATAAGGTGCGACGGTTTTTCACGCCAAATCAACTGTTCCTTTTATATAAGGCTCAGGTCAGGCCTTGCATGGAATATTGTTCGCATCTTTGGGACGGTTCTGCCCAGTACTTACTTGTTGCCCTGGACAGGTTGCAGCGGAGGGCTGTTCGCGTTGTGAATGATCCTGAAGTGACTAAACATCTTGAACCGCTTCAGTTGCGCAGAGATGTGGCCTCACTGAGCGTTTTCTACCGTCTGTATCATGGCGAGTGTTCTGAGGAGTTGTTTAACCTTGTTCCACCCTCTCCCTTCCTGAATAGATCCACGCGTGCGGGTTTGCGGTGTCACAGCTATACGGTATCTCTCATCCCGGCTAGGACAAAGAAGTTCTCTAACTCCTTCTTTTGCCGTGTCGTTGGGCTGTGGAATGGTCTTCCGGCGAGCGTGTTCCCTCCATCCTATGATATGGGATCTTTTAAACGTAGCGTGAAGAGATATTTGTGCAGGCTGGCATGATCGCTGCGACTACCGATGGGTTTTTTGTTACCTTTCGATAGTCGTTGGCGTTTTTTGGACTGCACCATGCTTACCATCAGGTATGGTGCAGTCACTGTGTCGAGTCGGTATAAAAAAAAAAAAAAAAATTCTGTGGTGTTCTGGACATATATCTCAGTAAGCATTGCTATGATTTAATTCCCAGGATGTCAGTAGGTATAGCATTCTTTCTATCACTGTGCTGTAATTGATTAGGTATTCAGTGCCTTAAGGTGGCGTTTCGAAGGGAACAGCAGCGGCAGGCAGCAAGCAAAACGATAGGTTTGTATATATTTGCATTGGATCTTATTCCGATAAAGTAGCACTTTGTTTTGTTTGTAGCCGAGCAGCACAGTTTCGTTGCAAATTTATATATATACTGCCTTAAATTTTCGCTTTGTCAGCAGAATCCCTGAGATTGGAGCGTGGATCTCCGGGGCCTATGACCAGCAGGTTGAGAGCCACTGATTTAAGGAAAGAGAATATTCGAATTATTTTAAGCATGTCTTCCATTGTTATTCATCGGATCGTGACGGAGTTTTTACAATGAAGACTGACAATTATTGTTGTTAAGTTATTAAGAACTATAATTAAGACATTTTAAATTTTAACCGTCAGTGCACGAAAACCAATTATTTGTACTATAGTAATGCATGTTTCATGTTCTTTTGTTTGTGTAATATATCAGGGTTAGTAGCAGACTCGGATTTGGTTGGGTTAGGGGCAAGCAGGGCCCGCACCCTGGCCGCCAAAGTCCAGGGGTAGCAAGCTGGTACATCACCCAGCAGTGTAATCATCGAATAATACATAGAAAAGCGGACTAACCTTTTCATAAAAAATTGGCTGAAAAGTACAAGTCGTTGGTTTGACGTTTTAAGAGTTAACTCAAAAATCTCATAGGATATCGTTACCACGTCTTAAGTTGTGGTCGGTAAAAGAACGTTTTTCGTGAATATTTCACTTCTTAGGCGATAAATAAATTTTACATTTGAGACACTTTTTGTGCACAATATCTCTAATAATGTGGTGTAAACACTTTTTATTAAACTAATCTATATAGTTGAGAAACAAAAGTAAAGGGACTGGCGGAGGTTAGGTGGTGGCGGACTGTAGGCGGGCTGTAGACTTGTGGGATCTGCTGCCCGGATGAGAGGGAGACGGCGCGCACTGTCCGGCGTGCCGCTCGTCAGAAAGGTTTGGAGTGGAGGTCTACACCCACCTCTCCCAAAGATGAAACTTAAACAGACTGTCTGCTTTCCGGGAGTCTGGTAGAATCTGGATTTCCAGGCCCGGGTGGGGTGGTTTGAAAGACACCTCGGGGGGTTTAGTCAGTAGGAGTCTGACACATCGGGGTCGCTGCCCTCACAGACCCTTGTGGTCCTATGCAGGATAATCTCCCAGGTTAGAAAAAAAAAATGACAATAGTTGTTATTCCGACAAAATACAAAGAATTAACAATACTTTCGTAATCGAGAAGTTTTTTTGATAGTTGGTATTTAATTAGGCAGGTTATATATATAGATGTTAGCCCATAACCGTGGAATGTAGAAACAATAAAAAATATAATAGCTTCATATAATTTAATCAAATATGCGGAATACGACGGACCTCTTAGTCATTTCAACAAGATTACGTTGAGATTTATTAACATTAGAACTGAGTTTTTAGAAAAAAAATGATGACAATTTTTCATTTATTGACGTACGTGTAAAGGGAGTGACCGACACATACGCGTGGGATTTGGTTTTAAAAAAGATCGATTTAATCGCGGTTCGGTATAACTGATTGACAAAGGAGCTAAAACTATATTGCGTTGAAGGTAGCGATTGCGAGAGTTTTTAATAATTGAAAGAATCGGAGTTAGTCCCATTTTCAATCGGGCTAATAATCACCACACCATGATAATCAATCCATGGATCTATCGAGGTGTTATTAATTTATTTATTTTTTTCAATTAAAGCTCCGATCCACTGATCGCTCAATTGTTTCAATCAAGTTAAACTCTGAATAATCGGGTCGAGTGGACTATGAGTCGTCGATTGGTACCAAATGATAAATTTTTATATAATCTTGTAATAATTTATATGTTATTTCGATACGCATTATAAATTTATCGATTTATTATATCCAACGCCAAAGGTAAGTCAGCTCAGCAAATGCTAGGTGACCAGCTAACCCACCCAGCGCTAATTTCTAGCTAACACCCATTTGTTGTGTCAAAGTGCAGAAAACAGCGGAAAAGGGAAAAATAGAGCATAGACACACAGATCTAGAAAATATAACAAAGTGTCTCAACCACATGTAGATATTTATTTATTTACAGTACGTCAAGAGCCGGTATATACAAATTAAAAAAAAATACAAAGGTTCTTATACGAGTACACTAGCCTATAAAAGGAGCACACATATTAGTCTCACTTGTACCAAGGCGAGTGTTCTGAAGAGTTATTTAACCTTGTTCCATCCTCTCCTTTCCATAATAGAACAACGCGCGCTGGTTTGCGGAGTCCCAGCTGTTAACTCGCATCCCACCTAGGGCTAAGAAGTTGCCTAACACTTACTTTTTCCGTGGCGTTGGATTGTGGAATGGTTTTTTGGTGATCGTGGTTCCAATTTTAATCATAGCGTGGAGAGATATTTGTCCAGGTCGGCGTGATTGCTGAGATTACAGATGGGTTTTTCTGTTAATAGTCAGCTTGCTATCTGGTGTGGTTTAGTTACTGTGCAAAGTCATGATAAAAGAAAAGTAATAGTGAAAAAAAGTTACACATTGTATGATTGAAAATGAAATTATAAATTAAAAAAAGAGTTAAAAATCAAACAAAATGAGATTAATGAACATTTCATGAATGTTTAGTCTGATAACTAGTGTATAATATTTTTTTTAATGTGAGAAGAGAATTATGGAAAAATCTGTTGTACAGGGTTGATATTTTGTGCAATTAAAAAGGCTACATATCCTGTTTATTGACCTTGAATTGTATTAGCGTTATGTGCATGGAAAATATTTGTTATGGAGTGTTCTGGAATGGTGTATGGTTCTGCTATGGATATTTGTTGGAGATATATATGTATATTGCTAGCAAAAAAATATATATATATAGACACACACACATCTACTATTTAATCTTTAAGCTGCTATACGGTATGAACCGTGTGTCGATCACCGCATTAAGAGTTAACGTGTTCTAGAAATGTAAACAGCCGGCGCCGCATTGATTTCTGCCCACGTACACTCAATCATGTTAGGTAGTTACGAGAACTCTTCCAATAAATAAAATTCAATTCAAAATTATTTTAAGATGTATTAAATGCATAAGAATAATTTCAACGACATTAGCAATCGGGGGCGTAGCTCAGATGGTAGAGCGCTCGCTTAGCATGCGAGAGGTACCGGGATCGATACCCGGCGCCTCCAAACCTTTTTTTAACTATTTTTTCCAATTTATTTTTATAGTATTACACAAAATTTATAAGCGTAGCTCAGATGGTAGAGCGCTCGCTTAGCATGCGAGAGGTACCGGGATCGATACCCAGCGCCTCCAAACCTTTTTTTAACAATTTTTTCCAATTTATTTTTATAGTATTACACAAAATTTATAAGCGTAGCTCAGATGGTAGAGCGCTCGCTTAGCATGCGAGAGGTACCGGGATCGATACCCGGCGCCTCCAAACCTTTTTTTTAACTATTTTTTCCAATTTATTTTTATAGTATTACACAAAATTTATAAGTAATATAGAATAATATTGCGTTAATTTAGAAGTTTGATTTTTCTAAGCTATATTGATATTTATTTTTTATTTAAGGTTTACGTTGATATATGTATTTGTATAAACAACGTCTAGACATTGATAAAATAATCTCACACCTTGTCAAAACGTGGCTAAAGCCGATTCCACACCCGACACTTCAGTCTGACACTAGTTCTAACCATAGATGGGCAAAATGTAATCAGATTAATGAGAAACGACCACGATTACATTTTACGTTTTTTACCATTAATATGACTGCATTTTGCTCATCTATGTTTTAAACACTGATGATGATGATGATTTCCTAGCCGGATTCGGCCACGGCGACTGTTTCAACACTGATTAAAAAAATCGAGGTCCAGTTTTCGGAAACAGTCAATTGCGCAGGAGATATTTCAGTGCATAACTGGACGCGCTGCCAGAAAAGCACTCTCTCGTCCGAACTCCCTCAGGCCCGATGGAATGGAGAACCAGAACGATCGGGAGGGAGCAGGATGCAGGTTTGGTCGAGTTTCCCTTCTCTGAACACCTGGTTGAATTGCGGTGTTAAAGAGATACCTTAGTCGCCTTTTATGACACCTCAGCAAGAAGAGGGGGGTGCTATTCTATTCTGCCGGCAGCCACCACGGCACAACACTACAGAATCCCAGATTGTATACACATTTATGATTTCTTAATGTTTTAAATGGATTTAATCATGACTACAGGGCAAGAAAATAAAAATTATGAATACATTTTCCAATTGGTTAATCATTAATCAGATTACAATTTACCCGTCTCTGATTCTAACAGACGATGAAGTTAACTTGTGGTTAATTTTTTCGTTTTAATTTACTGAACCCTAAAAACTCTTACAATCAAGCAACTGGAGACAAAGGCATCGCCAATACAGCCATGATGTTTACGCTATATTCATGAATACAAAACGCTATACAAGGTCTTAAACAATGTTTCTAACAATGAGACTAATTATAGTTGTACGGCTTCCTATGTCCATTAGTTGGGTCACGGTCTACAGAGACATGTGGAACAATGCTGGTTTGTTTACTGCTAACAATGTACGCTAATCACCGCATTATCGAGAGATTATTTATTTTGGGAGTCGAAGCTGCTCGCGTCCGTAGGCTTTACCCTAGTTTCCCTACACGTGACTCCTGGGTGGTGCTAAACGAGCAGCAGCGAGGTGGTAGGGCGTCGGTGCCCGTCTGGAACGCGACCACAGTACATGGGTGTAAAGCCCGTCATAGTGACCAGTTTCGGCTTGTCGCGTTTCGGGATCAGCTTGTGTATATCCAGTAGCTCATATACCTGGAGACCTTCAGTCGTGGTATACGAGGGCCGACATGACGATGTAGACTATTAATGGGTTTTCATCCTTTGATAGTCGCTTTCGTTTTTGGACTACACTGTACTTACCATCAGGTACTCTGTAGTCACTATGTCTAGCCAGGGTAATTTTTTTTTTTATCAAATCACTTGTTATGGAAAACTTGTGCTTTATTTTATTCTGGCTCGGCTCTGTGACCACACCAACCCTGATGGTAACGATGGCGCAGTCCAAATAACGACAACCATTATCAACAGTTAATAAAAACCCATCGGATCGGTTAGTCGCAGCGATGATGCCGGCCTGCACAAATATCTCTTCACGTTACGTTTAAAGGACCCCATATCATAGGTCGGTGGGAACACGCTCGCCGGAAGACCATTCCGCAGCCGAACGACACGGCAAAAGTGAGAGTTAGAGAACTTCTTAGTCATAATACACAAAGTACATAACCGCACTACACATTTCACATATACATTTTACTAACTTAATAACCTTTAATAACTTTTTATTTCATAACAATTATTTGAATCGCATTTAATGCTCTCATATAACCTTGTTACACAAATCATCTTGGTTAATTCGATTTTTTGTACGTTTTCCTGCATTAAATTATAAAATTAGATACTCTAGATTAGTGAATAAATAAATAATTGGGATGTGAGTTACCGTATAGCTGTGACCACTCAAGCCAGCGCACGTGGTTCTGGGCGGCGCTCTTGAGGGAGTGCGTCGCCCAACATTTCCAAGGCGAGAGCGGTGCGCGATGTGTTCCCGCTCACCGCTCGAAGAAACTGAAGGAGAGCGGAATGGTGTCCAGGGGCCTTCCATCAATAGGCCAGACGTCGCCGGGCGCTGAGGAAGCTGGCACAGCCTTGCCCTTGGCCCCGGAAAACGGGAGAAGGAACACCCCGGGGGTTTTAGTCGGTGCGACTCCGACACACCGGGGGGTGACCCTCATCATCCCCTGACGGCCCATAATGGGTTTCCCTCGAGTTAAAAAAAAAAAAAAGCGCACGTGGTTCTATTGAGTAAAGGAGAGGATGGAACAAGATTAAATATCTCTTCAGAGCACTCGCCGTGATACCGACCTTAGAAAACGCTTAGTAAGGCAATGTCTGCGCAACTGGAGCGGTTTAAGATGGTCAGTCACGTCAGGATCATCCACAGCGCGGGCAACCTGCCGCTGCAACTTATCCGGAGTATCAAGTAAGTACTGAGTAGAACCATCCCAAAGATGGGAACAATATTCCATGCAGGGCCTGACTTGGTCCCAATGCAATGGGAACCGTTGCTCCGGCGTGAGAAACCCTCGCACTCTGTTTAGAACACCAGGCCAACATGATATTGCGGAGATGACAGACTCAAATAATGAAATGAAATGTAAAAGTATTTATTTCGCCACAAACCAACAAAAAACCAGAAATTTAAATGCAGCAAAACAAACAACACACGGAAACAAAAGAAAATACAAAACATATAAACATGGCGAAAATGGGACCTTCATCAGCCTAAAGCCGCAGAGGAAGCCTGCAGCGCTGGTTTTCGTGAAGGGTCGTGTCACATCTAATGAAAAAAAAAAATGTTCGAATTGTTTTTTGTCTTATGTATTCCTATTATAATAAAAAAAAAGTAAATTGTGGCAGTGGCAGCCTAGTTGAGTAGGAGCCGGAATTCATGTGTGAACACACGTGTAGTCGTAGATTCGAATCCCTTGTGTCTCTGAGTTTTTCAAGATTATGGATTTAGGCATCACATGATCACCAGTGAAGGTCTAATATCGTGAAGTAACCCGCACGGCATCTGATAGAAATGTAAAGTGCCCTGTGAACAGCTATCAGCTATACTACTGATCACATTGTGCACGACACATAAGCGCAAAATGGATACAGATCTCTGCTCACCCTGAAAGGGTTATAGCGCGACGATATATTGTTGTTTACAGTTAAGAAAAAAATAAATTGTAAACTATAAAGGAAGATCTTATTATAGTAAAAAAAGGCAATAAATAAAACAAAATTTTTTTTTTGCTATTTGCTATATGTATATAAAAAATATTCTATATAAAATGTAATTAATTCTCTGGAAAAGATATCATAGTCCGGTCAATTTAGACATTCGAAGTTACATAAAGTTCCAACAAGCTGAATTTCAGTGAAATTGTTCAAAACATAATTATAAACAATGTCTAGAAGTTCCCCATCATTCCCGGGTATGGAAAAAATTGTATTCAAGGTCAAAGGTAAAAAAAATGAGTTTTTCGCGATTTTCAGCAAAACGGTAAATTAAAAGTCATAAAAGTACCTCAGACAAAAATTGTAGATCATAAAATTATCTATAAAAAATGTATCAATACTTTTTTTCTTACGAGCCACCTTTTCTGATATATAACGATTCAAAAAGTTATAAAAGTTGTTAAAAGTGTAAAAAGTGAGTATGAAAAAATATTTTTGCGTAGTTTTAAAATATGAATTTGTAGGTACTAATATGTAAATTTTATGCCTTCATTCTTTGACGTCTGGTATAAAAGATTTAATGTTTGAAAATCGGCATTAAGCATTCGCTGAAAAGAAAAAAAATCTGCATGACCAACAACTCAGGTTTGCACCTCTACGCCTTCGGGAATCGAATAAACAACCGTCAATCTATTAACGTTGTAACCGTTTCAAACGGCGATTTGTCTGATTGAACTAAAGTTATTGTTTTGAACATTTTGCTTCACCTTGACCGGGAATCGAATATTGTCCCATTGTTTGTAACGCCATTGTGTTTGAATAAGGATATACGTTATTTAGTAGATTTTAGTTTTTAAACCTACGCAGAATGTGTTCCAAATTAAAAAAAATCAACACAACAAAAAACAACTTTAAAAAATAAACACTGATCCTAAATCTGTTAGATTATTCTCAGCCAGTCTCGTCCAACTGCAGGGCAGGGTCTTCCTTTTCTTTTCCAGTATATTTGTGGAATCCACGGGAAGGAATTGAGGACTCCGAGTTGGTCGATATTGGTTGGGTTGGTTGCACGATGTGTTGAGAAGGTTCATGCAGTAGCTACTTGCGTGCAATACGGTATGCTGTAAACCTTAGTCAGCTCTTGCGATATCTTAGTATGATGTAGAGGGAGGCAATATTCGGTTCTGCCGGCAAACCCAACGGTTATTCTAAATATAAATCGGTTAAATCCATCAATTAGCAATCAGTAAAGGATTTTTTTTACACTGGTCGACATAGTGACTACAGATTACCTGATGGTAAGTACAGTGTTGTCCAAAAACGAAAGCGACTATTAAAGGATGAAAATCCATTGATAGTCTACATCGTCATGTCGGCCCACATATACCACGACTGAAGGTCTCTAGTTATATGAGCTACTGGATATACATAAGCTGATCCCGAAACGCGCAAGCCGAAACTGGTCACTATGACGGGCTTTACACCCATATATTGTGGTCGCGATCCAGACGGCAAAAAAAATAAACGGCGAATTAAAAATAATCCACTCCGACGCAGCATTTAGTTTCTTTCGGCATTTCTTCTCAAGGTAGTCGCCTCTGAAACGCTAACAGATCACACCGCTAGCTGAAAAGGTAGTAGATCGCGTTAGGCTATTTCACTGGCTGGCGGCCTTAGTCGAGGTCCGTACCTACAGGGGTGCCCTTGCGTTAGCACCCAACCCATAAATCGCTGCCTGAGCAAATTCAGTGTTCGCCCTCTTGCTCGGTTTAGTTGTGAAGGTCTATATCGACAGCCAACAATTGTCCTGCTGAAAATAACTTAAAAATTACTTATATTGGTATATTAATATAAAATTGTATTTTTTAAGCCAGGACCGGCTCGTATTTTGCGTAACTCCGCATTTATAAAAATAACATATCGTCATGCTATATCCATCGGGGTGAGCAAAGATACATTAGTGACTGTATCCACTTTGAGCTTATATGCCATCTACAAAATGACCAGTAGCGCAGCAGATCGCCGTTTTCAAAGCACTTGTACGTGACAATTCTATTAAATGCCATGCGGATTTTCTTACGATGTTTTTCTTCTCCGGTGAGCATGTTTTGCCTAAATTCCGTACTTAAACTGGAAAAATCCAGAGGTACGTGGTAGCTGAGGTAAACTAGGCACTGTCTTCAAAAATGATACGAATATTCCGTTTAGGGTTAGTATTTACTTTTGGCAACAGATTTAAGAACAAAAGTCGGATGCGTTACAATCGCCGTCACGGTAAGTAGCGCACTCGGAGTGAGTAATGTGACCACACTGTGTTTCATTAAAAGTCCGGGTCGCGGTGCAAATTTCTATAATAAACTAGCTACCCTTTTTTTTTTCTTTTGTTAACCCGGTGGAAACCCCTACGGACCTTCAGGGGAGCGGTGAGGGCCGCTCCCCCGGTGTGTCGGACCTGCCCCGACTAAAACCACCGGGGTGTTCCTTCTCCCGTCTGCTGGATACTAAGGGCAAAGCCGAGCCATCTTCCTCGGCATCCGGCGACGTCCGGCCTTGTGCAGGCCTCACCTACTAGGCGGGGGGAAACTAACTACCCTGGCGAACTTTGTTCCGCCTAAGAGGCAATAAATAATCAGATTTATGATTTAATTAATTTTTTTATTACATTTATTTTAGTTTTTGGCATTATTAAGGCAATTTTTAAAAAACTTCTCTCAGTAATAACCTTCCTCAGACTTCATCAAACACAACAAAAAAGAAATCAGCCAAATCGGTTCAGGCGTTCTCGAGTTTTGCGCTTATCAACACATTTTGCGATTCATTTTTATATTATAGATGATAACTGCAGTGGCGTGTATTCCATAGAAACATAAAAAGCATAACTATTTTATGCTTAGATTTTTAATAAACATATTGAATTAAAATCAAGTTATTATCAGGATGCAAATCCCAGAATTTAATATCAATTATCAACCAACTTTTAAATCAAATTATGTATTAATTGTCCAAGTATTACAAGTATAAGCTTCTATGGGATTTACGTCGCTGATAATTACAACATATCGCCACGCTGTACCCCATTCGGGGTTAGCAGAGATATTGTAGACTAGTGACACGGCTGAGCGCTGTTTTCAATGACATTTCTATTAGATGCCATGTGGGTTCCTCACGATGTTTTCCCTCATCGGTAATTTTTGTTCGTATGTTCTCGAGCTGCGCAATGTTGCCATGTAAATTTTCCCCTATTTAATTAATTTATATATCATTTTTACTATATTCGGATAATTTTTTCCTCTGTAACCTAAATACAATCGAATATCGATATGGAGTAATCTCTTCACTGGTCGGACAAGGCTTTGTTTTATATTGGCCTGACAGAATGACTACAATGCATCTAAAGAAATATACAGATTGTTCCATAGAACGGCAATGACCGCCTAAAGACGGAAATCCGATGACAGTCACCATCGTTATGTCAGCTCGCATAAACCAGGACGGAAGGCCTCTAGGTATATAAATAACTCCAGGTACACACGCTGATCCCGAAACGCGACAGGCCGAAAGCAAGTCACTAAGATAATCTTTATACTTGTGTACTGCGGTCATGACTTAGTTTGGGTAATCACCCTACCAGCTAAACATTAGAGTATGTTTTTATAACATACTGTATGTATCTGTAAATTTATGTATGCTTTTTTCGTGTCGCTTTTCCCCTTCATAGAGTTTCAAAGGACAGCGATTCTAAATAAGTTGCTCTTTAAAAATTGTCCTGGAAAACTCACATCTTATGGTCAATATACTGTTGTCAATGATTTGCGCAAGTGTGTTAATTGTTCCATTATTCGTGGACAGGGATAGCCTGAGCCCCCAGTAGTGCGGATGTTAAGAAACCACTCGATTGTTGTTTTGTTTCGAACTCAGATCAGATTCGTGATAACTCTCATCAGTAACACGTTTGTTAGCGAAAATCCCTTAATTAAGACCTTTTTATATTCGTTTAATCATGATTTGCACAGCGAATGCTAATTTCAACGTATTTTCTGTTGCTCTGTGACTGTGGTAGGCAAGTGGGTAAAAGTACGGTAGCCATGGGCGGCGACCCGAATGCTCGTGGGTTCGTATCCCGGCAAATATCTCTAGATTTTTCCAGATTACGTGCAGATTTAGTCAACACATGATGTGAAGAAAAATATCGTGAGAAGCTCGCATAGCATCTAATATAAATTAATAATGTCAAAAAGATCTTCTCGGTAGATTCTGCTTTCCAAACCGGTGGTAGATTCACTTTGCTTTTTTTTGACGATTCAAAAGTGCTGGGAAGTAGGTCTATTGAAATAAAGTTATATTTAATTTCATTTCATATAAATATCATATGTAATTGCCCACCATTTCCAACGTGTTTGGAATATGCTTGGAATCTATGTAGTTTCTAATATAATTTTATAATCTAAATGCATGCTTGCTTTACTATGCTTGTAAAATTGTTTGCTGCAAATTAACTGGCTGCTCTTAAGCCTTACAATGACATTACAGTCTATAATTTATTATTTATTTTCCTCTGTAATTTAGAACTAATAAATAAAGAAGGAATATAATGAACACAACTAGCGAAAATCGCAGGCATTACATAGTATAAAGTATTTTTGGTATAATTGTATGCAAACAAAACAATTAAAATTCTAAAGGTTTCCGTAACTGTGTTGCGACGTGTGTCTTGATTATGATTGTACATAACAAAAACTTGCTTTTAATTTTAAAATTAAAATTTGTTTTATGGCTTTTGCTTAATTGCTTGTTTTTTTATTCTGACTACATCACACTTGATGGTAAGCACAGTGCAGTCTAAGTTTTTGGGAGTCGAAGTTGCTCGCGTCCGTAGGCTTTACCCTAGTTTCCCTACACGTGACTCCTGGGTGGTGCTAAACGAGCAGCAGCGAGGTGGTAGGGCTTCGGTGCCAGTATGGATCGCGACCACAACACATGGGTGTAAAGCCCGTCATAGTGACCAGTTTCGGCTTGTCGCGTTTCGGGATCAGCTTGTGTATATCCAGTAGCTCATATACCTAGAGACCTTCAGTCGCGGTATATGTGGGCCGACATGACGATGTTGACTATCAATGGATTTTCATCCTTTGATAGTCGCTTTCGTTTTTGGACTACACTGTACTTACCATCAGGTACTTTGTAGTCACTAAGTCGAGACAGTGTAAAAAAAAAACAGCAACAACTATCAACAGTAAAAAAAAATTATCGATGGTCGCAGTGATCATGCCGGCCTGCACAAATATCTCTTCACGTTTCGTTTAAAAGACCCCATATCATAGAATGATGGGAATACGCCCGCCGGAAGACCATTCCACGGCCCAACGTCTCGGCAAAAGTAAGCGTAAGAGAAATTCATATTCTTAGCCGCAATGTGAGTTACCGTATAGCTGCAACTCCATAAACCTATGCGCGTAGTTCTACTATGAAAGGAAGAGGGTAGAACAAGGTATAACTCTTCAGAACACATGCCCTGATATAGGTGGTAACAAACGCGCAGAGAGGCAATATCTCTGCGCAACTGGAGCGGTCGAAGATGCTTAATAACATCTGGATGATTCACAATGTGGACAGCCCTCCGCTGCAACCTGTCCAGGGTATCGAGTAAGTACTGGGCAGAACCATCCCTGAGAAGCGAATAATATTTCTTGTAGAAATGTATGTTTTTTATTAAGATTAGCTGTGGTGTTCCGGTATTGCTCCGGTAGATATGAAAATATCAGCAACTAATATTTAGTTGGTCTGGAGCTTCCTTATGGATTGAGTTTCCAATAACGTTGAAAGACAGACAATCGAGAATCAGCGTAAAGCCCCCTGCCTCGTAGTCTTTCACCGGTTGCATAATGGAAATTGTTCTCAAGAGCTACATTCTCTAATTCAACCAGCTCCATTACTCCATAAAACCACGAAACGCCTTATTCCGTATTCGAATAAGTGTGCGGACAACTTCGATTCTGCTCTGGTAACACCGTACGGGTTGACAATTGAGTTTCGCTCTCGCTCGACCGATCCGCCGAGTAACTACATAAAAACCATTCAAATATTTATGAAAACCAAATAATCCAATTCCAAAGTGTACAAGTATGCTAGGAAGATCCTCAAAGACACCGGTTTCCTGGAGGAGAAGCAGGGCCCCTGAGGAGTTAGCGAACTGGTGATCGCGGTAAGTGAAACTCTTTAGTCAGCCCGTGCCACTGTTGCGGAGCTATCGAAGTACCGTACACGCCGTGTCCAATACCATCCGTATGTGCTGGATGTCCTTATATGCGCATTCATCATGCGAACAGCGTAGGAATGGAATATACTTCCAGCTACTATGTTGCCACGATGTTATTATTTGTAAGCCTTTAAGAAAGGAGTGAGTAAGCACTTGTTGGGTGGACGCTATGCATCGTTGGATTCATCTTTACCTTTTCTTTTCAAACCCTATATCATGCCTTTAGGGGTAAAAAAATTCTCAGTGGGTAACTATGTCACAACAAAGCCAATGCCCAAATTAAATTTACCTAGCTTTAGTAGTTTTTTTATTGTAACGGATAGTTCGATGAATCGGCGCAGCACACACTCTCGGAATGCTGCCTTCACAGCGATCATTATAGCTATACGCGGTATTTTAGCCCGGATTACAAAAAAAGGCTCATATGCCTAAAGTTACGCGCACATCTGTCTCTATAAGGTCTATAATCTTCAAATAGACAACAGACATTTAAAAAATAGCGATATTCGCTCACTTAAATAGGAATGTATGTAATCGCCGGGTGTGATCATATTGTATACATTTTCACACGGATGTATTGAGTCAAACAATCGTATCTTGGTTAAACAAATTGCGTAGTAATTTGCTTAAACTTAACTTGTGGTAACTTGTAACTTAGCTGTATTTAAAATTTAATTGTGTAAATGTATTTTTTTACACTGGCTTGAAAAAGTGACTACAGAGTACCTAATGGTAAGTACAGTGTAGTCGAGAAACGAAAGCGATTATCTAAGGATGAAAATCTATTGAATCTCCGTCGTAATGTCGACCCATATACCTACACCACGACTCTCTCTAAGTCTCTAGGTCTCTAGGTCTCTAGGTATTCTTATAGAGTTACTGGACATACACAAGCTGATCCCGAAACGCGACAGGCCGAAGCGGTTCGCCATGACATTCTTTACACTTGTGTACTGTGGTCATGACCAAGTTCGGGCAATCGCCTTACCACCAAAAAAACAACCTCCTAACAATGCGTATGTAAGTAACACTGTCTTCTGTAACTGACCCTTAATCCTAAATCAAGTCCGAACCTCTTGAAATGGTAATTTATTTATTTTACTAAACGTCCCGGCAGATCTTATTCTGGCCTATTTCTCTAAAACAAAGCTACATCGTTTTTTTATGTTAATAGCTGCTCCGTCAAATGTCATTCTGCCAAAAGTTATTGGCCTGTCGCAGTCTAATAGAAGTAAAATTGCATTGAAAGTCTTAAGTCGTATTTAACATAATGATATTTTTACTATAATGCCTTATGGGACATTTTTGGGTTATTTTTTGTTTGATTACTTGACGTATAAATTATAATTTTCATTAATGACATGCAACCTCTAATCAACTAGAAGGCATAACTTTGTTTTGTTTTGATTGACATCATATGTTTGACAGCTGGGGACAGTGTGGTTTGTATGGGAAAACGAAATTGTTGTTTTTACTATATTCCTAGCACCTTTTTTATATTTAATCATCTTATAAACCTTCCCTGGACTTCAACAATTAATTCCAAACCAAAATTAGCCAAATCGGTTCAGCCGTTCTCGAGTTTTAGCGAGACTAACGAACAGCAATTGATTTATATATATAGATAAAATAATTATAATAATTATTTATTAATTTTTTTATATATTTTTTTAATTTATTATTATAATTGTGTGAAATATGCTGACATCCAAGATACAGCTTGTCCTAGTTTGGGTGTCAGCTGATTTTAATGTGCTGCTTGTAATTGTTTGTCTAATAAATAACTTTATTATTATTTATATATATAGATAATTACCTATAAGAAATATACGTATTAAATGTACGTTTTGTAAACATGCTGATACTATGAATGCTGTTCGTCGCGGCTGTTCAAATTATCTAGAGCAGAAGAGGGTAGAGGAAGCAAACTTCCCGTCCCATACAAAAACTTCCCGGCGCGTCACTCTCCTCGTGACCACGACTTGTGGAACCAGGTCGAAACGTCGAGAGATAATTAAAAGGAAGCTAATTCGCGTATATGTCCCGTTAAAGCATTTATAATAGTTTTTCGTCTAAATTATTATATTATGGTATTGCTTAAAAAATTGTTTCTGTTGTTACGAAGGACTTTAACTGCCTGAACGTGGAAAGCAATTTCTTGGCTTAATGCAAGCACGTTTGAACTTTAGTAATAAACTATTTGTCCCGAACAAAAGCTGACACAATAACACTTGGCAAACAGAACGCATCGGCCGTAATCGCATATTTGCAACGCAAAGGTATACAGGCACTTGACTTTAGCGAATCAACGTACTTACAAAATCGACAACATTTTAAAATTATAATGATAATATCCTAGCCGGATTCGGCCACGGCAACTGTTTCAACGCCGATTAAGAAAATCGAGGCCCAGTTTTCGGAAACAGTCAATTGCGCAAGAGATATTTAAGTGCATAACTGGACGCGCTGCCAGAAATGCACTCTCTCGTCCGAGCTCCCTCAGGCCCGATGGAATGGAGAACTAGTACGATCGGGAGGGAGCGGGATGCAGGTTTGGTCGAGTTGTCCTTCTCTGAACACCTGGTTGAATTGCAGTGTTAAAGAGATACCTTAGTCGCCTTTTACGACACCTAAGCAAGAAGAGGGGGGTACTATTCTATTTTGCCGGCAGCCACCACGACTAAAAAAAAAAAAAAATTAAAATATATAAATTATATTAAATTAAATTATAATAATAAAACATAGTCACGCTATACCGCTTTCGGGATGAGCAGAGATCGCTTTTAGCTGTATTTATTTGGCTCTTAAGTGTGTCCAAAGTGACCCTCGCCGGATCCGTAAGAAGTATACGGATACCCAGGCCCGGCGAAGGCGAAGAGAGGACATAGTTGGCACCCCGGTGGTTTTAGCCGGTGCAAGTCCTATGCATCGGGGGAGTGGCAATCACCACTCCGCTGACGGTCCGAAGGGATTTCTACCGGGTTAACCAAAAAAAAAGTACAACGTGATCAGTGTCGCAGCTGTTTGCCGTTCTCCTAGCACTAGTACGCATGACATTTCTATTACATGCCATGCGGTTGAACATGTGACGAGTAAATCCATACTTAATTAGGAAAAACCAGATGTATGTACCTGGTGTCGAACTTGCTACCGTTTGTGTTGCTGCATATGTATTCCGGTCCCTTATCTACTGGACCCTGACCAAATGAAAATTAAGATCTAAATATAGATCCAAAATAAAGATCTGCCATTCCTAATTTCTATGTAATTTCTTTTAATAGAATATAAGTTGTTCATTATATTTGGGACCAATCATTACGTTTAATTAAATAAGTTATTGTTATTTGAAAAATTTATGATCACTTGCTCAACATCGCAGTTCCAGATCACAATTGAATTTCTTTTTTCTAACTTCGCACAAGTCACAGACTATAAATGTTAACACTTCCTCAGTAAAGGGGGGTCATCTTTGTCCGAGCTAAATCAATATCTGTTTATACCTGCTACATAGAGGAGTGCCGGGCGCCCCCTTCTAGCCATAATTTATGAGAATTATCAACAATCATTTATCATCAACTGCAGGACGCGAAATATCTCCTTTTACAGACAGATGGTGCGGAAAAAGCGTTTACAAACAAAGCGTTAACATAGACAGGAAAGATGAATGTTGACAAAGTTATCGACAGAAGCTGGTAAATAAACATAACTGGACCTTCTAATCACCAGACGATTCAATGACGGCTGCGCTAGGTCATTAGGTATTGTCGAAACATTCTCTAATGACCCAATCAGCATACGCCGAGCGCAATATCATTCTGATTGCTTTTTTTAATGATTTCGAAACGATTTGTTCAGGTCTTGAGATAAAGAGTTACAATAATAATTTAAAATTTGGTTTTTGCGTCTAAGTTTGATAAATATAATGCAGAACACGCTTTTATATAACTAATAATATTTGTTCCGATAGTCGTATCGACTAATGAGCTGGTCACAAAAAGCCAGTAGCGTTCATTCCATAGATACAGGGAAGCATTGCATGCCCTAGAGATAAATAAGTGTGGAATATATTGCTTAAAGTTAAACAAAAAAGGAACCATTTATATTTATATTTATTCTATATTCACGTCATTTATCTCTCCTACGGAAGCAATATAGTATTTACTGGCATAATATTATATTTAAATTAATTATGCGAATTCTGCCTACCCTGTCTAAATACCCTATACACGTCACTGCAAAAATCCTATATTGCCATCTTAAGAGGCTCTCGCTTGGTTGTTGGATCAAGCGCCGGATACAGCCGGCAGTATTTCTTGATACGTGTAGGGAAGGTGCAAGCGGCAGCAATTTGCGTACAATTTTACACGCTGTATGCCTTACGCGCTTACGACTCCTTAGTATGATGAAAAGGGAGGCACTAGGCTGTCCTCTTGGTCCTTCACGACGTCGAAGCTTGGTAGAATCGGGTCGGCTTATTGAGGATTTCTTCCAAGTAAGAAAAGCAGAATTATCTTGTTCCTTCTCTATTATTTAACGGCATGTACTCCAGAGAGTTCAATTTAAATTGGAGCCGAGGCCAGACAAGACTTTACGCAGGCTCAATCGATCGCCGAGCTCGGCGACTCATTGCCGATGAGGCTCTTACGTCGCGTAAACTGCTCAGTTTGGAACACCGGCGTAGAGTGGCTTGCCTTTCGCTTTTCTATATACTCTGGACTATACTCTGGAGAGTGTGCGGCTGAGGTGTATGATTTAGTTCCCCCCTCCCCCTTCTACCATACATTGACGAGACGCCGTGCGGGTTTGCACCCTTATGTGGTTGACATTCCAGCTGCTCGCACGAAGCGATTCGCCTTCTCTTTTTTGCTGCGTACCGCGAAGGAGTGGAACTCGCTTCCTGCGTCAGTGTTTCCGGCGTCTTACGACATGGGAATCTTCAAACGTCGAGTGAATCGGTATTAGCTGGGCGAGCGCGCTCCATCGTCGGCCTCATCATCACTTTCCAGCAGGTGAGATTGAGGTCAAGCGCAAGCCTGTATGTAATAAAAAAAAGACTAAATAAAATGAGTTTTGATGGAAGGCAAGGACAAACAGCTTTCTAACTCTTAACTTTATTGGATCATTGGATTGTGAATGATCTTCGTGAGCATTTCCTTCGTCCTACGATATTGGATCCTTTAAGCAAAGCGTGAAGGGATATTTGCGCAGGTTGGCATGATAGCGGCGACTATCAACAGGCGGTCGTCTCTCGTTATTCGTGCTCGGTTTTTGGATTGCACTGTAATTCCCATTAGGTCCGGAGTAGTCACTATGCGGAGACAGAATATATAAAGAAGTTCACGGAATCGGTGAGAGTGGATGAAGAGTTTAATAAATGTTAAGAAAACGAAAGAGGTTGCAAAAATAGAGAGAAATAACGTTCCATTCTCATTATCTGCACTAATAGAAAATCAGTATGATGGTAAATAGATTTTTTTTAACACTGGCTCGACAAAGTGACTACAGCGCACCTGATGGTAAGTAAAGTTTTGCCCAACAACGAAAGCGACCATCAAACGATGAAAATCCATTGATAGTCTACATCGTCATGTCGGCCCACATATACCACGACTGAAGGTCTCTAGGTATATGAGTTACTGGATATACACAAGCTGATCCCGGAACGCGACAGGCCAAAGCGAGTCACTATGACGGTCATTACACTTGTGTACTGTGGTCACGACCCAGTTCGGGCAATTGCTCTAACACCATAAAATAAACTAATAATATAATAATAATTTAAGATAAAACTATATTTCCTACAAAATTATGAAGTAAATTAGGTTATCACTGCTTACCTCAAAAGAGATGCAGCATGGTCCTCATTAATTTACGTTGTTCTATATTTACGCAACGCGGACTAATGAATGTTTAATTATTGAGAATGACTGTGCCTTATTTAGTGATACCGGCGCCACGGCACGGCGCGGCGTGGGTGGGTTCACTGTGTTGGTCAATATATACGGCTTAGAGGGTGTCCGCACACGGCTATCGCAATGTCATCTTCAGAGAATCACAATTAACATGAAATACTTACGAAATTCGTTTGCTCAAGATTAGTTCCCACGGAAATAAACGACCTATCAAGAATTTTTGCATGACCTATAGGTAGCTAGTTACTCTAATCTGGGTGTACGTAGATTTTTTTTTGAGGACGAACCCACGGCTTCTTTTAACATTGGGTTGACATAGTGACCACATAGCAGCTGATGGAAAGTGCTGTGTAGACCAAGACCGACAACGATCGCCAATGGACGAAAATCCGTTGAAAGTCACCACCACGACGGAATAACTGGATGTACACAAAATTATCTCGAAACACGACAAGCTGATGTGAGTAATTGTGACGGTTTTTATACTTGTGTACTGTCACGGCGCAGCTTTCTAAGACTAAATTGTTGTACATCTTTTAGCTTAGGATTTCTCCATACTGTCCGCTGTATAGCGACGCGCGCGGTTCTATTATAAAAATGATGTAAACTCGAAGATATAACTTGACCTCTCTGCAGTACTGATCACCTTATAGATAGCTCAAGTAAAATGATATATTTACTTAATATTATTGTATCTTTTTTATTATAAATATTTTTACCATCTAAATCGACTTCAAATGGTTCTTCTTATTGTTCATAAAAATAATAATAGTATATCATCACGCTATATCCCTTTCAGAGTGAGCAAAACAAAATTAGCGGCTGTATCTTCTTTGCGCTCATATTTCATGTCCAATGTGACCAGTAGCGTAGCTGATCGCCGTCCTCATGGCACTTATACGTAATATTTCTTTTTTTTTTATCCCGGGGGAAAATCCTGCATAGGACCATCAGGGCAGCTGTGAGGGCAGCGACCCCGGCGTATCAGACTCTTAGTGACTAAAAACCCCCGGGGTGTCCCTCTGATTGCTCCACCCGGGCCTGGGAAACCAAATTCGTCCAGACGCCCAGGGAACAAGAAGCCTTGTAGAGGCTACCTCTTTGGGAGGGGTAGAAATAACCTCACCCCTCCATAACCTCTCACTTAGGCGGCGCGCCGGACACTGTGCGCCGCATCCCTCTCATCCAGGCAGCAGACTCCCTCAAGTCTACTGCCCGGTTAGATACGTGATATTTCTATGATAATAGATGCCAAGTGAGTTTCCTCACGACTTTTTCTTTCACCGGTTAGCCTGTGGTGCGTACATATATATATATATATGTATATATACATATGTATATGTAATCTGGAAATTTCCAGAGGTACATGCCGGGACTATGACCTATGCCACACACGTTGCTTCGCATGGATTTCGATCTGTTATCCACTAGACCACTAAACAAAACGGAATGATCTACTTTTAAAAAATGTTGATCTTGAAACAAGAAGCAATTTCAACTTTTAGGATATTTTTGTGATTCATATGTAGGGAATCTTTATGACTAGCGAAGTTATGTGACTAATGTTATTTGTGGCTTTATAAGTAGTCATAAAAAAGCTTGAAGGTTTGTCCAAACGGAAGAGGTATCATGTTCGGGAGATTACTAATCCAAGAGCATTCACGCACCAAATATATCCTGCACAATTGACTGTATCTGAATATATTCCTCAGCGCGCTCACCTTTGTCTATTGGGACTGCAATCATATTTGATTTAATTATGGAAACGTCGCCAAGGCAGAAATCAGGCAGAATATCATCATCATTATCATCATCATCATAAGTACTAAGATACGTCGATTCTACAAAATTGAGACCTATTGTTTTTAGTTTCTGAAATCTGAATTTTAATCTGAAGCTTATTAAATTTTGACGAAATTTGTATATAATGTATTACAAGTTATTTAGAGGGAAAACAGCTCATTATTTTAATAAAAACCGTTTGAATCGATTTTTTTTCTTTACGAAACCGCTTTTATTATATCGAGGTCTACTTTTAGAAAATAGGCTGATAGCACTTTAAAGTGTGATCGAGCTGTACATGGGGGCGAAATCCGACACGTTGATTCAGTTTCGAAATATGTAAACAATAATGATAGATCTAATAAACATAAAAACATTTATTTGATTTCTATTATTTCATTATATAATTAAGTATAACGAAAAATACATGTTATCTAGAGTAATGTGTATTATTTAGCTATCGAGAATTACCATCGCAGTTATAATTTATATAAAGTTAATGGCTTCTCAAAGTAGGTTAAATACATTGTGATACGATTGCAAAAGAAATAATGTTATTATTCAAATTTTAATTATACATATACCTCGATCGCAGTATCTTACATCAAATATAAGCAAAAATGTATTGCCTACTTTTCAGTTAATACTTTTTGATGACAATGGATTGCTTAATAATTGACAGCGAATTCTCAAATATCAAGTATAAATCACAATAAATCGCATTATCAATACTCTATATTTTTTATGAACAACATTTCACCATCATCAGACCACCTTGGTCTATTGCTAGATATTGGCTTCTCTTAATAAGATTTTTCAGCCGAATTCTGCATGTTGTCTCTCCACCATGCTGGGGGCAACCCCACGCTACGTTAGTCGATCCACGGTCTCCACTCAAAAACCCGCCTACTCCAGCGACCATCGGTTCTTCGGCATATATAGCCTACCCACTGCCACTTCAGCTTCCTAACACGGAAAGCTATGTCGACAACATCTTGATTCTGTGTTGGATAACTTCATTTCGGACTTTCTCCTTCATAGAGATGCCTAACATAGCTCACTTCATCTTTAAGCTAGTGGTCTACCAATCCAGCCCAACCGTTAGTGTCTACGTCTCGGTTAATACGCCATATTTCGTACCTTTGATGACAAAAAGCAGAATTTTAATGTGCGGAACATTCCGGAGCATTAAAAACCATGTTTTTTTTTACACTGGCGCGACATAGTGACTACAGAGTACCTGATGGTAAGTACAGTGTAGTCCAAAAACGAGAGCGAAGGATGACAATCCATTGATAGACTACATCGTCATGTCGGCCCACATATACCGCGACTGAAGGTCTCTAGGGATATGAGCTACTGGATATGCACAAGCTGATCCCGAAACGCGACAAGCCGAAACTGGTCACTATGACCAGATGATGATGATATGATGTTCGGGGTTAGTGAAATTATTTTTGATATCGGATGGATAGTTTTAAAGAATAATTCTTACATTTAAAGACACATAGAAATATGTTTTTTTTTCGGCAGAACATTTTATTGTTGGCTGAGACAAGCCTTGACAAGTTCACCGGGCAAGTGGAACGAGCACTTGGGTGCTCAGCCAGCGAGTTACGGGTTAGGAGGCAATGCAAAGGCATCCTAATGGGTGTGAACTAGGGGTGTTTATTTTCATACTAGATATTTTGATACTATGACAGGATGAATTAAAAAAAAGCGGGCGTGTGATATCTGACCATTTATAATAAGTTGAGTTGTGAGAGTCAGTGACCTTCACCTCGACACGTGACTTCGATTTGCATTTATTAACTTGTTCGACGTTTTTATTCCTCACAATATGCGTTTTTATTTATGCGAAAAGTGTATTTAAAATTAAGTTAAAATCATATTATTTTTTATATTACTAGACAAGTTTCTACACCACGCCTGATTGTAAGCATGGAGCAGTCCAAAAAACGACAAGGCGACGAGGTTTAAGCATTTTGCAAATTTTTCATTATCATTATTTCTTCTTTTTTATTGGATTATCGTCCCTTCGCGGTCGATGCCGTTTTTAGACTACACCTTACTTACCATCAGCTGCAATGTAGTCACTTTGTCGAGCCAGTATAAAAAATATCCGCTTTTACGATATTCTCATTATGTGGAATAGTGATATCAACGAGTACTGGCCGATTCAACTTAAAAAGACTGACTGAGATGAGCGCCATCTATCCAGTCTAACTTTGAAACTATTCGCGGATGGCGCATCAACAATATCCTGAGGCAATTTATTCCAAACTTGCAATATTCTGTTATTAAGTGAGTGGTAACCAATATTCGTTTTTGAATTCCGACGAACCAGCTGCACATCATTCACACAACGAGCACGGGGACAACTATTGACTTGAAAAGTATTACATAGCTTGGAGCAGTTATATTTCCCTGTTAATATCTTATATGTCGTGATAAGATCTCCGCGCTGGCGTCGCTCTTGAAGTGATGACAAACGAAGAATTCTCAACTCCTCCTCATAACTTTTTTTTATTATTATGAATAATGACTGATCAGCTGCGATTTAAAGTATGAGCGGATGTTGATGATTACTTGATGATGCCAGTGAGAATGCTGCCATGACATTTGTAAACATACCATCGTAATATTATACTAATTACATATAATACTAGTTATTAACTATGATTCCTGGCTCATTTTTATATACGGTGTTATAGAAGTTTGATCTTGAGAAGAAACGACGAAAGAAACTCAAGGCTGTGTCGCAGTGAAGAGATGAAAAATTATTTTAAAGCTTCTATATATACCTACCGTCTTATAGAAAAAATTCTTTTGCGCGACGTGGAGCAGTAAAGATATTAGGTCCTTACATATGAAATTGGCGTTTTGTATGGCAGGAACAAAAAGTCGAATATTTTTTAATATAATATATTTAATTAATCAAAGTATGAACCATTATTTTCTATGCACTTTTGCCATCTCATAGGTAGTTCATTGATCCCTTTACTAAAAAAACCAGTCGGACGGGAATCAATAAAATCTTTGAAGGCGATTTGGACTGCCCCATCGGAGTTGAATTTTTTCCCTTGCAAGAAGTTATCCAAATTTCGAAAAAAATGGTAATCTGTTGGAGCAAGGTCCGGGGAGTACGGAGGATGTCTTAGACTTTCCAATTGAAGCTCTTCTAATTTAGTAGCCGTCTGTTGCGCAGTGTGTGGTCTAGCGTTGTCGTGAAGCAGCAGTGGCGTGGAGCGATTGACCAGCCTAGGTTGTTTAGCCGCTAGCTTTTCCACCATGGTTTGCAATTGCTGACAATAGACATCAGCCGTAATAGTCTGGCCAGATTTGAGAAAACTGTAATGAACAATACCGGCACTAATCCACCAAACGCTTACAAGTAACTTTTTTGGGGTTAATTTTCGCTTGGGACAGGATTTGGCTGGCTGGCCAGGATCCAACCATTGCGCTGAGCGCTTCCGATTATCGTAAAGAACCCATTTTTCATCACAGGTAATGATTCGGTTTAAAATACCTTCATTATTGTGCCGGTTTAGTAATGTAACGCAGCAGCCGACGCGGGTTTGCCGGTTTGCTTCAGTCAATTCGTGAGGTACCCACCTTTCAAGCTTTTTAATCTTCCCAATTTGCTTCAAGTGAATTAAAACAGTTTTATCACTAACATCGCAGCCTGGAGCTAACTCGGACGTGGTTTGCGATGGATCCGCTTCCACAATAGCCTTCAACTCTTCATTATCAACTTGAGTCTCAGGCCGTCCACGGGGCTTGTTCTGCAGGTCGAAATTTCCAGAACGAAAACGTAGGAACCAAAAACGAACTGTGTTTTCTTTTGCAACACGACCCCCATACACATCATTCACCCTTCGAGTTGTTTCCGCAGCACTGGTGCCACGGCGGAACTCGTACTCGTAAATAATGCGATATTTTAAGTTTTCCATTTTGTAAAATGAGTGACGCAGACAGAAAAAAACAGAAGAAAAAAACAAATGAATGACGATCATCGAAGCACAAATACATGAGTCTATAGCTGTACAAATTTGAATTTGGGATTCCTTACCAAAGAGGAGAAATTTGTGATTAAAGTGGCCAGTACGAAAAACGCCAATTTCATATGTAAGGACCTAATATATCGGAATCGTTAATCAAAATATACATATTTGTACTCGTTTGTGCCCGCTAATCTCAGAAACGGCATGACAAATTAAGATGCGGTTTTCACTAATGCATTGTGGAAAGATTATTTTAACATTTAGTGTTAATTTTAAAATTATATGTTAAGTGTTGTAATTTATATAAGAAAAAATCGCTGGTTTTATGTCATTTATGCAAAGATTCCGGATTGAAATTATTATTATCATAATAAAAGTACTGCTTCCCCACGAACGAAGTCGCGGGTACAACTAGTTAATTAATATAATTTAATATAACAGTTTTAGGCACTGAGTCTCCCGTAAAATGACAAAACTACACAATAAGTACCAGAGACTGGAGTTATTTAATAATAGTCTAGTTTCTATCCATAAATTTATTTGTTCTTTTTTTCTTTTCCTCATTATTTGTATGTTTTAACCTATTATATTTAAATTTGTTTTTTTTTATTATATACGCACATATATTATTTATACATTTTACATATATTATTTATACATATTTATTTTATACAATGCATTAGATTATAAGTTTACAAGAATTATGTTTATGTTTTTATTATTGCAACTATTGTAGTGAATATAAATAATTTGCAATGTTTAAGTAAAGTGTTAGCAGAGTCAAAATAACGTCTATAGCTCTCAGTCTTAGCGTTTACATTATCACATACTCATTTATCCATTTACTCATCGTATACAAATATACATAACTTGTTTCTACGTCTGTATGTAATATTTAAATAGTCCAATCTAAATATTATATATTTTAAATTTTCCTACAGCTTGTATTACACAGGCATACATATGTATGAGCGAGCAATAAAAATCTAAATATTTGTATTGTTTTTGGTTGAAATACAGCGATCAAGTTATATAGCGCCGCAGCGGTTTTCTAGAACATTCTAGTGACGCACTTTGAAGTTGTGGAATGGGATTCCGGGTGCACATTTTCTCCAGAGCTTTGACATGGGGTTCTTCAAAAGAACAGTGCATAGCGTCTATCTTGGTCGGCAACAGAATAACAACGCTCCTTGTGTTACAGTTGTCTACAGGCCACGATAACCATTTACCATCACATGGACCGTCAGCCTGTTTGTCGATGAAAGCTAAAAAATATTTGGCATACATAATATATTATATTAATGAATACTTTGTAGCTAATAATAATACATCGTCACGCTATTTCCCTTTCGAGGTAAGCAGAGATACATCCATGGCTGTCTCCACTTTGCGCATATATGTCGTGCCCAACGTGACCAGTAGCGCTGCTGAGCACCGTTCTCACTGCACTAGTACACATGACATTTCTATTAGATATCGTGCGGGTTTCCTCGCGATGATTTCCTGAACATGTTGTGCTTAAACTCGTAGTTAAACTGAAAAAATCTAGAGGTACAAGTCGGGATTCGAACCAACGATCATTCGCGTTGTTGCGTATGAATTCCGATCACTTATCCACTAGCTTATAACAATAGTTTTTAATCTCAGGTACTACTCTATCATCGTTAAACGAAATCAGTATGTCATTTAATAAAACTATTACGTATGATGACCTAAGAATAAAAATCAGTTGCGTTATCATAGAATTTGAAAGTAAACGCGCCAAAAGTAAAACCGAAAATATGTTCCTATCAAATCTAAGAAATGATATGTAGGAAGTTGTCGCAGTATGATCTCCTATTCTCATTTTCATCATGGTATTTCTGTACTAGACTTGTACTAAGAAATGCGAGAGGTATAGAAAAAACGCGATAAAACAAAATAAATATGAATGAGCTTATGGAAACAGAAAATATGTTATTTCCTATCAGTATGTTTTGTAAATTACTCTCCCAGTACTTATTGATTCCGTATACGTACGTACTAGTGACATTGGAAACAATGTAAAGGCGCTAACCGATACAGCCACTAATATATGTTTGCTCCCACTAAAAGTAATAAAGCGTGACGATATACTAGATTTAATAATATTAAGGTCAGCTTGCACCAACAAATTAAATTTGATTTAAACTTGTATAAAGCGCTGTTTGATTGAAGCGGCTTAATTCGACCTTAATGATGACTTAAATATAACAGTTGGTTAATGCTAAATATTATTCGATATAAGTTAAAACTAGATTTAATTTGTTGGTGCAAAAAACATAATTTTCATAAAACAATTGTCTAAAAAAATACATTGTAAAATACTACAATTAAAAAACTAAAAATGAATGGTATCAATTCTACCGTAAGTGGTAACCATGTGAAAAGCACATTGCATAAAGCCAAGGACGTCGCGAGATGTCAGTCAAGAATGGGTACATCACTAGCCGCCTCTGCAACAAGCAAAAGTCGCACAGTCTTGTATCGAACGTAACGTAATTCGTACGCGCTCGACGCACTAACCAAACACGATCGAATAAAATTTAAAAAACGAACGTTCTTTATTTAAAAGTGACAGTTCTAGTGCTGAAGACAGTCGATAAACAGTAATAATCGTTTATGAAGTATTTGATTATGTAAATTAACTGTTTCAGTTAGACATTTTTGTTTAAAATTATTAATTTTCATCATAAGCTGGTTGTTTGACAGAAATCATTTCTTAATCGTGTGTATTGTTTATTGTTTGAGACTTTTGAGATATGATTGTTTAAAGTTTGAGAATACTTATTGTGTGAGTGTCAATGACAGACATAATTATGAGTTTCGGCAGTTTTTTAATTTTGTGTGTAATAGCTGCCACTATTTATCCCGCAGAAGTTTATACCCAGGTGAGATTTTTTAAAAGATAATAGATTAACTATCATCATTGCAAAACTAAAGCAATGGCCATGTTGGTCTAGTGAATTAGAGACCGGTAACCATGCGCGGTAACGCACTCTGGTCGTAGGTTCGTGTCCCGGCACCTACCTCCGAATTTTATCGGATTAAATACAGACATCTCATGCTCACCGGTGAAGGAAAATATCGCGAGGAAACCCGCATGGCATCCAATAGGAATGTCATGTATACTAGTGCTGTGAGAGCGGCGATCAACTGCGCTACTGGTCACGTTGGGTACGATAAATAAGCGTAAAGTTGATATAGACACCAATTTATCTCTGTTTATTTTGCCGTTGATATAGCGTGACGACATATTACTGTTATAATTATTACTAAAAATATCTTTCTTTATCTTTGCCGTATCATTGTATTGAGGAATAATCTTCGAGCGAGCTAGTTCCCATCGTCCTATGATGTTAAGTAATATGTATGTAGGCCGGCATGATCGCGACAACTATAGGCAGCTGCACGCCTCTCGATTGTCTTACTCCATTTTTGCACTGATGTCCTGTTCATCAGATGCGGAGCAGTCGTTATGCTGAATCAATATAAAAACGGAAACTAATCTGCTTAACCTTTGTAATCTATACTGCCAGGTACCACGGAGAGTTCAAACTGTATCTCCGTTTCTGCACAACCAAAAAAGCTAAATATAATTACAGAGAGTTGTTCGGACTTATATTGGCCTAGATTCTAACCCAACCTAACCTAACCTAAGTACAAGACAAAGAAATACATACTCCAGTACATATGCACAACCAAGACTTCTGACAAATTAATCTTTCTTTTACACTGACACGAAAGAGAAATTACAGTGCACCTGATGGTAAGTTTAATGTTGTCCAAAGACAAAGATTGAAGGTCGAAACTCCGTTGACAGCCTACGTCGCCATGTCGGCCCAGATATAGCCCGAGTATAGAACTCTCGGCAGAGTTACTGGATGTTCACAAGCTGATCCTGAAACGCAACTGCCCAAAGTGCGGCACTATGGTGGTCTTTACACTTGTGTAATTGGATTATAATAATCTGCTAATTACAGTGTCTTTAACCGATCGCACAATGGAGATTGTTCTCAGGAGTTTGATTCTCTAATTCTACCAGCCTAACTTCACAATAAAACCACTGGACGCCGTGTCGGATAATATTCATACGTGGTGGACGTTCCTTATATCCGCCACGAGAAGATTCCCTTCTACATTCATCATGCGAACAGCTGAGGAATACAATGTGCTTCCAGTGAGCATATTTCCACGATCTTATGATCTGGGAGTCTTTAAGAGAAGAGTGAATAGGCATTTGTTAGGCGGACGCGGTTCATCGCAGGTTTATCTTCACCTTCCACAATGTGTGATTGAGATCAAGCGTGCGTCTGTAAAGCATAACTGTTTGCCGCTACCAGGACTCGAACCCAAGGCCTTAGCATTTTAAATAGGGTTATTACAAGCTGAGCTATCCGGTCGTCAGTGACGATTTGTTTGTTTTTGTAATGCTGAAATTATAAATGTAAAATAGATCAACTGGAAGTTATGAATAATGAAATGATGAAAAATCCTTGATCGTGTGAATGATCTATATTTGAAATGTCACGATTCGTTACGTTTTATTTAATTAAATCTTCAGTTTGTCGACCTCTCGTCTCGTGATTGACATTAATTCCATTTAGGCTTCAATTCTATTTCCTTATATATATCTCATTGGTTTTTATGATTCGTTAAACAGTTTATAATTTATAATGTAAAACAGTAATAGCTTTTCTTACTTATTTTTTGTTTTGTTTGTGGTAACATATATATTGTATTATGCAGAGTAAGGTTAATGGAAGTGTTATCCACTCAATGCAACATAAGGATATTTACAGTTTAAATCACGATATCTAGGTCCAACGCAGTGTATATAACACGAGCCAAATAAATAATAAACGGGATTTGTAAGGACTGCTTTTCAATCATTAGTCTTCCTTAGCGGTAGAGACGAGCCTCCCACAAGCGGTAGAGGCTTCTACTACAAGCGGTGGTTAATCCTCTACAACCGTCAACCCCGACGTAATTGGTGCGGTCCACGGCAAGCGGCGAGCTTCGTGCCAATTGCCTCCACAGTTGATGACAATACAGCTGGAGTCACATTGATTACATCCGACGTAATTCTACATTGATGACTCCACATGCTAATCGTAGACTTCAGTATAGTAAAATTCTACAAAATATTAATAAGAATGAAGCTATTGTTTCTAACTTGGAAAAGGAACCATAGGAGCGACGCCTGATGGTAAGCATGGTACAATTCAAATAACGAATATCACCGGGCTCCACCTGTTCACCGATGAAGAAAGATACTGTGAGGAAACCCGCATTGCATCCAATAGAAATGTCATGTGTATTAGAGCTGTGAAGCCGGCGATCAGCAAAGGCCCGCAAGTTTACTGCCCGGTCAATGTCACGGAGGGATGTCTTGTTCAGTGTGCGCGAAAAAATAACTCCTGTGGTATCTTTTTTTTACACTGGCTCGACATAATGACTACAGAGTACCTGATGGTAAGTACAGTGTAGTGCAAAAACGAAAGCGACTATCAAAGGATGAAAATCCATTGATAGTCTACATCGTCATGTCGGCCAAATATACCACGACTGAAGGTCTCTAGGTATATGAGCCACTGGATATACACAAGCTGATACCGAAACGCGACAAGCCGAAACTGGTCACTATGACGGGCTTTATATCCATGGACTGTGGTCGGGATCCAGACGGGCACCGGCACCCTACCACATCGCTGCTGCTCGTTTAGCACCACCCAGGAGTCACGTGTAGGGAAAATAAGGTAAAGCCTACGGACGCGAGCAGCTTCGACTCCCAAAGGCTCAAAAAAAGCTTAAAAAAAAGCAAAGGCAAAGGCTTATCTGTCTCGAGGGTGGGCGTTTTTACGGCTGCCTTCTGTTTCCTTACTTCTTCATGGATGATAATTACACCATTTCTCACTGCCTACCCCAACAGCGAATCAGAATGATGATAGAATATTAAAATTATTTCACCGATTATAGTCAATACATTATATAACATAGTATTTTAAAGTAGACTATGTATAGATCGTGATCTAACGCCAAAAACATGTTTTATTTGAGTAACAGAAATGGTAAAGGATCTAATTAATTCAGTAATATGCTAAGCGGTCACATGAATGGATCAACAAGATCGCATGACTGTGTGAAGCTGGTGCGAGTTGTTGGGCGCCCAACGGAGTGCCGGTTCGCGTCCGTACAAAAGATATAGACGCGCGCACGTGATGTTTGCTTTACGAGTTACAAAGTCATAGTTGAAAAATCTAAGGCAACAATATTCACAAACAAAAGTTAATTACAATAATAATATTTACTAACAATTACACACATTGACTTAGTGCCAAATTAAGCTTGCGCTTTTGCTATGTGTACTAGACAAAGATTTACATACTTAAATATATGTATATTCTATATACAACCATGACTCGTGGGAAATTAATTCATTTGCTCATGACAGAAAAGTTTACCACTACCGGGTACTCGAACCCAGGATCTCAGCATCGTAGAGTTGCAAACTGCTCTATCAGGCCGTCATTATGGGAGCTAGGTGGTATTATATTTGAAATTAAATAAATTAATACACCTACACTAAATTTGAATTCCTTGTCTGAGTTATTTTTACTGTAACAGGCCTGGATACTGGTTAAGCAAGCCAAGGCCCATGCTCGTGACGCCTCATTCTAAAGGCGGCAGACTAGCACATCACTCAGGGTACTCACTGAATAACATATCAAAAAAGCGGGACAACTTCTCCATAAAATATATATTATATTTTTTATGGAGAACATAAGTATAAGCTGAAAATTTGTGCAAGCCTTTGTTTTGACGTTTTAAAAGTGAACTCAAAAGTCACATAAGACAGCGTTTTCACGTTTTAAGTTACGGATGGTTAAAGGTCATTTTTTATACTAATAATAATAAATATATCGCTCCTTATGTGATAAACTATATTTATATTTTTACAAAGTTATATTACACTAAAAGTCAAATAATTTTGCTGTAGTTTTTTTTTATCGGATTAATCAGTGATCCGCTGCGCTACTGCTCACGTTGGGCACGACTTAAAAGCAGAAAGTGGACAAGCCAGTGATGAATGTCTGCTCACCCCGAAAGCAATATAGCGTGACGATATATCATTATTATTAATCCAAATACTTAAGTTACAAAAGTAAAAATACTGGTTTTGGGGCGCTCGTTTGTAACTTTTGCTCCGCCTCGCAGAATTTCAAGATCGTGGTCTTCTCGACAAAGTGACGAGACTATAGTACCTGGTGACTAATGCACTGTAATCCTGGAGTAACAGCGATTTTCCCGGATGGGGAATTACAATTATTATCAACAATCGCCAGCGTCATGTCGGCCTACATAATCACGGCAGAAGATCTCTAAGTATATCAACAACTGAATATACACAAGCTGATCCAAACGTGACAGGTCGTTGCGAGTCACTATGACGGTTTTCACACTTGTGCAGTGTGGTCACGAGCTAGTTGGGCAATCGCCCTACCACCTCAAGCTCGCTTTACAATATTATAATAATCAGGAAGTAGGTAGGAACCGTTGCTGGTTACTTTTACTTGTCTTGTGAACTGGTTCGGCTCGACTCCAGCTGGTAGTCTATCTATTTCCTGATTTATTGATAACAACGATAATTGATTAATCAACTGTGCTTATTGTTTAAGGCCCTAATCAGGCCTTGCATGGAATATTGTTCGCATCTTTGGGATGGTTCTGCTCAGTACTTACTTTGATGCCCTGATAGGTTGCAGCGAAGGGCTGGGCGCATTGTGAACGATCTAGACCTTACTAATCTAGACCCTACTTTACTAGGCGTTTTATGCCGTGTGTATCACGGCGTGTGTTCTGAAGAATTATTTAACCTTGTTTCACCCTCTCCTTTTCCTGGTAGAACCACACGGGTGGGTTTACGGACTCAAGGCTTTGCGGTGACTCTCATCCCGGTCAGGACTAACTCTGACTATTACCGAATCGTTGAGCTGTGGTCGTCCGCATTACATTACATAGAATCCGCAAACCTGACCTTATTATTAATTATTAATTATTATCCATATATTGATCTAGTTTGTGTTGATGGATTTTGATAAAAAACATAACTAACTATAAATGTTATATATTAAAATAAATACTGACATTTAAAAATTACAAAAAAAGTTAAATACTTGCTACAGCATAATTAAAAGTAATACTTGGAAATACATGTGGGAATAGAAAATTCCAACAGCAAACATTTTAGACGAAGAATATTTGTGTTTAGCATTAAGAAACAGACGGAAGGCTAATCAACTACAAAACGCGTGGACAAAAGACGAACAATATATGTATATATTTTTTATAACTTATAGGCGAACGCTTGACCTCAATCACACCTGGTGGAAGGTGAAGATGAGTCCGATAATGAACCGCGTTCGCCTAACAAATGCCTATTCACTTTTCTTTTAAAGACTCCCAGGTCATAAGATCGCGGAAATATGGCCGCTGGTAGCATATTCCACTCTCTAGCCGTTCGTATGATGAATGTAGAAGCGAATCTTCTCGTGTGGATATAAGGAACATTCACCACATACGGATGGTATCCAACACGATGCCTTGTGGTTTTGTGATGGAATGGGGCTGGTGGAATTAAATAATGCAGTTCCTGAGAACACTCTCCACCATGCAACCGGTAAAAGACCGCGAGGCAGGCAACTCTACGTCGATGCTCTGCATAACTCTACATATAATAACATATTTAGTATGCTTTCGTAAGGTACAAAAAGTAAACATGTAGATTTATTTCTAGTATAAAATAAAAAAATAAGCTGTTGATGCTGATGTGATTTTTATATATTACCTAATTCTGTGTATTTATGTAATGAAGAATTCGACGTACATAGATGTGGTTACGGTTAAACTTGCAAAACAGTGCTCATCAAATGATAATTTAAAGTCTAGATCGTGAACTAGATCCGACAAGTTATGTGTGCTCTGCCAGGCATAATGTATCGATTACCTAATAATTTCAAAGCATTTCTGGCATGATTGCTACTCATTAATATTTACAGAGTGTAATTAATATAATATCGGACCTGAAAGGGGTATTGGCACTGGTGCGTCGTTAACATAACCAAAATACACGAGTAAATTCAATTATTCATTAACTTTATTAAATAAAAAAAAATAATATCATTTTAAAGTTATTGTCATATAAATTAAAAGGAATTAAATTTTCTTGCATGCACTTAAGCTCGGATTACTTGCAAAAATCAGTGAAAAGACTAATCAAACGGTTTAGCTGATAAACGGTGTTTGGAATCAACGGAGGCCAACCTCTAAGACGTCATATTCTACTAGCAGGATCCTTTGCTTTCCCTTTTCCGTTGTTCACGAGCTACGCACGCCCTTAGTATTGTCATGTAAGTATTTCTTATTTATTGAGTGAAATAATAATAATATATCGTGACATTAAATCAGTTATGGGGTGAGCAGAGATATATTAGTGACTGTATCCACTTTGCGCTTATATGTTGTGCTTAGAATGACCAGAAGTACAGCTGATCGTTATTTTCAAGGTACTTAAATATTAAATATCTATTCGATCAGTAGCGTTCATTCCATACTAGCATGAAAGCATTACATGCCCTTACAATAGATAAGTCTGCAATAAATAGCTTAAAGTTAAACAAAAAAAGGGACCATTTATATTCAAAGCTATTCTTTATTCACGACATCTATCTTTCCTATGAAAGCAATATAGTATTTACTATCATAATATAATATTCAAATTAATTAGGCGAATTCTGCCTACCCTGTCCAAATATCCTATGCACGTCACTGTATTCGATGCTATGTGGGTTTCCTCATGATGTTTTACTTCATCGGTAGGCATGTGCTGCGTAAATCCGTACATAATATCGAAAAACCCAGAGGTACGTGCTGGGATTCGAATCTATGATTATTCGCATCACTAATCCCTTCTCCACCAGGTCCCCATGGCCTTATAAAGACATCTACAAAGTAGAAATTTGTCGAACGTGCCGGTGTCTTAGACTTTGTTGATTTATTTATATATCGATTGATAATATGAGGCGTAAACAGAATGTAAGCAAGGTAACCAGGTATTAGACTTGAGGGAGTCTGCTGCCTGGAGGAGAGGGAGGTGGTGCGTAGTGTTTGGGGCGCCGCCTGTGATAAAGGTTGGGCGGCGTGCACTTGTTACACTTAATACTTCCAAAAAGGAAGCTAACTATAAAAAAAATAAGAAGGTAAAAGGAAGGGAAGGGGAAGGTAGCTATAAGGCTACCCGCTCCCCGGGCGACTGGACGAATTTGGTTTCCCAAGCCTGGGTGGAGTGATTAGAGGGACACTCCGATGGTTTTAAGTCAGCGAGAGTCTGACATACCGAGGTCGCTGCCCTCACAGCAGCAATGATGCTTCTACATAGGATTTTCCCCGGGTTCCAAGAGAAAAAGCTATAATAGATGTAAGCAAGATATCGTCTATATATCTCGATGTTAGGCGGTAACTTTTCCCATATACTCGATTGCAAAATATTTCAAGAGGCAATAACGAAAGATGTCTTTATAGTTCGTGAACAATAGACGAGCAATCTTGAATTGCGGCCCATTTGATCGCGCTCTTTTATTGCGTAATAATTTGTCTTTAATAGCCATTTCGAACGCAATGTTATGTGAACTTCATAACCAGAAACTGAACTAAGAAGGAGATCCACCTCAGCATATGGCACTCGATTGAAATTTTTTTTTTCTGTTTTATTACGGATATTGCCACCCCAAGCTCATCAAATATCAAAGCATTGTGAGGAAACATGTGTGATACTCGTATTTAATAGAAATATCATGTGTACTAGTGCTGTGGAAATGTTGATTAGCGGCGTTCCTGGTCACGTTGGGCATGACATATAATCACACAGTAGATACAACCACTAATGTGTCTGTGTGTAGCGTGACAATTTTTTTTGTTCCAGATTGCTTGCGAATACAGAAATATAGGCATTGATTTTTTTTGTAATAGCTCAGCAAAGTGACTGCATTCCATCTGATGCTAAGTACAACACAGTCCAAAAATTAACTGCAACTGTTAAGAAACAGGAGACTATTCGTTGATAGTCACCATGATTATGACAGCCCACTTTAAAGCCTCTCTACATTTATTTTCTTCTTCTTCTTAGGGTGCCTCTCCGCTACCGGAGGTTGGCCGTCAGATCAGCGAACTACCCTCTATCTTGAGCCAAGCGAAACAGATGTTCTACGCTTGCAATACTGGTCCACTCTCGGATGTTGCGTAGTCACGACTTCTTTCTCCTTGCAGCGCGTCGCTTTCCGTCTATTTTGCCCATCATTATTAACTGGAGGAGTCGATATTTTTCATGTTGTAAGATGTGACCAAGATACGCGATCTTCCTCCTCTTGACGGTTTGCAATAATTCACGGTTTACATTTCTTTTAAAGGACCCAATATCGTCGGAGTAAGGGACTATTATTTGCCAGTTCATTCCGCAGCCCTATGACAATAAACTTTTTTTTAACAACATTGCAAATAGGCTAACGGGCTACCCTGCCGCAGGCAAGGATCTTGGAGGAGCAAAACAAAGCCGCACCTCGGCCTCGTGACTATAATTTGTACGCATAATGTGGTACAAGTTAATTCACGCGAGACCCTCTTCAGTCAAATAGTCGGTGGGCGTAACCTCTTTGACGGGTCAATCAGAAAGTATATTTATCTACTTGATCATTGCCAAATGCCTAAGATTGCGATGTGGAAATCATTTTTATTATTACTTTGTTCATACCTGATTTTATTTGTCCATCTATACCAAAGTTCCCCATACTTTTTTGTGTCGTAGACCCCTTGCCATGGTTTTCCGTGTTGGGTAGACCCCCTACTTCTGCGGCGATTTGATTACAGGACCCGCAGTCCCCAGTAATTCGCAGAAGTAGTCACCTTGGGGTTTTTAGCTGGTAAAAGTCCGGCACACCCCGGCTGCCTACCCCTTCGCGGCCGGGACGGTCCTATGAGGATTATCCCCAAGTAGAAAAAAAAAAAAGACCCCCTACTTACCTGATATTGATTTCCTGTAAATTTCTAACTGTAGTGAAGTTTAGTGTTAAAAACTTAAAGCTATTTGGCCTAAAGTATGTTCCCCCGCCGTGTGACGTGTCAATTTAAAGCAGCCATTTCCCCTCCCCGTCTTCTCCTTTACTCTTCGTGTTTCTATGCCATGGCGCTAGATATAGTCTGTGCGACTATTCATTGACGCTAACACATATATAATTTTTTTTTTACTTCATAGGTACTTTTATAAATAATGTATATGTTTTGATATTATAAGATAGTATGATATAAGTAAATAGGTACTATCAGTGTATGTGTTGAGATCCACTATCGTGGACCCCCATTTTTATTTCATGGACCCCAAATTTTTTTTCGCTGACGTAGACCCCTTGCAGTTTGTCATAGACCCCTAGGGGTCGATATACACCACTTTGAGAATCACTGATCTATAGTTTTGAGCAAATCGATAACACTATCATATTAAAATGGCAGTATTAAAATATTTACAGAAAGTTTTTTTTTACACTGGCTCAACATAGTGACTACAGAGTACCTGATGGTAAGTACAGTGTAGTCCAAAAACGAAAGCGACTATCAAAGGATGAAAATCTGTTGATAGTCTACATCGTCATGTCGGCCCTCGTATACCACGACTGAAGGTCTCTAGGTATATGAGCTACTGGATAAACACAAGCTGATCCCGAAACGCGACAAGCCGAAACTGGTCACTATGACGGGCTTTACACCCATGTACTGTGGTCGCGATTCAGACGGGCACCGACGCCCTACCACCTTGCTGCTGCTCGTTTAGCACCACCCAGGAGTCACGTGTAGGGAAACTAGCCTTCGGACGCGAGCAGCTTTGACTCCCAATATAGATATATATTTGTATATATAGCATCGACATCCTAAAAACGTTCTAGACGATGACTGATCAGAATGCATATTATTATTCTTGATATATAAAGGTATTCTTTGTTATTCAAAGTTCGTCTATTTGAATGGTAGTTTTATTAGCATTTTACGACGGTATTGAATCAAGATATTCAATTTTTTATAGTTTTATCTGAGCTTTGGAGTCAAACAAATACAATTTTAATTATTTCGTAATGTATGACCTTCACAGCGGTAAATGTTTATAGTAATTAAAGATGTATGGTAATTGCTAATAAATTTTACAAAGGTCAGGAAAATGTATATAGACGTGTTTGGAACTGTGTTTTAGTAATACGTGTAAAGCAAATTGTCAAAAACAGTATGTTATAAAAACCTTGCACGACCCGTAAAGGCGTCACTCGGTATCCATATTAGAATAGTTTGTAATCCTTTTTAATTAAACAGCTAAAAATACCCGCATATAATAGAAACTAATGCAATGAGCAAAATTTACATGGCGATACTGGGAGCGTGAATAGTCAGTGAGCACAAGTGAAAAGAAAAGCAAAGGATCTTGTTAGTAGGCTGTGATGTCAAAATGGTCATGCTGACCTCTATTAATCTCAAGCAGTGTTTATCAATTAAATAGTTACATTATTCTTTAAATTGTTTTTTTGTAAGTAATTACAGTATAGAGCTTATGTAAAATAAATTAATTTCTTCAATTTGGTATGACAATAGTTTTTTAATATTCACGAATGATAAAAAATTTTGATGTATTATGGTAATTGTATCATGTCACCAAGTTCCCTTTTTTGGGTCGAACACGGTTTCTAAAACAAATTGTACAAATTAATACATTTTTGTAAATAAAATCAACCGACATGAAATGGTAAACAATAATCCTAAATCTACCAATCACTAAGTTAAATGACTTAAAAGTAACTTATATTGATATATCGCTCGGCGGTCTACTAAAGTTCGCTCTTTGTGTCCGAAGCCTGTCGCACTTAGCTACTGGAGGAATATCTCAAGGGTTTAGTCGTTAAGAGTTCGGCGCATCGGGGGTCAGCCCTGACTGCCCCCTGATGCGGACGGTCCATGATAGATTTCCCCCAGGTCACCAAAAAAGGTATATTTTATTTATAATTTTTGTGGTACCGTGGTCTCAAATTTGATTATAGCGTTCGAGACAAAGCTTTGAATTAAATGAGTCTAAATACAAAATATCTCACGTATCTCCTCTCCCTTCCATAGTAGAACCACGCGCGCGGGGTAACGGAGTAACATCTATACGGTTACTCCTCTATCCGGGCTAGAACTAAGAAGTTTTCTAACTGTCTTTTGCCGAGCCATTGAGCTGTAGAATGGTCTTCCGGCGGTCGTGTTCCTAACCTATGATATTGGCTCATTTAAACGAAGTGTGAAGATATTGTGTGGGACAGCATGATCGTTGCGACCATCGATAGGCTTTTTTACTGTTGATAGTCGATTTTGACTTCATCATGCTTGTCATTGAGTGTGGTGTGATCGCTGTGCCACATCAGGATAAAAAGCATTGACCAGACTTTTTTCCATATCAAACGTGAAGTGACCTTGATATATTTTAATTATACTTTTGAACAACAGAAAAATCAGCAAGATCGGCCCACGCACGACGGAGACACAGAACGAAAGTGAAACATTTTCCAATTAGCAATTCGAGAATCCCAGCCCATATCTTGCAATACCTTCACCACATGTAAAATGTTCAGCCTAATAAATCCAGCCTTTTTATTTTACACGATTGCCACCCTAGATTCGATTGGCTGCTGTAGGATTGTCGGAGAGATGCAGGTTTATTGTTCTCGTGGCGTTCTGGATGTGTTTTCTTGTGTTTTGGGTTGGTGGTGGGTCCGGGCAGCTACTAGATTCCCGGAAGGCAAAATGCTGCGGGGTATTGGTGATTTTTCTGATGGCATGGGCTGGAGTGCGCGTCGCTTAGGTCGTTGGTTTTGACGTCAATGATATACTACTGAATATTAAAAATTACTAACGACAGGCTCAAAAAGACTTGTACACAGCCCTAAAATTTAACAATAAAAGAGTGGAGGGTGTAATTGTAACGCAGTGCATTGCACTCAAATGTTATAAGTCAGTCCCCATTATTACGGAATGTAATGTGTGCCACATGAGGGGACAACCTCGATCGTTGACACGAGATTACCAAAGGTTATCCATCGCACTGGCAAATAAACAACTGGAGAATATTTTAAAAACTCTATATGTATTAGAATAAATTACGATTTCAATTACGAAATGACAAAACAAATCTTATAAATTAGACAATCTGAAAACCCTGCCAATTGCGATTCTGATTGGCACACCTAGGGCTCTGTACAAACTTGTATTGTTTGTAAATAAACATTACAGTTTGTACAGAGAAATGTTAACTCAATTTTTTTCTATGATCTTGTTGTGTGCATTTCAAACAATTTAAGCCTATCACCGTAAGGAATATAACGTATAACCAGGTTTTCAACCAGGATTCTATAGGGTTTCTCATTTTCCCTTTTATCACCCTAATTATAGACAATAGCTATGACTAATTTTAAATAAATCTATGTATGCCAGTTCCGTAACGTAAAAATTATTGTTTTTTTAAACTGACTCGACACAGTGACTGCACCATACCTGATGGTAAGTATTGTATTCATTGTGTGCTAATTTGAGTTCTTTAGCCTAATTATATTTTGCTCAATGTTTGTTATAAAAGTTTTAATGGCTTGTCTATCTTATTTATGTATTATTTTGTTGACTTCCTACGTTTTAACTTGTTTCTCTATATAAATAAAAATAAACCTTAATCAATTGAATACTTTTCTTAACAATTTCTTACCTAAGCAAAGAAGTCATAGATGAGGGAGAAGTATCTATAGTTCTATGCTGGGCGTAACGAAAGTTTAAACCCAGCAGCAGGAAGCGTTCTGGTTCCGCTATTGAGCAATGAGCTTTGTTACGTCCATTCGTTACAGCTGATTGTGTAATCTAATAACAGACCATGGGCACTATTCGAGCTAGATTTAAACAGAGATCTAGATTCAACCTACAGGCTGTTTTTTCAAACAACAAGTTTCAACATTTGGATATTTTATTTTTTATATATAATAATAATGTACAGTTATTAATTAGAATGTTTTATTTCACTGTAGGGCAAAGTTTGCCCCTTCCCCTTTCCTGTATATTTGTGGAATCCATGGGAAGGGGTTTGGCCACTCCTACGCAGCCTTTGGAGAATGCCTTGAGTTTCTTTCAGCGTTTCTTCTCAAGGTAGTCGCTTCCGAAAGACTTTTCGATCACCGTTAGGTTTTCTCCCTGGCCAGCTGCTCAAGTCGACGTCCGTACCCATAGGGACATCCTTGCGTTGCCCCAAAGCATAACTCGCTGGCTGAGCACAAATGCTCGCTTCTCTCGCCCGATGAAGTTGTTAAAGCCTTTCCCGGTCTACAGCATTCCATTTAGCATAACATTTATAAACTAAATACATTTCTAGTACCTTCCGGGTTAGGTTAAATTTTAATTAGTTATGACATAATGTACTAAACGAAAAAACGGGGATTAGTCCTTTTTAGTTAAAAAGGGCACATTACCTTAGCATTTATAGAAATGTCTACAAGTAAATTAAGTTCAAAACTAAGTAAAATGCTCTTTCAATTACAATAAAACTTAATAATTATCTTAAATCGACAATAAGCTAATACTGCAAGTTTCCAAATACGGTTTTTATTTTAATTATTTGGAAATTAATTATGTCTAATAAACATATAAATCAGACGGCATTGAATAAAGAAATCGAATTGTAAAGACTAGACATTAATGTAAAAACATCAATTTAAAAATTTTAACATTTTGTGACAGTATATAGATGGAAGGAATTTAAATCTATCTTGCGATCGAAGATTCATTGAATACCGTCAATTATTCAATATTATCTGATGACATCGATTTTGTAATCGATTTTATTGTATATTGGTTATCGCTTAGAGTTATTTCGTCGTGATACACAAGCTGAGAGGAAAATGTCAAGATGTACGTACCGCCAATTATTCCAACTTAGAGCTTTTCCCAAATTTTAGGGTCTTTGATATGAAGAGGGAAAATTTAAGAGCAAAACTTTTAAAGAGATTTATGGAGTTTTAAATTTGTTAACTTAAATTATTATCGTTGTTTATGGTGGTAGGCAATTGCCCAAGTTGGGTCGTGACCACAATACAGAAATGAAAAGACCGTCATAGTGACTCGCTTTGGCTTGTCGTGTTTCGGGATCAGCTTGTGTCTATCCAATAACTCATATACCTAGAGACCTTCAGTCGTGGCATATGTAGGCCGACATGACGACGGAAACTATCAATGGATATTCATTCTTTGATGGTCACTTTCGTTGTTGGACTACACTGTACTTACCATCAGGTACACTGTAGCCATTATATCAAGCCAGTGTAAAAAAATGTTAACTTAAGCGAAATACACGAATTCACAAATATTCATCAACATCGTGTTATTCAGATCAACCGGTCGGCAGTGATCGGATTTAGGAAGACTGTCGACCATATAGGTGGACGTCTCGCGCTGTGCTTGCTAGTACTTGATTTCGAGCACAGTCTTACCCCATCAGCTATCCGTTCTACGAACTATTTGACTCTGCTTATTACTACTTTAAATTCCTAATCTGCTGGACTATATTGGACGCTTTGGTTAGATGAAATATTTCTTCTAATTCGATTGCGTAGAGAAACATCAAATATAGTGCTCTCCTAGTCATAAAATATAAGGGGAGTAGTGGGAATTTAGCGTCTTTTTCTGTCAGCCGGCCTCAATTTATAGGTGACAGAAATTAGTTAAATCCGTTGATTTCCATGAACTGTCACCAGTTGCTTCTATTAGCTGTGCAGCACGCAGCGGCTACACCCTGGTAACCATATCGGCTCGTGGGTAAAATCTGGTTAAGGGGCTTCTGCCTTTTATAACGCGCAAGCTGTTTGCGGTGACTACCCACTTAGTGCAAAGTCTATCTATTTATATATATAACAAATATACATATAAATACAAGTTTAATTTATTAATATTTATCTAGTAGGCTTTCAATTTTATTATTTATGAGTATGACAATAGAAATTGAAATTTGCTACCTATAATTTTTTAGGGGAGATGTAAATATTTTTGGGTGACAACTCTATGTACGCATAAGGATGACCTATACCGATGTTACCAAACTAGTTCTATGTGACATCTAATAGAAACTCGTTTATGAACTACCAGAAATTGTAATAATCTTTAGCTTTGAACAATTGGTCACAGTATCACCAATCTTATTCTATACGGGGCTGATAAATAAGTATACCAATAAGTAATTTGAAGTATGTACTATACATAATAAAAAAAGGTGTATGTACGGTTCACACACGATAGAAGTGAAACTTCAGTAAATCGACAAAAGATTGAGATGAATATATATAACAAGGGTAGGACAATTACAAAGCTTATTTATTTGAAAATATAAGTATTTTGGTAATTTTAAAAGATATTTTATTTACCATATGTTACATAATTTATTGGTGTTTACTAACACTTTAAAAAGCTATAATACGTGCATACACACCGACATTTGCTCTTTCGCTCTGGCTCACTAATTTTTTTATTTGTGTCTCTTACCTGTCGTTTTTCCGTTGCATCCGGTTTGAAATCACAACGATTCTATAGAAGTTTCACTTCAATAATAATTATTATATATTGTCACGCTATATCACTTACGGCGTGAGTAGAGATTCAATAGTGGCTGCATAAACTTCGCGCCTACATGTCGTGCCCAACGTGACCAGTAGCGCAGCTGATCGCCGTTCTCAGGTCACCTGTCATTTCTATTAAATGCCATATGGGTTTTCACACGGTGTATTCTTTCACCGGTAAGCCATGTGGTGCCTAAATCCGTACGTAATTTAAAAAAAACCCATTGATACGTGCCGGGATTCTAATCTAAGACCGTACGCGTTCCGCTCATGGAAACCGGTCTATTATCTATACTAATATTATAAAGCTGAAGAGTTTGTTTGTTTGTTTGTTTGTTTGTTTGAACGCGCCAATCTCAGGAACTACTGGTTCGAATTGAAAAATTATTTTTGTGTTAAATAGACTATTTATCGAGGAAGGCTTTAGACTATACAACATCACGATGCAACTATTAGGAGCGAATAAATAATGGAAAATGTGAAAAAAACGGGGAAAAATATTCATCCTTCAAGGCTTCCATTGCGTGCGCTGCGAAAACGGTTCAAGATACCAAAAATATATGTACGAAAGAATTATTCCTCTTAAAATGGTCTAAAAAAATGTCCGGGACAGTATATGTCTATCTTTTAAGATTAACTTACTAGAACCGTTTTTATGGCAATCGAATTTGGTCGAAATTAATGCATTATTTGTTAAGAGTTGTATCAACGTAATAATATTAATATTTATCCAAATAAATGTGTTGTTGATTAAGAGTATTTAATTGTGAGCAAAATTGTCTGTGACATCACTTAATTTCAATGAACATCATAGAAGATATTACAATAACTTATATAGCAAAACAACGTTTGCCGGATCAGCTAGTCTACTATATATATCTACTATATACTATATATATGGTCATTCACACCTGGTGGAAGGTGACGATGAGTTTGACGATGAACCGCCTCCGCCTAACAAATGCCTACTCGTATTCAATCTACTTTTAAAATCTTCCAAGTCATAAGATCGTGGAAATATGCTCGCTGGAAGCATATTCCACTCCTTAGCTGTTCGCGTGATGAATGTAGAAGCGAATCTTTTCGTGTGGTTATAAGGAACGTCCACCACATACGGATGGTGTCCAGTACGGTGTCTAGTGGTTTTATGATGAAATGGGGCTGATGGAATTAGAGAATGTAGCTCAAGGGAACACTTTTCACTATGTATATGTATACAGGGATACAGGTAACTAACGCAAAACCTCTTAAGGGTGACTTTGGTATATCAAGACTGACAACTTTTGTTTTACGACTTTTTCTAATTCAATCTTTTTTTTTATCATACAATAAATAAATAAATCAAATTTTCAGTTCTGACCTTCTTAACACTATGAAAAGCGGTGCGATGCAACTGCGGCAGACGATTTCGTAGCATATGCTGACTGAACTTAAAACATAGAGCTAACGATTGATAGACATGCCCACTAAAACTAAAAAAAATATATCTTAGGATGTGTTAAGTTTTGGCAAAAGTCATAAAACAAAAGTTGTTAGTCTTGATGTACCAAACTCAGCCTTAAGAGGCTTTGCGTTAGTTACCAGTAACGTTATATAGATCAGCAAGCTTACCTTCGTCGAATGGGACTTTAGCCCGCACCTATTTGGTGTTATTTGGAAACATCGCTTACGCTAAAATCGTCAAGGTTTTATGATCATATGAAGGATATTTATTATAAGAGTGATTTCTGAAACATCCTGTATAAGAATAAATCCCGGATCTCAGCTTTAGGCCTGTTTGTTTCTCTACAACCATGGCGTTAGAAAAAGCTAAAAGTGGGTGTTAAATATTATAATGTTGTATCATGTCTATATAATGGGGTCCTATTTTACAATAATACTTATCTGTCAAACCTGATTTGGAACAAGACGTCCTTGTGTTTATAACGTCTACTAATTTGGCGATCGAAATCACGAGAAAAGTGAAATTTATGACTTTGTTTTATTTCATTGTGCCTCCAATTTAAATATTAGTATAATCATACATATAATAAACCCACTCTTCATTCAGCCACCTATAGAACATTATCTAGATAAGAAATTATTATGTTTATAAGCTTCTATATATACCACCTTACAGAAAAATTTTACTTGCGTGATATAGGTCAGTAAAAATGTATCGGGATAGTTAACGAATATGCACTTGTATAAAACCTAACGTGTATTTTTATTGTTCTTCCACTCTACTCTAGAATTCAATCAGAAATCAGTCAAAATCACATTAAAGATGATGAATTTGCAAAATAGAATATTAGCTTGGCAAGGGGTGCTTTGGCAGAACAAGGTGTCTTTAAAATTTTATAATACGTGCCTAAATCATATTTGATCAAACTGAAGACTCACTGGAGAATCTCTTGCAGCCGAAGATCAAACACATTCCACCATATCACCATAAAACCACTAGATATCGTGTCGGATACCATCCATATGTGGTGGATGTTCCTTATATTCCCACGAAAATATTCGCTTCTACATTTATCATGCGAACGGCTAAGGAGTGGAATACGCTTCCAGCGGCCATATTTCCGCGATCTTATGACCTGGGAGTCTTTAAGAGAAGAGTGAATAGGCATTTGCTAGGCGTTCGCGTTTCATCATCGAACTCATCTTCACCTTCCGAAAAGGAGGGAACAAGGTTATATAAATCTTCAGAATATGGTGATCCTTTTTTTTGTAACCCAGAGGAAATCCTCATGGATCGTCAGGGGGCGGTGAGGGCCGCCCCCCGGTATGCCGAACTCCTACCGACTAAAACCCCTGGGGTGCTCCTTAACTCGCATCTCCACCAGCCCCCGGGCACACCGAGGACCTCCAAAAGAATATGGTGATCCAGTGTTGCCCAGGTAGAAATAATTTACCCTCTTGACTGTTAAGGTTATATTCCAAAAACGATGTAACACATATTGTTTTATTTCTAAACAAAAACGTATATACAAGTATTTCACAGGGTTTCATCAAAATTGACGGATTGTAGGACAAAGTTTCTACCCCCATTTCACCCGCTTAGGGGATGCCTGCATCATCAAAGAGCCAACGTGCAAACATGTTTCTAGTTTCAGTAGTTAAAGCTTTACAATGTTATTGCAATCAGGACAAGTGTTTTTATATACAGGATGGTTTTATAGACGAGGGAGATATACAAAGAGGTTATTCAACACTCGATTTTAATTCCAAATTTGTAAAAATAGTGATATCTTAATATTTCCATTAAAACAAAGTAATTTATAGTCAACATATTTGTAGATAATTACATGCATGAATGAATGAATGCCAAGTAATTATTATGTAGGTATTTTGCCTGTCCTAAACACCTGGATAAAGTATGAGGTGAAAACGAATCGACACCTGTTTACCCAGAGATGGGCAAAATGTAATCAGATTAATGATTAACGATTGCAAAATGTAGTCGTAATTTTAATTTTCTTACTCTGTAATCATGATTAAATCCATTTAAAACATTTTGAAATCATAAATGTGTACACAATCTGGGATTTTGTAGTGTTTAAAACATAAATGAGCAAAATGCAGTCATATTAACGGTAAAAAACGTAAAATGTAATCGTTAATCATTTTAATTAATCTGATTACATTTTGCCCATCTATGGCTACAAATTACTGTATCCTGCAATATCTCCCTCATCTACGATATCACCCCGTATAATTAAATAAAATTTGCTTAATAGTAGGTTGTAAGACGACATAACCTTGGAGATCATTGTCGAATTCTCCGGCCCATCACCCATTTTGGGTATGTCCGCTTCACCGGATCGAGCGACACATAAACAGTGTCAGTTCGGTCAGAATTATGACGTGTTCCATTATCTTTATAGCTTTCTGTAGGCCGAATTGAGCTGTAAACAGGCATGGAACAAGTTATTACAGGTTGCGACCTAATAATACCACGCACGCAGTGTTTATCGCTTTTTCACGCGTACTAGTCTTATTAGAATTTGGGTTTTAACTTAAACTAAGGTTTAAACAGCGGCATCACTCAAGGGTCCGTTTCGGGGTAAGCAGAGTTACATCAGTGGCTGTATCCACTTTGCCCTTATATGTCGTGCCCAACGTGACCAGTAGCGCGGCTGATCGCCGTTCTCACAGCACTAGTACATATGGCATTTCTATTTGACGTCATGCGGGTTTCCTCACGATATTTTTCGGCCTGTCGCGTATTGGGGTCAGCTTGTGTATGTCCAGTAATTCTTATGGCTAGAGACCTTCAGTTGTGGTGTATGGTGGCCGACATGACGACGGCCAATGGCAAGGAAATCTCATTGTTTGATAGTCGCTATCGTTCTTGGACTACACTGTACTTTCTGTCCTGTGCACTGTAGTCACTTTATCGAGTTAGTATAAAAAACAAAATAAATATAATTGTGGATATAATAGTAGTGTTGCTATTTATAATAGAGCTAAACTTGTTTTGTCTATAGTATATATTAAATTCTCTACGCATATTGAAACACGTAAAGGTTAGAATATTGCAGACGAATTTTGTAATATGAATGTTATTCTAACACCACGCAAGGGCTTCTTATATATCCAGTAGCGTTCATTCCATAGATGCATGGAAGCACTGCATGCCTTGACGATAAATAAGTCTTGACTAAATTCCTTAAAGTTAAACAAAAAAAAAGAACCATTTATATTAAAATCTATTCTGTATTCACGCCTCCTATATTTTCTATGAAAGCAATATAATATTTACTATCATAATATAATATTCAAATTAATTGCGCGAATTTTGTCTACCCTATCCAAATACCCTATGCACGTCACTGTATATATCGTCACGCTATATCATTTACAGAGTGAGCAGAGATACATTAATGGCTGTAACCACTTTGAGCTTATATGACGTAGCGCAAATGGTCGCCGTACTCACAGAACTAGTTCACATGACATTTCTATTACATGCATTTTGGGTTTCCTCACGATGTTTATCTTTCACCGGTAAGCATATATTGCCAAAGTATGTATTTAAAATATTATCTGAAAAAAAAATTAGAGGTACGTGCCGGGTCTTGAACCTTCATCCTAATTCTAGGGGCACCAGACGAGCACATAACCCAGCTAACACATCTAAAAAACCGAACCAACTTCTCCATAAACAATAGGTCGACAATTTTTACAAGACTTTGTTTTGATGTATAACTCAAAATTCAAATAAGATCTCGTTACGACTTGTGACAAGTCACGACTTGGCTTGTGCAAGGTTAAAGTTTATATTTCATGAATATTCCGCTTCTTATGCGATAAATGATATGTACATTGTTACGATGTTGTAGAGCACAGAATCTTTAAAAACTATGCTCTAAATATATATTAGGTCCTTACATATGAAATTGGCGTTTTTCGTACTGGCCACTTTAATCACAAATTTCTCCTCTTTGGTAAGGAATTCCAAATTCAAATTTGTACAGCTATAGACTCATGTATTTGTGCTTCGATGATCGTCATTCATTTGTTTTTTTCTTCTGTTTTTTTCTGTTTGCGTCACTCATTTTACAAAATGGATAACTTAAAATATCGCATTATTTACGAGTACGAGTTCCGCCGTGGCACTAGTGCTGCGGAAACAACTCGAAGGGTGAATGATGTGTATGGCGGTCGTGTTGCAAAAGAAAACACAGTTCGTTTTTGGTTCCAACGTTTTCGTTCTGGAAATTTCGACCTGCAGAACAAGCCCCGTGGACGGCCTGAGACTCAAGTTGATAATGAAGAGTTGAAGGCTATTGTGGAAGCGGATCCTTCGCAAACCACGTCCGAGTTAGCTGCAGGCTGCGATGTTAGTGATAAAACTGTTTTAATTCACTTGAAGCAAATTGGGAAGATTAAAAGCTTGAAAGGTGGGTACCTCACGAATTGACTGAAGCAAACCGGC